>CM053574.1:111656219-111791907 GCA_028646485.1 Cryptoprocta ferox | reverse complement strand
GGGAAGGAGGAAAAACAGTTAGGGAGAGGGAGGGAGACAAAGTACAAGAGACTCTTGAATACTGAAAACAAACTGAGGGCGGAAGGGGGAGGGGGAAAAGGGAAGGAGGTTGCTGGTCATGATGGAGGACACTTGTGGGGAAGAGAACTGGGTGTTATATGGAAACCAACCTGACAATAAACTATAAAGTTAAAAAAAATAAATTAAAAAAAAAAGAATCACTCCAAAACAGGAGAAATTAACATATATTTTTATTAGCAAAGAGAGTAAATAATAAAAGCCAAACTCTCATATTAATATATTTAAATTTCTAAAATCTTATATTAATCTTTTATTTCATCCAGTGAAAAAAGGAAATGAACATGAAAAAGGTGCACTTAAAGTCTTAAGCAGAAACCCCTAAAGTGGCACACTTTACTTCCACTCACATCTTGGCAAGAATTTAATCAGACAGCCGCACCAAGTTCAAAGGTGCTGAGAAAATGTATCTAGGTGCACAGGAAAAAAAAGAAACACATTTTGGAATATAATTGGCATTCTTTATTGTATAGCCCATGGTCCCAACACCATTTCTTTTTTTTTTTTTAACTTTTTTTTTTAACTTTATAGTTTATTGTCAGGTTGGTTTCCATATAGCACCCAGTACTCTTCCCCACAAGTGACCTCCACCAAGACCATCACCCCCCATTACCTTTCCCCCTTCCCCTTCCCCCCTCAGTTTGTTTTCAGTATTCAAGAGTCTCTCGTGTTTTGTCTCCCTCCCTCTCCCTAACTCTTTTTCCTGCTTTCCCTCCCCATGGTCCTCTGTTGGGTTTCTCCTGTTAGACCTATGAGTGCAAACATATGGTATCTGTCCTTCTCCGCCTGACTTATTTCGCTGAGCATGACACCCTCGAGGTCCATCCACTTTGCTACGAATGGCCAGATTTCATTCTTTCTCATCCAACACCATTTCTTTCATCCTTCACAACTTATCCCACACAGTCCCAAACTCCAAAGTATTTAGTGATTATCCAATACTGACAGAGCAAATCTCAGTAATTTGCATATTATACTAGTATTTTATGTTCATCTTTGCCTTCAAATAAAGAATAATCCCATCTCTCCGCTTAGATTCACACTCCAGAAATTGTGAACTATGTATGATTCCATAAATGATCTCCTTCTTCTCCTTTCCCTCCCTTGACTCTTTCTTCTTCTTCTTCTCCTTCTCCTTCTCTTCTTCTTCTTGCTCCTCCTCCTCCTGATAATTATTATTTTCTTTTGTTTTTTAATGATAACCACACTCTAGAATATATCTTCCCATTTTCAACATCTGAAATATTGTAAACATATTTCAAGTTTTATTTATTCTAATAATTCTCCAAGAAGAATTAGGGACACCTAAGTTTTCATTACTAGTATTGGCAGGTTAATGATAATTATATTTAAAAGCTATTATTCATCTGCAGTAGGCTATAAGCACCTTGCTAACAGGATCCATGTCTATTCATAGTGATAATGTATGCTTAATAGTCATTTCTAAATTAATGATTTTCAAATTATGGTATATAAAGATATTTATATCAATAAAATAAAATTGTATTGAGAAAAGAACAGTATAGATATGCATGCTATTTAGTTTCAGAATTATACATGAAAACTCTATAAACACAATATGATACCAACATATGCAAACACATATAATGGTTGGCAATATTGTTAATATTATTTAGAGGTGAAACATTTTAATATGAGAAATTTTATATTGATACATATTTTCAAATTAAATCTTTTAAGTAGTTTTAGATTTGTTTTCTTATACAGGCTACTTATTTACTTTTACAAATAAGATTCCCATCATTTATTCTTAAGAATTATGCTATGTTTTGCAACTTTACATATTTTATTTTAATATGCCACTCTTTGAAGTAGACAAATGGGAAAAATAGTTGTATGACTTTGTACACACATTTAAAGTACTAGCTATAATAAAGTGAATAACACAATCTCATTTATTGGTACTATTCATTGATTCTGCGTATCTTCCATTGCTTCAGATATTTTGCATAATTTCCTGGATGGGAGAGATCCACATGAAGGTGCATTTCCAGGCAACCTGAACAAGTTATTAATTTTCACTTACAACTAAAAGTGTTAACATTCCATCAAGTGGAGTTCCCTACTACTGCGATAATTGAAAACTGTATTTTCTGTCAGGAAGCTCAATACCTGACACTAAATGTATAAATCAAAGAATTACCAGACTCATCTATGCCTAAGTAAGAGTTTCTACTGAGTAAGTTTAAAATACAATCTATGTAATGAGATACCTCCAAAAATTATGAAATAAAAGATATGTAGAAGAGATGCATTATTCAATTGAGGATGAGTTAAGGGAAGTTTCCTGGGTAGATAAAGTTTTATAAAAGATTTTGATGTAGAAAATGAGTTTAGATGACATAAATTTCATCTGAATTTCCATCTTCTTATTAAGTTTCTATTTTAAGCCTTTACTATTTGCTATTTGTTTTAGAATTATCCCCATCCAGAAAGATCTTAAAATGTATCTAATTAGACTATAAATCTCAAAATAATTTGTCTCTAAATTTTCCTTGAACAGAAAAACAGCACATCTACTACTATTGCTAAAGCCACAATATCCCTCACACTGCTTTGATTGTATGTACAACTATTACTTTTACTCTGTCACCCCAAGAAGGGAAGTGCTTCAATATATCACACAATGCAATATGGCTCTAATTAGTTAAGGTAACATATATGGCATTAATTTAATCTCTAATTATACTAATTATACAATGTAATGATTTTCCTATTTTACTGTGGTGGTTCAGATGGTCTAAATAATCTGGCCAATCTCACATAGCTAATGAGTGAATAATTTAGTATTCCAACCCTAACTATTTTTTAAGCCCATAATAGTTTCATTAGTTATAATATCAATATGGTAGCCATCATAAGGCCTACTACATGTATTAGGCCCAACACTAAGAACATTTAACAGAAATCCATAGAATATGTGTATGACAAAATCTAAATTAATTATTTGATCTAGAGAGTCAGTGTGCTATCCTCCAAAAGCTTAGCAAATTATTTTTTGAATATCAACAACCTGCTTCTAAAGTTTATGTGGAAAGCAAAAAGACCTAAATTGCCCGACACAATACTGGAAAAGAACAAAATTGGAGGACTGACCAATACCTGACTTCAAGATTTACTATAAAGCTACAGTGATCTAGCCAGTTTGGTATTGGTGGAAGAGTGAAACAATCTTCAACAGAACAGAATGGAGAACCCAACATCGTTATATCCATTTAGGTCCCTGAGATTGTAATCCATCAGATATAGCATCCCTAATCTTATTTTTGTCTTTTTATGCCTAGGAGATATTTCTATACAGAGATGATCATCTGGAATTCACATTTACATCTGTATTTTATTATACATACAGAGAACTATACTACATAAAATAAAATAAAATAATATAGAGCCATACTAAGGTTTTAAAAATAGTTGAAGCAAATAAAATCTCTTTCAAGGTATTTACATAATTTGCCTACATACTAGGATATTTACTTTTCCTGCCTGATACTATTCAGGTAGGGCAAAGCACCACATTATTAACCCCTCTGATTTCAGATTTCCTATGCCTTTGGTGACAGTAATTTGATAATTCCTGCTTTTTGCCTTTTGCATAGAAAATGAGACTAGCTCAAAGTTTTCTGTCATGAATTGTAGGAAGACAGTAGGACAGTGAATAGAAACGAGGGTGGACACAGAAGCCATGGTGGGATTCATAGGTCATATCCATTAATTACCCCTTGTCAGTTGCATTAATCATGTTAAATCCTGGAAAAGATGAGAAGAGGTGAAAGAAATTGTTCAAATTATTCTGCAATTCTGTTCAATTATTTCAGAATGTATTGTAATTATTAACTGATTATTAAAGTATAGTAGTAATGAAGTAGACTTACAAAAATTGCTTTTCTCCATCCATATAATAATATATTCCATTCTTTCTATCCAAGTCTCTAAAAAAGTCGTTCTACAAAGGTAAAACAATAGGCATGGTGAATTTACAATAACATCTTATATTTGTATACGTAGATAAATATCTACAGAAAATTTATTAAAATAAATATGTTCATTTAGCAAAAGTAATGCATTAACAAATGTTACTATGGTATTTAAATTATATACCACTTGTACAAATAATTATATAGACTAAAATACAAAAGTAATAGCATTTTTAATATCAGCAACAAAAAAGAAACACAAAAATTTGAGATTTGAATAGGACCAAAATATCAAATATCAATAAAAACATTTAGAAATGGGGAGAAAAAAACAATAAATCCTAAGAGATTAAATAAAAATTAGGGAGACATACATAAACGGAAGTCTATTATGAATTTGAATATTCAGTAATTTAAAAACTTAATTTTTGCCTATCTTAGTTTACAGCTTTCAGTGTCATCCCAGCCAAAATATCACAAGTGTAGGTGTTTTCATGTGTAAGTATGTGTGAATGTGTGAAACTAGAACTACTGAATCCAAAATTTATATGTAAATATAAAGGATCACAGGTAACAAGACTGGCATGGTGGAAGGACCAACTCTAATGGAAAGTAGCACTTATCTCAGAGCTACAGAAATTAACAAAAGGAAATCTGACCAATAAGCTAGCAGAAAGAGCAGAGAAACTGACCAATACACACGTTTACTTAATTGAAAGGAAAAGATGGCATTGTGGAGTTGTAGAATAGGGTTTTCAATAAATAACGTTAGTCCAATTCCCTACTATGAAGAGAAAAAAAAAGTTAAATTTGTTAATTCTCAAACTATTTTTTTAACATTAAGTTACCTGTAAAGAAAAATAAAAAAATAATAAAAACTCTTAAAGGATAATATGAGATACAGCCCTTACTACTAAGTTTTAGAATGGAGGAAGTATGGCAATATTTATTCACTGCTGTTAGAAATGTAATTTGATCGACTATGGCAAGAGATGTGGCAATATCCACTAAAGTTCAACACATGCAAGTTTAGTGTAAAAGTAATACCACTCTTGAATGTGCTTAATTATGATGTATTTACTTGAGTACTGAAACACATAAAAGAATGTTTATAGCATGTCAAATCAGAAATCATACAACTGTCTATTAACACCAGATATATGAAAAGTTTGAGGAAAAATGCAATGGCATAAATGAATAGACGACATCTACATACCAATATAGTTAAATTTCATAAATGTTAACTTTAGCAAGCTATCTTGCTAAAGAACACCTAATATATTAATTCATTTATATCTAGTCCCTAAATAGCCAAAATGAAATTATACTGTTAGAAAACAGAATTCTGTCCTTTTAAGAAGAAGAAAGAATGTAGTGACTGGAAGAGGCATATGTCTTGGAAAATACTAAAATATATTATTTTTCTAGGCTTGGGTATGGTTACATGTAATTACTGTAGAATAATTCATTGCATGGTAAAATTTTGTCCTTTTACAAAAATAAGATTTGTTCAGTCCAGAAATCTTAAATGTTTAGCAATTTCATTGTCTAATGATCCTGTATCAGAATTATTTGTAATTATTTTCCAGGTGTTCAAAGTTTCCTATTCCTTTTTCTTTTATATATTCCCTCCCTAAACACCATACTCATTTATTATTATTATCATTATTGGTATTCTTATTATTATTCTCAAGTTAGTTAACATTTGGTGTAGTCTTGGCTTCAGGCGTAGAACCCAGTGATTCATCTCTTACATATGACACCCAGTGCTCATCCTGAAGAGTGCCCTCCTTAATGCTTGTCACCCATTTAACTCACCCCCCACATCCATCAAACATCAGTTTGTTCTCTGTATTTGAGTCTCCTATGATTTGCTTTCCTTGCAGTTTTTCTTATTTTTCCTTCCCTTCCCCTATGTTCATCTGTTAAGTTTCTCAAATTCCACATATAAGTGAAATCATATATCTCTCTTTCTCTGACTGACTTATTTCACTTAGCATAATACTCTCCAGTTCCATCCACATTGTGGCAAATGGCAAGATTTCATTCTTTTTCATTACTGAGTAGTATTCCATTGTATGGAGATTAGATAGATAGATAGATAGATAGATATCACATCTTCTTAATCAATTGGTGGACATTCGGAATTTTTTGGGGGGGGCTATTGTTGATAGCACTGCTATAAACATTGGGTGCATATATCCATTTGAATTAGCACTCCTGGATCCTTTGAATAAATTCCTAGTAGTGCAATTGCTGGGTCATAGGGTAATTCTATTTTTAATATTTTGAGGAACCTCCACACTGTTTTCCAGAGTGGCTGCACCAGTTTGCGTTCCCACCAACAGTGCAAGAGGGTTCCCCTTTCTCCACATCCTCACCAACATCTGTTGTTTTTGAGTTGTTAATTTTAGCCATTCTGACCTGTGTGAGCTGGTATCTCATTGTGGTTTTGATTTGTATTTTCCTGATGATGAGTGATGTTGCACATATTTTCACGTGTCTGTTTGCCATCCAATGTCTTCTTTGGAAAAGTGTCTATTCATGTCTTTTGGTCATTTCTTCACTAGGTTATTTAGTTATTTGGCTGTTGAGTTTGGTAAGTTCTTTATAGATTTTGGATATTAACCCTTTATTCAATGTCATTTGCAAATATCTTTCCCCATTCCGTTTGTTTCCTTTTAGTTTTGTTGATTGTTTCTTTTGTTGTGAAGAAGCTTTTTATCTTGATGAGGTCCCAGTAGTTCATTTTACTTTTATTTCCCTTGCCTCTGGAGACATGTCAAGTAAGAAGTTCCTGCAGCCAAGGTCGAAGATTTGCTGCCTGTTTTCTCCTGTAGGCTTTTGATGGTTTCCTGTCTCACTTTTTATGTCTTTCATCTATTTTGAATATATTTTTGTGTATGGTGTAAGAAAGTGGTCCAGTTTCATTCTTCAGCATGTCGCTGTCCAGTTCTCCCAGAACCATTTGCTAAAGAGACTTTTTTTTCCATTGCAACTCTTTTCCTACTTTGTCAAAGATTAGTTGGCCATATATTTGTGGGTCCGTTTCTGGGTTGTCTATTGTATTCCATTGATCTATGTGTCTGTTTTGTGCCAATACCTAATGTATTAATGATTTCAACTTTGTAATACAGGTTAAAGTCTGAGCTTGTGATGCCTCCTGCTTTGGTTTTTTTTTATTTAACATTACTTTGGCTATTCAAGGTCTTTGTGGTTCCATACAAATTTTAGAATTGTTTGCTCTAGCTCTGTGAAGAATGCTAGTGCTGTATTGATTGGGATTACATTGACTTTCTAGATTGTTTTGGATAATATCAACATTTTAATAATACTTTTTTTTCTGATCCATGAGCGTGGAATGTTTTTCCATTTCTTTGGGTCTTCTTCAATTTCTTTCATAAGCTTTCTATCGTCTTCAGTGTACAGAGATTTTAATTCTTTGGATAGGTTTATTCCTAGGTATTTTATGGGTTTAGGTGCAATTGTAAATGGGGTCGGTTTCTTGATACCTCTTTCTGTTGCTTCATTATTGGTGTCTAGAAATGGAACTGATTTCTATGCATTGATTTTAAATCCTGAAATTTTGCTGAAATCATGTATCAGCTCTTGCAGGTTTTTTTTTTTTTTTTTGGTGGAGTCTTTGGGGTTTTCCTTGTAGAGTATCATGTCATCTGTGAAGAGTGAAAGTTTAACTTCTTCTTTCCCAATTTGGATGCCTTTTATTTTGTTTTGTTGTTTGATTGTTGAGGCTGGGACTTCCAACACTAGGTTAAACAACTGTGGTGAGAGTGGACATCCCTGTTGTGTTCCTGATCTCAGGGGAAGAGCTCTCAGGTTTTCCCCATTGAGGATGATATTAGCTGTGGGCCTTTCATATATGGTTTTTATGATGTTAAGGTATGTTCTTTTTATCCCACTATTCTTGATGATTTCTATTAAGAAAGAAGTTGTGTTTTGTCAAAAGCCTTTTCTGCATCTATTGACAGGGTCATATGGTTCTTATCCTTTCTTTTATTAATGTGATATCACATTAAATGATTTGTGAATACTGAACCAGCCCTGCAGCCCCAGAATGAATCCCACTTGATCATGGTGAATAATTCTTTTAATTATTATTTTTATTAATTATTTTATATTGAAATATTGAACTGAATATTGAAATCATAGAATTCGATTTGCTAGTATCTTGTTGAGAATTTTTGCATCCAGGCTCATCAGGGATAGCGACCTGTAATTCTCCTTTTTAGTGGGGTCTTTGTCTCATTTTGGAATCAAGGTAATGCTAACTTCATAGAATAAGTCTGGAAGCTTTCCTTCCATTTCTATTTTTTGGAATAATTTGAGCAGTATAGGTATTAACTCTGATTTAAATGTTTGCTAAAATTCCCCTGGGAAGCCATTTGGCACAGGACTCCTATTTTGGGGGAACTTTTTGATAACCTATTCAATTTTTTTGCCAGTTATGGGTCTGTTCAAATATTCTATTTCCTCCTTTTTGAGTTTTGGTAGTGTGTGAGTGTCTAGGAATTTGTTTCTTCCAGACTGTCCAGTGTTGGCATATAATTTTTCATCATATTCTATAATAATTGTATTTCTGTGGTGTTAGTTTTGATCTCTCCTCTTTCATTAGTGCTTTTATCTATTAGGTTCTTCTCTCTTCTCTTTTTGAGAAGTCTGGTTAGGGATTTATCCATTTTGTTTCTTACTTAAAAAAAAACAGTCCTTAGATTCATTGATCTGTACTACCATGCTCTTTATGAACCTCTCCTGCACCATATCAAATTTTATAAATAAATAATACTTCAGCTTGGCCTATGTATTTTTCTTCTTGTCAAACTGGCATATTTCTTAAATTTCCCTTCCAATGTCTTCTCAGTTCCCTTTTCATCACCATGCATTATTTCTATTTTACCATTAACAGATCTTACATGTGGCTTTCTATTGATGTGTCTCTCTTTCCAACAATTCTCCAAGACAATTATCATATATTAATCTCATTGTTTCACTAAATAATTAGGTTTATAAAATATATAATCAAATATGTTTTAAAATTCTTTTTGAACTGAATATGTATTAATAAATTTATCTCTCAGGCAGAGAAGGACAGATACCATATGTTTTCACTCATAGGCCTAACAGGAGAAACCTAACAGAGGACCATGGAGAGGGGAAAGAGGAAAAAGTTAGGGAGAGGGAGGGAGACAAATCATGAAAGACTCTTGAATACTGAAAACAAACTGAGGGCTGAAAGGGGAGGGGGAAAGGAGAAGGGGAGTGATGGTCATGGTGGAGGGCACTTGTGGGGAAGAGCACTGGGTGTTATATGGAAACCAACTTGACAATAAACTATAAATAAAAAAATAAATAAATTTATCACTTTAATTCTGTATATGTTGTGTTTTCCATTGTTATCAACTTTGCCTCTTGATATCAGTTATTGAAAATTATTGACCAACTTGGAAAATCAGATAACTGTTTCCTCTGCAATCTCTGCAAAGCATATAAACAACTTATAAATAATGGGTATTTAGCATCATATGGTCCCATGCATGGTCAGTATGGACTATAAAATCATCAGTATACAGGTACTAACTTTCTCAAGATTTGAAGATAAACATATATGATCAATTCAATCCACCTGAATACATTTAGTAGGAGGGTATGTACTACATTTAGATTTTGTGTTTTGGCAAGTTGTTCTTTCTTTCTAGTTGAAAGCTAATTTCATTTATTTTATTTTTTTATATGGTAGTACTCCTTTTTTAAGCTTGTTTCCTTAATCATGAAATGAATCATGAAATTTTCCTTAAAAAATATTTCTTGAGATTTAACACTGATCACAGAGAATAAAAGAACACCCTAACATTGATAAATTATAGTTAAGTATCTGAGTACTTTTGGCAACCATGCATTAGTCATCTCAGCATGTTATTAGTTCTTCAGATTATTCCATGAATATGTTTTGAGAGACAGTAAGATGTTAGAAATATCATTTAATTTATATCAAGGTTAAGCATCCAAAATATACTCCCAGAAAGCATAATTAGATGGTGGCTTATAATATTGCCTTAACATATAAATAGAACAAAATGAAGTCAAATGAACGGAGAATAAAAATATGAATGGTTAATAAACACCCATTTGTATTCTCAACAGTAATCATATATAATGAGTTATGATTTTGAAATACATTTAAGATATAGAAATATTTCACATTTCTTATTGACATCAGGCCATTTTAAATGTCCTTGAAACTATTTTAAACACTGAATGAGAAATAAATCCTGCCCAAGGACAGTGTAAACAATATTTAACATACTAACAGAATTAAATAGGAACAAGTTAAGGCCAAGAAATATAGGTATTGTTAGCTTGACATTTTAAAGTGATTTTATTCATTAAATGATGTAATATAAGTACAAGAAATATAGTCTCCAGATGTCATGTCTATGATTAATACAAATGTGGAGTCATATCTGTGCTAAAATTTAGAAATTATGAGGCCAGTAAAATCACATCACACTAGTTACAGTTGCTATGATAATGTAATAACAAAGGAAGGATATTAGTTTCATAAGAAAAATAAGAACATAAATTAAGTAAATATGTGGCAATCAAACTAGATAGATTAAAAGTCACTAATTAACTTCTTGTCAAAATGATTATAATATTCCAAGAAGAAATTTTAAGGGAAATTGACTCATCTCCAATATAAAAAAGCATGAATTTAAATTATAGCTGAAGACTTAATAGTGAATATGTATGCTGTTTATATAAAGTTAATCAATGTAAATTCAGGTTAAAAATCTTTGAAAATATTGAGAACTGTTATGGAAAATAAATTATTTATTATTAATACCACTATAAAATATATTTCTTTAATCACTCCAACATTATCAAAGAAGAAAGAAGATAGAGTAAGAGCAAGAAAGAAATTCATCAGATATTTTTAAAATTCCTATATCAAATTAAAGTACATATTACCAACTCCTTTATTTTTCTAACCCAAATTCAAACAGAGTCTATAAAACTCACTCCAAATTCTGTTAAACGCATTTTGTGAGATGTACTATTGATATTATTTGCAAGCATTTTTTCCAGTTAGTATTAGACAAGATGCTTAGAAATAAAATGTCTTCTACTTTACAAAGTTTTGCTCATTCAACAAAATAATAAAAATTGTGCTGTGTAAAAATACTAAAAATGGAGAAATGTAATAAGCATATCCTGCCAATAAGAAACTTAGTATTCAGTAGAGAAGGTGAATTTTTATTGTATATTATTTTTTAATTTTTTAATGTTTACTTATTTATTTATTTTTGAGAGAGGAGAGCAAAAGTTGAGGGGGGGTGGTGCAGAGAGAGAGAATGAGAGAAAGAGACAGAATCCAAAGTAGGTTCCAGGCTCTTAGCTGTCAGCCCAGAGCCCGACACAAGGCTCAAACCTGTGAACTGTGAGATCATGACCTGAGCCGAAGTTGGACGCTTAACCAACTGAGCCACCCAGGAACCCTGAGAAGAAGGTGAATTAACCAAACCAGAAAGTATAATATTGGTGATGCAATAATAGGATATCTATAAGGGTCATGAGAGCAAAATAATTCATGTAGAAAGTTTGGGAAATGATTCTTTGAGTTGCCAAAGTTTGTTTTGTACCATAATTGTAATTTAAATGGCTATAATCAAGAGATAAGATCATCGTGCATCTTTGCCTTTCTTTTTTAATAAATGAAGCCAAACATTAAAGATAGAACCATGGCTAGAGTAAGAGCCATGCTCTGGAACTAAGAAGAAAACAATAGACCTTACTGAAGAGTCAAAAGTAGTCTGCCTAGAAAATAATGTATGAGAAAATGTAGGTGACTTGAGTTTGGCAAAGAGTTTTTGGATATAACACTAGCAGCACTATCAGTGATAGAAAATAAATAATATTTGACCACTTTAAAGTTAAAAACTTTTGCTCTATCAAAGACACTATTAAGAAGATAAAAAGATAACCCACAGTCTGGGAGATAATATTTGTAAAGCCCATATCCTATAACGGAATTGTATCCAAAATATACAAAGAAATCTAAAAAGCCCACAATTAAAAATTGGGCAAAAGATTTGAACATACACCTCTGCAAAGAAAGTATACAGATGCCAAATAAGTATATGAGGAGATGCTCAAGGTCATATGTAATTAGGGAATTGCAATTAAAACATTTAAATACCACTAGACATCTACTAGAATCTCTAAAATCCAAAACAGCAACAACCCCAGATCTTGACAAGGATGTGGAGCAGTAGAAACCTCATTCACTGCTTGTGGGAATGCAAAATGGTACAGCCACTTTGAAAAATAGTTTGACAGTTTCTTACAAAACAAAATAGTCTTACTATGCTATCCATTAATCAACCTCCTAGATATTTACCCAAAAGAGCTGAAAACATAAACACACAAAAACTTACCCAGGAATGTTTATAGCAGTTTTACACATAATTACCAAAACTTAGAAACTGGAAGACATCCCTCAGTAGGTAAATAGAGAAATAAACTATATACATCCATGCAATGGGCAATATTTAAAAATAAGTTTGTCGAAAATTCATGAGTCTCTTAAGATGGAAAATTATACAATGTTTATGAAACAAATAAAAACTGAATAAGGTGTAAAATATCCTGTTTTCATGCAGCCATTGCTGCATGTGCTTCATTTACATTCAATAGAAAGTTGAGACTGACTTCCTGTAAATCTTTTAAGAAAAAGGAATTTCTTCCCCCTGAAGCACACCAATAACCTGTCCTTAGCACTCATTGCTCTGAAGAGAGTAAAACTTAGCTAACATCTGTCTAATCACCACTGTTAAGGGAAAGAAATTTACCTGCTTGGATTATATTGTTTGGCTTGACCTGAGGTGAAATGAATGGAAGTATCATTCTCACGAATTGCTCTAGAAATAAAATAGTCATATGGCTACCTTCTTAGTAACAATATTACTAAAGTGTTCTCAGTGAAAAAGATTACCGTGGTTGGAGGCACCAAATGGTTTTATTATAAAAACCAGACATTTGATTTTAAAAGGTATTATTTGTGTGAGATTAAAGAGATCTAACCAAGCCAGGTTGAGCAAGCTGTATTTATTTAGATATATAAACCTAAATGCAAGCATCTGGTAAAGGAAGTAGGAAGCATTTATAAAAATGGTTTTTGAAGAATCTATTTTTTTTTGGGTGCGCTGTGCTCTTCAGAAGCTGAGCCTTACTTCTAAATTATCAAAGATATATCTGTTTAGTTGAAAAACTATGCTTTGACTGAGATGAGAGAGAAAATTACAAAACTGTTATGGGTTTAGTGGAGAATTAATTCTTATTACCCAAGAGAAATAATAAGATTGTCTATACAACCTTGGTGAGTTTATAGTAATCCGGACATTTAAAATATACACACACAAGCAAGGGGTCAAATTTCTACCTGAATTGGAGGGTTCTGGACCGCTATGCAAAATTTTAAGTCCCCATCTTGTACTTACATTATTGACATATAAGAAACAAGGAATTTTCATTCTGAAGTGGCTAATTCTTAAAGAGCCATCTGCAATCACACTGGGTGGTTTGCAGGCAGTTGGTATCAAAAAGTCACTCAGCTCATTAGTGGTCCAATTAGCTGATATGTAGTGCAGCACCCTGGCAAGTTGTCTCAAGTGCCATGTAAAGTCTAGGCAGGAATCTCAACTCTGGAATCTGCCAGTGAAATGAAACAGGTGGATGGCAAGTACAGAAAGTCACCTAGAGTCTCTTCTTCAAATATCAATGAAATCATCTAGAATTCTGCTCAGGATGCATCATTTGTCTGGATGGCATCCTAATCAAAATGTGATATCATCCCAAAGCACTATTAATATTTAACAAATTTAATTCAAGACAAATTTTGAGGTTGTAATACAGTACATATATCCACATTTAAAAAATAAAAAGCACTTTAATTTCTTTAAGTTGTTTATTTTATTTTTTAATTTTTATTTTAGAATAAAAAGAGGTGTAGATGGAGAGAAAGAGAGAATCTCAAATAGGCTCCATGCTGAGCCCAATGTAGGGCTTTATCCCACGACCCAAAGATCATGACCTGAGCCAAAATAGAGTCAGACGCTCAACCAACTGAGCCACCCAGGCTATGCCAAAAATCATTTAATTTGAGAAGAAAAGATTTAGTATCTTTAGTTAATTAAGCCTTATCAAAGTATTTGTCCATTACAACATACTAAGTGCATTGAAATTCAAGAGAGAGAATCCACAAGTATCAACAACAATTTCTGATGTGGTAGTTCAAGGAGTTTCATAGTTATTACCTAAAAGTAGTAAATCCATCAGGACTCTATAGGAAGGTAATTTGCTATGAGAGATAAGCTATTTTTTTAGGTTCAAATATGACAATTAATGTTAGAAAACAATGGGTAGCTCAGTTGGTTGAGTGTCCAACTCTTGATTTTGGCTCAGGTAATGATCCCAGAGTCGTGGGATGAAGCCCCACATCAGGCTCCACTCTGAGTGTGGAGCATGCTTAAGATTCTCTCTCCCCCTCCCCACCCTCTCCCCAGCTCATGCCCTCTCTCTAAAATAAATATATACACATAAATAAATAAATAAATAAATAAATGAATAAATAAATAAGATAAATAATATAGTCTATTTTTATGGCAATTATTGTCTCTACCTCCAACTTCTTTGCTAAACTCTCAAAAAATATAATGATATTTTATCATTACCGAATCCTGCAATCAAACAGATTATTCCACAATTGGGTATTTAACACTGTGGGAAGAAGTAATTTATTGAACAAAGAAGGAAAAAGTAAATGAAACAATTAGTATATCTCTAAGATATTATCACTGCCTTCACTGCAAATTATAGTACAGTCTGGTACAGACCTTGTCTTGACATAATCTCTGAAGATTAGTGGTTAATAAGGTTCCTAAGACACTTGCTTCAGTTACTTATTTGAAGAGATAACATCATACTGATAGATTTGTATTTTAAACGGAGCAGAAGAGATGGGAATCAAAATAGTTCACACCTCTGGACAAGACTTACTTGCCTTACAGTTCTCTTTTTCCCTGCTTTGTGTATCAGAAACACAATATTAATACACTTGCCTTGAGTCTGCTACATTAGGCATGTATACCTCTCTCTCAGATTACTCTTCCTAAAAGTCTTTCACCCATAAAATGGGAATACTGAACAGTTAAGAATAATGCCTGGCACTTCGGTATGTTTTATGTAAGTATTTGTTATGGTTCTTATTATTGCTAATGATTAAGAGCATAAGAGCTTAATCATTTTAATCAATTTAAGCTTTGAAACAGAAAAAATATATATCTCGATTTCATTACAGAATCAAGAGAAAATATACAACACATCTAATATGAAATATACAGTCATGATTCTCACTCTTTAATCCTCCATACATAAACAAATACCTTTTATTCAGACCCTGTAAAAAAGATTTAATGATAATAATGACAGCAAGAACAGCAAAAATAATACTTTATGGATCTTCTAATGACCAGGCCTTGAAAAAATCTCCACTTTCTGGCATTCAGGTTTCTTGTAGGCTGAACTGTGTTACTCCCCCAAATGCATATACTCTAGTTCTAATGCACAGAAGCTCAGAATATGAATGCATTTGGGGACAGAATCTCCAATGAATGAATTTGGGGATGATTTTTTCTATCTCTGAAAAAAATTAATTGTGATTCATATAGGGATTGTACTGAATCTGTAGATCACTGTGGACAGTATTATATCTTGACAATGTTATGTCTTTCAATTCACCAACACAAGATGTCTTTCTATTTCTCTATGCCTTCTTTAATTTCTTTCAGAAATGTTTTACAGTTTTCAGTGTATTGGTCTTTCACACACACACCCTGGTTAATTGCTAAATACTTTATTCTTTCTGATGCTACTGTAAATGGAATTGTTTTCTTAATTTTCCTTTGGTATCATTTATTATTAGTTATAGAAATGCAGCTGATTTCTTGTGTAATTTTATATTTTGAACTTTGCTAAATTAGTGTTCGGTCTAACAATGTGTGTGTGTGTGTGTGTGTGTGTGTATGTGTGTGTGTGTAATCTTTAAGATTTTATACATATAAGATTATAAAATTGGTGAACAGAGATAATTTAATTTCCTCTTTCCAACTTAGTTAACTTTTATTTTTCTTGCCTAGGACTTCCTGCATTATGTTAAATATAAATAGTAAAAGCAGGCATCCTTGTCTTATTCTTGATCTGAAAGGAAAAAGTCTTCAGTCTTTCACTTTTGAGTGAAAGTTTAGCTTGTGAATTTTTTAAGGTCTTTATTATGCCAAGGTAGTTTTCTTCTATATCTAGTTTGTTGTGTGATTTTTTTTTTAAATCATGAAATGGTGCTGAGTTTTGTTAAATATTTTTCTCTGCATAATTGAGATGATCATGTATATCTGTTAATGTAATGAATTACAATGATTGATTTTAATATGTTGACCATCCTTCCATTCCAGAAATAAATCCCACATGACTGCAGTGTTTAATCCTTTTAGTGTGCTGTTAAATTCTGTGTGCTAGCATTTTGTTGTTGGTTTTTTTCCATCGATATTCATCAGGGATAATGGTCTGTTGTTTTTATTTCCTGCAGTGTCTTTTTCTAGCATTTGTATCAGAGCAATGCTGGCCTCCTAAAATGAATTTAGAAGTGTTCTGTCCTTTTCATACTTTTGGAGAAATTTAAGGAACACTGATATCAATTATTCCTGATATGTTTGATAGAATTCACCAGGGAAGCCATCTGGTAAGGATTTTGAAATGATTATGACTTCTAAAATTAAATATATATTTATATAAATTTGTATAAATATATATATATGTTTATTTAAAGAAATACACTCATACTAGAGTTTACCATGTTAAAATCTGAAAGTATGGCTTGGTCACTGTCTTAAAAATCATAGTAATTCCGTATTTTATAGTACCAGTTTGTCCATAAATAAAAATTGCATAAGTAACTCCAACAGTAGTTTATGACAGCTTGTAAGAAGTCTGTCAGTTGTCTTTGATTTTCCAAATATCTATAGTACAAGCTGGTTGTTATGAGTTGAATAGTGTCTTCCCCCAAATGTGTATGTTGAAGACCTAACCCCTGGTACCTCAGAATATAACCTTCTGTAAAGATAGCATCTTTATAGAGATAATCAAATTACAATGAGGTTATTACAATGAATCTTAATTGAACATGACTCATCACCCTATAAGAGAAATTTGGACACAAGGCCATTCACAGAAAGAAGACAGTAGGAAGAGATGTAAGAAAGATTCAGCTTTCTATAAGCTAAGGAGACAGACCTGGATCAGACATTTCATTCACACATCTCAGAAGGAACCAACTCTATAGACATCTTGATTTGGACTTATAGTTTACATAAGTGTAAGACAATACATTTTCATTGTTTAAGCCACCAAGTTTGTGGTATTTTATCACTTAGTTAATTAACTGTTTAATATAAGGTATCTACAGAGTTTGATTATTAGTTATTTTACTTCATATGCAATTAATTCTTAAACTGATGCACTGCACTGTATAACATTTTACTTGAGTTATAAATATAAATGTATTATTTAGTGATTAACAGTGTAATTTAGATTGATGTATACATTGTCATGTATTTGCATTTATGGACAACTGTATCTAGAGATAGATGTATTGATTTTCAAATGAACCTACTATGTTAGAAAAGTAATTAAAGGAATTAAAAATCAAGGACATATTCTACCACATTTAGAAGAAAGACTATTTGCTTATGTTATCACAGGAAAAATAAACAACTTATTAAAGGTATCTAAGATATCCTCAGACCTATCATGATTTCATTTTGATGAATATGAATGATTAGGAAAAACAGCAAAATTATTGCCACCTACAGATAGTACTATTTATTTCTACTTTACATAGAGCAAGTAGCCCTGAAGATTTTGGCTTGTCATAGGTATAATTTAAATCAAACAATTGAACAGTAAACATTTTTTTTGTGGAACAAATATTGTATCATAGGAAACTCTGAGTGAAAGCTGAATCATGTACCATTTTTCAAATAACACTATAATAAATATGAAATGTTCTCATCAACAGTGCTTTCATACATATTGTGATGACTGTGGTTGTTTCTGTGGTATGGTAACAAGATTTAAAACCATACAGAAAGAAATGGATCTTAATTATTCAGTGTTAATATCCAAACATGTTCTCACTTGAACTTTGCACTTTTTCCTCTATTGCTTCTGAAAAGTTCAGAGCTATTTGACTTGGTTCCTTGTGGTACTAACCACTGGGGTGGAAATACTCCCTTAAATGAATTCTTCAGGCTATTAGTTTGGCTGTGCCCCATTTATTTGTGCTCTGCTATTTTCTTGTATATATTTTACAGACTGTGTAAGGAGATTCTATTAGTTTCCATCATTCTTCTACCATTTCATCTGTGATTTTGTAACTGAGGAATTTCATTATAGTCTCAAAGGAACCTATGCCTAAAACATATTTAGAGGGATAGAATATGTACCTACATGTTTAAAATGTATTATTTTAGCACTATTTAAAGCACTTAGATGTCAAGCAAAATAAATAACAGACGATAAGAATTTCTAAGGTTCATGCTATGTTGAAACACAACTATAATCACAGTTCCAAAGTCACTATATAATAATTCAGTTAAAGATTTTCTCACTAGCACTTTATCTTGGCACTTGACATAGACATTTCTTAAGAAAGTACATTCATCAACTATTTTACACCCTTGAATACACTCTGAAACATGAAAAAGAGAAAAAAAAACTTGAGTGTGCATTCATGTATGTTTTTATATATAATTATGTGATTATTCTTAAAAAATAAATGAAGTCCATATTACTTAGTATTTGTCAATGACCAAAAAATCTAAATTGTATCTTATTTTCAAGCTGAGACGTTAGCCTGCTACAGATTCACATATTCCAGAGGAAGGCATGAGAACCTCTGTCAGGGACATGGAATTTTACCACTCAGAAGAATACCAGCACTTTTTTATGCCAGTTCTCTGAGCCCCAATTCCCACAAGGTGATGAGAAGAGGCCAAGGTGACATCTACAAAACAAATGAGTTGTATTAAAGCAGAGGTAACCTGACCGAGGGAATCCAGTTCTTTACACTGTACAGTAAGTGTGTCTTTCCTTTTCTCCTGCAGGAGACAATCTATCTCTTCCAAGGCTGTTTGCTATACAGTATCCCTGAAAAGATAATCAAACACTAATTAATCTCTTGTCTCTGCTTGTAAGATATACAGAAATGTGAAACCTAAGAAGAGTGATCTCCAAACAATGTTTCAATTTGGTTATTTAAAATATATAAATGTGCTTAAAGGTTATAGGCTTCCAAAAGAGATATTGATGGTGGCTTGCTGCATATTTAACATATACAGGCATACAAGACACCCTTTATTTTTAACGTACAGTGAAGAAAAAAAATGTAAGAAATATTTTGTCATAATGGACTTCCGAAGGCCAAAATCAAACCACATAACACGAAGGGTATTATTTATGGGAGGGGTGTAAATTGATTGTTTTATGACAAGTTTTTCTCTAAGATATTGGCCCCATCTCTTTCTTTCATTTTTAAGTCTCCATCCTGTCACTTTTACAGAGAGCAGATTTTAAGAAATTTAAGGTTGAAATCCATCCTGTTAAAATTTTATTAAAGGTACTATGTAACTAGCTTAGCCTATAATGAGAAGAGAAGAAAAAAGTAATATTCAAGTCTCACACATTGCTAAGCTTTGCCTAATAAAGTTAGGAATCTCCTAGAAAATAATATATTATGCATTTGGTTGAGATATCCCTTAAAAATTACTCTCTGGGTTCAAGCAGATTTATGTGGCTAACCAAGAAATTATGAGTCTGCCCATCTGTATCACTTTTCACCAGAGACACAATTCATTTATAAATCTTGCAAATTTACCAAATCACGAAGATAACCTCCTAAACAGTCTCATACTAAGATACACTGACATAATGACATTTAAATGATACAGTAGAAGATGAGGCTTTTTTCTTCCCTGAGAGGATCTCACTGGGGGCTCAGGATAAGGGTATCAATGACTTGAGGCACATGTATAACCTACACATGACAGTGACACACCAGTAGGAAACCTTGTTGAGAAAGTAGTTACAATGAAACAAGTAACTTATCTTACATCTGTGCTGCTGTACATCAGAGAGAGAGAAAAAAAGTGAACAAACATGTTAACATGTACTATATAAAAGATCACCTAATTACCTTTATTCATTTATTCACTGATATGAACATAAAGAGAGGATATTATGTGACTATACAAAGACATTTAACTTTCCTGTCCCTCAGGTCTTATGTCTATAAAATAAGTTGATTACTTAGCAATGTTATGGAGTCATGAACAATAAGGGGCAGTATCCAATTGTGTTATCTACCTTATAGAGATGATGTGAATACTAAAGACACATGAGCTATTCTATCATTCCTCAAGAAAATTCCTTTTAGAAATTTGACTAACCTATTCAATTTCTACACAATGAAATGTGTTGTCTTAGTCAGTCCAAGGTACTATCACAAAGTAACCCAGATTGGGTGGCTATAAACAACATAAAGTTATTTCTCACCTTTTAGGAGGCTGGAAGTCTTAGATAAGGGTGCCAGCATGGTCGAGTTCCCGTGAGAGCTCTCTTCTAGATTTCAGAGTGTTTACCGCTCACCATGTCCTTACTTGATGGAAGAAGCAGGGGCCCTCTCTGGGGGTGCTTTTATAAAGGCACTAATCCCATCCACGAGGACTCTACTCCCATAATCTGATCTCCTACCAAAGCCTCCTAATACCATCACATTGGGACTCAGAACTTCTACACAATCAGCTGATAGCAAGTAGGTCGACATAAAAAAGGTAATGAATTAGAATAATAATAGTTTGGGAGGATATTCATAGGATATAGTTGAGTGATTAAAAAAAGATAAAAAAAACTTAAAAATATACTGCACTCTGACTGAGCAATTGTATTAACATCGTTTACCAGGCTTCCTTTCTCTTACAGTCTGTTAACAAATGTGATTTGCAACACACACAAACATACACACTCGTATGTCTAGACTTGGGTAGAAGTATCTGTGCTCTACAAATTTTAATATTATTTCCATATGGTTTCCATTCTCACATAATTTTAGTTTGACATTTAATATATCAATATGGAAACCATTATTCAATAAAAAATATGCAGTAACATTTGAGATTAAAGTGGCTCATCTTTCACCTTATGAGGAATTTGAATTATAAACTACACACAAAATAGACTACAGGTGCAAACAAAATTCAGTAACTAGAATTTTAACGTGTTTTTAAAATACTATTGAAATTATTTTTACAAGGAAGGTTATTTATTTTACATTAAATTTTACCTACACCCATTTATTTATCTCTGACAATGAGAAAAAGGGCATATACATTTATATAAATACATGTCAACCATGATTTTCATTTTATCCTTATGAATAAAACTAGATATTTACATTTAATTATGACTGTTTTTCTAAATACATTTCTTTATTAAATGTTCTGAAATTTCCCAAGATTGTTGTTTATATTTTAAACACTACATTAATGATCTTTATTTCATGTTGTAGTCATTTCACTGACACCTATAGAGATCTTTACATTTCATTAAATAGAAAATATTGATTCTAGAAATGTCACAGATACTGATTTGTGTAGGTTATATAAGTTAGTGGTATATATAGGTTTTACTATATATTGTCAGATTCCTGCGTACATGGATCTCACAGTCTTGTGGAGGAGACAGTGATTAAAGAGCAGTCACAAATATAATGCACCGATTGTGTGTGTGTGAGTGTGTGAGTGTGTGAGTGTGTGAGTGTGTGAGTGTGTGAGTGTGTGAGTGTGTGAGTGTGCTCATACACAGTGGCATGTTTAACTTTAGATGTGTATAAGCATCAGTATGGGGAACTGGGCTGATCTGATAGAACTCCAACCTAACCTCCCTGAGACCTAAGGCACGCATATAAAGTGTTGCGTAAAACACCACATTTAAAAATATACGTTGTAAAAAAGTAAATAAAATGTATATTGTAGTTGAAATTAAATAACTAAAGCGTCCACACAATATGCAATTGAAGAATCAACTCAATTTTAGGGGACACTGGAAGACTTTGGGGTTTATGGAACCAGATGTATATTAAGAGTTGGTGGCTGAGAAATTAGACAAAAGGAGACTATGGATCAGGAAAACAACACACTCCCAAGGAATAAAGAGAAAAAAGAAAGTCACTGAGTATCCTAGAAAGTAGTAATAAAGGAGAAGGAGAAACATAAACAGAAGGATTATGGTAGATCATTGTATACAAAAAGCATAAATAAAGTGGTAAGAATAAACACAAATATATCAGTAATCAGAAGGATACAAATATACTTTATATATTCAAAGTAAAATCAATAATTAGGAGCTTTGTGTGGCAGTATAAATTTCACTGAATCTCTTCATTTTCAATATTCAATTATTCATTCATTCATCCATTTATTTATTTTTTGAGAGACAGAGACAGAGCATGAGCGGGGGAGGGGCAGAGACAGAGGGAGACACAGGATCAGAAAGAAAGAAGCAAGCTCCAGGCTCTGAGCTGTCAGAACAGAGCCTAACGTAGGGCTCCAACTCGGGAACCATGAGACTGTGACCTGAGTCGAAGTCAGACGCTTAAACGATGGAGCCGCCCAGGCGCCCCTCACTAACCCTTTTTCTATTAGACAAGTCTTTTTTAAAATTTCAAACTATTAAGAAAAAGGAATAAAATAAAAACTACAGGCACATGATTTTATAATGCTAGTGGAACCTTGAAGCTGTTTTGAAACAATGCAAAGAAAAATAAAAATGACTTTAATCATACAGACCACATTTCCTGATGGCAAAAATGTTAGCTAGAAATCCCAGTTAAATATAATAAAAGTATAACAATACTTTGTATTTAGAAACCAAGTGTATATATTCCCAAATAAATCTTGAGTAAAAAAGGAAATTCTAATTAAAACTGAAATATTTTACCTAAACAAAATTAGAAAATTCTTTATATAAAAACTTGTAGGCATGGCGACAGCATATACTGAATAAACAGAAAGGGAGGAAATATATATGTGAGCAAAAAAAAAATTCAAACAAAAGTGGAAAAGAGTAGCAACAATTGAAAAGACAAAGCTGAATAGTACAAAATGATTAAAGAAATTCGATTTGAAGATAGAAATATCTACTCCTCTCACATAGGCATCCTGGTACTTACCATAAATGTATTAGATCCAGCAGTTTAACTAATCTTCATAATAATTCTTTTGTTCAAACATATTAAGATAATATAAAGAACAAACATACAGAATCACTTTATAATACTGGTACAACCATGAAGCTAGTCAGAGACAACAGAAGAAAATAAGTAAGACAGACCAATTTGACTTATAAAAACAACTGCAAAATTTAATGTAAATATATATATATATATAAGTATATATAAAATTAAAGCAATTAAGTTTCTGTAGGATATGAGAAAATCATAATTGAGAATGCATAGATAGGATTTAGTTGAAGAATTCAGATATTTTGCCATTGTTTATTATATACATTTAAAAAATAAAGCCCTAAACCCCTACGATTACCAAATTAGATACTGAAGAAGCATTCAATACATTTCGATGCTGATTCTTGGTAAAAATCAAAACTAATAACATTGAAGTAAATTGGAACAAAATGAACTATTTCAGACTAGGGTTTTAAATGATTTTTAAAAAACTACATAAAATGTCATACTCAATTGTAAATTAATATTTTTTCTACTGCATCAACAAAAACCCAAGGTTTCTTATCAACCTGATAGTTTGAACATCAGACTGGATTTCCTCTCCATTTTCAGGCTTTTGAGAAAGCCTAGCAACTGCTACCAAGGGAGAAAGATGGGAGAGTGAACTGACAATATCTAGTAACCTTGAAAATATTTATGTATATAAGCAATTATGCCATTAGGCGTATTCTCTAAGGAATCTCTTGCACATGTATTCCAGGATATATGTGATACTGTTTGTTGCAGTAAAAATTGGAAAAATGAGACTTTTCTGTCAATATGAGAACAGATCGTTAAATTATAGTACATGATAAAATAAAATATTCTATAGCAGCTAATCAATAGAACAGAATCATACCATATGTTTTAACTTTATTTATAATAAAGCAAAATGTGAATTTAAGAATAAAACAAATTGGCAACATATACACATGTGAAAACACATAGGCCTAGTTTGAACACACACACACACACACACACACACACACTATTATGCACAATATTAGTACACATACAGCGGAAGCATAAAATTGGAAATTTCTGTTTCTGTATGGACCATTGCCAGTGTTCCAGAAAACAAGATTATATGAGCAGGTGTGCTTCTTCGGGGTTCTCCCGTTTCAGGGAGAGAAGTTAGATCCCCGTGGTTTCTTTCACTTGGCTGTCGTTGATTGCCTGCAGGTAAGTGCTGTTTTCACAGATGAGATACTTCACCTTGTCTGGAAGTAGCCAGCTGAGGATCTCCATGCCTGCTGGGCCAGATACAGGAAGATATTTCTGTCTTGCCTTGACTCTGACTTTAACCTGAGCCCAGAGTGTTTTCCCTTTTGGTCGCTATGTAATGCTAATAATTAATTTGCCTGACTTGCCATAGCTCATCCAATAGAGATCACACTTTCAAATGTTAAAAATTATCTAGACATATTAAAGTCAGCAGCAAAAAATCTGGGCATCTCAATTAATATCCAAAGAAAATTTCTTTAACAACTGTTTTAGAGGGCAGGAAAATCTTCTTTATTTATGCTTAAATGGAGAGCTCACACATAATGATGAAGAATAAAATAAGACAACTATAATAATGTTAATTTCAATTAATATCAATTCTATTGATTTTAAAAGCATTCCGTTTTTACAGAACCGTATATTTTCAGCAAGGGAAAGTTAAAGATTATCTACAGTAGCCTATTCTTTGACATTCCCCGAGGTTGCTATTCATTATTTGTCAGGTTAAGTATCTTACTGTCCTCACACTGGAGGTGACCTTCTGAAGCTATTTATTTCAAGGTGGCTGTTCTAATTATTATAAAGTTTTTATGACATTGCGCACACAACTCTTTTCCAATAACTCTATACTTCAGAGCTCCAGGTAAACTATCTAAGCCCTAATTGTCATGGACGACTTGCAAATATTTGAAAAAATATAAATTTGTTTGAAATATTAGCCTGCCTAAATTTTATCCTGTCTATGCCATTAGAACAACTTCTTTGACAAAACTTCTCTTCTTCTCTTCTCCCACTGCTTCTGTTTGGAAGAAATCCAACTTCATGTCTTGTTAAATCATGACTCAGAACTGTGTAACACTTCAATTGAAGTCTAACAACCAGACAGAAGAGCAGATGTATTAGAATGCTGTGAAAAATATTTACCATTAAAGGATGTTATCATGACTAAGCTATTTCTCTCCCTGTCTGTATCACTGTTTCTCAAAAGGACAAAATATACTCCTTGCCTGTGTCTTGACTCCATTCTTCTGTACGAAACATGGAAAAAAATATTTTCCATCTAGCTACTAGGCTTAAAAGTTTGTTTGTTTTGACAGGTCATAATGGTGAGCCCTTAAATTGTAGTTGGTAGGAACTGTTTTTAAGCCATATTATTTCCACTCACTAAGTGTAAATCTTTTAAACTGTGTTTTACTCAAATTCAGACTTTTGAAAAAAGTTTTATCAACTTGTCATATTAGATATATTAGTTATCCTCTCTGAGTTTGTGTCATCTGACAGTTTAAACAAGGTTTTTTTAAATTTAATTTTTTGAGGGGCGCCTGGATGTCTCGGTCAGTTGAGGGTCCCACTCTTGATTTCTGCTCAGCCCATGATCCCCGGGTTATGGGATCGAGCCCCGCATTGGACCCCATGCTACGCCTGGAGCCTGCTTAATATTATCTCTCTTTCTCTCTGCCCTTCTCCACCACTCACTCTCTTTCTCTCCCTGAAGCGGTAAAAACAAACGAATAAAACATTTAAATTTAATTTGTATGATAAGAAGATTAAAGAGAGAAATTCACTAAACTGATCACTCTCTTTCATAGTATTCCCAAGATTTAGAATAGTGACCATGAAATCACATGTATTGAATGATGAATCTTTTGTAAAGTTCCAGTCCATTCATCACTAGCCCTTTAATAATAGCACTTTACTACCTAGGAATTTACCTAATTTATAGTCAAGCTCACATTTTTCAAATGTCTGAAGTAGAATCTCATCACTAATTATTTAACAATGGCAGTGCATTTTAAGTGATTTCCCTGTCCCTCCATTCTCTCCCTATTTCTATCCTCCCATTCATTCTTGACAGATCGTTACTAAGGTCAGTTCTGATTAAAATATTTACTGAGAAACTGCATTTAGCATAGAAACTTCAGTAGTAATAGTTCTTGACACACCATGAATTTCTCTCTTATCCCTTACCACACCCTTTAAAGCTGGTGACATCTTCTGAACTTCAGGTTTTTAACCAGTCTTTTACTGTTGTAGCTGAATGCCACCTGCTTAAACCACAGACATGAATAATTTCAAAAAAGGTGATCTGTTTTGATATCAATTTTCATTTTATTTATTGATCATACCTTTGAATGTTCTTTTACTTTTTGAAATTTTTACTTTTTCTTTGAATTAATAATTTAGATAATTATTAATTTATATGAAATAATAATAGAGAATAATTTTTGTAAGGGAGTCCTTTGGTGTGCTTCAGAAACTTCCCTCAGATATAATTGTCTTTTAATCATGTCTGTTTCTTAATAACGTCTTACTAATTTTCTTTAAAAATAAAGAATGAAAACCACACACATGGTAAAACATCATGTCCTTAATAGTGTTTTGGTAACTATGTACTATGCCAGCCTGGATAAAATATCCTTCCAGATATTTATGATTTTTCTATTTTGTCATAATTATGAATTAATTATCCCAGTTGCTTTAGAGAGCGCTCCCATATGTTTATAAGTTGCATATCTTATTTAAATAAGTACCAAATCAGCATGCAGGTTTTCATTCACATTATGTTAGGAAAGATTATTAAGACACATTATACAAATAAGGATGATTGCTAGAAGTAATTCCCATAATCTTAAGGTCCTAAAATTACTTTAAATTATTTTGTTTAATTAAGTAAAGGTCTTACCATTAATACCTGTCTTGCAATATTCTAGTGGAATAGAACAATTTACTAAGTAAATATAGAGAATATGTAAATTTCATACTTCAGTTTGACTGGAAAGAAAAACATGAATCGAAAAAGGGTAAATTCCATGTCGAGTCATATTTCACTGAAATCACTTAATCACAATCTATTATAACCACGTTTTTAGTAATTTAGTTGTTTCTGATATTTGCTAGGTTGTCATTTCCTTATTTTGATGTTCCCCATTTATTTAAAAATATAAATTACAGCAATAAAGATCACCTTATTACTTTTGGATTATTAGTAATTTTACTTTAGAAATTGTGTCAAATTGCCTAAAATTTTCAGAGTTGGATGTAAACCAATAGGAGGAACAGTATAGGAAAAAATAAAAAATAACAATTTTCTTTGGTTAAATTTCAATTTCTTTAATTTGTTGAGATATGACAACAGTATACAAACTGTGCAATTCAATAATTTTAAATGTGATGATATCGTATTTCATGAATATAAGATTTCAGTCAGATGCTTTTCCCCCAAACTCAGTCACTGCTATTTCTTCTGCATGTTGGGATGTGTACGTGTGTGTTTATCTTTATTCATTTACTGAAATTAATAAAACATATTGCATATTTTCAATTTTGTTTTTGAGCTTTACATATTTGTTCATGACTTTAGAGAGTTGTGTTCATAGTCATCCAGATTAATTATTTGTATTATATGTGATTTCCTTAACTATCTCTCTACTGACATTTTTACTGAATTTATTAATAATTAATTACTTACATCTTTTTGAACTATAATTCTATTGTCATAATTTTATAAATATTGAAAACGATAATTTCCAAACTGAAAATTTTAAGACACATATTATAATGTTACTTTACATTTTAATTTTCAATGCTAGACATTTTGAGATTCTGTATGTTTTGTTTTTTTGTTTTTTTTGTTTTTTTTGTAGAGAGAGAGCATGAGTGAGCAGAAGAGGGGCAGAGGAAGAGAGAGAGAGAGACAGAGAATCTTAAGCAGGCTCCACACCCCCTGCAGAGCCTGACAAGGGTCTCAATTCTGGGACCCTGGGATCATGACCTGAGCTGAAATCAAGAGTCCATTGCTCAAACAACCTAGGCACTCATCAATCCAAAGCCTGCTTGGGATTCTCTCTCTCTCTCTCTCTCTCTCTCCCCCCCCCCTCTCTCCTTCTCCTCTGCTTCTCCCTCCCTCCCTCCCTCACTTACTCTCTTTTCCAAAATAAATAAACTTAAAAAAATAAATAAATGAGAGAGTTCTTTAATCCCTCCCTTGGATTTAATTTGCTAGAATGTCTCACAGAATTTGGGAAACCCATTTCCTCACTAGATTACTGATTTATTACTAAGGACATAAAACAACACCCAGATGAAGAGATTCACAGGGCCAGATCCCAAACAAGATCTTCTATCTTTGCGAAATTTAGGACCCAGCATGGTGGCACATGAAAATATTCTGGATCCCCAGTCTGAAAGTTCCACAGATCCTCTCCTTTTGGGTTGTTATGTAAGCTTTATTAGGTGGGACTGAAAGTCCCAATTCTGGATTTATGGTTGGTTCCCCTGGCAACCAGCCTCCAACCTTAGGTACTTTTCAAAAGTCACCTTTATTAATATGAACCCATTTCTGGTGGGAAGGGACTTGTTAGGAAAAAGACATCCATTTCACCTTTATGGTTCTAAAGTGTTTTCAGGACTTGAAGAGAAGAGACCAAAAATCATGGAAACTGTGGATGAAGACCAAATATATGAGAAATATTTTGGTCATCTGAATGATTAAATATGTATATTTCTTATAAATTATAATATCACATCTTGCTTATTGTATTTTTATATGTTTTTAATTTGATGTAGAAAAATATTAGAAATATCTTTATGGTTTCATCCATGTAGTTTTTTGTTTTGTTTTGTTTTATTTGTTTTTTAATGAAAGATTCCTCTGACTTCTATTTTTTTCTGACTTACATTTTTAATATATTTTTCCCAAATTATAAATATTGCTATTAAGAGAAATTGAGAGCCTATAAACTAATAAGCTGGGACAGATCGTCCAACACTGATCAGACTCAGACAATATTCTTACAAAGAGATTTGAGTGGGAGGAGTGATAATATGTTAGTTGTCCTTATTATGTAGGCTCAAAAGGATGATCAAATTCCCTGTTTATACATCTGCCTCCACTAAAATTCAATATCTGACCCATAAGCTTTTGGCCATTAATTATATTAAGAATTCCAAAGCCACACAATTTTTTTCTTTCTTTCCTTTTTTTTTTTTTTTACCATCCTCTGAACTTCTGTTTAAGTGTACATAGGATTCAGGAAATATTGGATATTGTCATTGAAATCAGTACATCTCTAGAAAATACCAAAGTTATTTCCAGATACAAAAATAATTTAATTTAATACATCATATAAAATGCCTGGTTGGGAAACTTTTAAAAAAATAGAAGCCTATATTCCATTATGTTAAAGATACCTTCCATTTGTTAAAGATAAACTGAGGCGTATTAAAATTATAACTGTTTCTTTGAGCAAGAATCAATTTAAATTGGGCAGTATCCAAACTAGCAGATAAAGAGGAGCTTTAAGGAGCTTTCTGTAAAAGAAAGGCTTTTATCAGCAGAAGGCAGAGGGAATGAGGGAGTTGTACTGGCAAAAAGGCAAACTGGTTATTGAAAGACTATTTTCTTTGAAAAATGAAGGGGTCTATCAGGCAGATTATCTACCGGTGCTAATCAGGTGACTTCTGATTGACTGGTTTAAGATTTCATTTTTGGGAGAGCCAGAACTCTAATTACGTCTCTGTTTGCAGACTCCAGTTTTGGCCTGCTGACTTGTTCTTAACAATTATGAATCACAGAACATCAAAAGGCAAGCAAAAAACAAAAAAAACCCAAAAACTATTTAACAAAATATTTCCAAAATACTCTTTTAAGTTTTATTTATTTAGAGAGAGAGAGAGCAAGTAGGAGAGGGGCAGAGAGAAGGAGAGAGAATCCCAAGCAGGCTCCGCACTGTCAGCGGAGCCCAATGTGGGGCTGCTCAAACCCATGAACCATAAGATCATAACCTGAGCTGAAACCAAATAAGAAGCTTAATGAAATTAACTACCCAGATGCACCCCAAAATACTCTTAAACACATTGACTTATTTAGGTTCTATGAAGATCTGCATCAGACACTGCACTGCAAACAACAATTTCATAATTATTTAAAAACCTCTTCATTTTCCAGGCTTTATAACACAATGCCCTTCAATAGATTATGGACCTTTAAATCATCCTTTTTTGGACTTTTTCAGAGCTCTACAACAGATATTTTGGCTTAATAAAACCTTCACCATTTCTACCATTTTTGCCTATTTGGGGGGTCCTTTATGACCTAGTATTTCTTTCTTCTTATGTTCTGAAAGAGTGTACTAGATAGCCCCTTTTTTCAAGATAACTATTTTATTACTTATTTTTGTTACTATTTTTATTTATGTATTTTCTATTATTTTTTAAATTAATGAAATTGATGCAGCTTAACAGTCATTGGAAGCTACTTACCTCACCTTCCATCTTTAATATATTCATGATTCTTATATTTCTTGAGCATTTCCAAACATACTTAGACGAACACTTTCTTCAACATATATCATACCCCCTTTTTTATCACATTCTTCAGAATTTTCAAGATGTTCAATCCTTTTCCAGTATCAATTAGTGATTAATGACATCTTGTAGTAATTAAGATAATCAATCCACAGCGACTGTGATTCTCTCCTTCTCTGTCTCTTAAATATTATGTTCAAGTAAAGCAGTAAAGCTTGCCAGAACCAACAAAACTTTTATAATTTTCTTGTATATTTCAACCAGAGAAGCAATCATGTGCACAATTGTGCTGATATGCATGGCTTTTATGAATTCAGTTCTGTAGATATATTTATTGTTTTCAGCTCTTCCTCCCAAAGATGGGTTGCTAAAAACCCTCTTAGATTCTCCTACTTTCTTTGCAGAAGATAGTATGGTTTAATAATTTGGGGATGATGATGGCAAAAATACAAGCCAACGTAAAACATGCAAGCATAAGCTCCATTCCTATAGAACTCTACAGAGCAGTGCAATCTACATGCTTCCTTTTCAGCTCAGAAGCAACTTAACATTTTTGCTGGCATCTGCATGTAGATTATTGTGTGGGTTTCTAAATCCAAAATTAAATTTGAGATAAATTTGAAAAGAATTTCATTGAATATTTAAACAGAAAGAGTTAAATAGTAAAGGATACCTGTGTGTTTCTGTGAACCTGAACCTCTCATTCTTACAATAGAACTAAATTAAATCTTTGTTTCTCGCTTATGCTTGATTTGTTCTAGTCTCTTTTACATGAATGACTATTTTGCACATGTTGCATTTCCATTCCCTGCCCTTCATATCGATCATTTATTCTTTTATTTTATTCATTTCTAATTAATTCTGGGATAGAAATCCTGGAGGAGTAATGGCATTGAATAAATTTAAAGCATTATTGACTTTTCTTTTTACAAATTTCATTTGCATATTTAATTTTATGTCTTTGTCGGTACATTAGTTTTTGTTGCTAATTTCTTCCATTTCCTTGTTACCTTAATTTTGTGTCTTATTACTTCACTTTTAGTTTATTTTCCATAGGTTTAAATAATTTATAATAGAAATTTCCTAGGTTTAGTTCCAAATTTTTAAATGAACATATTTACATTTCTAACCCTATGCTTCATGTACCTCTGAATGCACATTTTGAAAACTAACAGAATTTGAAATTATTATTCTACTCCATTGTAAATTGTCTTTTATGGGCTTCTTGCTTACTGCAAATTTTGTATTTTTTCCTAAACAATCAAAACCTGCCAATGAAAAATATATCACTAAGTCAATTTGATTCCTTAAGGTTTAAAAGCTATAGGTATCATCCCTCTTATTCCTTGATCAAGAAGCAGTATAAATCTTAGCACACATCTATAGGCTACTCTTTTAAATTTTATGTTGAATATTGTGATGATTCTTGTTATATTAATTTGATTTTTAAAGATTTAAACATTTTCAAATTTGAGTTTTATCAGAAAAAGATATAGTGCACATTAATATATTTTAATAATATTATTAGATTATCAAAAATGTGCTTTGTGATAAGTGTTTAACATATATTATTTCCTTTTATCCTCATAAAACTTAAAGGAAGTAGATCAAATATCTGTATAGATAGCTAAAACTTACAAGTGAGGAAATTGAGGCTTAGAGAAGTGAACTAAGGTCAAACATCTAATATTTAGCAAACTGTGTTGGAAAAATCCACCTCAATACATTCCATGAATATGGTGCTATTTGGTGATCTGTCAATAAAGAAATAAATTCTCTTTAATCTATCTTTGAATAGTAATTTACTTTTACTTTTGACATTATCTCACATTTTTTGCTTTACATTCATTCATACATGTACTTTATGCATTAGGGAGAGGATTTTTTTGTTTTTGTGTGTGTTTGTTGTTGTTGTTGTTGTTGTTAATTATTAACTGCATTAGACAACACTGTGAAATACCTGCATGTCCTTGTACTCACACTTCTTTCTAAATTTGGAAATTGCTACATTTGGGCATAAGTGCAGAAGCAGTGCTTATTTTGGTTAACAGAAAATAAATTGTTAAATTACAGGCCTTTAAAATTTAAAGCCATATTGTTTGCATGAAAATAAGTGATCTGAAAGAATCACGATGAAGATGTTTTGAATTGCACGATAAATGCAATAATTAGTTTTTGCTCTGTAACAAGTCACTCCAAATATGCTAGTTGAAAACCACAAACCTTTTTTATTTCTATGTTTTTCTAGGTTGATAGGGACTTATTCTGGTCTATAAAGTCTTGGGTAGCACTGCATGGTATATGATGCCTTTTGTGTTTTGGGGTTGCATGGCTGGTTAGCCTTGGGGCTCTTATTCACAAGATGGCCAATTTGCTCAATGTTAGGGCTATGGTCATGTGTCTTTCTTAAGCAGGCTAGTCTGTACTAATTCACATGGTATGTCTGGAGCTTTCCAAAGAAAAACAAAAAAGACAAGCTCTCATGTGAGTATATTCCTCAAGCATCAGCCTGGCCCACATTGACAAATGCCCCATTGGCAAAAGCAAGTATCATGTCTGAGAATATATTGAAGGGATGGAGAAATTAATAAATGCATGCATCAATTTTATTTATTTACTCATGAATGCATTCATTAGTTTTGCTACCTAGAGAGAGGCGTCAGCATGTCTGAGAGTCAGATGATCCTATATCCTAGGGATTTAGATATGAAGGGTACAGTATGCATGGATCAAAGAACAGAGAACATCGAGTATCCAGACACCTCAGCAGGTGCCACCTGGAGGCATATCTATCTTTGGCAAAACAATGTACAGCTAAGTCAATGTCAGCATATCCTGGTGCCAATAACAAAATGTGAGCATACAGTCTTCCCGGGAACTTAGATGCTGCCCTGTAGAAATGACTTTTTATTCTGATAATGAGTTCCGGCTAAATTTGTGCAAAACATTACAGTTAATTCATACCAGGTATATTTGCATATATATACACATGTACACACACAAAGCAACTTCTCTTGACTATAGTTGTTATCAAAAAAATGTTAAGTGAATGTTGGATTCAATCTCATAGGAGATGTTCTTGTTCTTCTTTCCAGATTTTTTTAAAAATCAGAAGTGGATATGACCAACTCTGCTTGTATATATATAACTTAGGATTGCATGAAAGCCTCCAGGTGCCTGAGATACAAGTTTAGATTCATGTTTCCAATGAGTTGGAACTTCATGTAAATAAGATTGACACGCATGAAAGCCTCCAGGTGCCTGAGATACAAGTTTAGATTCATGTTTCTAATGAGTTGGAACTTCATGTAAATAAGATTGACACAAGTCAGTGCACATTTATTTAAGAGAAATTCACCATTAAAGTGTCTTCTATACCAGGCATATAAACAATAGCCAGAATTAGCATTGTAATTTATTTTATCTTCTGCCTTAAAAAATTGGGGGGTGGGGCACCTGGGTGGTTCAGTCAGTTAAGTGATTTTGGTTCAGGTGATGATCTCACAGTTTGTGAGTTTGAGTCCTGTGTTGGGCTCTGTGCTGACAGCCAGAGCCTAATCTTGCTTCAGATTCTGTGTCTTCCTCTCTCTCTCTCTCTGCGCCCCGCCCCCCACTAGTGCTCTCTCTCTCTCCCTCTCTCAAAAAATAAATAAACATTAAATAAATTTTTAAAAAAATTTAGACACATAATCTCTAAAATTGATTATCAGATGTTTCATTCTCTGTGCACTAGAAACTATACTATTAACAGTACTTTAAAAAACTCATCTGCTGCTTTATTATTCCAATTTCAAATAAAATAAAAATTAAGGACTGCTTTATCAACACATAAATCATTAAAAGAGTGGATTTCTTAATTAATGGCAAATATTTTATTCAAAATAAACTATTAATTCAATACTTTTCTAGTGTTTATACAGCTAAAATATATATACAATCTTATAAATATGTTCATGTATTTATGTAGCATCTTGATTTCTGGAAAAACGCAATAGCATTATTCAATTTTTTGTAATATTTCTTTTTTAAATTTTTTAATGTTTATTTTTGTTTGAGAGAGATAATCAGAGAAAGAGAGAGAGAGAGAGCAAGAGGGAGAGTGCATGCAGGGGAGGGGCAGAGAAAGATGGAGACACAGAATCCCAAGCAGGCTCCAGGCTCTGAACTTTCAGCACAGAGCCTGATGTGGGGCTCGAACTCACAGCCATGAGATCATGACCTGAGCTAACAGATAATTAATCGACTAAGCCACCCAAGTGCCCCTAACATTTCTTTATTCTATTGTACCACTAAAGAAAGTTCTTTAATACAACTTTGTGTGTGTGCGTGTGTGTGTATACAAAAATATATATATTCAAAAAATATGTATTTGTTAATATATATGTAAAACCATTTATGACTCTTTACCTTGCAACCTACTTCTAAAGTAATATTGTATTTTTTTTCCTGTTTTTCAAAATGAATGTCGCAATAGTGGTCCTCACCCAGATTTTTTTCTACTATACAGAAGGCTAGAATATCCATCTTTTAAAGAAACTTCCACATCCCACAAATATATCTAGGGTCTATGAAGGCTGGGAGACTCTCACTTGGATTAGAAGTTAGCAGATAGCACCCATTAATGTGCTCTTCATATCTGACATTTATTTATCTTAAGTCAAGCTTGATGTCACATATAATATATGGATATTCTAATCATGGATAAAGTTGACACTTCAGTTCTATTTTACTTTAGTGTAATAAATTTTATTAAAAAATAACTCCTCCAATTTCATCTAAATTATGGGCAAATTAATTTATTTGCCATGGTCGGACTGAAGTCACCCTTTTCCTAGTTACTGTGTGCTGAGATCACACTCAGGGGCATCCCTCTCCATGGGCAGTTCACAGCAAGGATGTTTGCTTTCTTCCAGGCCAGCTGGAGTTTGTCTATCTGATGCCCATTTTTTCCTTTAACCAGAGAAAACACTCTGCTTTTAAAGGACTTAGGCGATTTGATGAGGCCCACCTGGATAATCTTCCTATCTTCAGACCAACTGTGCCCTATAACATAACCTAATCATGGAGTGAAATTCATCATCTTTACAGCTCTGAGGATTATGTGGGACACAGACACCAGGAGGAGGGGAATCTTGAGGGACATCTCAGTCTGCTGCCAAGCGTTAATGACGGAATGTCAATTCAGGTATGAGAAATGTTCTTGTAAAGGTTTTATCTCTAAAATGTGCAACATTTTTGAAGAAGTTCAAAAGGACGTGGCTAACTGTACAACTGAAAATTGAAAAGGAGAGTGCTAATAGGAATATGAAATGTGAGGATCTTAACACCTGCCCTCCGTTTTTATATTTGACTCAGTGGTGGCTTTGAAATACCTTAGTCAATGTCAGATATTTTATCAAAGCATTGACAATACTTATCTTTAATAAAGTGTGCTCATCTGTGGCATAAACTATTATTGTACTGCACAGGCCTTTCAGATTAAATCAATATTTGTCCCTTAAAGGATTTCTCAATTTTGTCTCTTACTAAATGCAATCAGCATTTTTCAACTCTACAAAGCACACACTCTGGAATGTATTATATTTCGTATCTTCTTACAGACTAGTCAGTTCTTTCATGATGCCTTTGCTGTCCTGTAATATCTTCCCAAATATATCCAATAACAACCAACCCTATCAAATGATTAACCTTACTTTTTAGCTTAAGATCTTCCCCTATAGTTAAAAGCTCATTGAGATTTTGATTAGCAGTCAAGACAATTGAAGCAGGCAGGTGGCCAAATATTTTGTACTCAACTTCTTATATCAGTTTCTCACCATCCACAAGCCGACTACTAAGTCACTAACACATATATCAGATTTTTGCTTTTGTCACAACTATTACTTGAAGTGACCTCTATACACACTCTACAAGCTTATTATGGGTGGTGTCTTCTTCCCTACACAGGGCCTAAGGCTTCTGGAGATTCAGAACTGTGTCCGTCAAAGACATTATAGAAGAAAGAGCAAGGAAGGAGGTACAGGGCTTTATTAAGGCCCTAATCTGATTAAGAGGGTCTAGAACAAGAAATAAACCTCATATAGCCACTAAATGTCTCTGCCACAGCCCTCCACTAAGCAAATTGCAAAAGGAACTAAACTTATGAAAGCAGAAGAAAATAAAGACTTTAGATAAAATCATAATCAAAGATGAGCCCTTGAAGTGTTTGCTCTTTGATTTAGCCAATTACATACACCAAGTTGCAGGGTTATTTCTGTTTTGTTTTGTTTTGTTTTGTTTTAAAGTTTATTTACTTTGAGGTGGGGGAGAGGGAGAGAGAGAATCTCAAGCAGGCTCTGCTTTGTCAGTATTGAGCCTGAGGTGGGGCTTGACTCACAATCTGTGAAATCATGACCTAAGCCAAAACCCAGAGTCTGCCACTTAACTGACTGAACCACCCAAGCACCCCTGGGTCATTTCTGAAAGAATAACAGTGAGGTTCCCGATTCCTACATTTCTGGTGAATCCATAAATTTCTTTTTTTCCATTGTACCATCTCTTCTTCATCAAAGATTCTCACTTAACTGTGAAAATAGCTCCATAATAATACTTTAAATTTTATAGTGTTGGGAAAAATTGAGTGATTACACCTACACCTTAAAATATCTGTATTTCATATTCTACCCTTCTGATTTAGGACACTGATGTCAATTAGTTCAATGCTTTTGCATATGTGTTCCTCAAATCATATTCATCACAATCCTAAGCATTTTATATTAAAAGTACAGATTATTTGATGCTTCTCAATAAAATTGAGTTGAATTTGTTGGTAGATTCCTGGGACGCAGCATTTTAAAAGTATTGCCATGAATGAATTCATACCTATAGTTTATTTTTTATTTTATTTTTTTAACATTTACTCATTTTTGAGAGGCAGAAAGACAGAGTGTGAGTGGGGGAGCAGCAGAGAGAGAGGGAGACACAGAATCCAAAGCAGGCTCCAGGCTCTGAGCTGTCAGTACAGAGCCCGACATAGGGCTCGAACTCATGGACTGTGAGATCATGACCTGCACTGAAGTCGGATGCTTAACCAACTGAGCCACCCAGGCACCCCTCACATGCACACTTGAGAACTGTTCTGATTTACTGCATCAAATCTATGTAAGCTATGACTATGGGTAGTGGGAGTGTACATTTTTACAAGCACTTTGTGAATTGGTTCAGCATTTCTTTATTTAAACCTCATATACATGTAAGCTATGACATAGGTATTCCTCTCCTAGGCATATTCTCAACAGTAATGTATATACATATTTAATGAAAGGAAAGCGTGACACTTTCCTTTATTAAAGGAAATAGTTGTGCAGACTTTAAATAACATACTTTTCAATCAGCAGAAGATGAATTAATTAATTGTATTATATTCTGTAATGGAATACTCTACAGGAATGAAAATGGATAAAATATTGCTATAGGCAACAGCAGGGCTACATTTTAAACTTATAACCTGGGAGGGGCACCTAGGTGGCTTATGTTATGATCTCACTGTTCGTTAGTTCAGTCCCTGTGTCGGGCTCTGTGCTGACAGAGCCTGGAGCCTGCTTCGTTTTCTGTGTCTCCCTCTCTCTCTATCTGTGCCTCCCGCGCTTGAGCACTGTCACTCTTTGTCCCTCAAAAAATAAAAAAAAAATAATAATAATAAATGTTAAAATTTTTATTTATAACCTGAGAAATAGTGGACAGGCATAAATCAAAACTGTATCAATCTCATTCATATAATGTTCAAGAGCAAATTGACCTGATCTATGGCTCTATAACTCCAGATAGTGGTTACCTCCAGGGAGAGATGCTTGGTTGATAAAAGAAGACACCAGGATGACTGAGACTAAGTAGTTCTACTTGTGAATATTGCTGTGGTTCATGTCCCAAAAGTTCATTGAGCTTTCATGCTTTTATTTATGCAATACTTTTTCAGTATGCATTTTGTGTTTAAATATAATCATAATGAAAGAATATAAAATAAAATGAAGACTTGAAACTAGAAAATTTACATAAAACTATTAATTTTCTCAGTCTGAGATTAAAACTTATTCTAAAGCCACTTTCATTGTGAAATTTAAGCAAGCTGCTTATGTGCCTATCCTCAGTTTCTCACCTATAAAACATGATTTATAATCCTTACCTTGCAGATATAGTAAAATAAAAATTAAATTGCATAATCTATGAGGCAGTGCTTTGCATTCTTTATTTGCTTTTAGGGGATTCCACAAATTTTTGCTGTCATGGCCTCACCCCAATGTCACTCCCAACACAAAGTACTGCTAGAGCAAATAACATTCAAGGCTATTAATTGGTCAATATGAAATGGGGTTTGAACTTTAGGAGTGACATTTTAGGAGTCCTTGTTGAAGTGCTAGTCTCTTTTACTTGTTCCCAAATGGATACACTCTTACAAAGGATCATGACTAGTACTTCTTGGACATGATCTTTATTTCAGAAAGGCTTTCCATGGAGAGATTAGGTCAGCCATTCTCTGGTTTGAAAGTGAATTTCCATCCTCTTTTCGTTTTTTAGAAATGTCACTGGGCTCATGTGCAAGCTAATGTTGCAGTTAGTGTCATGTTGATGTGGTGCTGTTGGAGAAAAAGAATGCGGAGGCACCATAAGTGTCCTGAAGGAAAGGGACAGATATGCAAGGAACTGAAAGCAGTTTCATTCTCAGGTCGGAAAGCCACCAGGACTGCTCATTCTCTCCAGAAGGACATCATACAGGCCAGGCTAGGGATCAGAATGTTTTGTCTGGTGCCAGATGTACTGTTCTCATGACCCAGTATGGAATACACTGCAGGTGCATGACCTGTCAACATGCCAAATACTATGTTGTATGTGCTTGCTGTTATCAAACACCAAATAAAAGAGGCTTGAGCCAGGAGACCGATGCTTCGGCTCCTGGAGAGTCGTAACCCCTGCTTCTTAATCTCTAGTCACCGCACCTTTGGGACCTGTGTCTCTCTCAGCTGGCACCTGAACAGAGACCTGAAGGTGGAATTATGCAGCACTGCTGAAGAAGTGTCGAGGGAACCAAAGGGACTTTAGAGCCAGGGAAGCTCATCCTTTGGGATTTCTGCAGGGTAACAGTGGGGACTTATCTCTCTTTGGTTTTCTGGGTCTATGACTATGATAATTAGAACCATCTGTCTCTGGTTATTCTACCTCAGATCTAGGACTTTAAGGAATATTCCCAAGACGCTGCCCAAACTCCTTTGTTTCAGGGAAATTCCCTGTCTTCTCTGGACTGACCTGGGCTGCCTACTTCCACTAGTGGAGAATAAAACAAAACAAAACAAAAAACCTGAAGTCTGCTTCTCTGTTTGAACTGACAAGATTTGAAACTGGGAATTCTCTTTGTCTGCCTTCAGCTGGCACCTCTCTTCTTCTGCCCTCCCTTCCCCCATTCCTATTCTGCAGCACCTGGGGGATGGGGGCAGCCTGCATAACTGGCTCCTCAAGGCCTCAGACAACATCAGTTCCTCCTCCTGCCCTAGATGTTAAGGAGATAAGACCACTGAAGTCAGATTTCCCCACCAATGTTTCAGGTAAAAATTAACCATGGGGAACAAATTGTCTTACGTGGACCCAAGTAAAATGTATTCAGTGTTAAGCTAATTTAAGTTTGTTGGTTTGAGATAGACAATGTTTATCAACGTTAAGAAAAAAAAAACAGAAACAAATTTTTATTCTACCTAGATTTCCTGAAGGTCAAATAAACTCATGTTATCTCTGTTCCAATTTGTTAACAAAGGATGACTTAAAGTGATGGTTAATTTTGTCTGTCTCATAGTTTTCATGGGTAATTGTTAAGATAGCTTTCAAAGTCCTTGGTAACCTAAAATGTTAAAGTTTTGCTTGCATGATAAATTGAGATTGAATTCATTGGCTATCTAAGGAGATAAGCAGCTAAAGCACTAATTACTAGATATAGGTTTGTGCTTTTGACTTGTTGCAAAAAAACTAAGGATATTTGGAACTGTTGAAAAACATGCTTTGTGCTTAATGGATTCATAAGTTTGCCATAAAAAATTCTGATATATCATAGAGTTCACAATTGGTTACTACTTAGTTTTCACTGGAGACTAAGGTTTCTAAAAGTTAAAATTCTGCTAAAGAGATATAAAAAAAGATATAAGAAATGAAAATATATTTTTATTAAAGGTAAAAGAAAATAGTTTTGTCCTAAATGAGACTCGTTATAAAAAAATAAAAAACAATGACTTGGGACAAAATCTAAATACAAAAAAAAAGTTGTAAAAGGTTTATAAAGAAAAATCTTTAAAAAAATTTAACAGACTAAGGTTAAAATAAATAGAGTTTAAAAATACACAAGGTTAAGATTAAAATTCCTCTTCCCTTGATCCAAAGGCTGGGAAAATAATGACAATACCCTTAATGCCAGCCTCCAAATTCACATTTATGTTGTTCTTGTTTAACAGAGAAATAGATACCTCTACCTTATAAAAAATAGAGGATATATAAAGGGCTTTTACTAAGATATATGGGAGCCATTTTACTAAACTTAGACCATTGTAAGCCAAAAATAGATATCCATATGGCTAAAACATATTTATATGGGCATTGCTAAAAAAGGCAAGGAAGTAGACCTTGACTTTGGCTCTTTAGCTCCCTCCCTCAATGACCAGTGATCAATATGTAAGTTAATGTTGGGCCAAAATAAAATTAATGCATCCTACAACAACCAGAAAAATCTTACTTGGTCACAGTCCATACCCCAAGGTCCTGCAGGCAGGAAACAGAGGGATAAGAAAATAACAACAACAACAACAAACAGTAAAATCCAAATATCCAAATCATGTCTTGGAGGTAAGGTAAAAACCTGAGTAAAAATGACTACTCCCACTACCTCGAGAGACTGACAGGGCTTTATGAGATTTCTCCTGGCCGGCTATAGAAAATTGAGATAAGAGACAACTTTCTTCCTTTTTCCTATAGATGGGTAATTCCCCAACAAAGGCCATTACTTCATTGACATGCATTATAATTCATTTTTTTTTGCACAAAGGCTCAGCCCCAATGCAAATTGGAAGAGGGAACCTGGCCTCCAGAGAAAAATATCAATAACAATACTATTCTACAATTGGACATGTTTTACAAATGTAAAGAAACTGGGGAGAATATCCCTATGTTCATTGTTTTTGGGCCTTTAAAAAATCAAGATATAATGCTTTTGTTAAATCAGAATATTAATGAGACAGATGTTTTAAAAAATTAAGGAAATTTAAGATTTAACCCTTAAATTATGCTAAATTAGCCACTATTTTACAAACACAAAATGGGAGCCCAATGGCCTTCCATGGAGAAGTGGAGGGAGGCTATCATTGAATGTATGGCTATCCCTCTTGACACCCCTAGAGCTGAGATAATGTTAAAGGACAAATTTATCACTCAATCAGCCCATTCTCTGATTGGCTCTAATCTTAAAATTAATGACACTCCTCCCATGCTTCCATCTTGTGCTACTCCTACATTGTCAGAATGGGATGGATGGGTAACTTGGGAAGCATATAGAAGAAAGATAAGGTGATTTCTTTTAAATACTTCTCTGGAAGCATCATTGATTGGAATCCTATGGGCTCAGCTCGCCTTAAAAATTCATTACAAAATTTACAATGGTGTGTTCATAATCAAACTATCAACACCACTGCTAATGGCTCAAATCGTTTGGCACAATAGAGAATTTTCTGTGCCCAGTTCTCATTTAAACAAGGACTCTTACAAAAACATATATGGAAATTAACTGCTGGCCTCCACCCTTTACATACCTGGAAGGGCACATATTATAAAAACAACTCCAGCAATATTTTTACTTTATCCTTCATGGTCAGTAGTACCCAGTACATATGGGCTTATGTCCCTTTGCCATACGTACTATTAAAAGGAGTAAAATGTCCAACCCCTAAAACCCCTCTGGAGGGGCTTGTTCACTGTCATTTTGTCTACCTGTACTGCAGTAAAGGTAGCTGAATTGGGTCCCTGGGTTCACTACAGCCGAGTGAACCCGACATCTCGAAACTGGGAGTGCATTCTTGATGCATCAATGCTGTGCAAGCTGACCATATGGAAGAAGCAATCTGCAACTCCAGAGGTTCCAGGAGATGGCAGCCCTGCATGAGTCACCCCAGAAGATGACTAATCTACACACGGCAGAAGCTTGAGCAGTCGACAGTCTGGTGAAACAAAAAAACTGTCCTTATTTCTATATGTTTCCTTACTGTGATGCACTGTCACACCTTGTTTCTCACTATTATTGTGATTCTTGCTCTACTCTTTGCCATAGGATTGGCCAAGGCCGCCCAGGCCACCTAAAAATGTAACTAGAATGCTACATCAAGATGTGTAACCCCGTTACTGTTAAATAACACTAAATTCCAGCATTCCATAGAATGATGTTAAGAGACATTTGCTCAGGCAATCTAATTTGTCTATGGACATTCAACATCTGCAAGCCGAGATATATAAGACTTTCAAAACAAGTCTGGACATATTATCTGATTCTCAGATGTTAGAAAGCATATCAAAAAGATTGGGAAAACTGAACCTATAAAGCATATTAAGATTTTTAATTTCTCAACTGCTCTTCTGTTTATATTAATATGCAGTGTATTTGTCCTCGCATGTGCAGTCTGGCACCGGGGACAACAACCCTATCAATGTAAGGACCGACAGCTTGGGTTATACAATGTCCTCCTATAGTCCATTATATAGAAACAAAAAGGGGGAGATTTTGGAGAACAGGAAGGTGGAGGCACCATAAGAATGTCCTGAAGGAAAGAAACAGAGCAGCAAGGAACTGAAAGCAGTTCCATTCCCAGGTCAGAAAGCCACTGCGACTGCTCGTTCTCTCCAGAAGGACATCAAACAGGTACCAGGCTAGGGATCAGAATGTTTTGTCTGGTGCCAGATGTACTCATGACCCAGTATGGAATACACTGCAGGTGCATGACCTGTCAACATGCCAAATACTATGTTGTATGTGCTTGCTGTTATCAAACACCAAATAAAAGAGGCTTGAGCCAGGAGACTGATGCTGCGGCTCCTGGAGAGTCGTAGTCCCCTGCTTCTTAATTCTCTCGTCACCGCATCTTTGGGACCTGTGTCTCTTTCATGGTGCCACAGCAAAGGGAAAATAAACTGCTAACATTGGCCTTGAGCCTAAGCAAAAGAAACCTTGCACTCAGCCCATTCTGACATACCAGGGATAAAGGATATTGCTCTGATGTTCTCAATCTGTGAATGTGTATGTTTTTTGGGGAACTGTACTCACAGGAAACCTTTGGTAGGACAAAATTTTGGGTTATTATCGTAACTCTGATAAAATAAAAGGATTTAAGATACTATACTGTTATATATTTTTGATAGGCATACCTTTTTATGCATTTTATAATAAAACAGAATCATAACACATATTTACAACTTTATTTAATTATATTTTAAAGTATTAGTTTTCAAATTGTTCTCAGGCCCTGAATTACTAAACAATATCCTCCAAATGAGGTGGGAACTTTTCTTCTTTTAATCCATCCAGTAGAATAGTAACTTGTTTATAATTTGATGTACATAACTTCTACAGAAGTTTTGTTTGAAGAGAATATGTTAAGACCCCCCCCCCCAAATCTTGAAATAATATTTTTCTACATAGCACTGTGATATAATGTAATATATTTTTGGTGCCTTTTGACTACAGACAGGAAATTATTGCTACCTATATAATTCCACATAGATGTTTATTGATTGATATTTTATGTAGGTAACCTATCAGATATTCTTATCCTAACACTCTACGTAATGATCCATTAGAGTATTCTTCATAATTTAACAAGAAGAAAAAAAATGATGGGGTTGAAGATATATATAGAGAGAGATTGATGTCTCATTAATCTTAAGTAGAGGACTCTAGACTTGTTTATTGCAAAAAATATTATAATTACCACTTAAAATTTTATGAAGACATTCAAGTCAAGAAAAGAATGGCAACCTTTGATCGACTAGATTACAACATCTGTCACTAAAAAAAATTACTTATCTCTTCATGCCTTCCATTCTCTTTTCCCTAAATATTCATTCACTTGAGACCCCTTATTCTTTGAGAAGAGTTAGTATCACCCAATCTTGACAAAAATGCAGTGGAAGGGATCAAAGAAGAAATGGTTAATAACTTTCAGTAAATTTAAAAAAAAAGGTCAGTACATAAAAATGATTATTATAGAAATTAAAAATATAACAAATATTACTTTAAAGGATGATATATTTATTATATCATGTAAAGTATTAACACAAATTAATTCATAAATAGAAAACTGCTGTGCTCTTGTTTTAAAAAATTGCAAAAGTTGCCTGTGCTAATAATGAACATTTATTTAGAAGTAGTAATTTACTGGAATATCTTGACATGATAGCATAGTATCACAATATTAAAAAGTTTCAACACATTAGGAACATATTCTTACCTACGGTGGAGAGTAACTCAGTATTAAACTTCACTCCTGATTTTGAGAGCATGATTTTCACTTTTTACCAAATCGATTTGTAGGCTTTATTAGTTTATTCAGCAAATACGCATTGAAGCCCTAGGAGTTTCAGAGACTAGGATAGAATAGCAAGCAAAAAGAGAGATCACTGTGAAGGAAGAACTTAGGCAGCATGAGGTCTAATACACATACAACATAATAATGCTTGCTAAATTTCTTGATCTTTACAAATGCAAGAAATGTCTGAAGTAAGTTTATATATACTAAGAGCCTTAAAATTTAGTGCTTAGTCTGAGAGGCCAGCTGATACTTTTCCCCTTGTTTTTATATCATTTACATCCAGGATTAATTTTCCTTTTGCATTTTTATATGAAAAAAGGTAGAGCTGGGAGTGAATATAAGTTAAATTATTACTTACAGACAGTGACTCAAGGTAACAGAATACACACCACAGGGAACAAATTGAATGTAGAAAAATACACATTTGCAAGCACAATGTAGTACTATGTCAATCAAGTGTTTATTAATGGAGATATACATATTATAGGCAAATATAACAAAATATATCACATATAAAATTTTTTAAATTTATGACACTTCCTCTTATGTATTCTTATGTATAATATATTGGCATACTACTTAATATGTTCATAATTTATAAAGTCAGTCTATTCTTCCTTCACTTGTAACTGACTACTAATTTATGCAGATATCATAATGTTGTATGTTTATTAGTGAAAATTCAGAAATGATGCAAATGTCTAACATACATGAAATATTTAAATCAATGTGTTGTGGTATCGGATTAGTCACCAATTTAATAATAAGATTTAACAATTAAAAATTGCATCTTTAAAATTATGTAATAACAAAGAAATATGCAGTATTTTATACCATATTTACCATATGAACTACATTTTATTTATGGAGATTGAGACAGAATGTTATGAATAAAACCATATGAAACTACATTTTATTTATGGAGATTGAGACAGAATGTTATGAATAAAATGGTTACTCAAAATTAGAAAATTTATTTAAATGCATATTTATGGGAGAACTGATTTTTCTTCTAATCGTTGCCATGCTATTTTCTTTTTATTTACCGATGTATTTTATTTATTATTTTTTACTGCTTATTTAGTTTTGAGAGAAAAAGAGAGAGACAGAGTGTGAGCAGGAGAAGGGCCAGAGAGAGGGAGACACAGAATCCAAAGCAGACTCCAGGCTTTGATCTGTCTGCACAGAGCCACATGTGGGAATTGAACCCACAAACTGTGAGTTATGACCTGAGACTAAGTTGGATACTTAACCGACTGAGCCACACAGGTGTCATGCCATGCTATTTTCTAGTAGCTCTATAATATACATATTTATTTTATGATAAGAGAATGTAATAAATGAAAGAAACTTGCATATATAATTAACACACTAAACATTTATGGAGCGATAATTGTGTTTCTAGAACCTTATTAAATATTGACTTGGTAACGTATGATTCTACAAAGTTACATAAATAGGCCACTTCAATACATGTTGAAAGTACTGTTAAGTCAAATGTAAAAAGACTATTGGATACTTAATCTTGATTGGAATTCAAATGACATGCATTTGAGAAAATGAAATTTGAACTGACTTTGCAGAAGAACAGGGGTTTTCTTGGCATGAACTCATTAAGTAAATAACTTTATCAGGTAAATAACACAAATTATATAACACATGAAGGCATACAAGAGTGATCTGGAGTTACAATGGGCAGCAAGTCCATAAAACTATTGTTCTGGCACAAATAACAGTAAGAGCAGAATGGGATCTTCCAGTCTAACAATTAATCTCTCTATATATTAAGACAATTGTTTGAACATTTTCTTATAGGTTACAGAGAGCCATTTATGTTTGTTCCATAAGGAATGACACAGAAGGAGCTATTTTTATTTTGCAAAGATGACTGTGGGGGCCAAATTTAATGTAAAAAAGAAGAGATTCAAGAAGGTAGAGTGAGTTGGAAGCTACTGTGGTTTGTTTAAAGGAGGAGATGATCATAGTCAAAACCAGGACAACAGAAATGGAATAGAGATAGAATACGATTACAGCCATAGTAAAGTAAAGGTGCAGGTTGAAAGTAGGGAGGTCATTTAAATAAAGATAAGGGTATACTGATTAGTTTTTAGGTCCACAACCTCAAACCAGTATGTTTGTAGAAAAAAAAAAAAAGTGTGGAAAATTTGAAGAGGCAGTGGTAAAAGATGCATTTACTTTTAATTCATCAATCTGTCAAAATATTTTTAAGACACTATCAAATAAGAAATGAATCCATATCTATGTAAGGAAAGACTTAATTCAGATCGATGATTGCATTTGAGAGAATGTTCTGACCAAGAGCAAAGGGGTGCCTGGGTGGCTCAGTAGGTTAAGCATCTGACTTTGGCTTAGGTCATGATCTCATGGTCTGTGAGCTCAGCCCCATGTCAGGCTCTGTGCTGACAGCTCAGAGCCTGGAGCCTGCTTCTGTCTTTCTGATCCTGTGTCTCTCTCTGTCTCTGCCCCTCCCCCGCTCATGCTCTGTCTCTGTCTCTCTCTTAAAAATAAATAAAACATTAAAAAATTTTTAAAAAAAGAACAAAGGGGCTTTTTTTTTCATATGGAATAAACAGCTAAAAAGAAAAAGTGATGAATGGCATGACCCTTGACAGGGTAGAGAGGAAGTGAGTCTTTCCTCTCAGGTAGCTGATTCCAGGAAGGGCTGTCAAGGAGGGGTTATGTGCTGCTGAAGGTGGGTCAGAATTCAGGGGCTTTGGGGAAAGAACAACTTAAGCAAAGTTTTGTTGATGGACATTTTGTTCTGATTGATTGGTGGGCACAAGAGATTCAGCTAATTGTTATGAGCAAGAGAAGGGAATTTGGAGGGTCTGGCATAGGGAGCAAAAGGGAACGGCATCAGTGAGTCTTATCTAAATCTTATGGTGAAGAATGATTGCTCCCAGTAAGCTGTTTCCAGAACACAGAAAGGTAAGGGGCTTTCTCGAACTGTAGCTCTTTTCCAGGATCACAGCGTTCTGATAAAGTTCAAAAATGTCAGCAGCTACAATGATATAGACCCAAGTGTCAAAATAAAGAAAGAAATCAAAGCTATCATTGGAAATTAATCGGGCTACTGGGGAAGAGAGATGTGCTAATAACTCACATAATTAAAAAAATGGATGGACTATGGATTCCAATTTACCTTTTCCCACAATTCTTCAGCATCTCTCCTATTGTACTCTGCCTACTGGCCAGCTTCTACATCAGGTTGATGCTGCTCACTTCCTCATCAATACACCTCGTTGCTCAGCATACTGCTACTTAAGTTATCCCAACTTCATAGGGTCTGTCCCTTTGGTATCAACAAATACTGAGGGATGGGGCTGGGGAAGAGGCTGAAATAAGAGGCTGTAAAATCCTTGCCTTCTCCATGCTGCCTTCTATGTGTTGAAAGCCTGAGAACTATACAACTTTTCCCAAACTCCCTGAAAGACAGTATGTTGGAAAGTGGGGCTCCCTCGGCCCAGCAGTGCTAGGACCAGGGTTCTTTGAATAAGGAAATGCAGATGGGATAAGGGATGAATCACTCTCTTCCATAGCAGAAAGCCATGTTTGGGCAGCATGTTTGGTGATTTCCTTTTTCCAGATCTTCCCTCCACCACCACCCTCCATCTCTGACTTACTTTGTATTTTCTTTATGATAAACATAATTTTTTCCTGAAAAAAATGTGTAGCTCTGAGACAGGCAAATAGGAAGAACCTTCTGGGCGACAGGCATAACATGTGCTCAGGAGATGGACAGGGCTAACTTCAGTATGCTAAGATGATAAGGTGCCTATCAGGAGAACTAGGAAACATAGTTAAGAGAAATAAGCAGAGGCCAGATCAAGATCACGACAAATTATTCCTACAGGTTATACAGAACCGTTGAGTGTGTCCATTCTCCTGAAATCCGCTCAACTGAGCCACTTTGCCACTTATAAACTTGGCTGGAATTTTGCTTCTCCTCTTATTTCTCCCCCTGGTCTGAGATAGGGAGGGCCTTTTTGCTGATCAATATATAATAACTGAAATTTAACTTGGTAAAACATGTTTGCAGGAGGGCTGGGTAACATTAGCAAAATATGACATTTTTACCTTGATTTCACTTGACCCTAGAATTCTAGAGGAATATTTAAGTGTTTCAAATAAATTTCCATAGATAGTGGAATAAGGTTATAGCCACTAGAGTAAGCCTATAATTTGTTCTTTTATAGTCTTCATAGATAGGTGAGGCCACTTCACTTCTAAGGAGGAAAACTGGTCAGGTTTCAAGAAACTAAATTAGTCTGAGTGCTAGTAAAATCTCAGTGCCACAATAAAAATGTGTGTGCCTCTGGGTTTTGCCCATAGGTAAGATAACATTTCAGCAATATTTGACTATGACTTTTGGGCATTTTATCTCACCAAAAGAGATTTAAGATCGTTTTCCTTGCCAATTCTACTCACCCATCCTACAACTATTTCTTTCCTACCATTTGTTCAAACACCCATCCAATTGCTCTCTCCTAACCCCTCTACTCAATTTCAGTTTTTCCTTGTTACAACATTTCTTGTTGGAAGGACTTATTTTCCTGTTTAGTAATGCTGTTTATGAACTATAACAGTGGTTTTTAAGCTTTAATGTAAGAATTTGTTAGAGAACTAATTTAAATGCAAATTCTTAAACTTATCAAGAAAGATTCTGAATCAATAAGTTAGTATTTTTAGCCAAGGAATTTCTGTGTTTAATAGTCATTGCAGATAATTGGAATACAGTGATTTCCAAAGCATATTTAGAAAATCATTGTATGATGAGACAGAAATTGGCTCACAATTAGAGCCAATAGAACAATAGAAATTGTTCTAACAATCTAGAATTAGATATTAGAACTAATATCTAATTAGTTCTAGATATTTTATTACTAGAATTTGAGTTTGAAAAACTTAGCAGGTAATAGAGTTTCATATTACTTATATTTAAAATATATATTTTTTTTCATATTGTATCCATGTGGGATGTTATGTTTTAGGGGAGAATTTGACTAATCTTATATTTCTGCCAAAAACCATCATAATTTCATCAAATCATTAGTATCTCTATGATGGAATTGCTACTGTTCTGATTATTTCTTTTTTTAAGGAACAATGACTAAATCATTTATTGGAAATCAATTTCCAAAAAATTGACAGTGGAGCATTAAATGGCCCATATGGAATAAAAGAGAACTCTGCATGGGACACCTCCTTTGTAGAAATGACATTGATATTGTCACTGAACATTTCATGTTTCACAATTTTGTATTAAATCTATTTTTCAGAGCCAATGATAATAAACTTAACACTTAACATAGTCGTAAGCTGTGTGTTTTTCTTATTTGTTTATCTGTTTTTTTTTATCACCGGAAGTAACCACAGCAACTAACATTGTGTAAGGGTTCTATAAATATTTGCTAATGAACAATCAATTAAGTGAGTAAAAGGCACAAAGCATAATTTCAAATAATCCATTGACTGAAATTAGCTCTCTAAAGGGAGTTGACATTAAAAATACTTTTTATTGTTTATGACTGTATTGGATTGAATATTTTCCCCTGAAAATTCATGTCCCCTAGAACCTGTGAATGAGATGATTTTTGGAACTAGGGTCTATGCAGTTAAGATGAGGTCATACTGGATCCGAGTGAGCCCTAAATCCAGTATGGCTGGTGTCTTTTAAAAAGAGAGAAATTTAGAATCATCCACACAAATACACACATACACACACACACACACACACACACACACATACAGAAGATGACCATGTAAAGATTAAATTAAAATTGGAATAATAAAAATACAAACCTAGGAATTCCAAAAATTGCTGGTAGCCCCCAGAATCTAGGAGAGAAGCTAGAAAAATAATATCATTAAATATGACCTTCGCTTATAGCTTGATTTTGGATCCTAGCCTCCCCAACTGTGGTAGCATAAATTTCTGTGGTAATGAGCCACCCAGTTTGCAGTACTTTGTACAGCAGACCTAGGAAACAAATCCAAAGATCAACAACTTTAGAAAAGTATACATAAAACAATGATTACATTCTGAACTCAATTATCTTTTTATTTGTTTTTAAGTAAACATTTAAAATATATCTCCTTTCTGTATACTATTCTCTCAATCTTTGCTTTTGCTTCTTAAAATCTTTGTTGCATATAGTATCCCCACATATTATATTATGTTTATGCTTGTATACTTTCACAGAAATCTTATTTTAGCTTTATATGTAGGATGTTCTGTTAATAATGGAAAAAGAATACTTGTAATGTGTGCACAGACTAAGTTCTACTCTTGGTACATTTAGTCTGAAAAAAAAATCTCTCCAATGATAAAGAAGGACCACCTATTTTCTCAAGATGGGAAAAATTGAACAAACTTATGCTTCATAAAAAAAATGTCAGACCAGTTCCATTAATAAATTAGTATGGGAAACAAATTATTGACAAGCTGAACAAATGGTTTTCTTAAATCCTTTTTTAGACCAGCATGCTATTTCTTTAACATTTTAATTATAATGATGCTAGAATTGCTCACTAGAAAAACAAGCCACAGTTTTTTAGAGTTGAAAAGAGGAAAGTCCATGATTTACAGTTGGTGTGAGATTAGGCTAAGCATTTGTCTAAAATGGTTCATGCAGCTCACACTGGGTTCCAAAGGCAGTACACTTTGTATTAATTTTAACTGTATGTTTGAAGCCAGTTATTTTGAACCTCTTGATATAGTGTCCCTTTGTGGGATTTGAAATAATGTGGAACAACTCATGCTGCATTGTACCCACATGGCTTCCTACTTAAGAATTAATTGCTAACATTTTGCCTTGTCCTTATGTGCATTATGCTCAAACATAAGGACTTTTTATAATTAAAGGAAACTGCCAGTACCCTGGCCAGCAGAGTAAATGCAAACTTGTATTAACAATACTATAAGCCCCTGTGTTTCTACAGGAAATTACAATAATGTCCTAAACTCAATGTCAAGTTTTATTCCCACATTAATGATTCTTTGGAGCTAATGCTTATTCAAGTAGAGCAAAACTGTGTGAATGTAATGGGCAATGAGATTATACCTTTATCATTTCCAGGAATCTTTCTTTATATGTGATAAAGAATATTATTCAACTACTCTTGAAATAAACTAGATAATTTTAAAAGTTTCTGTGTATTCCAATATGCTTTCTAAATCATCTAATATTTCAAGTATTTGGCAGGGATGCAGTTGAGGGTAGGAGGTAAAGAATGAGAATAGCTAAGTCGTATTTTTTAAATAATTAGTTATTTCTGGGGCAACTCAGTTAAGCATCCGACTCTTGATTTTTGGCTCAGGTCATGATCTCACAGTGTGTGAGTTCAAGTCCCAAGTTGGGGGTCTGCAATGAGAGGGTGGAGCCTGTTTGGGATCCTCTCTCTACCTCTCTCTTCCTCCCTCCCTCTCTCTCAAAATAAATAAATAAACTAAAAATTTAAAAGAAAGAGCTATTTCTTATTAAAGTGATTTATTTTTATTGAAGTATTATTTGTATGCAGTGTCACACACAGATCTTTGGTAAGGAAATCTGTGTATGGGTTTCCAAATGGTACATCTATGTAGCCCACACACCTATCAAGGCATAGAATATTTCTGTCACTCACACACCTTGCTTGTGCACGTTTCCTGTCAATTATCATCCCCTCTGACCCTACTCTCTGTCTCAACATTGTTCTGATATTTTTCACTACTGCCTGGACTCGCCTTTTCTGGAACATCATATAAATAATTCATCGAGTGCACTCTTATGTGTTCTTTTACTCAACATATTCTTTTTTGAAGTTAATCCATGTTGCTACACATATCCCTAGTTCATTCATGTTTTAAGAATCTTAAAGTTCCACTTTTCTATCTTCCATCTTTTGTGATAATGTTGTCATATATTTATTTAAAAAACATTATGTCGAGTTATGATTGATTATAAAAAGCTGTATATATTTAATGCATAAAATTTTATGGGCTTGGAGACAAGTATATACCAATGAAACTGTCACCATAGTCCATGCTGTGAGCATATCCATCATCTCTGAAAGTTTCTCCCATTTACTATATTAAATATATATGAAATTATATATATAAATTTAATATATAATAATATTAATATATCATTATATACTTTAAAACACACTTTTTATTTTTATATTTATTTTAAACTCTGCAATTCTTTGTCATATGTTTGACTTACATATTGGATTATCTTCAAGGAAGATAATGAAAGGATGAAGAAACTGGATATGGTATTTATATTTTTTCAAAAATTTATAATTTCTAATGTTTTCCATTTCCCTGTATAGGCTCAAATTTTGTGTGAAATCCTAAGGAACTTTCCTTAACATTTTTATTGCCTTGGTCTGCTAACAATATATCCTCTTGATTTTTATTTGTTTGAAAATTTACATAGTTTGCTTTCAACTTAAGGATTTTCTTACTTGAATGGAATTCTAGGTTGACAAATTTTGTTCTGTTGTGTTCTGTTTTGTTTTGTTTTGTCTCTCATCAGCCACTTAAGATTTCATTTCTGTGTCTTCTGGCTTACCTAGTTTCACACAAGTCTTTTCTTGTTACTTTTAACCTGTCCATGATCTATATTTTCATTTCTTTGGCTTTAAGATGTGATCCTTATAACCAATTGTCAGCCTTTTGATTATGATTTTCCCGTGAGTGATTTTCTTTATGTTTATCCTACTTGAGACTTGTTGGCTTTCTTGACTATGTGAGTTTATGCATCTCAAACAACTGGAACATTTTTAGTAAACTTTAAAATATTTGTTCTGCCCACCTACATTCCATGCCTAAAATTCCATACATGTGCCTAAAATTCCACATAAACTTTTTTATTTTTTCCCACAAGTCAATGAGGCTCTGTTCACTCGGTTCCACAATTTTTACAAACAGTGCTTCCTTTGATATAATCTTTATTTCTCTGCCCTCAGGTTCCCTCTTTTCTTTTACACTGTCCAATATGCTAGTAACCCAGCCCAGTGGCTTTTTTCCCCATCAGACTTCATATTTTAATTTTAAAATTTCCATCTGATTACTTTTTTAGAGGTTCCATTTACCATTAAACTCCTTATTTGTTTCGCATCCTCTTCATCTTTTCTTTAATATATTTTAATATTTTTATAACCACTGCTTTAAAGTCCTTGCTTGCTATTTCATTTTTTTCAGTGATTTCTGGATAGCTGTATTGATCGAGAAAAAATTTCATCTTTATGAGTCACACAGCCTTCACTTCTTTGCATATAATTTTGGATTGTATACCAATCATTACAGATAGTATACGGCTGGATTAGAGTGGGAGTTTAATCGTGGCAGGAAATCAATTTACTTGGCAATTATCTTGACCTTTCTGAAGACTATTTTAAATTGTGTTAGGTATGTAGTATTTGCTTGTATGTAATGGTTACTTCTGGTCTAGTTTAGTCCCAACACTATGGGGAAGGCTCATTGTGGTCTCTACTGATTTCTGGGTCCCCTGTTAATCACTGAGTGCTCAGTACACCACTCCATTATGATTGCTTTCAACACAATTATCTTCTAGGCTTTTATGAGTTCCAGGGATACTCATCTCACAGTCCCTGGGTACTTGTTCTTATGCCAGTAGTTGTTTTGTTCCCAATAGTTGTTCTTTTTCTGGCCTCTTGCAAACAGTAGGCATACATGGGATCTAGCCCAAAACTCAAGGGGAGGCTCTTACTTACATACAGATCTTTTTCTCTGCCTAGCTGCCTTATCACCAGTATTTCATTCTAAAATGTTTAGGCATCTGTGTAACTTCGCACTCTGATCTCATCCTAACAAGGCAGCATATTCTATATGCTGCAACTGTCCTCACTTACATGCTGTGTAAGTGTAAGAAAATGCCTTAAGGCAGAAAGTCAGGATAATCATGAAGCTTATCTTATTTAGCATCCTTACTCACAGATCATGGTCCTGAACTATCTGCTGTCCAACCATTTATTTTGTGCTTTTTCCTTCAGTTATCTGTCTAGTTTGAAATGTCTAGTCAGGTTGTTATTACAAATGACTAGGGTGTAAATTAGTTACAGAGTTTTAATTATGAAATAATGAAAAAACTATTTCTTTTTTTAAAATATTTATTTATTTTTGAGAGACAGAGAGAGACAGAGCATAAGAAAGTGAGGGGCAGAGAGAGAGAGGGAGACACAGAATCCGAAGCAGGCTTCAGGCTCTGAGCTGTCAGCACAGAGCCCAACGAGGGGCTCTAACTCACGAACCATAAGATCACAACATGAGCCAAAGTTGGACGCTTAACTGACTGAGCCACCCAGGCACCCCTGAAAAAAACTATTTCTAAATTTAAAATGTATTCATTTATTATTTTATTTAAAGAAACATGTATGTTTGTTTTAAACACCAAATATAAGGCAATATCATTGTAAATCCCTTCCTGTTTTAAACCCCAGGTGTTAATAATGTCATAAAACTACATAGTTTGAGATCCATATATGAATACAGACAATGTGATTCACATGAATGCACTCAGTCCTTTTGTTGCTTCTGTCTTCCATGATACTGTGATGAATAATTTTATGTATCAGTTTGACTGGGCCACAGTGTGCCCAGACATTTAGCTTAATGTTATTTCTGGGTATATCTGTGATGGTGACTCTGTGTGAGAATTGGTAGACTGAGTAAAGAAGATTGCCTTTGCCAATGGGATTGGGACACATCCAATCTACTGAAGATCTGATTTGAAGAAAAGGCTGAATAAGAAAGAGTACTCTTTCTCTGCCTGGTTGTCTTCAACCTGGGACATCAGTCTGCATCTACCTAATGCAGTAGGACTGACTTGGACTCAGACTGGACTCAGTCATCAGCTCTCATGGTTTTCAGACCCTTGGACTAGGACCGGAATTTACACCATCTGTTCAAAGGCTTTTGGACTCAGATTGGAACTACACTGTTCATTCTTCTAGGTCTCCAGCTTGCCAACTGCACATCTTGGAGAAGCCAACTCCTTTCTTTAAATATCTCTCCCATTCTCTCTCTCTCATTCTCAATCTCTGTCTCTTATGTAAGCAGAAGCTTCATAATTAAGGTGTCAAAATACTTTAAATTTCCAAATCTAAGGAAATTTGTAAGTCATTTGTAAATTTTAGGAAATTTTTGTCCCTTGTAAATTATGTTGAAACCTACTTTACGCCATATTTTACTATGCTACATGTACTTGACCTCTAGTACTAAACCAAAGATGTATGTCTCAGTCATAACTTATTCAGCGTAACTCACATTTCCTTTGTAAATATTCTTGTTTATTTATTCCAGTCATATTAATTAAGAATTATTATCTGTTCATTTTAAAACGTAGAGTGTTTGAAAGGAGCTGAGTCTAGGGAGAAATATTGCCTGGAGCTATTCATTTAATATCTGAAAGTATACAAATACATAAGGTCCATGAAGACAAAAACAACATTTGTGTTTTTCAAAGGTGTATTTCCAAGGATCTGGAATATTGTGTGTCCAACTAATGCTTATTGAATGACTGACTTTCATAAAATGTATTCCACATATTCTTCATCATATTGGATTTTAAAACAAATATTGGATTTGTTTAAAAAAGATATTAAGGTTTTACCTACTTTGTGTAGAATTACAAAGTAATATTTGGAATAAACTGTGGTTAAACATTTAAAAAATAAGGCAGAAGAATAAACAATTTTATAGAATCATAACTGAATTCTATCTCCACTTAGGCTGATGCTGCTGTCTATGTTCATTAGGAAAGAAGGGAAAAGATTAACTTAACTAGAAAGGACAATATTTGAAGATAAACATTTGAAGATAAATATTGGATAACTTATATACAGAAGTGGTTTGACGGCTTAAACTTCTACATGATCAATATTCTCACTTCTACATATTGGATAATTTCTTCAGACTTTTCAAACAATGATATACCATTCACTCCTGTCATTGTCCCTGTGAGCTTGTTCCTGTCACTACCATAAATTAGTGGTAGCACACTATTTTTACGTTGATACTATATCAAACTATTTCAGGTTTCCAATTATGCATGATTTTATGATATATTACTTCATCAGTGTTTTTAATGCAATATTTAGATATTAAAATAAGAATGAATAAGTTTGTATATGTTTAAAACCTACACATACCCAATATAAGACCTTCCGCTGGAACCATATCTCCTTCTTTATTTATATGCATTCCAGAAGAATATACTTAAATCATTTAAAAGTGACAACAACATAAATGTAGACAGACTTTTAATTTTAGAAGGGAGTGTTGGAGTCAACATTACAGATGTTACAGTAGATGCATGACATTATAGATGTTAGACACCTTACAGCGATAACAAACAGATGTATTGGGCATGTAATTACTTCCAGGTGTCTATCATCTTGTTTAATCCTCATAATCTCTGAGGTAGTATTATTATGGTCTGTGCTTTTCAAATGAGGTAATTGAGGACTAGAGAAGTTAAAATCTTTCTAATAATCACACAATTAGGAAGTGACACAGCCAGGACTGAAACCCAATTTGGCATGACTCCAAACTGTAGTCACTGCCATCATGGGAAATGTTAGCAGAAGTAGTTTTAGCTCATAAATTTTCAGACAAGGAGTAGAAATTGTCTTACATGCATATTTCCTATAGGTCCTAAGATAAGGTTAAAATAGTAAAATGTTAAAAAAAAAAAGGCAAAATATTTTCTACCAACACGAAGGTAAATGTTCCTTATCCCTGGGGCACCTGAATTCAAACAGTGTCCTACACACACAAAGTGGAGTCAGTGCTCTAACAGGAATTCTAGAACTGAATGTCACCTCTACTTTGTAATTCCCAACTCTCTTACAGCACAACACTTAACTCTGTTTTCTGTCTTTGTCGAGTTAGCTTTGAAAGACAGCTTCTCAAACTCTGCAAAAATAATGTGCCCCACTGATACAGACACACTTTTCTTCATGTTCAGGCCACAACTTCTGTCTGATAATGACCAACATCTCAGATTTGCTTCACTTAGACTCTTAGTGTTTTTTCTCAATGTATAGCTCTAAATTTTTAATGCCTCAGCTTTTTTTCCCCTTTAAATGCAGATTCTAAACTTTCCAAATCTATGTGATATATTCAGTTTGAATTATTTTCTATGTATATATTTGAATCTATGTATGTAAACTGAATCTTAAACAAATTATCATTATTTTTACTTATGTGTGGGGCACGTTGAAATATTCCTTATAAGGTGAACAGCCTAGAAGAAGGCACAAGTAAGTTAGTTAATTTACAGAGTTACAGACAGTTGTAGATCTGTAAGAAAGTCAAATGTGAGAAACTTGAAACTTGTGAGGTGGTTTAGGATAACTTTCTAAATGATGTAACGTTTCTATTAGTCAAGGTTTTCCAGAGAAACAGATCAATATTTTTATGAGGAATTGGCTCACATAATGAGGTCATTGAGAAACTCCATGGTCTCCTGTCTTCAAGCTAGAGACCCGGAAAAGCCGTTGGGGTCATTACAGTCCAAGTTTGAAGGCCTGAGGCCCAGGGATGCCAAGAGTGTAAATCCCAGTCCAAAGACTGGAGAAGACCAATGAACCATCAAGTAGGTAGACAGGAAGTAAGAGGAGGCAAATTCCTCCTTCCTCCACTTTTTGCGCTATTCAGGCACTCAGTGGATTGCCTAACACCCACTCACATTGCAGTAGACTTGTACTTTACTAATTCCACTGATTCAAATGCTAATCTCATTCAGAAACACCCTCAAGAATACATCCAGAAATAATGTGTAACTTGGGCCTGCCTTGAACTATTCAAGTTGAAACAGAGCACTAACCATCACAACATTTAAAAAGAATTAAATAATGATATGTATTAGCCAGCTGGAATATTGGGGCAGGGAGCATCTTCTGGAAAACAGAGACTAAGCAAAAGCCCAGTGAAGCTGGGAAGTATAGGATAGTTAGTATTTTCTGACACAAAATATAAATGAATAATGTTGCACAAAAGAAGCTGGTTTGTCTGGAAACTATATAAAATCTAGTGTGCTGGTTCATAAAGTATCAGGTAGGGGAGGATAAGAGATGAATTTTGTAATATGAGCAGGGCCCATATCATGAAGGGTTCTCAATCTCTTCTTAGAGGAATTTTATCTTTCTCCTATGGTTGATGGATAATTCTTTAAGGGAATAGCAAGAAAGCATCCCACATATCTTTACTGTGACAAGACCGGAACAAGACAAGACAGAGTGCAAGACATGCTTGGGGTCTGAAAGCATGTTAGATATTGCAGGGTGAGGAAAGACGCAAAGTAGTTAATTGACAGATTTCTAACTTGGTAATACCATTACCAGAACAGAGAACTCTGTACTAGCTGCTTTGATTGGAACAATACCACAATATTCCCAATAAAAATGGCAGTATGAAGTTGGATACATAAGAGACTCAAGTCTGGACTGACTATGTAAATATACTGATTATATATATGTGAGATCCTAAAGCATTCGTGTGGATATTACATTGGCTAGGTGTAGAATTCAACATGGAACAATAAAGGAAACGGTTTGAGGAAACAGAGCTCTAATTAAGTTAGGGAACAATTGAGGCATTCTTTTGTTCAGTGATCAAATATTACAGGCATATCAGATAATTTTGGAAGTGAATAACCTTCATTTTATCATTAATCAACTTGTCTATTTTCAGGGAGCCAGTGGCTACAGCTAACACCTGGGCCTGAGCAGAGTGAGAACTATGTTGCCATGTGTGAAGTCGGGGCAGAGAAAATGCCTCTGGGTAAATTTTTACTGGGAACATCCTATATAATTTTGGGAAAGTTATTGTTAAGCCTTTTATTACAGCAAGGGATGCCTAGAGATTATAGCAATTACGTTAAATAAAATTGAATGTGCACAAATCTTAAAACCACATTAGGATGGATGAAGATAGAACAAATATAAAGATATACACTTGGTTGTTTTAGGGGATCTTTAATCTTTTCCTAAAAAAAAAAAAAAATGTAGATCCAAACATACCCTTTCCATGGCCAGGGAAAGTAGAAGGATGTGATTGTAAGAAAAGGGGATCACACAGAAACAACCTCATTTAAATCCTAATTTAAATCTTTCAATTACCCATGTTTGACTACGTTCTGCTCTGCATACCAAATGTCTCCTGGTTCTAGTGTGAAAGCTGGAGGAAAGGAGAGCTTTGGCAGCCCTTTCATTGTCTTAGTGTAATCAGGCACTTAGCAACCCTGACACTGGATGCTGGCATTCTCTGTTTGGAAACAGCAGTGGATTCCACAATGAAGTAGTTGATTGCTAATTTAGTTCACTAATGTAGAGAAGCAGGGTGCCCCTGTTCTGCACCTGAATCCAGATGTCAGTTTGCTACCAAGATAATATGTTATTTAAAGACTATTTTCACCCATTTAATGATACTATAAAGACTGTATAGTGTGCATTTTCTCAGACCCTTTAGCTCTTACCTTTCTCAATTGTGATAATGAATAGTCATTTTTGCTACTCTAGATCTTCCCTGTTATATGAATATTAGAAAAAATGAGCATATTACTTATTAATAGTAATTAATTAAGTAAATGTAAGCAGTTAAACTATCAATACTCAGACAATGGGCTTTAAAGGCAGCATATACTCTAAAAAGTTTAACATTTAAAAATATCAAATATTTATTTTTGATTAACATTCTGTAATTTCTCCCAATCTATCATACTTATTCAACAGAATTTCATACATTAATAAATATTTTCACAACTGCAATATTAAACTGAAATGTTTATGTCATGTATTTATTTCAATCATATTTTCCACAGGTCAGTGAAAATTAAATGTTATCTCAACTAATTCTTTTTAGAGGAAAAAAAGGAGAAAGACACAGTAATCAAATATATCATCTATAGTTTTAAGTAAGTTATACTAGTAGAATCATGACTTGAATAGCTTAAAATTAAATGGTTTTACCTCTGGGGCACCTGGGTGGCTCAGTCAGTTAAACATCTGACTGTGGTTCAGGTCATGACCTCACAGTTTGTGAGTTTGAGCTCTGTGTGGGGCCCTGTGCTGACGGCTCAGAGCCTGGAGCCTGCTTCTGATTCTGTGTCTCCCTCTCTCTCTCTCTGCCCCTCCCGTGCTTGTGCTCTGTCTCTCTCTGTCTCTCAAAAATAAATTAACATTAAAAAATATTTTACAAATTTAAAAAAATTAGAAAAAAATGGCTTTACCCTTAAGACTCAAAATGGAGCCACATTCCACATAATCAAAATAAAATAGGATGCTATTAAAAGTTCCAAAACACCCTTTTTAAAAATAAAATCTCATAAAATGAAATAAATAAAAATACCATAAAAAACTATAGGACATAATGAACAGTGCAAGGGTAGTTAAACAAAAGAGTCTTTTGATTTTTTTTCCACTGACCTTATTTGTTAAGGTTACATATTCAGCAATAGATTAACAAAATATTAACAAAATCCTTTAGGAGAGAAAAGTTTGCAAGACTGCATTGTGTACATTAGATGCATAATTAATTGAAACAAGATACAGCATTTCAGTTTGATTCAAGTACTATTAAACAAAATATGAAGAAAATCCATATATTTCTTTAACAAAATATATAAAGCTATAATATTTATCTGTGCAATGCAGGCATTCAAAAACAATAGAATTTATGTTATTTAAGTAATGCAATGAAGTGATATGAACAGAAAAGTGATACAAAGAATTTGAGGTTCCAATTTACTAAATGCTGTCAAATGGAATTTCAAAATCATTTCCTCCTTGTGTTTTAACTGAGAAATCATTGTCCATCGGGAAATGTTTCAGTGGAAAGAAGCAAAGTGAATGGTTGCCAGTATTTCCCCACTGGCAGATTTCAGAACCTTAGTGTGTTGGTTAGGGTTAATGTGTCCCAAAGAAGAGTGAGCTCTGTCTGCTAATTTAAAGGTGGTTCCCATAAGCCTCTTTGCAAGTCTTCCAGAATCTGTGAGGAGATACTATCTTGGCATCCTCTGCTTGGAGCAGAACTGACATATCTATAAATATGTTGAGTGAATGAAGGATCATTCCTACTTGTAAGTTTCCTCAGATGGCCTCAACTGTTTGGAGGCACAAAATTCACACACCTTGCTATCTGGGTGCAGAAGAGCAAATTGTAACCTTGGTACCAAATTAATGTCATCACTAGAGGATCAGAGAAAATTATGCAGAATGTAAGACACTTGTTCCCTCTTGCACAACTGACTTTTCGGATGTCATGCATATTTCTGTATCTTCTTTCTTATGAAAGAATAAGAAGTGCTTGATGCTTCATGTGTCCCCTGGAACATCCATATGACAAATAGCAACATTTTCTTTAACTCTGCTTTCTGTCCCCACAAGTCATATGAAGTATAATAAAATTTCCTATCTTAAAGGGAAGGCTTACTACCTGAATCCTAACATGAAGTGTGTGCATAAATGTGTGTGACACATGCAATCTCTGAATAAATACATTTATTATTTAGGGAGGCTATGTAACCGGATTGTAAATGAGTATTAAAAGAAATAAACAGGAGTGCCTGGGTGGCTCAGTCAGTTAAGTGGCCAATTTCAGCTCAGGTCACAGTCTCAGCTCTTAGTCCGTGACTTGGAGCCCCACATCAGGCTTTGGGCTGACAGTTCGGAGCCTGGAGCCTGCTTCAGAGTCTGTGTCTCCCTCTCTCTCTCTGCCCCTCCCCTGCTGACACTCTGTCTCTCTCTCAAAAATAAAATAAAAACATAAAAAAACTAAAAAATAAATTAAAAAATGAACAAACTACAAAGAACTCCTTCAACAAAGTCACTGAATAATAAACTATTAAAATAATGTAAGCGTAGGTCTAAAATATACTACCTTTCTTAAATGGTTTATCTTTATGTCCCAAAGTATTCTCATTACATTCCTGTTTTATAATATTTGATGTATGTGTTTATGTCTCCCACTTTTGAAAATATGAGTGTTTTTTTGTCTAACCCTAAAGATGTATTTCACATTCTAAGTGCTCAGTAAATATTTTTGAACTTGTAAGGATACACAATTTTTATGTCCATCTGTTTTCAGTTTTTCTTTACTGTTCTTATTTCTTGGAACTTTCACTTTGTGTTCCTTTGCTCATCAAAATCTGTTTCATTCAAAGGACACAGGGTCTCCAAGAATGCAATAGTCCTTACTTCAAACCACAACATAATTTATGCATTCAGTTTCAGCTGAGCTCTGTTATTTTGAAGATTTTTATTTTTGATTTCTGGGGGCAACTTTCTTAAATTTACATGCATTTAATATAAACCTAAACTAGGTGGAAGCCTGATAAGATGTTTATTCCTTTTCTTTGATCACATCTCTAATATTGATTAAATTCCAAATTGTTTAAATGTATATTAATACCAATGTACTTCATTAATTTCCTGGTTCTTCATTTAAAGTCAAAGCAGAAAAAACTTTGTGTAAAAAGGCATCTTAATACTATGTTTGCTAACCTCAGTATTAATTAATTACATCACTTATAAATGGTATTTGACAATATGATATTGTTTAAATCAAAGCCTCTGCTCAGTTATTCATGGCAATTTTGAAACTGAAAGTAACATAAATAACCAATCTGGAAAAGCTAATTACTTTACATAATTAGTAAACTGATTCACCTAATGTGAGAGAATTTTTTTTAAAGCCAAATTAATATAATGTGATATAGACTCTGTGATGGCTAATGTTATATGTCAAACTGGAGGGTATTTTTGGTCGAGTTTAACATTTAACTCAGTGAACTTCAACTAGAAATTGTTTCCATGATGTGAGTTGGCCTCATTCAATCAGTTGAAGGCCTGAATAGAACAAAAAGACTCCTGAGCAAGAGAGAATTTTCTAGAAAACTACCTTCAGACTTTATCTGCACCAGCCACTCTCCTGGATCTTAAACCTGCTGGCTCACACTATAGATTTGTACTTGCTCACTTTCATAATCATGTGAGGCAATTTCTTAATATGAATCATATATATGATGTCTTATTGGTTCTATTTATAAAACTAATTGGTTCTGTTTCTCTGGAGAACACTGACAAATACAGACTCCTTTATTTTTCTATTCAGTCTAAATTAACACTGAAATTCTCCGTAAATTTACTAAATTTCTTTGCAGTCATTTATGCAGGCATGCATAAAATTTATCTCTGACCTGCATGTAAAATTTCAATATACTTACAATGAGTAAGTGCATTGGCAAAAGCTTTCATTCATAAAGATTGCCAAATTCAAGTTCCTGGATCCCAGCCAAATCCTAAGCAATGAGGCGATGCCCAGTGTAACACAGTACTACTGGGGAAGACATCCACAGAAGACAGATGACAGAGGGATGACAGCTGCGATCTGGTGAGGTGAGGAGGGAAAATCACCGGTGCGCACATGCAGGAAAAATGCTGCGGGCACTCACTGAGGCACAACTTCACACAACAGGACCCAGCAGTGGAATGTGGAGGAACAGCAGTGGACCAACTGTCTAAGGCAACAGTGATGGTAATGGGTGTCTCCTGTGGAGTAAAGGCATCAGTTACCCCAGGGGGCTAAGGGAAGTGACACTGCATAAAAACATCACCTCTCGGAGTAAAGGAAGTTTTGACATTTATGAAGTGTGTAAAGGGAATCAGTGATCCTTGAAGCACATTTATGTAAATGAAATGCATTGGTACTTTTTTTTAATGCAAAGATCAATGTAGCACAAAGAATGTCTGTTATCAGTGTAGTACAAACACGTTACTACCAGTTTTCATAAACACAGTGGGAGAGGTATGCATTTTACAAATATAATGATGGGAAAAGTTGAATTCTTCAAGAAACCCTAATTTAATAGCATGGTCTGCACAACAAAATACGGTGTCGTTTACATTCTTCAGTACTTTTCTGTGATTTCTCTTTTACTTTTACCTTGCTTTACTATTTGACTTTGAATGCTAATGGTTAGATTTACTAAGTTATATCTTTTGAAAATCATCAAAAACTGACACCAACCAATATGCTTTCTGGAACTATATGTTTCTAATTAGAGAAACTCATGTAAAGGATAGTATGATAAATGTTAGCCTAAGTTAACGTATGACTGTTGATTCTTCTTTTAGTCTCCTTCTGACATGAGAATTGTTGGAAGTTTCACATAGAAAATACCCTAAAACATATTTAATTAATTTAAAATAATTTAATTCAGCAGAATAAAGGATTCTAGATGCTCTTAGGTCCCAAAAATATTTTCATTTCCCTAAATGTTTTAGGTCAATTTCTGGCAATTTTATTTGAGAAAATAACAAAATTTAATAGAAATTTATTTTCTGAAAAAAGTTAAAAAATAAATTATTTCATATCTTTTCTAGAAAGGGTTGAGGTTCTGAAGTTAAGTTCCTTTCCCATATTCTTTAACTTGTCAAAGGTTACACTCAAAAATACCATCACTTTCCATGACGTCTGACTCCTTTATTATTTTCAATATAAAATCACATTTTCCCCACATTTTAAACACTGATATATATATACACACAATTTATATATAATTTTCTCAGAACGTGTTTGTGTGCTTAGAATAATTAAAATACAAGGATGGAGGGCTAAAAGGGAAGTGGAAATTATGGCTTTAATCTTCATGGGATTTGTGACATGGGAAGGGAATATAAATGATCTTAATAAAATATAGAGACATGTGGTGATATGATGTTTTGTTGGAGGTAAAAAATTATAAAACAGCATTTCTAACTGAGATTCTCAAGGTCTGCTTTATAAAGAAGGCAAAAATTGCCTCAAGACATAAGAATGGGTAGAATTTTGATAAGAGGTAATTATAATAGATATTTATCCTTTATCCATCTCTATTTAATGTAGAAAACATTAATAGGTGAAGAACTAGCATGAAAATTGGTATTATATTTTGAGAAAATGTTATAAAGCATTTGGAGTAGAGAGCATGGAGTAGAAAATAAAGTTATGAGAATATAGAGACAGTAGGATCCATAGTAATTCACTATGATGATAGAAGACAACAATTTTGGGGCTAAGCTTGACAAAAGAGTCGATGTGAGAAGTCAGGAATATGATATAGGATGGGGTAAATTTTTATAACATATTGGAAAAGCATCACTTTGTTTTAATATAAACCCTTCATAAATGCTTCTAATTTTCAATAAATTAATTTTTATATTTTTGTCATTCAGTTTTGTATGGAAACTGAGTTGACATATTCATAAAAAATAAAGTATGTATAAAATCAGCATCCAGTCCTCACAGGAAACTTTTATGATGTTTTCTAGCAAATGTGAAGACATTTAAAGACAGCTTGGACTTGTACGGTTCAAGAAGTACAGCTCTGAGTAGCTATTATGGAAATATATATCTAGGTGCTGAGAGATACTGGCTGAAATATGAATATGTATGTACTTAAAAGTTAATATTTTATCATTAATATATTTAAAAATAAGATGGCACATTGTTAATAATTATAACTCTTGATGTGTAAAGATAGGTAAAAAATCTATTGTCTTCATGTGATAGAAAGTATCTGTAGAAATGAAGGTGTTCACAAATATGAGGAAAGAATTTCACAATTATTTTAATATTGACACAAAAATAATACAACTTCCAATTCTAGGAGACACCATGAGTTGATATTCTAGACTAGACCTCTCAGTTCCAAACACATTATGGCAGGTTAACTATTTTAAAATATTATGTCATAACATTCTTTTTAAAAAATGTTTATTTATTTTGAGAGAGAGACAGAGAGCATGAGTGGAGGAGTGGTGGAGAGAGAGAGAGAGAGAGAGAGAGAGAGAGAGAGAGATTTCCAAGCAAATTCATGCTGTCAGCATAGACACCAGAGACAGACACGGGGTTCAATCTCACCCACTGTGAGATCATGACCTGAGCTGAAATAGAGAGGTAGATAATTAACTGACTGAGCATCCCAATATCATAACCCTGTTAAACTCATGATAAACTCTTTCTGGTCAAGAAACATAGCAAAGCCCCTTCACTTTGTAAGAAAAGCTGATGATATAAGTCTGTTGCTTATAATTTTTGAGAAATGGAGAGTGGTAGTTGAGTTTAAGGTAATCTGTGTGTGTTATAATTAAAACCTGGGTCTCAGGAACTGGGGTTGGGGCATGGCTTTCCCATCCATCCATTCAGGCATTTGGAAAAAACAATGAGTTTGCATTCTTACCCTATGAGTTATTTAATTCTGTCTAAAAGGTGAAATAAGGGTTCAGAGAAATCCCTAACACCAAGCACTCTTTACTGCTTACTGGTTCTGTAACTGGATTTGTGATACCCTCTTCATCACTTACAGGCAGGATCCTTCAGGGCAAGTATATTAGCCATGGTTTTACAGGATCTCTTTAACTTTCAAGGAACCTATAAGAGAGTGGGCATTCACTTTGCTCTCCTAGAATTTCAGTAGGTTATCACAACTTGTTTTGGCCATTATCAGAGTCCCAGTATTAATTACATTATATATTTTAATATATGCTATATTAATTGCTAAACATATTGTATTATAGATATATGTTGTATATTAATATACTGATAAATATATATATGTATTACCTACATAGATTAACATTCCATTAACATTAATGTTTCAATTACGTTTCAACTAATGCTTTGCCTAACATCTCTGTTTATTTGGGCCAACATGTCCTTCATTCCTTTCAATACAGTTCTATCTAAATAGTAACTTTGTCAACTGTTTATTTGCATGATACCATTTTTAATTTAATGTATTTATAATTTTTTTCTTCCTTGACTTGATATATTTTCTTCCCATACTTATTTCTAATGAGGAATATAATTTATTGAATAGAATTCTACTTTAAAATGTCAAGATTCTTTATCTTACAACATTTTTATACAGAACAAAAGAGATATAAATATAGATAGACCTTTGTCTTTAATGGACTAAGCAAATACAATATTGGATAGTGCCAGTCAAATATGGTTTACTAAATAACTTAAAATAAAAATAAAAATAACATTTAATGGGGAACTTGGGTGGCTCAGTCAGTAAGCATCTGACTTCCGCTCAGGTCATGAGATCATGGTTTGTGAGTTCAAGCCTCATGTCAGGCTCAGTGCTGACAGCTCAGAGCCCTGGAGCCTGCTTTGGAGTCTGTCTCCCTCCATCTCTGCCCCTCCCCTGCTCATGGTCTGTCTCTCTCTCTCTCAAAAATAAATAAACATTAAAAAATATTTTAAATAAAATTAACATTTAAAACATATATGGTAGACAAATAAGAATTTATATTCTAAGCAAATTGAAAATAAAATGAGAAAAGATCCGTGGCAATATTGTCACAAATTGTAACTTCTAGCAACTTTATAGGAGGCAGGAAGTAATTTAATATAATATTATATGGAAATCAATACACCTTGTGCTGAAAGATAATAGCTATTGGATCCTTATAACATAGGAAAAAACAAATTGGACTAATTTTCAACCTTTAACACTACATTTATCTCAATGCTTTGCTTATTTTATACAGTCTCTATTCAAATATATAGTGTTTCAAAATAATTGAACGTGAACTTCTATGTACCCAATGAAGTACTTTTAAGGAATATTATCTCAATAATTTTTAAAGTATAAATATAAAAAAAGGATTTCAATTCAATTAAAGACAAGGAATCCTAGAATGATAGAATAGACACCTCAAGTTTCAGCTCAAGCCATGATAACTCTGAAACATTAACGAGCATAGCCAACAATTACCCTGCAGGCTGCCATTTTCTCCATGATCACACTTTTAAATATCCTGCCTCTTTACTCATACTCTTAGATGAAGAGGAATGTCAAAATGCACACCACAATAAGATATATATTATAGTCCAACTGAATAATAGGGAATAACTTCTAGTTGATTTTTTTACTATTATAAAAATAATAGGCTAGGATGATATACAAGTAAGGTATTATCAAAATGTTAGCATTAAAGACAAAAGTGAGAGGGAATTAACCTTATTAAATTGGTATTATAAAGTCTATAATTTAGGGGATGCCTGGCTGGCTCAGCCTGTAGAGCTGCGACTCTTGATCTCAGGGTCTTGAGTTCAAGCCCCACATTGAGTATGGAGCCTACTTAAAATAAATAATTTTCTCTTAAAAGTATCTAACCTGTTAAAAAAAAACCCTAAAACTTGTAGATTCAGCTTTCAGGTCTTGATTCTTAGGTACTTGACACATAATTTGTCACCACAAATTTTTTAAGTTTTAATTTTTTATTTAAATTTCTTAAAAAATTGTAAACATTCATGTGAACAGTAGAAATTCCTACCTAAAATTAATTACATAGGATTATGTAGGGAATTTAATTGACTAGTCATATAGTTAATGATCATTATTAATACATAAGCTAAAATTGGTCTGAAACATACAGCAAATAAGTCATAGAATAAAAATGAATACATTAGTCTGACTGACCCAAATTCAATTAATTTTTTCTCCTATATTGCTGTTGTATATCAACAACTTGCATTGCTAATGTAGTCACGATTTGAGTATAGTAAAATTGTTAAAAATGTTCACAAAAAGCAAATTTACATGCATATATGGAAAGTAAATTTTATCTTGGATTTAAAAGTTATATATTGGGGCGCCTGGGTGGCTCAGTCAGTTGAGCATTCGGCTTTGGCTCAGGTCATGATCTCGCGGTTTGTGGGTTAGAGCCCCGCGTCAGGCTCTGAGCTAACAGCTAGCTCAGAGCCTGGAGCCTGTCTTCAGATGTGTCTCTCTCTCTCTGACCCTCCCCTGCTCATGCTGTCTCTCTCTCTTTCTCTCTCAGAAATAAATAAAACATTAAAAAATAAAGATAAATAAAAATAAATCAAAAGGTTATATATTTATCACAATGATATATTTAATACATCTGAAAATGGCAATTTATTTTGGGATTTTTATTCAAATATCACACAATAGTTTATGGTCACTGTTTACTAACTTTCGCTGTGCTTCATCAAAAAAATTTACAGCTATTACCTAAAATTTTACATAATTTCAGGTTTGCAGAGGTTATTTTAATACTTCAAAGGTATAACCTATTGAAATTCAATGATGATATCAAGATGTAGGGCAAAAGTTGAACAAAATAATTGATTGCCCTGAACTTTTTCAAAAGGGTAAATTTTATGTGTTTTTTTCCCCAAGATATGTAGAAAGTGGAAATGTATGTAGGATAAAAAAGGGCAAGCTGGAGTCATTAAAATAATGACAATTTGATAAGAATTAATTTATTTTTATCAAAGATAAAAGTCATCTGTATGAAGAAAAACATTATTCAAAAAGTTAAACTTGGGGTGCCTGCGTGGCTCAGTCGGTTAAGCGTCCGACTTTGGCTCAGGTCAGATCTCACGGTTTGTGGGTTTGAGCCCCACATCGGGCTCTGTGCTGACAGTTCAGAGCCTGGAGGCTGTGTTCGGATTCTGTGTCTCCCTCTCTCTCTGATCCTCCCCTGTTCATGCTATCTTTCTCGAAAATAAATAAAACATTAAAATATTTAAAAAAAAAGTTAAACTTAAGAAATTCTATGAAGCATTTTTTCTAGGAATAGTAATAGGATGGATAGACATTAAATTTCTAGTATTACAATAAAATAGAACATGGAAATTACTTCTCTAAATAAAAGAATGATGTCTGTGTCTTTTTTACCATATATCAATGTATCTGGATGAATAACTAGATAGGATTCCCAGATAAAAGTCTAAAAAGGAAGAGTAATAAGATATTAAATCATTGGAAAGACCTACAATTCTTATAAGTGTTTTATTAGCAAAAGAAGAGAAAAAGAAATCATGGAGCAAATGGTCTAGAAATAGAAACTATTTTCTCTAAACAATTGCTATCTGAAAAATAAATAAATAATAGATCAACTTTAGTGAGTTAGTTTTCACTGGTTGGTTTTATGAATATAATTAAATTTAGACTCTTAAAATCCATAACAAAATACGTTCCTAACTCTAAAATATAAATATTTAAAACTCAAATCATATAAAATACAGGAAAACTAAAATGAATATTTTTGAAACAATGAATGAAAAAGTTACCTATTCTTTTTATGGTAAAAGTCCAATACATTTAAACAAAAATAGAAATGTATAACTACAAAAAGATAAAATTTTCTTAATATAAGGTAAGTCAATGTGTCATTATATATCAATAGCTAGTTTTAAATTTTACTTAGCTTAAGATATTTTTTATTCACAGATAACCTGATTTGGATAAGAAATTTTATCATAATCTAAATAAATGTCAAATTTCAAATAAATTTGATATCAATGATATCAAATTCAGTGTCAAGGAAAATATATTTAAAAAGATAGATAATGTAAGGAACAAATAAGGAAGCTATCTATTGGTAAAGGAAACAACACATCAAGAAGATAAAGCAATAATCAATATATGTGCCCCACAATGAATTCTCACCTGACAAAATTACAGAGAGAAATAAATGAATCAACCATTATCAGAGGAGAATTTAATATACTTCTCTCAGAAAACACCAAAGCAAGCTGTCGAAAGATGAGCAATGATATAGAAGATAAGTTATAAGATGTTTTTACACCCAAACAAACCAAGAATATATTTCAATAAAAATCAGGGAAATATTGGAGAAAATCAACAAATAGATTTTAAAATGTATATGGAAGACAACATATTATGTACACGTCAAATCAGATTGAGAAAGGAACTATAGCCAACCACATATGAAAGCATACTATAAGGGAAATATTACGTGTGGTACTGGTACAGAAACAAAAATCGAATGTGATCAAATACAAAGCTCAGAAACAGACCTATTTAGAGATAGAAATTTAGAAAGGAAAAGTGGGCATTGCAAATGAATCAAGCAAGAATACTTCTGTAGACAAGATTGGGAAGATGCAATTAATCTGTGGAGGAAAAATTAAGTTGAGTTCCTATTTTATATTATTTTGAAATAAGGAGTCTATATTCAGTAAAGGACAGAATGTTTTTTGTTTTGTTTTGTTTTGTTTTGTTTTGTTTTTTGAGAGAGAGAGTGACAGAAAGCACTGCAGGGAAGGGGCAGAGGAAGTGATAGAGAATCTTCAGCAGGCTCCATGCACAGCATAGCTCTATATGGGGCTTGATCTCACAATCTCGAGAGCATGACCTGAACTGAAATTGAAAATCAGATGCTACCCAGGTGCCCCAAAAGACTTAATGTAAAAGGCAAAACAAAACTGATCGATGAAAATATGCATGAGTATCTTTGTGGTCATGAGGTGTGGAAGAACATCTTAACCAATACCTCAAAACGCAATTTGTAAAATAAATTGATACATTTGATTACAATAAATTAAAAGATTTATTTTCAGTAAAGGGTGTTTTAGGTAACATTATCAGATAGATAACAATATAGAAAAACATATTTGTGATGTCTAAAACTGAAAAGAAACTCTTGAATGTAAATAAATTTTAAAATTGAAAAATAAGAAAATGGATAAAAGAGGGCGTCTGGGTGGCTCAGTCAGTTAAGCCTCTGACATCAGCTCAGGTCATGATCTCACCATTCGTGAGTTTGAGCCCCTCATCGGCCTCTGTGCTGACAACTCAGAGCCTGGAGCCTGCATCAAATTCTATGTCTCCCTATCTCTGTGCCTCTCCTGCTCACACTCTGTCTCTTTCAAAAATAAATAAACATTAAAGACAAAAATAAAACAGAAAACAAAAGAAAACAAAGGAAAAGAAGAGAAGAAAAGAAAAGAAAATGGGTAAAAGTTAAGAATAGTCAATACACTAAGCAAAAGTCTAGGTTCCTAACATGAATAAGAAGATGGCAAAGTCACTATAATGAGTAAAATGTCAAAGAGACACTATCTATATATCCACCATATTGGCAGAAATTAGAATGTTGGGTAATAGCAGGCATTAGTGAACACTGGGGAAACAAGAAACTGATCAGTCTGACTATGTTTGGAAGATAATGATGAGGTTTCCAACTGTGAGACTGATGAGTCAGAAAAGAAGGAGGATCCTCTTCACATATATTTCAAACTCACATCCTTCAGAAAGAACAATTAACAATGGATCAAATTATCAGAGAAATTACTGCCTATGTTCTCCTCTAGGATTTTTATGATTCCAGGTCTCACATTTAGGTCCTTAATCCATTTTGAGTGTATTTATATATATTGTGTAAGAAAGTGGCCCAATTTTATTCTTTTGTATATTGTTATCCAGTTTTCTTTTCCATATTGTTGAAGAGCCTTTTTTCCCACTGTATATTCTTGCCTCCTTTATTGAAAATTAATTGACCATATAATCCAGGGTGATTCAGAAAGATGCAGGACCTGCTGCAGGCAGGAATGGTACATACCACGCTGACATAGTTTAATAGCCCAAGCTTCCTGTAACATGATCATCAGGAGCTGGAGGCTAACAGCCTGAGGTAAACTGAGGAGGCCACCTCAGATTAAAGAGTGGGCTACCCTGGCCTTTGTTGTGTCCAACATATTTGCTGTCACCAAGGAGGTGGCAGCCCACATGGAAGCCGGATACACTACCACTGATGTGGCTAATGACTTCTCAATCCCTTCGTAGGATGAAGATCAGGACGAATTTAAATTTACATGGAACAGCCTGCAACATACCCTCACTGTACTTCCTGCCATCAGAGGTAGGATTTGATATGTAACCAGCCAAATTATTCCCCAGAATACTTGCCATCTTCTATATTAGTGATATCCTCAAAACTGGCCCAACTAAGAAGGAAGCTGACCTGGCCCTACATAAGGTCATAGACACTGTGGCCCACACAGGCTGGTCACTCAACCCTGATGAGACCCAGGGACCTGCTCAACAATTTCAGCTTCTGGAAGCCACTTTGACTAGTAGTCATAGGAGTATCCCTAATTAATTAAAACAAATATTGCTGTCTGGGCAGCCCCCAGCAACAAAGAAGGAGATCAACAGCTGTATGTACAAAGGTCTCCATATCATCTATGCAACTTAAATGTGGGTATTGGAGTAAACAATGTTAGTTTGCTAAACCAGAAAAGGTCCCCATTCTAATGTTCTTTGTAAAAAAAATCAATACTCAAATGCACATATTTTCATTTAATATACTAAATAAAATCATGAAATTTTAGGACTTGGAGATATTTTAGAAAATCAATCTTTTATATATATATTAATAACCTATAAAACAAAAATTAAGCATCATTTTTAAGAATTATTTATTTTTACTTTTTATTTTTTTTTGAGAGGAGAGAGTGAGAGAGTGTGCACAAGTGCGGGTGAGGGGCAGAGAGTCAGGGAAAGAGAGAGAGGGAGAGAGAGAGAATTGTAAGCAAAATCCATGTTACCCAGCATGGATCCCAATGCAGGGTTTGATCTTACCACCCTGGTATCATGACCTGAGCCAAAATCAAGAGTTGGACTCTTAAACAACTGAGTCACACAGGCACCCCAAGAACCATTTCTAATTCTTATTCATAATATCTTTATTACACCAGCATATATGATATTACACTATATTTTCTATACTTGTTTCTTCTTTTTATTTAGTACCTAAAACAATTGGCTATTTTTAATGAAATAAGGTAATATAGCTTTCAATAATAAATTTTCTAATTGTCTAACCACAATTTATTTAGTAATCTATTATTTTGTCAATGCTTTTAAATCTTTTTCCCCCTATTAAAGCCTCTCTTTTATTTATTTATTTATTTATTTATTTATTTATTTATTTATAAAGTTTATTTATTTTGAGAGAGAGAGAGCACACAAGCAGGGCAGAGAGGCTGAGGGGAGAGAGAGAGAGAGAGAGAGAGAGCAGGCAAAAAGACATTGCTAAGCAATAGATATTTTTTAAGGTCACATTAACTCATTAGGTGTAAGATACAAAGGGAAGGATCTCATGCCTATTTTAGTTAAGCAACATAAGTTTAACTGAATGTGTCGCTGCTTGCTTGGAGTTACTCAACGAAACTTAGTAAAATAGTGACAGAAGGGTATCTGGGTGACTCAATCAGTTGAGCCTCCAACTCCTGATTTCAGCTCAGGCCAAATCTCACTGTTCTGCTTGTGAGTTCTAGTCCTGCATCAGGCTCTGTGCTGACAGTGCAGAGCCTGCTTGGGATTCTCTCTCTTTCTCTCTCTATCAAAATAAATAAACTTAAAACAATAGTAACAAAAAGTAACAGTTTACATTTTGGTGTATGTAAGGTTCTTGTGTGTTTTATCTACAAAAATATATAAAATTATTAATTATTCGTCTCATAGAATTTGAATATTCTGTTATACTTTTATTCAGTTATTTAAACTGGTAATGACACATCCATCAGGTAATTTTTGTGACAATTTTAGATATGGGTCTAAATTCTCTAACCCAGGCCCACTTGTGGTTGTCCATGTAATTCCTTTATTGTTATTATTATTATTACCATTTTGAAATATATTTGACATAAAACATGTAAATTTAAGTTGTATAGTATGTTCATTTGATGCATGTATACATACACTGTAATATGATTACCACTGTAGCAATAGTTAGCACCTTTAGCACATCACATAATTACCATCTTATTTTGTGATTGTAATAAAAAAGGTATAGTCTTAGCAAGTTTGATGATCACAATATAATATTCTTGTCTAACTACTTCTGTGTCAGTTTACTACTTCGAATTCTTTATGTTTCATAAGATCTGTTGATACATCTAGACTTGCCAAATGTTTCCTTGTACAGCAATCTTACAAAGAATAGAAGAAAATGTTCATGATGCCCACAGGCTCTGATGTTTCTAAAACCACTTTCTGAGACTTTTCTCCAAATAGCATGTGGTGCTCGGTAGTCACTCCCTTGCCCACTAATGCCTTCATTTTAACTTTTATATAACTAGCTACCTAATGTAAGTAAATGACTTTTAGACATTACCTCTTTCAGAATTCTAAAATCCAAAAAAAAATTGAAAATCATTAAAAATGTCATTTAGTGGCAAACCTGAGGAGAATTGATGTCAGACTGTTTATATTCTTTATACACCTCACTTAGGGGGATCATTTTTAACTGCAGAAATGTTAATGTGTTGCTATAGGGACACCAGAGATCCTTTGCAGGTTGCTAATATTGAATGACTGTGAATTCTCTTGCTTTCCTAAAAGCCAAAAAATTCTAAATGCAAGTGTTTCATATGAGAATTGAGGATAGGAAGCAGACAATAGATTTGTGATTATTAACCATCAGAAAGTTTGCTGTGGCATAATATCCCTCCACAGTTACTATTTAGGCTCTCACATTGAGCTTCGCAACCCAAAATAATCCAAGATATTTGAAATTCAGGGTAATAAATCTAATGCTGAAGACATTTAGGGTCAGAATAACGTTCCTAGAGCATCCTAAAATGTTGTAATAAAGTCCCTAATTTGAATTGTGCAAAGACAACCATCATTTTTTTCTTTCTATAAAGTTATGGTAAGAAGTCCAAGGATGACTAAGGAACGTAACTCTGGACAGTTCATACTTATACTATTATTTTTCATTTTGATTAATGAAGGGTAAAAATGAATTCCTTTTGTATTCTTCTATTTTTCTTTCATAATACTTTCTGCTGTTACTGATTTAGATTTTATTTATGAAAAATTTTGTTTCCTTCACATGCATCTTCCTCTCTAGTGATTGCCAGATCGACTGGCTGGTAAGAATAATGAGACAATCTCTCCCCATCCACTGTCTTCTTGAGCTCACTAGGCTTTTTCTATTGATTACTTAGTTTCTCTCAGTGTCAGTTTCACTGATGCTAAAAAGATATCATAGCTTGATATTGTCTCCAAACCAAATTAGTACAGTAGCATGCTTTACTTCCCATGTCTAATCACATGTAAAAGATTTATTTTGCTTTTATTTTAGCTCATTAAAGATAGTGAATCAAATCCACTGGTTGCTTTATCCTTGTTTACAAAATGCAGTTATTGTTTCCATCTTTCCTCTCTGCATAACAATGAACTATAACTCCTTTTGATATAATAAGTGTAATGTATCTGGCACTTATGTGTGATGTAGAAAATTTTAATGAGTAAAGTTTATATTTTCAGACCATTTAAGTCAGAAGGAAACTTCACTTTTTTTAATGTTTATTTCTTTTTTAAGGGAGAGACAGAGTGTGAGTGGGGGAGGAGCAGAGAGAGAGGGAGACACAGAATATGAAGCAGGCTCCAGGCTCTGAACTGTCAGCACAGAGCCTGACCAAGGGCTCATACCCACGAACCACGAGATCATGACCTGAGCAGGAGTTGGAGCTCAACAGAATGAGCCACCCACACACCCTAGGAAACTTCACTTTAAAGCAATAAATATGTTTGGGTTTACAAAATTAACTGAATAGCTAAGTGAGGATCTGATCCAGGCTGACTAATTTCAAGCTGGAGATTTTAACCACTGTGCTCATGGCCTCTCAATATGACAAATATTATTTAGTGATTACTCAAGTAGAAGACATTTACAAATAGGCTATTTTGCTTATTTCTGATAACAGTATGCTACAGTTAATGCCAAATAATTATTTTAAGTTTTCCTGGTAGCATAATTTGTGGAAAACATGAAGTGATGAAATGATATAAAATTTACATTGAATGCATTTCATATTAGTGCAATATCACTTGGTGTTTCTCAAATTAGGTGGCGGCAATATCTAATATTTTACATGTCATATTTGGTTTTAAAATATAAATACTTCAAAAGTTGAAGAAATGTAAGTAGGTGGTATGGTCACAGTTTGAGCAGGATAAAAGAAGCAAGTTGTAGTGGGTTAGAAACCCAGACTGCCTGCGTCAATCTGTGGTTTTCTATGGCTCCGTTTTCTAACTTGCAAAATGAGGAAAAAAATAGTATCTGCCTCACAGATTTCACATAGTATTAAATGAGCCAATACATGCAAAGTACTTAGAAAATTCTCAGATGTATATATAAGAACTATGTAAGTCTTTTTATAATTTTATAAAGTACATAGATATTACAGTAACAGGAACGCTACTTCATACTGGTACTTTGACATTTACCCACACTTAGAACATATATCATCCATTCTAACATCCTTTAAAAAATTCTGGGAAATGGAGTTAAGATCTACTTTGCAGTATATGGAAAAGTTGCATATGATGAATGTGAGTCTCGAAATACTTGATAAAAGGTCTAACTTTTCATAAGGCTTGGGAAATTATTTATGAGTCAAAAATTGTCTTACAACTTAAAAGATTAATAAATATTAGTATATTAAAACAAAAAATGTGAGAAAAACATTGGTGCATATTTGAAAATTGTATAATAGACAAACAACTTGCAAAGAATTTCTAAAGAAGAAGAAGAAGACCAACAATACAATAGAATGATAGTCTGAAGGACACACACATACATACACTCACATACACTGATAGAAATGTAAATGTCCCTAAGATATGAAATGATGAATCCTCTTCTAAATAAGGTATGTCTGTGTGAAAATATTATACTATGAATCATCTATCAGATGAAAAAATACAATAATTTGACAACATATTCTGTCAGAAAACTTGTGGTCGATTAGGTAAATTCATACATTTCTACTGTGAATGAAAAATAAGAGAAGCACTTTGCTTAGAGATTTGAGAACATCTGCAGAAGGACACATGCATTTATACTTTCACCCAAAAAGTTAAAAGGGTGATTCAATATTTGCAAATCAATCAATGTGATTCATCACATTAATAAAAGAAAGAGTATGGGGCGCCTGGGTGGCTCAGTTGGTTAAGCTTGCGACTATTGATTTTGGCTCAGGTTGTAAACTCACAGGTTTTGAGATTGCGCCTCCTGTCAGGAGTAGTGTAGACATACAGAGCTTGCTTGGAAATCTCTCTTTCCCTCTCTCTCTGCTCCTCCACCCCCTCATCTCTCAAAATAAATAAATAAATATTTTTTTATAAAATAAAAAATAAATAAAAGAACATGAACCATATGAACCTCTCAACAGATGCAGGAAAAGCATTGGACAAAATACAACATTCATTCTTGATAAGAGCCCTCAACAAACTAGGATAGAGTGAGCATACCTCAACATCATAAAGGCCGTATATGAAAGACCCACTCAATAGGAAACAACTGAGAGCTTTTCTTCAATAGTAAGGAAAAAGACAGAGATGTCCACTATGATCATTGCTATTTAATATTGTACTGGAGGTCTTAGCTTAGCAATCAGACAACAAAAAGAAATACAAGCCATCCAAATCAGCTAGGGAGAAATCAAACTTTCACTATTTGCAGACACCATAATGCTCTCTGTAGAAAACCTAAAAGACTCCACCAAAAAATTACTAGAATTGATACACAAATTTAGTAAAGTCACAGGATATAAAATCAACATACAGAAATCTGTCGCATTTCTATACCCCAATAATAAAGCAGCAAAATGAGACATCAAGGTATCAATCCCATTTACAATTGCACCAAAACCTGTAAGATACCTAGGAATAGACCCAACCATGGAGTAAAAGATCTGTACTCTGAAAACTGTAAAACACTTATGAAAGAAATTTAAGATGATACAAAGAAATGGAAAAACATCCCATGCTCATGGATTAGAAGAGCAAATCTTGTTAAAATGTCTATACTACCCAAAGAAATCTACACATTTCATGCAATGCCTATTAGAATACCACCAGCATTTTTCACAGAGCTAGAACAAACAATCCTAAAATTTGTATGGAACCACAAAAGACCCCAAAAAGCCAAAACAATCTTGAGAAAGAAATGCAAAGCAGGAGGCATGACAATTCCGGACTTGAAGCTGCATTACAAATCTTTAGTGATTAAGAAAGTATGGTACTGGCACAAAAACAGACACATAGATCAGAAAACCCAAAAATGGACCCACAACTATTTGGTCAACTAGTCTTCCCCAAAGCAGAAAGGAATATCCAATGGAAAAAAAATAGTCTCTTCAACAAATAGTGTTGGGAAAACTGGACAGCATCATGGAAAGGAATGAAACTGGACCACTTTCTTACACCAAAAACAAAAAGAAATCCAAAATGGATGAAAGACCTAATTTGAAACAGGAAACCATTAAAATCCTAGAGAACACAGGAGCAACCTCTTTGAGCTCAGATTTAGCAACTTCTTACTAGACATATCACTGGAGGCAAGGGAAACAAAGCAAAAATGAACTATTGGGATCTCATCAAGATAAAAATCTTCTACACAGCAAAGGAAACAATCAACAAAACTAAAAGGCACTTTTTGGAATGGAAGAAGATATTTGCAAATGACATATCTATGGAAAAAGCCCAAATGTTCATTGACTGATGAATGGATAAAGAATATGTGGTGTATACATATATTGGAATATTACTGAACCATCACAAAGAATAAAATCTTGCCATTTGCAACTACATGGGTGGAGCTAGAGTGCATTAGGCTAAGCAAAGTAAGTCAGAGAAAGACAAATACCATATGACTTCATTCATGTATGGGATGAAAGAAACAAAACAGATAAGGTAAAAACAGAGAGGAAGGCAAACTATAAAACAGACTCTTAACTGTAGAGAACAAACTGAGGGCTGTTGAAGAGGAGGTGGGTGGGGGGATGGGCTAAATGGGTGATGGGCCTTAAGGAGGGCACATGTTGGGATGAGCACTGGGTGTTACACATAGTGATGAATCACTAAAATCTACTCCTGAAACTAACATTACACTATGTGTTAACTAGTATTTAAAGCAAAACTCGAAACATGAAAAATAAAATAAAATAAAATAAAATAAAATAAATAAGTAAATATGTAAATAAACAAACAAACAAATAAATTCTTTCCAGAAAAACTACTTCTAGGAAAACACTCCTGATATATATCTACAAATAATACAACTAGGCATGTGTTAATACAGGTTATGATTTGTATATTTATTATACTAAAGACTGAAAACAGCCCTTTTATCCATGCACAAAATAAAACGGTTTGAAAACACTCTACAATCTCCCTAAAAGCTTGAGTTAATCAGTACAAGTCAAGTAGCCTCATTCTACCACATACTTCTTATTTGCAAAGTGAGGTAGACTAACTATATCACCTGCCTGATAATTTTCATACAAAAATGAATTACTGAAAGTCTCTTCCCTTTTCTTGGAACCATAATTTTTTAAGGTTTATTTTTATTTATTTTGAGAGAGAGAGAGAGCATGAGCAGGGGAGGGGCAGAGAGAGGGAGAGAGAGAATCCCAAGTAGGCTCCATTCAGGGCTGGAACCCATGAACTCTGAGATCATGACCTGAGCTAAAATCAGGAATCAAAGGCTTAACCAACTGAGCCACCTTGGCATGCTGAAACCATAATTTTTTAAAAATTTCATTTTGTTCTTGATAATGGTTTGCCAATAGACTGCCCTATTAGGAAATATCTCCACTTGCAATCTGATAATTTTACTTCTTTAAAAATATTTTTTTGGCAGAGTAGAATAATTTCCAATAGATAAGTAGTATGAAATTTAAAGTACCAATTATTTTAGATGTAACCACACAGTATCTAAGAATTTATTTTTTTAAGTAGAAATACTTTTGTATATGGAAGAGACAGCATGTAAATAGGACACCAAATCCTATTACTAATGATTAAGAATGGGATTTGAACCAGTATTAGTAGTAGCCATCTGCTAGTAGATAGCTATATTATAGTCTTAACTTTTTTCTAAATTCAGGCTCCTCACCGTATTTGGGAATCATAATAGTAGCTGATAAATCTTTAATATGTTTGCTGTGAGAATTAAATGATATCATTTAAGTGAAGTGCTTAAAATATTGCCTGATACACAGTAAACATTCCATATACAGTGGTTCCTCCCCACCCTCCTTGGCCCCCTTACTGCTGTATCACTTGCTGTGGTTTCAGTTACCTGAGGTCAGTGGTGGTCTAGGAGGAGATGATCCTCCTTTGGACCAATCATCAGAAAGTCAGTAGTAGCCTAAAGCTATGTCAGTGTCTGTCATTTACCTCACTTCATCTCATCACACAGGGCTCTTATCATCTTACATTATGACAAGAGGAAGGGTGAGTATAATACAATAAGATTTCGTGAGAAAGAGTAAAAGCACATTCAGATAACTTTCATTACAGTATATTGTTATCATTGTTCTATTTTATTATTGGTTATTGTTGTTCATCTCTTACTATGCTTAATTTGTAAGTTAAACTTAATCATATGTATGTATGTACAGAAAAAGCCTAGTATATGTAGGGTTCAGTACTATTCACAGTTTCAGTCATCTACTAGAGTTCTTAGAAGTGGGAGTCTTGGCTAAGGGGAGACTACTCTATATTAACTATTATTCTGTTTATTGACAAAATGTCTTATACTTGTGCAAAATTATCCCTCTGGTGAGACTGTAAAGAACTCAGTCTCTCTAATTTTAATTAGTTATTAAGGTTTAACCTCAAGAAATGAAGTCCAGGGGCACCTGGGTGGCTCAGTTGGTTAAGTGTCCCACTCTTTATTTTGGCTCAGGTAATGAACTTACATTCCTGAGATCGAGCCCAACATCGGGTTCTGGGTGTTGACAGTATGGAGCCTGCTTGGGATTCTCTCTCTCCCTCTCTCTTTCCTTCTCTCAAAATAAATAAATAAACTTTAAAAAAATGAAGTCCAGCTTCAAGGTTTATTTTTTTAAATAGATTGCTATAGAGTGAATGTTTACCTCCCTCCACCCATTTATATGTTGAGACTTTTTCCTCATTGTGATGGTATTTGGAGATTTGGAGATTCTTTGGAGATTCCCACAAATTTGGGAAGTGATTTGGTAATGAAAGTGAGCCTTTATGAATGGGATTAATGTCCTTATTAAAGGAACCCCCACAAGAAGACACCTTCTATGAGCCAGAAAGTGAACTTGTATCAGACACCAGATCTATTAGTGCCTTGAACCTGGACTACCCAGACTCAGAGCTATGAGAAATGTAATTTTTTGTTTATATGCCAACGAGTATATGGTGTTTTTGTTATAGCCTCAAAACAGACTAATACAGAGACTCTTTACCTCTTTCTTCTAATTGACCTTCAAAACCATTTCTGATATCATGTAACAAATTCAATTCCTTATCAAAGGGCTTATAAAGAATGACTGAATATACACTGACTTTTCACCTTAAGCGAAAGGTAAAAATTGCTTATTCTTGTTTCTAATGATTCAACCAATTTTTTCACCAGTAGTGTCTTACTTTTGACTCTGATTTCAGTCTCCTACATTCATTCAGTATAATTTGGCTCCAACCAGTGAACTCAGCAACTCCAACATAAAGTTTTGTAATCCTCCTTGTTATCAACAAGAGTTCTGGTGCGTTAAGGACTTCAGAAGCCATGTCATTGGCAGACTGGAATTTTGGTCATCATGCCATCTTCTGTCTACTGTTGGGAGAATGCTGCTGTCACTACACTATACCACAACCTCCTACTCCACCTCTTTTCTGTTATGCAATGTCTATCTCTTGGGCAGAAGCCAAATTCCTCCATGTAGCTTTAAATAGTTTTCCTCCAGATTGCATCGGGGAGTAGTTTTATTCCTGTTACAGCATTCAATAGCACCCTGGGTAACCCCCAACCCCACCTTCCCAATAGGGTCTAGAGGTAGAAGAATAATGAAGAAAAATCCCTGAAGTTACAGAATTTTCCTCTACTGATAAAGTTTAATCACATACTTTCCCAAAGGGTTGTCTGAAAACAGCAGCTCATTTATCTCCCTAGAAACATTAAACAGGAGTTTTAACCATCTCTCACAATATGACCACAGAGAGAGAAGGAAACACAGTAGAAGGCAATCTGAAACTGCAAAGATCTTCCAATATGGGAGCATCTTTGGCATATTCTTGTCCCAAAAAGAAAATCTGCAGGAGATAAAATCTGTTCTTCCACTCTTTTAAATCAGCTCCAGGAACAATTTGTCAGATTTGGAATGATGTGATTAGCTTGTCATTTCTCCAGTCCTTTTCAAAACAGAAGTTTTTCTTGAATTCCTGTCCATAGTCCACATTTCTAGGCGCACTTGATTAATTAAACCAAAAAGTCTTGCTTATCAAAATGGTTTTTAAAAAACTTGCTGGTCTGTGATTTTATCAAAGAATGTTTAGCAGATATATCACTTATGTAAGCTCTGAGGGAGCAAAGTATCCTTTTAATTTGACAAATCTTCTACAATAGTGTGATTGAAATTTACAAAAGATGATGGTTTAAAAAAAGAATTTTATATGCATTTGTAATGTGAACGTTAACTCCTTCTTTAAACTCCCCTTTTCCACTGGGAATGTCTGAATTTTAAGCATGAACATCTTGGAATCTGACCTGAACCACAAATTTTGAATGTGATATCCAATGAATAATTTATAGATATGTTTATTCAGAAGTCACCATGCATACAAAAGTAAATAGAGATAAATAAGTTGCAAATGTAAAACAAGCCAGAATTTAAAGCCATAGGCTTAAAGCTGTAATATCCATTTAAGTAATATGCAGACATACAGATATTATTTCTAGAGGCAGAAAACATTCATAAGTTCAATATCTATAGATAGATAGATTACTTTTGTAAATAATAGTTTGGAATTATCTGCTCAAGGAAATATTTTATATTCCAAATGCCAAGCCTGTAAAGTAAAAATTATGTCATTGATAGGGTGAGGAAAATTTAAGTAATGCCTCTATGCTTCAGTTATATCACTTGTAAGTGAAAATAGTGATAATTTCTCCCTATCTTACAAGGATAGTGTGAAGATGACATGATTTAAGGTATCATAAAGGACTTTAAGAACCACAGAGCATCATAAAACTTAAAAATAGATGAAAAAATGTTTGAATTAAACTTTTCAATTTACAATGGAGAAACAGAAGCACTGAAAGCTTCATTTACTTTTTTTTCAAAGTTACAACAGTAATAAGTGCTACAGATGGGATAGTATAAACCTCCTCAAAAGGAAATTCCCTCTAAAAACCATTCTATACACTAGCATTACTCTTTGACTAATTTTAGAAAAGTAGATTAATCCAAATAGGAATCATACAAATAAGATACTTACTTCCACTGATACATAATATTTTTTTTAAAAAAGCTAAGTTCTCCAGGTAAATTGGGATTTTTCAAAATAGAAAATTAATGAAAAATATTTCTTTTTTTGTTTTTCTTTTTTTTCTTTCTCCAGAAGAAGATATGTATCCTCAGTAAATTTGACACACATTTCCTTTGAAATTACTTGTACATTCCTAATGTAGAAAATACTTTGGTTATTCATGTCTACAAAGAAAATATTTTGAACACATGTACTCTACAGTTCTGTGTCTTCATTCTACTTAAAGTAGATGTACTGGCATGGCCGACTGGGGTTTTGAATTGTAATTCTTCAGTTGCCAAATTGCTGTCTATAAACCTGATTGGGATATATTCAGATTTGGATTCTGAATGACTGTATTAAATTCAAGAAATGTATCTAAACTGAAAATTATGGCTCCATCTAGTTCATTCCAGTGGAAACTGATACTGTTACAGATATTTCTGTTCCTGCAACTATCAGCTTCAGTTAAACCTTGTATTCACAACATTGGTCCAGATAAAAAATCTTTGTAGTCTGAATACTTTTATGCCTCTAAGGAAACTGAAGAGATAAAACATAAACACACAAAAGTAGACAGAAACAAAGGGCCACCATCTAAAGGTTTTTCAAAGTGGCAAGAAACCCATTTCCCCAAAAAAGATAAGAAAGTAAGAACAATATGAACATTGACTGATAATTCCATCAATACTCATGTGGATCAATGTATTGCTTGCCCAAACATTGTTTTATTTGCTGACAGAATCTTTATTGTACGTAAAATGCTAGTAAAGAAAAAGGCAATATATGAAATATGTCTAGTTGTGTATCATAAGGATTTTTATTTACTTGGAGATAAATTATATTTTATTTTTTTAATATAAAATATATTAATATAAGTAAAAAAGTAAAATGGTATAAAAATATATATGTTCAGAGGTTTCACCTCAACCTTACACTGTTCTCTCAACATCCTTCTTATAAAATTAATTTTAAGTTATTTAGAAAATAACCTAACTTAGTGTAAACAGATTTTCATTATGCTCTCCCTTTTCTCATATTTGTTAGTATGTGATACACACTCTTCTGCAATAAGTTTTTTTAACCATTATGTATTGGGTTATTTTTATGACAGTACACAAGAGCTCCTTGATTTTTTCTTAGGATGCAGAGTTTCCATTGTGTACATACAATATTATTTTATTTAACAAATCTTTTCTTACTTCATCATGGATTGTTTCCAGTCTTTTGCTATTATAAATGATGCTGCAATAAAGAGATCTGTGAATAGATGATTATATATGTGTGACGTTATATTTTTAGGGTATATTTCCAGAAGTGGATTGGTGATTTAATGTGTAAATGCAGGTGTAATACTGGTAGTTATTTCTAATCGGTTTCCATAGGGTTGTGTTATTAGTGCTCAAAATAGTAAAACATCCAAATAACCATTTCTTTAAAGCCTGGTCAGCAGGATCTATAACTGCTATTATGATATTATGATAATATTCACTTCTGATTATAAATATATTTCTCTTTAGAAAAGACATCAACAGCTATCTTTGTAAGCAATTATATTTATAATGATAGTTGCCAGGAATAAGCCACAGGAGTGTCCACCTTTGCCTGATCTGACTACCTGTGCCAGGTGCTCCTCTCTAAGGGCCTTTTTCTTAAGGCCTCTACCATAAAAGCTCTCTCCTTGCTTTGGTCACCTACTCAAGAAAAATTCCTTAGGACATTGGTATGAAATTTAAGTAGAAAAATCATTTGTGTATCTTGACATGTGTAGAATCCTAAGGTCTATGTATCAATTAATCTAGTGAGAAAGTAGAAATCTTTTTTTTTTCTTTTTTAAGAGAGAGACTGTGTGAGCAGGGGAGAGACAGAGGGAGAGAGAGAGAATCTTAAGCAGGCTCCACACCCAGCACTGAGCCCAAAGTGGGACTTGATGTCACAACCAGGAGATCATGATCTGAGCCGAAATCAAGAGTCAGATGCTTAACCAACGAAATCGCCCAGGTGTCCCAAAATCTTAATTTACTGCAAGTAGTGCAGGTGATTCACTCATATATATACAGATATAGTTTTTCTGTGGACTACATCTTTAGAAATGATACCTTTGGAGTAATCATTACATTAGCTGTTCATTCTTTAATATTGCAGAACAGCATTTATTTTAATGCAGAACAGCATTTAAACTAAATGTTTGAAGGCTGTTTCTCTGGACACGAAATTCCCTAAAACAGTGTGACACAAATTGCATTGATCTCAGAAATCTTACCCTTGCAATATAGATTAAATACGCACAATTTGGGGTGCCTGTCTGGCTCGGTCAGTTAAGCATCTGACTTCGGCTCGGGTCATGATCTTGTGGTCCATGAGTTCATGCCCTGCGACGGGCTGTGTTGACAGCTCAGAGCCTGGAGCCTGCTTCAGATTCTGTGTCTCCCTCTCTCTCTGCCCCTCCCCTGCTCACTCTATGTCTCTCTCTTTCTCTCTCAAAAATAAAGATTTAACAAATTTTTTAAAAACATAGGTAGAATTTGTGTTGAAGTCGTAAGGTTCAAGTCATCCCACAACTACCTTTATTGCTGATGTTTGTATGCTTTGTATTCATAACAGTTTTTCCTTTTATTTTCTTTTTAATAATTGTCTTCTAAGAATCAATCTACATTCTTAATTATGTCTTCAAGTCTGATTAATACCAGTGATTAGGTGCTTAGCCTAGGAGATCAATATAACATGATGGAATGTTAACTCATTTTGTCACCACAGATTCCAGATTGTGGTGTATGGCCCTTCTGGTTAGTTCTGATGATGACAAAGTTCAGGATAATATTATTAAGGACTTACTCATTTGGGCTTGCAGATTTCATGGTGTAATCTGTGCAGAGCTGGTACTCCACAGAAGCACGTTGTCTTAAAATTGGAGTCTGTCAGAAGTGATTGATTCAGTGACACAGTCTTAAAGACCACAAGTGTACTTAGAAAAGATGGCCTTTACATGGTCTTGAACACAATACATCCCATATTAATGAATGTATTATATGAGTGTTTGACCATAATTATTTTCTATTGGCATTCAATTGAACTTAAAGAAATAACATATGAGCTGGTATGTTGAAAAATCAGAGAAAGGACTTACCTTGCAATGCAGAAGAAGAGAAAGAGAAAACTCATCATATATTGAGCACTTGTTATGTGTCAGGAACTGTGGTAGTTACTTCTGGCATAGTCATTAATTTCAAGAAGAACTTGGGAGGTTATTGAGATTTTGAGAGGTGCCAGCGTGCCTCAGTTCATTAAGCCTCTGACTCTTGGTCTTGGCTCAGGTCATGCTCTCATGGTTTGTGAGTTCAAGGACCACAATGAGCTCCATGCTACAGTGCGAAGCCTGCCTGGGATTCTCTCTCCCTCTCTCTCTGCCCCTCCCCCACTTACTGTCTGTCTCTCAAAACTAAATAAATAAACTTAAAAAAATTAAAAAAACAATTAAGATTTTGATATGTGAATCAAAAAGCACACATAACTTTTAAGTGGCATAGTTTGGATTTGAGTACAAGCCCAAAGCCCATGTTTTTTGAATAGTTTGAATGTTAATTCTTTTTTTTCATCAAGTCTGGAAAATGATTTTTGATTGTTAATTGTTATCTCAAAATATTCCGAAAGATATTTTAATTTCATATCAAGCTTTCAACACAACAATCGCATCTCCAGCATGAATGTTCAAGGAATGGAAACTATCTGTGTATTCTGTCCCTCTAGGGATTATAACCACAGTGTCAGCTAGATTTATAACGAGACATGCTAACTTAGTTAGACAAAACATTCTGTAAGGTTCTTAGAACATTTTTATTTCTAAGTAATTCGCTTGGAACCTACTAAGAATTTATTAGATTGTGATGTGAGCTTGAAATCAGAGCAAAGATATTTATGAGGCATTTCTAAGCTAAAGTGGGTAAAACAGTTGCTTGCTCATTCTCTTTTTCTCTCACCATTAGAGGACTGGTCATTCTTTGGGGTCTTCCTCACTGCTGTGGTTGAAATATCTCTCATGTCCTCTCATCATACATATAGGCATCATCAACTTATATAAAATTATATAAAAATAAAAGCAAGGGTATAATGGGCACAGGATTCAGAATAAAGAGAGCAATGTTTGAGGAATAAAAAAGGAGGACTTGGGGGAAAGAACACATAAGTGGTTAAGTCCTAAGTTATTGTCATTGTTCCAATATTCAGATATAGGACTTTTTTTTTTACTATAGACAATAGAGATAGATAGATAATAGATAAATGATAGGTGGATAGATAATAGATAGTTAGATACAAGCTTGCATGAAATAAGGATGAATGTAAATAGAATTAATACAATTCTGTGAACTTAAAATCCACCAAAATAAAAGTAAAAAAGAAAATATTTAATTAATTAAATTTTAGTAGAATGGCTTTTCATGAGATTACTGCCAGAACATCATAACTGTAATTTGAGTCTTCCCGAAGTACTTAGCATACAATAATACATAAACTCTTGGTTATGTCGCAGATTGCTAATAATTTCTGTGGTGTCAGATTTACCTAATATTTAATGTTTGTGTGTGTGTGTGTTTATTTTTTACAGGATTGCCCAGTGTGTCTCCAAGTTCTTAGGAAGATAGTGCTATCTTAATATCACTATCACCAGCCGATACTCTCTGATAACGTGTCAGTTGGAAGGACTGATCAATGATAAAAACAGAATAAAAAAAGAGAGAAGAAAATAATGCCAGCCTTATTTATGTAGTATAATGAAATGTATGATCTCTTTAGTCTTAGAGACAGTTATATTCTACTGAGGAGATAGATGCATCAGACTATCAGAAGCTATTATTATTAAAAATCCCCCCTTATTCAGATTTCACGACTACCAAGCAATTCTTGAAAAAGATGTCAGCCTTAATGCAAGTCCATCTCAAGAAAGTATATTAATCAGACCAGAAGTAAGTAGTACTTCTCATTGTAAAATTGACCTTTGAACTTTTATATCAGCCTCTGAGAGCTCTGATTAAGTCAGTCTACCTCCAATAAACAGATCCAGTTCCAGTGTGCTGGCAAAAGCTGATTTCTGCCTCAGGTTTCCATACCAAGTTGAGGACATTTTGCTAGAGTAAAGCTGTCTGTCCTGTGATGCCTCTTGGCCGACAGCCAACCTACTTCTTTCAATGACAGTCTGACTTCCCCTGCTCTTCCTATTCGCACTTCAACAGGTTCTACTTGATTGAAGTGCCCCCCTCAAGCCAGCACAAGGGGAGATAACTCTTAATTAGAGTTCTCAATATGTGACAGAAAACCCTCTGTGAAGACACCAATCACAAACCTGCAAAGAAAAAGGAAATCGGATAATGCCTGCTTTGCACTCTGGACTTCTCTCTGTCTGCACTTTCCTTCCGTCTTTCATCTTACCTGTTTGGAGACTCTGTAATTTCAAACTCAGATCTTGCCTCACCTTAAACTCAATGAAAGTAATCATAGCAAAGCACAAGTGAAAAGAGTAAGGATTGCAAATTTCAATTACAGCCCCAACATTTGACGGCACTTGAAGTAGGGGAGACTTTCTGTTAGTTAAGTACTCATTTTGTTGTTACTCAAAAATGAAGGCTTTTCTAAATATATGAAACAATATCCAACATTTTGAGTATGGCACAAAACTACTCAGCTAGTTTGCAACAAATACCCTGACACATAAGGAAAAATAATACATTTTACTAATTGAATCAATGAGGCATTTTTAAGGAGTGAAAATATCCCTAAATTGATATATTACTTCTTGTGTCCATATAAATTGGTTTACTGAAAAATATTACTAGTCCATCATGCGAAGATGGCATAAATACTTTTATGCATATTTCTAATTTTACAAAGTAATTAATGTGTGTATGTGTACATGTGTGGCACATGCATGTGTAAATTTTGTATATATTCAGAGGAGAAACAAGGTAATTCTCTGACTTCTTGTTTCAGCTTTCGTACTTTACACAAGTGTCTTTTTATGGTGTATTTAATGCCGCACTTTCCACATTTTTGGATTTTTTGTTACTGATTTTGCTGCTTAAAATGAAACCCATGCATAGTGCTAAAGTGCTGTCTAGCATCTTTCTCTAAGCTCAAGAAAGCTGTGACGTGCATTATGGAGAAATGTGTGTTAGATAAACTTAATTTCTGCATGAGTTATAGTGCTGCTGGCCATGAGTTCAATGCAAATAAACTAAATGTGTGTGTGTGTGTGTGTGTGTGTGCATCTAAACAGAAACACATATAAAACAAGTTTACTCATTGATTGGCTGACAAAGTTATGATCAGAGGTTCCCAGGAAGTTAAACCGGTATTTCATCCAGAAGCAATGGTTGAGTATTCACTAATTCAGTGCTTGCAGAAACTTTATAGAACATAACTACTGCGAATAATGAGATTCAATTCTACACACACATACACATGGTTCACACACATGAGCATAAACTCAAAAGTGTAATAATACTTATTATAACTGGAGAGCTTGTATTCATATGAAAATGCTTTGTTGTCATCTTCTTAAGTACTTTATATTCTGTGTTGTAAATACATGTAGTATTTATTTGAATACATTACCCAATTAACAACATATTATTTCATTGGTACAAATTAGGTAGGGTAAAAAAAATATAGCAATATAGTGCTGCAATGTAAACTACTTGTTGTAGAGATTGTCTTAAGGCCAACTTTGCTCCAACTCTCCTCACTAACCTGTTTACCAAGAACGGACCCCTTCTCAGCTTTGTAAATCTCCTCCTTCTGGCCAAACCTGATTCTAGGAAGAAATTCAAGAAAGACCAGAAGAAATTGATACTTAGAATTTCACTAACTCATGTGGATTATGAAGCATAATATTAAGGGTTTGAATTTGCTGGTGTCTCTAGAATTTACTTAAGTTTAGAACCATACCAGTTATGACCAAGCTTATTACAATTGTATTTCTTGGATTGATGATAAATTTCTTCTAAAGATTTATATTAAATCACAACTTCAGTTATTCTAACATACACAGACTTATGTTCTTTTGAGCAAAACTCCCTGACTTAAATCATTACTATATTCCATCAAGAAATTTGGCTTTGCACCAAACTTCTTTAAATAAATAATAGTATTAACAAAATCTGAGTCTTGGGTTATGTGGTATTTAAATTCTAATAAAGTTGATTTTGAATTTCTCATTTAAAAGTTTGGTTTAGATGAAATCCAATATTTACTTTTTTGATATTTCATGATTTAATGAAATCTAAAACAAATATGTGATTATGAAAAAAGGGACTAGAAACTGCATTTTTCACACAGGGTAAATAAGGTAGACTATTTTAGCTACAGTTTCTCAAATATGAAATGGAAAGGGAAAGGTGTCCCCTAATTGTAACAAAATATTGATGTTTGCAGTAAATTAAGTAGGAGAAATACAATATAATGTAATCATTACTTGGTATTGTCAGGTGCTTCACTTTGGGTAAAGTGTTGATAGTATAATTGATGAAAATCTTTGGCTTGTTCATATATCCATCGTACTCATTCTAAAAATGTAATTGTGTGTAGTGAAAAGAAAATAAATATGGGTGGATGCCAATATTTAGATAAGGGTTTAATATGTGGTCGTGTTACCTGTAGGGAATTTATTTCATCGTTGATTCTTATTTATAGGTCGTGGTAAATAGAGCTAGCTGTTTTATACTATGCACTAGTTTTTCATTCACTCAGTAATCACCCCCTACCTCCGATTTTCAGCTGACAATTGAATAGCCATAATCAATACGTGTTTTAAACCATTTGTTTTAAGAGGAATCATCATATTAGTAAGTTCAGGATAATAAGATACAAGTAGAGTACTGTATTGCAGCATAAGCCCTAAAAGAGATCCAGCATACACACTTTTAAATTTTTTTTTAAAAACCTTATTTATGTACTTTGAGACAGAGAGAGAACAGGAGAGGAACAGAGAGAGAGAGAGAGGGAGAGAGAGAGAATCCCAAGCAGGCTCCACACTGTCAGCACATAGCCCAACATGGGGCTCGAACTCACAAACTGTGAGATCATGACCTGAGCTGAAATCAAGAATTGGACACTTAACCGACTGAGCCACCCAGGAGCCCCAACATGCACACACTTCTCATTCATACATTTCTCCTTATTGCTGCCTGAAATTTGAAATTAGGTCTATTATAGATGCTAAACTGTTCAGATTCCACTTTCTAGTTTTTCTCAAATCTTCTAGGAAAAGTCTTTAGAGGGCAAGTTATATTATTGCAGCGCAATCAATGAGGTATATGTATATGAAGTTGTGATTCAATAAATTGATAAATAGCATTGTACAATTAAGTGAAATATGATGTCCTTAAAAATTAGAATGAGTGTGTCACTAAAATATCTCTCCATATACAAGACCTTTCGTTTTCATTTCAATATTGCCCTTGTCCAAACTCTCAATTATAAGATAGATAATATTAAATAGGGAAATACTGTTGAATTAGTGGTTGACCATAACAAAAAAGATTGCTTGCTAAAACTTAGAACTTATTGTTTATATATTGTAATATAGTCATGTAACCCAAGATCCACAAATAAAAGTTATTCTTAATAATAGAATACTGTGTTGTTCTTCCCACAATAAGCCTGGCATGAAATTTATAGAATAGAATAAATAGAATGCATTATGTTAAATATACACACATATATATATATATATACATTCAAGAAGACTAAAGAGTTATTAACATGTAAATGTATAACTGTGTCTATCTCATACTCAATATGGCAATAAATATTATTGTTGTAAATTAAAAAAATACTATTTCTCTATGGAATATGTTAATGAGATTCAAATAGTTATTTTGTTTCTGTTTATATGGCATTGAGATCTTTACATTGAGGATTTTGATATTTATATTCTTTTTTAATGTTTATTTATTATTTTTGAAAGAGAGAGAGTGCGAGTGGGGAAAGGAGAGACCGGGCTGGGAAGAGGACCTGAAGCAGGCTCTGTGCTGACAGCAGAGAGCCTGATGCAGGGCTCAAACTCACCAACTGTGAGATCATAACCTGAGCCAAGTCAGACCCTCAACTGACTGAGCCATGCAGGTGCCCGAATATGCACAGTCTTAATAAGGAGGTACTGATATTCTGTTACTACCATTAAGTAGGAGAAAATTGAAACATATTACTACTAATAAAAATCCATATTTCTCATTAGTAACATATTTTAAATTATTCTGTGAGACATTACAAAATGGATTTGGGTGAGTATTTGTCTCAAAGAAAGTAGGACATGTGAATCAACAGCCTCGCTTGGCTTCACAATTAATAAAATATTACATTGCTTCTTAGATTTGGGTCACTATTTTATTTATAAAGGATTCTGCTAAAAGATATACCATAAATTATGTACACATTCAAGTAAATTTATTAATGTTTTTTTCAAAATTATAAACCACCTGCTGATGCATGGAGCTGAGAATTTGATGGCACTGTTGCGAACATAGCACATGGTTTGCAGAGCAATTCATTTTCTTCTGAGATGGACACTGAATGTAGGGTTCACATTCAGGCTTTACTTACTATAGAGTGAGTTCTCCGAAGGATGAGACTTCACTTCAAAGTGTTTCTAAAAAAGCCAGTAGTAGAGAGAAGAGGGGTGCCCCACCCCATACTGAGGGAAAGCTCTCAGAATCTGGGCACCTATGGCTCAGTCATTAAACATCAGACTTCAGTTCAGATCATGATCTCACCCTTCATGGGTTCAGAGTCCTGGTTTGGGTGAGCACAAGCCCTGCTTCCAGTGAGCATTGAGCGGCAGCCTTGCTTCAAGTGATTTCGTGACCTGCATGGTGTGAGCCCGGCTTCTCTCTCTCTCTCTCTCTCCTCTCTCTCTCTCTCTCTCTCTCTCTGCCCTTCCCTCACATGAGTCCCCCCTCCCTCAAAAAGAAAAAAAGAAAGCTCTCAGAATCAACATGGAAATGAAATGAAATGAAAACAAAATAATTCAGTTCTTCTGTAACATAATGAAACCCCTAAATGCTCGTAGTAATTAATTCATTATTCTTCACACTGAAATTCACTTTTGAAAAGCTAACCCCCCGGATGGAGGACCTAGAACAAGGGCAGGCAGAGAAACAGTAAGACAGCACATTCACTGGTATGCTCACACAAACGAATATTAGGAAGAAACTACACAGAATATCCAAACTGCCTTGATTTCTATTGCTTTTATCTCTACTATACATGAGGTGATGAGCTCACCACCACCTAATAAAACAAAATTAAAGACAAATATATAATTTTTACCTCCTGAATGGCAAGTACAAGATAATTTGGATAATCCAGTTTCTGTAAATACTTTATTAAGAAATAAATTCCCAGAAAACCATTAATTTATATTTATATTTAAATATAAATAAGGGTAATTATAAACAATTAATATAAATGTTCATGAGTATAACAGAACTATCCTAATCAAAAATAGAAAATTCTTGCCAAAAAAGACCCATTTGTTTAATGTTTATTTATTTTTGAGAATGAGAGAGAGAGAGAGAGAGGGAGAGAGAGAGAATCCCAAGCAAGGTCTGAGCTGTCAGCACAGAACCCAACATGAGACTCAAACTCATAAACCACGAGATCATGACCTGAGCTTAAACCCAGAATCAGACGCTTAACCAACTGAGCCACCCAGCTGTCCCCCTCAAAAAGTGCCCATTTTGTATTCCAAATAAGACCGAAGCAGATAATACATGTATCCAAAGGGTAAAACATAGCATTGAAAATCATCCTTTTTACTGAGCATAATTAACATATAACATTATATTCGTTCCAGGCATACAACACTCTGATTTAATACTGATACATATTATGAGACGTTCATCACAGTAAGTCTAGTTAACATTCATCACCACAGTTACAAATTTTTTTCTCATAATGAGAACTTTTAAGATGTACTCTTTTAGTAATTTTCAAATGTGCAATATAGTATTATTAACTGTAGTCACCATGCTGTATATTACATCCCCATGACTTATTTATTTTATAACCTGAAGTTTGTACCTCTTTGCCCTCTTCACCCATTTTGCCAACTCTCCACCCTCACCCACTTCTTCCTCTGGCATCCACTAACCTGTTCTCTTTATCTGTAAGCTTGTTGTTGTTGTTGTTGTTGTTGTTTGCTGATGCCACATGTAAGCAAGGTATTTGTCTTTCTCTGATTTCTTTCACTTAGCATAATGCACTCAAGGTTAATCTCTGTTGTCACAAATGGAAAGATTTCATTCGCTGTTATGTATCTTGGCTATTGTAGATAATGCTGCAATGAACATGAAGTTGCCTATATCTATCCAAATTAGTGATTTTATTTCCTTTGGATAAATACCCAGAAGCGTAATTGCTGGACCATATGATAGCTCTATTCTTAATGTTTTGAGGAAACTCCCTACTGTTTTTTTTTTTATACTGGTTGCACTATTTTACATCCCCACCAACAGTATTTCAATCTTTCCACATTCTAGCTAAAATTTATCTTTGTTTTCTTTGATAAGAATTTTCCTAACTGGTGTGAGGTGATATCTCCATGCAGTTTTGATTTGTATTTCCCTGGTGACTAATCATGTTGAGCATCTTCTTATATATGTTGGCCGCATATATGTCTTCTTTAAAGAAATGTCTATTAAAATGCTTTGCCCATTTTTTATTGGGTTATTTGGATTTTTTGCTATTGAGTTGTAGTTCCTTATATATTTTGGATATTAATCCTTTATTAAATACATGGATTGTACATATTTTCCCTTTCCATAGAGTGTTTTTTTATTCTGATGATTATTTTCTTTGTTGTGCAGAAATTTTTTATTTTGTTATAGTCCCATTTTTCTATTTTTGTTTTTATTAATGTGTCTTGAAGGATGAATAAAGAAAACGTGATATCTACAAATAATGGATATCATGCAGTTTTTAAAAAGAAGATCCTGCTACATGTGACAACATAGATAAACCTGGAAGATATTATGCTAAGTTAAATAAGCCAGTCACAGAAGAACAAACACTATATGATTCCACTTGTCTGACATACTTAAAATAGTCAAAATCATAGATGCAGAAAGGTAAATACGGTTGTTAGGAGCTGAGAGTAGGGGTAAATGGGAGTTGCTATTCATCTTGCATAAAGTTTCAGCTGTGCAAGATGAATAATAATCTAAAGATATTCTGTACAAAATTGTGCCATTTAACATCACTTTTATTGTGCATTAAGAAAAAAATAAGTAGTGTAGCTCATGTTAAGTGTTTTTACCATATCTGAAAAAGAAAAAAATACCAAAAAGGCAGGAGGAAACTTTTATATGTGATGGATATGTTTATTACCTCCATTGTGTGGCTAGTTTCATGGGTATATATATATATATATATATAAATTAATGAAATTATATACTTTAAATATTGCATTTTTATACCAATTACACCTTAGTAAAGCTGTTAAAAATGAACTGTATTTGAATATGTGAATAGGCACAGAGTTATTTTAGTGAAAGAATGTGCTCATCACTCTACAGTACAATAATATATTTAGTAAAGGAAATATATAAAAGAATGTTTCTACAGGTGCTAGAATTTGTTGTATTATGTAGGTATGTTTCAGTGAATTAATGTGTTTACCACACTAGGATGTGAATAACACCCTAAGTGAAAACACATGTGCAAAACAAGTAATAAATGGAATCTGCCATATTAATGAGGTAAAGAACACAATCCCATCATCATATCAACCGAAGTAGCATTTAACAAAATATAGCACTCACTCATGTTCAAATACACAGAGAAGTAAAAATAGATGAGAAATTCAACTTGAAAAAATTATTTTTTGTAGCTAATTTTTTCAAGTTGAGGAATTTCTACCTCTAGCATTATACCATGAGGTGAAAGACTAAATGCTTCTCCGCTAAGATCAGGAACAAGGGAAGGATGTCCACTCTCACCACTCTTATACAACATAGTGCTGGAAATTTATCCAGTGCAGTAAATCAAGAAAAATTGATTAAAATATTCAGATTGGAAAAGAAAGAAAACTCTGATTATACAGCTGGCATCATGCCTACACAGAAAAGTCCAAGGAATCTCAAGACAAACAAATCAAGCCAAACAAACCAGTGAAAGCTTTGACATCCAACCTGTGAGTTCAGAAAGTCACAAAATGCAAGATAAACATACAGAATAAAATTGTATTTCTATATTTGTAGTGAAAATGTGGATGCTGACTTTTAAATTTTAATACCACTTAAAATAGCTCAGAAATATGAAATACATGCCAATCTAACAAAAATTGTATAGACCTACATGCCAAAATCACCATGGTGTTGATGAAATACACCAAAGAGGATCTAAATAAATAGAGAGGAATTCTGTATTCACAGATTGGAAGGTTCAATATAGGATAGATAACAATTCTGCCCCAAAGGGTACATAGGTTCAATGCAATTCCTAGCCAAATCCCATTTAAAGTAATTTACTTACTTTAAAATTAAAATGGAAAGAGAAAAAGAGTAGAATAAAATTTTTTGAAAAATAAAAATGACGCAAAAAGTCAACTATACCCATTTTCAAGATTTTTCATATATACAGTAAAAATGTGTGATTGGTTGAGGGATAGACATATTAAAACAATAGGGCAAAAAAGAGAATTCAGAGATATATGCCCTGGTTGATTATTTATTTATTTATTTTGGAGGGGAGAGAGAGCGAGAGAGAGCACATGAGTGCTTGTATGTGAGTAGGGGAGGGGCAGATTGAGAGGGAGAATCCCAGGCATGCCCCCCATGCCAGCGCAGAACCAAGCTTGGGGCTTGATCTCACTAACCATGAGATCATGATGTGATCCACAATCAAGAGACATATGCTCGACTGACTGAGCCACCCAGGATACCCATAGCCCATTGATTTTTGACAAAGATGCAAAGGAAATTTAATGCAAGAAGAATAGCCTTTCAACAAATGGTTGTGAAAAAGGTGGATATTCATTGGTTTAAAAAAATCATTTGAATTAAGTTTCTCATGTTATTCAAAACTTAACTCAAAATGAATCATGGACCAGGGCACCTGGGTGGCTCAGTCAATTAAGCATCCAACTTAGGCTTAGGTCATTATTTCCTGGTTCATGAGTTTGAGCCCCATGTCAGGCTCTGTGTGACAGCTGAGAGCCTGGAGGCTGCTTGGGATTCTGTGTCTCCATCCTTCTCTGCTCCTCCCCTGATCGCGCACTCTCTCTCTTTCTCTTTCTCTTTCTCCCCCCCCTAAAGAATAAATAAAGATTAAAAGAGTTTTTTAAATGAATTATGGATTGAAGAGTAAAACACAAACTTCTTTAAAACTTAGGAAAAAAAATAGAGGGAGAAAAATCTTCATGATCCAGGGATAAAAAAAGTTCTTAGACTGTATGGTTAAAAAAATGGTCCATGAAAGGAAAAAAAAGTTATAAACTGGACTTCATAAAAATGAAAAATATTTTTGAAAGACCCTATTAAGAGGCTAAAAAAATTAGAGTGAGAGAAATTATTTGCAAGCCACATATTTGAAGCACAAGTCTCCTGAATACTTGAAAAACTCTCAAAACTTAGTATAAAACCAAATAATTCATTTAAAATATATGCAAAGACATGAAGAAATACTTCCCTTGAAAAAATACATAGATAAAAAAATGAAAAAAATATTTGACATTTTTGTCCACAAATGAAATATAAATTAAAACTATGACAAGATATCACTACACACCTATTAGAATGGCTAAAATAAAAAAAAAATAATGACAACACCAAATGCTGGCAAGGATGTGGGGAAACTAGAACATTCATATATTGTTGGTGGGAGTATAAAACATCACAGTCACCATACAAGACAATTAGGCAGTTACTTTAAAAATACTAATCATGTAACAAAGAAATGACCCAGCAATTGCAATCCTAGATATTCATCCCAGAGAAATTAAAGCTTATTTGTAATAGCTAAAGTATGTAAAAGCTATTTTTTAAGAATCTTTTAATGTTTATTTATTTTTGAGAGAGAGAGAGAGAGAGAGAGAGAGAAAGAGTACAGCAAAGGAGGTGCAAAGAGAAAGAGACACAGAATCTGAAGTGGGCTCCAGGCTCTGAGCTGTCAGCACAGAGCCCAATGTGGGGCTTGAACTCACGGACCATGAGATCATGACCTGAGCCAAAGTTAAGTGCTTAACCAACAGGTGCCCCTGTCAAAGCTATTTTTAATGGAAACAACCTATCTTTCCATGGGTGAATTTAACCATTAAACCAATAAACTGTGATATACCATGAAATTCTACTCAGTAATAAAGGAGAGAAAACCATTGATACATGCAATGATCTGGATGAATCTCCAGAGAATAACAATAATCCAGTTATAATAATAATGAAATTTTTCTTTATTTGAAGATAAATGTACTCATATGCCTATATTTAAATATGTACATTAAATCGGGATACATAGGAAATAACCCCAATATTTGGTAACATAGTACAGCTTGCTCTCTTAATTAGTTTCATGAGTCAAGTAATACTGTATAAACTTTTGAATTATCAGTGACTGCCTTTAAAAGATATTTCCATATTTAGGGTTTTTTCCAGTATTTTAAAACATAAATATGTCTACCTTTTTTCAATATCTAAGAGTTCAGACCCAGGAACTGATTTCAAATAGTTAGTTCCATAGGTAGGTACCAGTAGGTAGAACTGGTTTCAAATATAAGTTCCATAACATATGAACTGTGTGTTTTAAAGCACGTTATTTAACTTCCTTAAGATTCATGTCTTTATATAGAAGATAGACTATAACATTAGTGACCTCACAGGATCGTAAAAGTGTGGAATGAAAGAGTGTAAAGCCCTTATGTATATCTGGAATATCTTAAAACTTCTTTAAGTTGTGTGCTTTGTTAGTATTTTACCAGAGAAACTATATTAATTTCTTGCACAGAAACTCAAAGTAATTTGAAAATTGACTAGTTACTTATTATTTGAATAAACATATCACTCATTTAAAATTTTGTCTTGAAAATGTAGTAATTGGACAATTGAATACAGAAATTCCTGTTAGAATAGTTTTTATATTTTTTATGTTTATTTGAGAGAGAGAGAGAGAGAGCAAGCAGGAGAGGGGCAGAGAGAGAGGGAGACATAGAATCCAAAGCAGGCTCCAAGCTGTCAGCACAGAGCCTGATGCTGGGCTCAAACCCACAAACCATGAGATCACAATATGAGCCAAAGATGGATGCTCCACTGACTGAGCCACCCAAGAGTCCTAGAATAGTTTTTAAAAATCAGAATATAACTGGACAATTGGTTAAACTAGTTTAAATGTTGTGTAAAAATGGATTACCTGCCAAACAGGTAATCCAAAGTTTCTCTTAAGTTTTATTATGCCTGAAAAGTCCATTCATTTCTTATTCATGTATTTGCATCAAAACTACAAAAGAACACTTGCCTACATTCAACTCCTTTATCAATGAATTAACCACTTATAATTACATTCACATGTAACATATCCAAATAATTTAAAACACAGTATAAAAATGCATATTGTACAAATCATACAGATTTTTAGGATGAAAAGTGTGCAGAATATGCATTGTGACTTTCCATTTACCTACTCACCTCAAACTGCCCCTTTTCTCAAATATAACCACTGAATATAGTTTGTTGTGTTATCTTTTCAAAACATTTAAAAATGATGTGTATACAAATACATAAAACATATAATCATATATGCATACATGCATGCAAACACATGTATACCATTATTTTTCCTAAATATCACAAAATACATATACAGGCACACATAATTGTTAGGTCTAAATTCATTTATGTTATTTAGATATCTTTTTCTATTTATCTCTTCTGTATATCTAGTAGCATTTTTGTCATTTATCATGGCTACATCATATTAAGATGAATTATTTCTAAAAATTCGATGCTCCCCTAGAGAGACATTGAGAACATTTACAAGACTTTTTATTGTTTGCAATTTCAACTAATACCTGAGGTCTTTCTTGTTCTGTACTAGATTGACAAATGGCTATGGTCACCCTTCTTCCTGTACTCATTGCCTTGGGTAATTGTCTTCCACAGTAAGTCTAGTCTTGGTCATGTGACTTGTACCGAATCAATAGCAATTATGACATAAGCAGGGACTTGAAATGTTTGTACATTGGGATTTTCCCACTTCTTAACTGCAAACATAATAAACGAGTTAGACTCGTAGAGGATGCAAATGCTTTTAGAGCAGAACTGGCATCCCAAAGCTTCCAGGAGGAGGCATGATCCCAGTCATCTCAGCTGATTTCCAGATACGTGATTGAGGCCATTCCAGACCTCCCAGCTGTACCCATGCTGGGGCAGACAGAAAGAATCTCCCTGCCAAATCAATGCATTATAAGAAGTAATAAATATTTTGTTGTAGTTGCTTTAGGCCATTATGTTTTGAGGTGATTTGCTTACATAACAAAACCTGAGACATGTAGATATTTCTCAAATCTGGACTACTGATATAAGTTCTTTAGGAAATAATTTGTGGGAAGAACAGATATTTTATGGAAGCACCTATACATATTGTTAATTTGCTAACACATTCAGTTACTAAAAACCCAAATGTGATTTTTACTTTTAATATAGACTATATAATAAATACTCAATACAACAATAATCTATTGATTAGACATGAACTTTCTCAAAAACCAGAAAATACTTGTTCTCGTTATATTCTTGTATTTGATTTTCTTTGTCCTGGTGAAGAATTCCTGGAGCTACATTGTTATAATCTTATTGGAACAAGTTACTTCCATAGGATTTATTTAAACATAACATCGATTTCATTATTTAACTGTTTTTCTTTATACCAGTGCTTATTTATAAAATCCGTATTTATAATAATAGTCAATGTTACATATTTGCCAATTTACATTACTTTCTTAATGCTAAACTTTCTTCAACATGTTCAAAAACCACCATCTGTTTATTATAGTTTTTGATAATATGTTAGATTGGAATCTACACAATTATCCAAAGAAACAACTGGTAGGTGACAATTAAAACTCTACATTGCTATTAATATTTTTAATGACCGCCAACTAGATAGAATTTTTAAAAATCATATGGTATAGATGAGCTAAGATGAAAAGCAACAATTCCCTACCCTAATACTCCCACATCCATTCCTCTGACTTAAAGTAGAAATTGAATCATTTCTGCTTTGGGCTTCCCATTAGTTCTCAGGTTTTAACCTGGCTTAACCTTTCTGATACTGTCTGCATTGGAGAAAAGTAGAAGAGTTCAAGAACTGACTACCACCGTGATTTCATGGCTAGAGCTTTAATTCTGGAGCCTGTTTTTAGCCCCAGTGTTGACCCTTTCCAAGCTAATACCATGCTTGGAAAATCTCCAGGATTCCTCCTGGAGAACTGACTCCCACTTTGACAGCAGTCAGATACTGAATCTATTTTGGAAAGATGTTTTCTTTTCTCAGTTTCATTTGTAAACTCACTTCTAACAGCTTTATGCATTTAAAAAAAGTTAATATATTTCATCCTCTGATATCTCTCCCTCAGTAATCTCCAATTTTGGGGGTTTATTCTCTTTTCCATCACTTTATTTTCATTTTAATAAGATTTCTTGAGAGTGAATGGAGCAATATGCACATACCTATTTTGTCATATGCTGGTGAATCAAATAAACAAATACACACTGTGTACTGATGCTGGAGAAGCTCCACAGTGATCTTGGTAAATAGAGTCATGTTTTCTGCCTTGCAGAAAAATTATTACAAGATTTTTCAGAATCTGTACTATGTTTCTAAACTTTATTATTTTCAGTTCTAGTTGAAATACAATATGTGTAACTGAGATCTCTGATCTAAAATTGCCCACTCTTTTTCTTGATGTAGTTGGTAAACACAAATTGATAATAACAACAAAAGGGGATTAGCTAATTTAACAGCAGCATTAAGGCAAATTTCTTACTAACGGTAGCAATAATGGATATGACTAATGAATTTGATGAGGTCAATTCATACATTTCATTATGTACAAGAGGTTATTTCTGATGACTTTTTTGCCAACTGTAAATTCAGAAGAGTGAATTAGACATACTGTTATCATTGAGTTGGTTACATTATATCATGCTGTCAATCTATTATTTATAATTTTAAAAACATGTACGCTTCATTTGGCTGCACTGCAATTCGTCTTTGTTGCATACAGGTACTCTGCCCTTTTCTTCCTGCCATTGTTTTATTTATTTATTTATTTATTTAGTCAAGTGCATCACACTTAACTTATAGTTGTTGCTCCAAGTTCTCTAGTCAAGGGGCAAACCAAATATTTTAAGAATTATCTATTTCTAATTTTATTTATTTATTAAGGTTTTATTTTTGAGAGAGAGAGAGAGACAGAGTGCAAGGAGGGGAGGGGGCAGAGAGAGAGAAGGGAGACCCAGAATCTGAAGCAGGCTCCAGGCTCTGAGCTGTCAGCATATAGCCCGAGTAGGGCTTGAACCCACAAATCATGAGATCATGAGCTGAGCCAAAGTCGGATGTTTAACTGACTAAGCCACCCAGTTGCCCCAATAATTATATATTTCTAAATATTGTAAAAATATTTACTCTTATTCATTTCCTTTTTTAAAATGTTTATTTTTCAGAGAGAGAGAGCACACCCACGAGGGAGGGGCAGAGAGAGAGGGAGACAGAAGATTGTTAGTGGGCCCTGCACTGACAGCAGAGAGCCCTTGCAGGGCTCAAATTCACCAATCGTGAGATCATGCATGACCTGAGCGGAAGTTAGAGGCTTAACCGACTAAGTCACCCAAGTGCCTCCAACCTCTTATTTATTTCTGACTTTGATAAATTATCCTCCATTATTAGCTGGGAAGTTGACAAACAACATATTTTCTTATTTATTTTTTTTAAAATAAGGTATAGAACAGATTTAAAAAAAATAAAAGGTATCATTCACTTCAGATTGCTTTATTTTTCTACTCTTTTGTGATTCACACTGATATTTTACTTGATTCTAACTCCTCCCCCCATTATATTTTATCTGATTTTATATATTCCTTTTTGTTGGATGTCAGAATAAAATAAATTATCAAAATCTTGCAAAAAACAGCATAATAAACCCTTTTAACTTTTCAGTGTGAAAAATCTGCTTAAGTTTATAAATTACCATGTGATTTCTGAGAGTGATGTGATATTGTTTCAGAATTTTTAAAAATAAACAGACGAGGTAATTCAGGGCTACATATTTCATCAGGAATATATGTCTAATATTATAACATATTAATCTCCATTATACTTCCCTGAATTTCATGCTTGGTAAGTAAAGAGTTAGCAGCTAGTCTGTAACCTTGGAAAAACACCAAAAAAAGGCTCAGTAAAAGTGTTCTGTAAATGTGCCCACAGAACCTACTTATGATATCTTTAACAGGATCTGCCCAAACTATCTAGGTACTTACAATCCAAAATTTGAAATGTATGATCTATGTAAAGTACGTGATTCTTTTTAATAACAATGATATATATATATATATTTGATACCTGGACAAAAAAAGTGAAGATATTTTCTGACTGATATAGCTCCCTTTTCTGAAGGTGATACTCCTTGTATACCACGCGCATACTGCTTTAGATCCCTCATATCCTCTTACTCTGAGTGCCCACCATTAGAGTTAAGTAGAAACTAAGAGGTGTGTTGGGTGTCTCATACTTCATGTTTAACTTGTATTTTCTTATCACTTCTATTATTTAAATTATTAGTAAAGTTTAATACCTCCAATTCTTGTGAGTTTAATTTGTCAGTATGACTACTAGTGTGATTTCAGTATCACTCATTTGTTTTTAAAAGTGATGTCCTAATAAGGAAATTACTAATGTGGCATTATATTAGAAAAGTAACACACCCATCACTATCATATCACAAGTTAATATGCCTTTTGATAATATCTAGTGGTCTCTATATTTGAAATTCAACAAAGTAGAAGCCCTGAAAAATTTGAAGAGTAACTTACTCAGTACCGATTATATTGACAATATTCCTTCTAATTTTTGTAGATTCAGTTAGACAAAATACAAGATGTTATTTATAAGTTGAGGATCTCTGAATTTATCAAAATTGTTCTCAAATAGGTTTAGTTATAGATATGAAATTATCTATAGGAATTGATTTATAGAACTTGGTCTAAGATATGTAAAATATTGTAAGGGATCCTAACTATAATGAAGAACGGAGGATATGTTGAGGAGATGGAAAATGATTTTAGTTTTTAACATTACAAATTAATTGTGCTTTTAGATGTTGATTTATTCTCTATATAGTTCTGGGACTGCCTTGTTAAAATCCCCGAGTATATAATTGTAACATTTAATATTGTGTTAATTTTTTTAGTTTATTGGTTTATTTATGAGAGAAAGCACAAATGGGGGAAGTGCAGAGGGAGAGGGAGAGAGAGAGAATCCCAAGCAGTCTCTGCACTGTCTGCACAGGGCCTGATGCAGGGCTTGAACTCACAAACCATGAGATCATGACCTGAGCCGAAGTCTGACACTTAGCTGACTGAGCCACCCAGGTGTCCCTGTTTTAACTGTTTAATATTGATATAACATGAATAATAGATATTGTAGTGTAGAGATTTCTAAACTGTTCAGTGTGCGTGTGTGTGTGTGTGTGTGTGTGTGTGTAGGGAATGTTGTCATTTAATCTTCATCTAACATAATAGGAGAAAAAGGGAAACTTTTCTTTTCCCTTACCCTTATACATTGTAGGGTAGGTATCTGCATCATGGAGGACAAAAATTCTCAATATCTTAAGTTATTTTTTAAGCAAAATCATTCAGCTATATTTTCTTGACATTCCCGGTACATTAACAGAGTTTATGAAATGTTTATATTGTCAATGATGTTAAACACCTGGTATTCTCTATTTCTCTTACTGTCTGATATTAAATTAATATGAACTGGGATGATCCTATAAAACTAACATTATACATCATTTAGCTTTTCAGGGAAATAATGTTGTGTACCATCCTAAAAATAACAAGACAATTCCTAGTCCTTTGCATAGTTGATGGATGACTATATCTTGATAATATAATGTTATAATAATGCTCCTAGCAAGTTTGTTTATGAAAAATGGCTGCACTCTCTAGACCAACACCATCATGCTGACACAGTAAGGCAAGAATCAATTTATAAAACAAAGTGGTATAACCATTTTTCCTTTTTTTTTACATTAAAGTGAATGGACTATGTGTCAATTGGTTTTTACTCTAGTTACAGGAAACGTGGTAGGTCCCATACTGATAACTGGAAAAGCTCTTATCATTAAATGCAGCCAGAATAATTCTTCTAGTATAAAATTGAAAAAAATGTAATTCTACCTAATGGACATTAATTTACCTGATGGGAATATGTATAGCTTAATTGAGAGGGACATTTGAATCTGTCACATATTTATAACATAGGAGCAAACTCTTTTTTTTAATGTTTATTTATTATTTTTAAGAGAGAGAGAGACAGAGTGCAAGCAGTGGAGGGGAAGAGAGAGAGGGAGACAGAATCTGAATTAGGCTCTAGGTTCTGAGCAGTCAGCATAGAGCCCCATGCTGGGCTCAAACTCACAAACTGCAAGATCATGAACTGAGTCAAAGTCAGGCACTTAACTGACTGAGCCACCCAGGAGCCCTCAGGAGTCAACTCTTAATTCAGAGAAGCAGACTTCAAGTATTGAAAAGAATGATCAATATTCTTAAATCTTTTCTTTTCCTTAAATGCTTATTAGTGTGCCCTTTGAAAATATATGTAGATACAACACATGAGCATATACACCAAATAGCCATACCTATTAACTTGCATTAAAAAACCAGATGGAATTTTTAAGTTAGCACAATTTGGTAGAAGTGGGCAAATTATGAACTGACATGAAATGTTTAATGACCAAATAATTCTGCAACTTTTTTGATTAGTCAACATATAATACAAAATTTGTCTGCTTATTAATTTGTAGCCCATTTGTTTTTTCTTTTTTAAGAATTTTAGATCATTAACAAAAATGCTCATTATATGTTATTTTTCTTAATCACCTTAAGTTTAGGCCCATCCTTATTTAGAAAATTCAATCAAAACAATTCTCTTGATTAAAACTTTGTCTTCATTTAAGAGTTTAAAGTTCCTGGGGTTCACTTTTTTATGATGATATCTCTAATATTAAGCATAGCTATTTTTCACTCCCAAAGAGGAAGGATGAGAAGTGACATTTGATAAATAAAGAATGAAGGATAATGTATGTGTTAGGTCAAGAATATTATTGGGGCACCAGTGTGGCTTAGTTGGTTAAGTGTCCGATTTTGACTCAGGTCATGATCTCACTGTTTGTGAGTTGAAGCCCCACATAAGTCTCTCTGCTTTCAGCACAGAGCCCACTTGGATTATCTGTCTCCCTTGTTCTCTGTCTCTCTCTGTTTCAAAAGTAAATAAACATTTAAAAAAGAATATTATGAAAAATATATACTTCATGTATAAGGCTAGTCTACAAATGGCATAAAATACTTTTATGTAGGCATTTAATTTTTTTCTGCAGTAACTATCTAATTTAACAGAACTGACCTTATGATTCAAAGACCAGTTTGATTCTTTTACAGGAAGTATTTGATTTTCTCTCTCTTTTAGATTGATCAAACACAAGTTAAACTAGTACAGTGAATATGTTAATTGTTCTAATTATTGCTAGATTTTTATCTGCTTATGTTGCAATGATCCTGAGGAACTCTGTGTGTGTGTTTCTGTATTTTATTGTATTATAGACTACTTTGCAGAAATAACTTGCTAAAACTGTCCCTGAGTTATGATTGCATCCCCAATTACAGTGTCTTACCTGTATAGAATATGTAAAATCTGGCCTATTGGAGGTGATTGTTTTTGTGCATTATAAAAACTCTTGGAAATAATACTGGAATATTAAAAATGCGTCTTCTCTGAGTACAACCATGGCAATTAAAATTTATTTTATTTTCTGGTGTCTTTTTCCTTTGCTTTTCTGTTATGCCTAAAAAACAGTACAAATATTTCATTTCCTTATTTGCAAAAGAGTTCTTCTTGCTTCACATAATTTTACATGGCAGTTATAATTATGGCACACGTACCTAGAATAAATTTAGGGTGATCGTTGATTTCCACTTATTAGTAAATTTAATATTCACAGCTTTCTTACTCTGGGCTTGACATATACTACTATTCAGGGTTAGGTATTAGTTTCCCTTTATTTTTCAAGATTTTCCAGAGGAAAATGATACCAGAGGATAATAATGGCATTCCAAAGATATCCAAACCTTAATCCCCAGAAACTGTAAATATGTACCTTCATGACAAAAGAGATTGTCTAGGTATGATTTTTGTAGTTATGAAAAGGTTAAGGACTTCAATATGATTCTCCTAGATTATTCAGGTGAACCCATTTTAATCAAAGGATCCTTAACTGTGGAAAGGAACTCAGAAGAGTAGATCAGAGAGACACCAATTGAAAGGCATCAAATCAGCATCTCTAGCTCTGAAGATAGAGGAAGAAGTCCCTGAGTTAGGGAATATGGGAGACCTGTAGAATCCAGAAAATTTGGTCCTACAACTACAAGGAACTGAATAACCTGAATGAGCAAGGAAATGGATTCTCCTGATCCTCTTTAAAAAGGGATGAAGCCAACCAACAGTGCAAGAGGGTTCCCCTTTCTCCACATCCTCACCAACATCTGTTGTTGCCTGAGTTGTTAATTTTAGCCACTCTGATCGGTGTGAGGTAGTATCTCAATGTAGTTTTGATTTGTATTTCCCTGAACATGAGTGATGTTAGCATCTTTTCCTGTGTCTGTTAGTCATTTGTATGTCTTCTTTGGAAAAATGTCTATTTATGTCTTCTGCCCATTTCTTCACTGGATTATTTGTTTTTCAGGTGTTGAGTTTGTTAAGTTCTTCTTTAAAATTTTTTTTTAATGTTTATTTATTTTGAGAGGGAGAGGGAGACAGAGTGCAAGCAGAGGAGGGGCCGAGAGAGAGACGTAGATACAGAATCCAAGCAGGCTCAGGCTCTGAGCTGTCAGGAGAGAGCCTGACGTGGGGCTGGAACTCATGGACTGTGAGATCATGACCTAAGCCGAAGTGGGACGCTCAACTGACTGAGCCACCCAGGAACCCCAGTGAGTCCTTCTAGATTTTGGATACTGACCCTTTATTGATATGCCATTTGCAAATATCTTCTCTCATTCCGTTGGTTGCCTTTTAGTTTTATTGATTGTTTCCTTTGCTGTGAAGAAGATTTTTATCTTGATGAGGTCTCAATAGTTCATTTTTGCTTTTATTTTCCTTGCCGTTGGAGACATGTCAAGTAAGAAGTTGCTGCAGCTGAGGTCAAAGAGGTTGTTGCCTGTTTTCTCTTCTAGGATATTGGTGGTTTCTTGTCTCACATGTAGGTCTTTTATCCATTTTGAATTTATTTTTGTGTATGGTGTAAAAAAGTAGTCCAGTTTCATTATTCTGCATGTTGCTGTCCAGTTGTCCCAGCACCATTTGGATTCTCTTTCCTGCTTTATTGAGGATTAGTTGGCCAAATATTTATGGGTTAAATTCTGGGTTCTCTAGTCTATTCCACTGGTCTATGTGTCTGATTTTGTGTCAATACCATACTGTCTTGATGATTACAACTTTGTTGTAGAGACTAAAGTCTGGCATTGTGATGCCTCCAGCATTGGTTTTCTTTTTCAACATTACTTTGGCTATTAGGGGTCTTTTGTGGTTCCATACAAACTTTAGGATTGTTTGTTCTAGCTCTGTGAAGAATGCTGGTGCTATTTTGATTGGGATTGCATTGAATGTGTAGATTGCTTTGGGTAGTATCTACATTTTTGCAAACTGGTGCAGCCAACTCTGGAAAACAATGTGGAGGAAAAGAATGAAATCTTGCCATTTGCAACAACATGGATGGAACTGGAGGGTATTATGCTATGTGAAATAAGTCAGTCAGAGAAAGACAGATATCATATGTTTTCATTCATATGTAGAAGTTGAGAAACTTAGCAGAAGACTATGGGGGAAGGTAAAGAAAAAATATATATAGTTACAAACAGAGAGGGAAGCAAACCATGCGAGACTTAAATACAGAGAAGAAACTGAGGCTGGAAGGGAGTGAGGGGTTGAGGGGGTGGGGAAAACAGGTGATGGGAATTTAGGAGGGCACTTGTTGGGAAGAGCACTGGGTGTTTTATGTAAGTGATGAATCACAGGAATCTACTCCGAAGCCAAGAGCACACTGTATATATTGCATGTTCGCTAACTTGACAATAAATTATAAAAATAAAGTAATAAAATAAAATATTAAAATAATAAAATAAAATAAAAAGAGGTGGATGAAGCCTTGCCCACACCTTGATGTTAGCCAAGGGAGACTTGTGTTTGACTTGGATTTAGAGAACTGAAATATAATAAATTTGCTTTGTTTTAAGTCACTACATTTAGGGTAATTTGTTCTGGGAACAATAGAACACTAATATAGCAAGTGAGTAATGACATGTATTAATCTAAATTTAAGAGGATCTTGGTCAACCTATATTTCTTAGTTGTCAAGCATAAAATTTCAAACGGTCTCTTGGTTTTACATATTAATAAGAGATCAAGGAAATTTCCAAGATGTGTATAGTAACTGTGTGTAATTTTTTCTTTATCAATTGTACCTCAATAAAGCTAAGAAAAGTATATAATGAGCATTGTCTGAATTACTAAGAGGGTCATAAAGCTCAGAATCTGTGGATTTCACTTGTATGGGCCTCTTCTGAGCACAGAGAGGGTCTTAGTAATGTTTATATAAAGTCACAATCATTTTATAAAATTTACAAAATGAAAAAAAATTCACCTCAATAAGTTTGCTTCCTTTTTTTCTGCTCCAAAATCTCCCTTTCATGTCACTCCCAACTTTCCTTAGTTGTCAAACCTATATGAAATTTCAACAGAAATTAAAAAAAAAAATTGTCTTTGCCATCCAATAAAAAGAGTTAAGAAAATAAAATATTGGATAATTTTCTTTAGTATTTAGAAAAACAAATTTTAGACAATTGTCACATTCACAGGGATTTGTTTTTTCTCTTCTTCCCCTATCTCTTTTCCCAATTTTTTCTTTACTAAGTGCACTATACAACAGATAACTGGTTCAATTATAATTATTGCCACCTTTATACTAATCTGAACTTGGCATACTTCCCTGTCACAACCATTTTGATGATTTTCTTAAAATTAAAAATAAAAACATTCCATTTCCTTTACTTATATGTCTATATTAATTTCAATGGAACAGTATGGAGAGCCTAGAAATAAACCCAAGCTTATATGGTCAATTAATCTATGACAACAGCGGCAAGAATATACAGTGGGGAAAACACAGTGTCTCCAAGAAATGGTGCTGGGAAAATTGGACAGCTACTTACAAAAGAATAAAAATGGACCACTTTCTTACACCACACAAAAATAAATTAAAAATGGGTATGAAACCTGAAAGCATAAAACTCTCTAAAGAACACATAGACAGTAATCTCCTGGACATCAGACTTAGCAACATTTTTCCAGATATGTCTCCTCAGGCAAGGGAAATAAAAGCAAATATAAACTATTGAGTCTACACCAAAAGCTTTTGCACAGTTAGGATATCTTTAGCAAAACAAAAAGGCAGCCTACTATATGGGAAAAGATATTTAAATGATAAAGCTGATCAGGGGTTAATATAAAAATATGTAAAGAGTATTATATATATATATCTATATATATATAATTGTTAAATATGTTGTACAACTGGAGGTAATAAAGCATTGCATGCCAATTATATTCCAATAATAATAAAACACAGAGAATTTATACAGCTCAATACCAAACAAAATATCCAAATAAATTGATTAAAAAATGAGCAGAGAGCCTGAATAAACATTTCTTGAAAGAAGGCAGACAATGGCCAACAGACACATGAATATGCTCAACATCACTAATTATCAAGGAAATGCAGATCAAAACTACAATGAGATATAACCTTATACCTGTCAGAATGACTAGTATAAAAAAGGTAAGAAATAACAAGTGTTGGTGAGATGTGGAGAAAAGGGAACCCTTGTTCACTGCTAATGGGAATGCATATTGATGAAACCGCTGTGAAAAACAGTATGGAGATTCCTCAAATAATTAGAAGAGAAATACCATATAATCCAATAATTCCACAACTGGGTATTTATCTAAAGAAAACAAAGACACTATTAGAAAAGGTATATGCCCCCTCTCCTATGTTTATTGCAGCATTATTTACAATAGCCAATATATGGGAGCAACCTAAAAGTCCACAGACAGATGAATGGATAAAGATGTGGTATCCAAGATGTGATATAAAGATTGGTGGTTGCCAGAGGGAAGAAGGGTAGAGGGGTGGGCAAAATGGGTGAAGGGGATTGGGGCATACCAGCTTATGGAATGAATAAATACAGGGATGAAAGCTACATACAGCATATGAAATATGGTCAATGGTAATGTAATACCATTTTATGGTGATAGATTGTAGCTACATTGTGGTGAGCATAACATATAGAGTTGTTGAATCACTATGTTGCACACCTGAAACAAATGTAACATGTTTGCTAGCTTTACTTTAATTAAAAAAATTGTATTTACATTAATTCTTACATATTAAGCAAATGATTTTATCAGCAAACTATAAGCTATTAAAATTCATAACCTTTAAAATTCAGATAAAATTAAAATCTTTCTTCTTAGAACTATTTGGATGATCATAGTTTCTAGTTTCCAATACTAACAACCTGTAACAAAACAGTATGAAGAAAAAAAAAAAGCATAGTAGCTCTCAATTCCTTTTTTATTCTAATTTTCTGAAGGAAATAAAATTGCAATTGTATAAACAGATGGTTGATCACCAGAGCAACCAGAGTCTGATAAGAGTTTTTTAGAAGCTTGTCAAGAGCACAGCCCACACACTGTACTTAAAAAAAAAAAATCTGATTTGATATTTAACAGAATTTATACAGGAGCTATTAGTGGGCTTTATGACAAAATCAGAATTCTTTTCCACTTTTATCCAATTCTCTCCAAGTGGAAAAATTAAGTATATTTAATTTTAGCATTAAATGAAATGAGGTTATGGGAAATAAAGCTAATTTTTTAAAACAATGTAATGAAGTATTCTTGTAATACTTATGACTTATTTTCTACTAACTACTAAATTCAGTAAATACATAATGAATATTATTGTTAATAGGCCACTATACCAAGCATGGGGACAATAGATAGATGATAGATAAAAGTTATATAAACTTTTCTTTCTAAAAGATAACAATCTAAATAACAGAGACATAAATGTACCCAACTGCAATAATAAATAATAATAATAATAATAATAATAATAATAAATTTGGTAAAAGCTTTAACATACCAGGAAGTATGGAAAACACATACAAATTAGGCTTTGGAATTAATATATCTAGTCATGGACTGACAATGTTACCTTTGGCAAATTATTTAAATTCTCCCTGAATCACTTAGCTCATTTGTAAAAGATGAATAGCCAACTTTAGTTTCATTGCATCAATTAATATATATGCCAATAAATTGTCAGAGACTTAACTATATTGTCATTTACTGTTGTTTTTGACATTGTTGCTACTATTATTACAACCAATAAAAAGTATTAGGTGCTCAGTAATGGTGAGAACACATTTCCCTGGGGAGTCATTCTTAATGTCTGGTAGACTGAAAATATGATGGCTGCTAGTATTTAAGGGCAGTCAAAGGAATTGAGTGGAAGCCATGTATCAGAAGAAAGTAGACACTGGTTTTATCATTAATTTGTACCATTTGGAAGTTTGAGGTGTGTGTGTGTGTGTGTGTGTGTGTGTGTGTGTGTGTGTGTTTGCATGTGTTGGGGAATGCCAGGGAGGGAGGAGTTATCCAAATCACCAATAAGTAATGGAAATGACTTTTCAAATTTTAGAATTAGAAATAAACAATTGAAATGGACACTAGGATGAATGGGCATGTGTTCATTAGTAAGCAAGGAGTGTAGTCTGTTTGTATAGTACATTTAGGACAGTAGAGAGAGCTAAGTGAGGGCTGGAATATTCTGAAGTTTTCTAAAATGGCCTCATAGACATTATCGTTTTCTTAACTGCAGAACATCTGAACTCCCTTTATATTTTGGAATCCCTCTCTTTAATGAGTCTTAAAAGGTATTGTGGTGATGTTCCAGAGGAAACCACACCATTGTGATGTATCAGATATTTCTGAAATATATTTTCATGGCAGCTTAGAGGCCATTGGTACTTTACCATGCACTATAATTCTGAGATTCAGTGAAGTTAAATTCTAAACACCAAATAAACGTCTTCCAGACATCATTGATTTTAATGCCCTATCACGTTCCTAGTACATCGTTCTTTATCCAGAAGATCCTCATTAACTAAGCATTAAAAGAATGATAGGAGAATAAATTAATGAATTTTACATGCATTAAGAAATGTGTTTGATAGAGACTTAGATAGGTAATGCAACAAATAATTGAGATACATTTATAAGAAACAAAGTTTCAACTAACAGAGAATTATTACAGGGCTCATCTGTAGTAAAGAGTAGAGGAAAACAAATTAATAAAAATATTTTTAATGGAAAGTTTTTAATCCTTGATTTAATGTTTGGAATCAAAGAATTTCTTCTGTGTGTATTTTTTGATAAGCTTGATACATTACTTGTACTTAAAAAAATAATACATTCTACAATTTGCATTTGGGATGGAATGGCATATCTTTTTAATTTATTTTTATATTATTATTTTTTATTTATATTTTATTTTAAAAGTATCTATATATTTAAACCTTCACAATACTTAGAATATAATTTTTTACTATTTTTATGCTTTCAAATTTATATAATGTTTGCTTTGTTACAGAAACAAGTGATATTCATGTAGAAAATTATTGGATTTTTATTGTTTCTGTTCCTATCCTTGTACTAAGGAAGAGTTAACTAATTCGTATTCTCTTTAAATCTTTGATTTTACATGTTAAAATATATTTTTATTTATATATTAATTAAATATATAGAATAATGTTTTAAAATATTTTGGGGAATGTTAATCTAGTCATTTTTCTTCCTAACATTTAATTAAATTACCACGTTTATTTCACTAGTTTATTAATGACATATAAAGACATTATTTGTACATTTTCATATTTAATTTTTAATATAATTTATTGTCATATATAATTTAAATAGTGATGTATATATGTGTATATATATATATATAGCTGATGTATATATAGTAATATATGTATATGTTGATATGTAACTAAGTTTTATGACAATTTTTATCAATTCATTGAACTATTTGTTTCTTTTAAACCTGGGGATAGAGTAATTTCCCTCTTGTATTCAAAATTAATAATACATAATTACTAAATAGTAATTTTCAATATAGTGTGAAACCCCAGGAGCTTTTGAAATGGGCCAGGCAAGGCACTATTTTATGAGCGTTACTTCTTTTAATTCTCGGACAATCCCATAGAATATGTGTTTCTCATTACCTGATTTTAGAGAAGAGGATATTAAGACTTGGATAGGTTAGGCAATTTTCATCCAGTCATAGAGCCTCTGTATGCTGGAACCAGCACATAAACCCAGGCATTATGACTCAAAAGCCAGCTCATTTCACCACTATCTTATCTTTTTTTCTTTTTTTAACTCTACTCTTTATTTTGTTTTAACTGCCATGGAAATGCCAGCATTATTGAGCTCCTGCCTTGTTGAGGGACCTTTGGGATTTTCTACTTTATCACTCTCTTAAGCCATGTTTTAATAAGCACCCTTGTTCATGCTCTTTTTTTTTCTTTTAAATCACATCTGTGATTATTTCTCCAGACGAGAATAAACATAATACTGATGATACAAAATGTTTACAGATTTTATAATAAGTTCAAAATGCAGGAAGGGAAGTGTTGGAAGCCATTTCTGAATTCACAACTTGAGAAAACTCCTTGTGAGGTAAGGAAGGTTTGCAAAGCCTCTTGCCGTCAGATGGTGACTGATATCCACCCCCACTCAATTATTTTTGCCTGAGCACCGACCCCCAAGGCACCTTGCACCAAGGACTGGTACCTGGAGTGACTTGTCCCCTTATCCTAAAATACACTGATCGCACCTTGTGAAGGAACTTATTATAGGAATTTCTTCTTTTGTGATTATGGGAGCAAATATTACATTTCCTGAGAATCCTGTTTTACTTCCCCTCAAGAAAACAGGCTATTGACCCCTGCTCACAAAGAACTAACTTTTGCCTTTGCTATGCTAAAAACATTGTCTTGTATTTAAATGCTAAAGATACCTTCCTTCCCCATATGATAAGCATCTAAATCACTTACATCAATCACTATTGATAAAGATTATGCATGAGTCTTCTACCAATCTATGTTCTGGGAAATTTTTACATACCAAAGAATTTGTCATCAGAAATCATTGTCTAAGGCAAATGCCACTTCTGTACTGACCCCATACATTTTTTACCATAAATAAAGCTGACTCTCAGATCATGCAGAGATGCCTGCCTGGTGACCAGAAAGAAACTTGAGGCTCTGTCACTCTCTCTCTCTCTCGCTGACACCATCCATCCTTCAGGGAACCCTGGACCCGCTAAAGCTGGACTCCTGCAGGGAAGCAACCTTTTCCTAGAACAACCATCATTAGTGAACATTGACATGGTAGACTCTTTTCAAAAAGAGTAGAAAAAAATATGCAACAGTAAAAGATCACTGAGAATAAGCATCTTCCAGGGCGACTGGGTGGCTCAGTCAGTTAAGCGTCTGACTTCAACTCAGGTCATGATCTTGAGGTCTGTGGGTTCAAGTCCCATGTCAGGCTCTGTGCTGACAGCTCAGAGCCTCGAGCCTGCTTCAGATTCTGTGTCTCCCTCTCTCTCTCTGCACCTCCCCCACTCATTCTCTCTCTCTCTCTCTCTCTCTCTCTCTCTCTCTCTCTTTCTCTCTCTCAAAAATAAATATTAAAAAAAAAAAATCGAGGCACCTGAGTGGCTCAGTCAGTTAAGCGTCAGACTCTTGATCTCAGCTCAGGTCATGAGCTCACAGTTTGTGAGTTCAGGCCCCATGTTGGACTCTGTGATGACTACAAGGCACTTGCTTGGGATTCTCTCTCACCCTCTCTCTTCACCCCTTCCCTGCTCTCTCTAAAAACTTAAAAATTAAAAAAAAAAAAAAAAGAATAAGCATCTTCCTTGGGGTCAACAATGTGAGTGGTACTAAATCATGCCTGAGATGGGAATTGATCATTTTATGCCAGGTCATATCGTGAGTCTAAGAAAGTATAAGGGACATAGTAAGTGTGGTAGGGTGAAATACTGGCGTAAGTTCTTCACTGCCCAGTTTTAACATTATTATACATCCATGTGTGTTCCCACCCCTTGAAATTGGGCTTAGCCTTGTGACATGCATAAGCCAATTAGATGTTTTAGATGTGAAGTGAGAGGGGAGCTTGAACTACACTTGTGCAGTTGAACTTGTCCTGAATTTTGGCCCCACACACACACACACACACACAAAGGGCCTCAGGCACCTTGCTAATCCAGAAGAATGAAAGACATGTGGTACAAATCTGGAACCACAGGATGGAGTCAAGGCTCATGGAGCCTAGTTCAGAATTATGCCTTGCATTTAATAGTCATATCTCTTTAGTCTCCTTCAATCTGGAACAGTTCTTTGCTCTTCATAACCCCAGTGCTGTGAAGACAGTGGGTCAGTTATTTTGTAGAGTTGACTTCAATTTGTTCTTTTGATTGGATTCTGGTTACACATCTTTGGCAGGAAGGTTAAGAAAGTGATACCGTGTTCTTTTTCATTGTGTCTTATCAAGTGGCACATAGTTTTCTCCATTGCTAATGATACTCACTTTGATCATCTGAATGGTGTGTTGTCTGCCAGACTTCTTCACTATTATAAAGGTACTCTTTTATCCTTTGTAATAGATAAGTGTTTTGTAGATTGAGCAGTTGAAAGTATGTAAATACTTATTCAGGTATTAATTTCTATTGGTATGGAGATCTGGTTTCCACATTTGGTCAATAGTTTGTAACATAAAACAGTCATTACTTATTTTGATGTTTAAATTGTCCCAGATTTGACCAGTAGGAGTCTCTTAATGATGTCTTCTGTGTCCATTTGACATTTCTCCTTCATTTTTTAAATACTTCTTTTGTTTTCTGGTTTGACAAGATATTGCAGGTTGTTCTTGTAACTGTCCTGACCTCATCAGAAAATGCCTGGATTCCCTGTAAAAAAAGTCCATTTTTCTGAGAAGCCCTAGTTCTTCTGGTATTCTCCCCAGCTTGGGGCACATCTTACAGAGAGAAAAGCTGATGTGGCACAGTTGTATCTCAACTTTTTAGGTTCCCAAACTTGTTTTTCCTTCCCATACATTTTACTGTCATTCCTTCCCATTGATAGGAAATGAATTTCTTGAAAACAAAGGCATCCCATCTCCTAGTTGTGCTGGTGTGAACAGGAGTAACTTTCTAGCACCTTCCAACATGTGTTCCCGGTAACACTGCTCTGTGGTTATTTTCTTCTCTTGCTACTATTTTACCTTGTCCTCAATATGTAGTAAGTCACCATACCCCTAATAGAACCTAATTTGAAAATGACATAATTTTTGTTTTCTTTTGCACATAAAATTAGTTAAGAACTTTAAGCTTGTCTTTCTTTATGTTGCTTAGTAGAGTTTTAGGGTTTCTTTATATAGACCCTACATATCTTTTCTTTTTCTCAGCTAATGCTTAATTTCTATGGCTCTTCATAATCAGAGCTCTTAAAGAGACTTCACAAAAACTCCTCAACTTGTTTTCATAGGGATTTGATCAACTATAGGAACTATTTTGATATTTCAATATTAATTGTGAATATAATAAATTTGTTAGCAAATAATCTAATTTTTTGCTTAATTGTTAAAACTATTTTGCTAACATTTCTAGTACAATTATTCTTTTGAATTTCTCTTTTAAGGATTTTTTGGAGCCAGATACAGTAGTTAAAGAAATATTCTTGGGGCACTTAGGTGGCTCAGTCAGTTAAGTGTTCGACTTCGGCTCAGGTCATGATCTTGCATTTGTGGGTTCAAGCCTCACATCAGGCTCTATGCTGACATCTCAGAGCCTGGAGCTTGCTTTGGATTCTGTGTCTCCCTCTCTCTCTGCCCCTCCCCTGCTTGTGCTCTGTCTCTTCTCTGTCTCTTATAAAAATAAAAAAGAAATATTCTTTACCTGTTCTACCAAAAGGTATTTGTTTAATTTCTCACAACAATATTTCCTTCTACCAAGTATGTTTTGTTTTTTGTTTTTTGTTTTTTGTTTTTTTTGGTAAGAGTTTGATTTTTTCTACCTAAACTTATGAATATTCTTAAAAATAATAATGACATTATGATGTTGTTCCAAGGACAGGTATTACAAGAACTCCTAAAAAATAGATTTATTTGCTAGGAAATAGGGCCTGTCACTTCAAATTTCTGAATGGGAAAAAGAATATTGGCCAATGGAATAATGTATCAAATTCAAAAACAGCTTACATTTCTAGAAAGCAAAAAGAAAGCTTCTCCCATCCATGACTTCCTTTAAGACACACTGAGTGCTCCAACTCACTATGTAACATGAATGAATTATTTGTTGAGTGAGGAAAGGAAAAGAACTACCATTTAGTTCATTTTGTTAAGTTACTTAGCTTGATTAGCAAAGCCATTGTTCACTATGTTCTCAATGGGGAAGAGTTGCTGAAAAGCAGGGAAAATCTGATGCCATTTCCATGTAAAAACATATAAAACAACTTCCTCAACTTGTACCATTTCTTATATGATTAATAATGTGGTGGCTGAACCTTGAAATAGTCTTCAAAATCTATTTTCTATTAGTTCCAGAAGCCTCTAAAAAGAATTGTAAGAGGATTTGAATAAGTCAATGTCAAAACTATACCTTCCTTTAGGCAGATTTTCCCTCCTGTTACTATTCCAATTGCACTGTACATCCTAAATCCTAGTGATTTGAATAAGATGCATAGTACATTTAAGGAGTCACAAATATTTATTGAGTTTTTGGACTAGATATTTAGGATGAGCAGAAAACAAAATGGATAAGCTCCCTTCCCTACTGGAGCTCTCATCTAATGAAATAAATGGCAATGCACCTCAAATAAAATGATTTCAGCAACAGCAAAATCACTGATATATTAATTTTACCATTTCTCTCCCAATTTTAAGTAATATCTATTTTCAAATATTAAGTTAGAGTTGAAAAATCCTTTTTGGAAAAATCAAAGTCTTTAAAATTTACCTTCTCCTCTTTTTTACTTCAAAACAAAGAATGAAAGAAATCTCAAATCCAACTAGATGTGGCCCCAAAACTCCTATTAGAAAACTCATATAATTTTAGAGAAAATAATATGAGTAGTAAAGCCTCAGTACCAATAGAACCAGGGTCTTCATCATGAAATCTTTTCCACCTCATCTCTTCCCTCTGTTTCCCATTGATAAATTGGCTTTATTTTCTAGGCAGGCTTCCAATACATGTCAGCAAACGAAGCCACTCACAGAAGCTAAGTAGGCTTGTCCCCAGAAAAGCACTTGTTCTCTTTCTTAGATCGAGAAAACAGATCAGTCTAGCTTTGATAAGACCAAGGTCTCAGGATCAGTCAAAATATCAATTAAGGAGACAAGAATTTAAAAAGTGATAATTATCAGAGTGCCTGGGTGGCTCAGTCCACTAAGTGACCATCCCACTCAGGTCATGATTTGGCAGTCTGGGGTTTGAGCCCACATCAGGCTCTGTGCTGACAGGCTCAGAGCTTGGAGCCTGTTTGGATTTTGTCTTCCTTTCTCTCTGCCCCTCCCCTGTTTGTGCTCTGTCTCTCTCTCTCAAAAATAAACATTAAAAAATTATTTTAAAAAATAAATAAAAAGTGATAAGTATCTTATGATCCATCATTGCAGATGTAAAACTGGTATGTTCTAGAAGGGTTGAAGGGCAGCTGCTGAGCAAAGAAACATTAAAGGTCTCAAGTAATTGTCTGATCTTGAGCTTATTTAGATTGTCATTCTTTAACTTCAGTTTGGACTTTATTCATTGTAATGGATGGAGTTCCATTGGAATACCCAAAATCAGATGATTAAATTTATTCAAAAATATACCTCAAATCTGCTTAGTAATTCAAAAGGCAAGGAGGATATCAAAGTTCTAGCTCTACACTTAAATTTCAAGGCACTGCAGCATAAATATTACTTCAAATTATATCCCTACCTAATATTTATTAAACACTATATTTTAGAAGACAGAATAGAAGAGAAATTCATCTTAGTTTCATACCAAAATCTAATCAATCCATGCCAGTTAACCAGGTGCTATGAACTGCTATTTTAAAATCAGATGATAGAAATCATCCATGAAGAAATTAATTCTGACCTGTTCCTAGGTCCAAATTTGCTATAATGACAACAGTTTGATGACAGTTTCTCCCCATAAGGGATCTATTGAATATTTAAAACCACTCCATTTCCATTTCTTCTCTAACAACTTCATATAGGAATCACAATGCATAAAACAACTCTGCCCAGAGAGAGAAATTATTCTCTATTACCAGCAGACACTCCAAATTGGGGACAGACCACAGTTAACATTACTATTCATACCCTAATCCCACCTCATGCTCTTTTGTCTGCATTGTTTCAGTCTCAGGAGAAATGCACAGCATTTTTTGAATGTACTTTATTGGGTGCCTATCTTCCTTTTTCTTCTTCCTTTCTCCTCCTGATCCCGGAGGTCCATAAGTCTAACCCATCCAGTAAGAAATTGCACATACTTAGCCTGTTAGTCTTCCCCAAAGCATTGCCTTCCTTCAGGGTTTGAGTTTGCCAGGTCTTATAACTTGCACTATATCCGTGACTGCATAAACATTCCTCTTTTGCCAATTCCTTTACTATAGAAGTTAGATATATCTTCAATTTTTGTTTAGTATTTAATTTTCCTCTCTTGTTCCCCTAATCTCTTGAAGCAGACACAGCTGTTAAAGATATATTTTTAACTTAATTCTCAATTTATCCTTATTCCACCCTGTCACCTTTATCTGGATCACAGTAGCTTCCTCTCTCTTAGCTTCCAGGTCAGTACATTCATTTTCCTAACAAAGTACAACACATATTGTTTTGTGAAATTGGCAGATGAGGAACAGCAGTTTCAGAGTCTTTGGCACTTTTCTACTGTTAGTTCTTACACAACAGGCAGGGAAGCAACATGGGAGTTATTCCAATCGTCAAGTCTATAGATGCTACTTGTATATCCTGGGTCAGTAGAAATTATTAATGAATATGTCCATTGACCCAATGGACCCACTGTTAACCATAATGCTATTTATTATTTGGTCCCCATAAGCCCCCCCCTTGCAAGGTCCATGCTGACACATAGGGTCTCTGAGTATTCTTGCCATCTCAGAACTTGTATTCCATAGTTCTCAAGATGTCTGACTATTCTCCTTTCCTCAGTGTATAGTAAACTGAATAAAAGATTGTAGGTTCTTTGGTCAAAAATTGTATGAATCAGTATGGTACTGATTCTCCAGCCATAGAGCTGCAGAGTGCTTTCTCATAAGAATCTTGCAAACTCTCCAGTCAATAGATATCAGAATTGAAAATCAATTAAGGTCTAGGAATTGAGCAAGCGTCATGAATTTTTATTGAGGTGACCAATCTCAGGTGTCTTCTACACCATCATTGACTGTTCCATGAGTGAAGCCCTCCTATCTGTGCCTCCAAGCTTGATATTTATTATGGTAATTGCAGCCTTCTGGTTTTTGATAGTTAAGTGCTGTCACCTGACCTCTATTAGTGGTCCCTCTTTTAGGCTCTCATGGATATTGGTATACTGAACACTAACTCAACACCTCAGCTGTCATACTAGCCTGAAATGGAAAGCCATCACAACTTTCTAGTGAGGTTGGTCTTCCTTTACCAACACATTCTTGACTCTCTTCACTACAGGAGAGAAGGACCTACTTGTAAGCTACAAAACACAACCCTTGACTCTCAAACTTAGGTTTTATCTGCCATTAATGACCTTAAGTTCCTCATTATCTCTCTGTAGAGTGTTAACGATAAGGAGCCATTTATGCTATCTCATACACTTTTCAAATACCTAAATCATTGCACCTGCAAGGCCATTTCCCACAACTGTAACTATGTCCCATAATCTTTAGCAAATGCATTGTCACTACCACACTATAAGTACCATCCATACTACTCTGGAGATCATGATGCTTGCCCATCAGATGATGATTATATGTTCCCAGAAAGCAGATCCTTGGCTTCAAGACCACTACTGAAGCCATATATTTTAGTTCGGGTCCTCCAGGAAGCAGACACCAAGACAGGATTAGATATGCAAAAGATTTATTGAGTGAGACAGAATGGGAGAGAGCCAGAGAAGTTCGGGAAAGTGTCAGCCCATAATGCATGTCTGAATCCTGTAGAGAGGGAAGTAAGAAAGATTTTATAGGAAAAAAATTCTTAAAACTGTGTTACAGTTCTGAAAAAGTTAAGGCTAGGACAATGTTGAGTCATCAAGCCAAAGTTACCTGCTAGAAATATAACATGTATCTCAGGAACAGGCCAACTTCAATTACCAGGATACACTTAGTCATTATTGAGAAGACCCTATTGGAAGTACGAGTTCACTGGGTGCAGTGGCAGCTTTCAGGGAACAGAAACTGGGACCAGGGGTCAATTATATTTCTCATGGTTAAGATCTGATAGGCATATCTGCATGAGAATGATTCCCGATTTCTGCCAGCTTCAAAGGAATGCAACTCTGCAGTTACACAGGGTCTTGGCTTAAATGGGTTTGCGCTTCCTTTAATGCTCTGATGTTGCTATCTTCGTTTATTAATCACTTTTATTTATTTATTTCGAGAGAGAGAGGGAGAGAGTGTAAACATGTGAGACTGGGGAGGGGGCAGAGAGAGAGAGAGAGAGAGAGAGAATTCCAAGCAGGCTCCATCATGTCAACACAGATTCCTACATAGGGCTGGATTTCAGGAACTATGAGATCATGACCTGAGCAGAAATCAAGAGCTGGACACTCAACAGACTGAGGCACCCAGGCACCTACTGATGACTTTTAAATAAGGAATTCTATGTTTCCATTTTGCACTGGGCCCCAGAAATTAGTTAATCCTCTCTGTGACTCTGACTATAATTCACATTTAAAGAAAATATGCCAATTTCTACCTCCTAGAGAAGGAAATTTCCACACAAGAATTAACTTCCAATTATCAATCCAACATGTGTCTCAGAGCCATACTTGATCTATTATAATCCTGCAATTGCACAGTAATTGTCTCACATATGCTCAAACGTCATAAATGCCCAACATTTGTTTCCACATTTAAGATGTAGTTTCTGTTTTTACACCTACAAACATTACTTAGATTCTGTCAAAGTTTAATGATTCTCTGCTGAGTTTTGCCTTTACCCGAACCTCAAATGTGTGGAGAGTGCATAGTTATTCAAGAAAGAACAGTTATTAGATAATGAGTAAATACTAATTCAAGAAAGAGTGAATAATTATTCAAGAATGTTATCATTGGTTTAATTGTTTAAGTTTATTTGTATATTGGAAGTAACCAGACTTTCCCAGGGATTTGACAACAGGTACAAAGTTTATTTCCACCATTAAAAAAATACCTCTAGTTTATTCATTAGTCTTGAATATGATTGCATAATTTAATGGTCTAAACCCCTGGATTCAATAATAGAGTAATGGTAGATTTTATTAACAAATGCATATAAAAAGGAGACTTATTACAGGGACAAATTATTGTATTTGGAGCTTGGAATATAGGACTAGCCTGAATAATATGTCTGTAAAAATAAAAAATAAAGATGAAAAAGAAAACACTCTGGCTTTAAGAACCAAAGAAAAAACAGTGAGAAATGAAAGCGCTTTAGAACCAGAACTTGAAATAGAAAACCATTAATTAAGCTTGTGAAAGGAAATATTAAACATTAAACATAAAAGAAAAACTTATATTGAAATAAAATCATCCTAAAATGGTCTAAGGAGGAACAATGTGAAACAAAGAACTTGGAAAAAAAATACTCATTGTTCTGAAAAGAGACTTTCTTTTGAAGATCAGGGAAGGTTGGAACTATACACAATTAAAAGAGCTATATAAAAACAGTTACTTTAAGTCATGAGCAAGGTGATTCTGTATTATTGGTTTTTGTTATATTTTGGAGGCTGAGTCACAAAGATATATCAAAGTATTAAAGGAATCATCTCAAAACTCAAACTTGTGGGGCAACTGGGTGGCTCAGTCGGTTAAGCTTCCTACTTAGGCTCTGGTCATGATCTTATGGTTCATTGGTTTGGGCCCCACATCGGGCTCTGTGCTGACAGCCTACTCAGAGCCTGGAGACTGTCTTTGGATTCTGTGTCTCCTTCTCTCTCTGACCTTCCCCTGCTCAAGTGCTCTCTCTCTGTCTCTCAAAAATAAATAAAAAACATTAAAAAACATTAAAAAAAAAGTCAAACTGGAATGAACTCCCCAGATAATCTAAGGCAATGGCAAAGTTTGGAAAGGTACTCCTTAAAACAGTATTCAGAATCTCTGAATGTTGATCATATAATAAGCACTCAATAGCTATTTATTAGTAACAATAGTCTTTGTCAATTCATTTCCATTAGCAGTTGAGTGAAACCTCACTCAAAAGTGTTTTTTTTTTTTTTGAGAAAATAGGACACTTATTTTCTCTTTAACTGGATAATCTTAGGATACAGTTTCTTCATGTCTTGCTAGATCCATCACTGTTTTGAATACATCACAGCTCAATCTGATTCTTTTTCCACCTTTCAACCAGGATCCTTCCATAGCAACTAAAATTGGTGAATGGGTTAAGAGAAAGAAGAGCTTCCCTTTCTAAAATAATCTACTAAAATAGCATAGGTTTGGAATCTCTTTAAGTAAAAATGATTAGTTATCTTAAACGGATGACATTGGAAGAAATAAAAGGTAATGTGCAGTGAGCTAGAAACAACAAACACATATTATCCCATTGATGTATTTCCTGAATTAAATATGAAGAATTCAAATAGAAATCACATTTTACAAATGCATGTGCCCTAATTTTGTTTATGATGTAAAAAATTCTTCTTTTAGGGAAATAGAATATCTGTTACTTTTGCTTGCTTGTTTGCTTTTGATTGGGGAAGTTAGAATTTGTAGGAACAAAGAATAGACTATCGATCCTTGAAAGAGGAGTAGGAATTGGATATAAAGGTGAAAAACTCCGGAGGGATAGAATTTTTAAGACTTATGATAAATTCCAATTGTATTATGCAAATTAAGGAGTCAAGAATGCTGTTCATACTTTGAATATAAATATTTTGTTTTTCATTTCTGCTAATGTAACAGAAAAGAATTAACATAAAAATACATCAAGTATTGCTGGCTTGGAAAACTGTTGTTAAATAAGATAGCTTTCCAAAATCCTCTACAATGCCACTGTATTCCTTAAGCTTGCAAAATACTCCTACTGTCCATTCCTGGGTCCAGAATATTTCATTTTGCTAGCATGACATTTAAAAATTAATGTGTGATAATTTATTAAAGAAAGTTTTGTTTTCTGCATAGTCATCAAGAGTGTTCATTTTCATAGCTTTGTAATCATTGGGATAATACATTATTTTTAAAATTCATTTTACTCAGTAAATAATATGAAATTCTTAGGTTTCAAATCCATTCTTGTTGCACTTTTTCCTTGGATCTAAAAATTTAGTAATGACATTGTTTTTTTTTCACTACTAATTGAATTTCATTAGTCATTAAAAATCTCTGGATAAAGGTGAAAAAGACACTCTTAAGTACTAAGTCAACATGAGGAAAGTATTATGTCATTATGATAATAATTCCATATATTTGTTTAAAGATTTACAGTTTATGAGGTGCTTTCATTTACTTAAATCATTTGATCTTTACAATACCTGAATAAGGACATTTTTTACTGCACTTGACAGACGTGTTAACCTGGACTCGCTTAAGTATTTAAGAGGAATTATTATAAAGGTCCTCAGCTGACATTGGGAACTCAGTGGGCAAAAGCGTGGTTATGGAACAAATATACACAGTAGATTAAAAGGGCTCTCTCTCTAGTTATTGGTCCATCCTGTTTGTGGACTCTGTTGGAGGAGCCCCCAAGAAGACATGAGCACAGTTTGACTTGAAAGCTGGACATGGGCAATAGGAGGCTCCTCACCCATTCCCGTCCTTAGAATCTATGTCCCGTGCACTGTTTCCTACAGCAGGAACCATTTCAAGGAGGAAACCTCAAGAGAACAACGTGCTGTTGAGACATCTGGATGTCATAGTGGCTGAACTCAATTAAGACGTCCCTATAAACTTCTGACATTCTTTCAGATGGTGCAGAGATCTGCTAATCTTACTTCCGAGGAGGACAAGTTTCCTAAGTAGGTTCCCTTGTTAAATCTGCCACCTACCTAGCAGTCTGGAGTAGCTGCCTTTTTCTTTGGTTTCTCCTTTAAGGAACACATTTAAGGAACAGTTTGTGAATCAACAATTATCTCTCACTCTGTTCTACTCCATTTCTATTTTTTTTTCCTGAATTCTAGTTTTACACATTCCTCACGTCTGACTAGCAGGAAACATGTCCACAAATAGGTTGTAAGCTTTACAACTTTAGCTACAGACAATTAAGGGGCACTTCTCTTACTGAATTCCACTTTCAAAATGTTTGTTGAAGCATCTCCTGGACCAAAAGGAAGTTCCTTCAAACGCCATGGAGATGAGTGATAACAGTAGCAGGTTCAGGAGGAAGACTACCTTTCCCAGAGAAACAAGGGACAAAATGATGCTTATTCTCTACAAATATCACAAGATACATATGATTACTATTTTTCCAAATTTATAAATGAATAACAAATGACTAGGGTTCAAAGAAGTTAATTTATGAGTTTTCCTACATATTCCATAAATTTTATCCAAGATATTTGTATAAGATTTTGTGCTAAAATTCATTTGAAATTTTACATATAAAAAAAGGAAAAGGTGATTAGGTGAAGGCAGTATAGATATAGGTCATTCTGTTTACAACTAATTTAAAACTAACATAGGATTATTGATGGATGGATAGATGGATATCAATAGATAAATGTATATGTATTATGCTACTAATATGCAAAATACATATATGCATAAATATGGTGTGGATATATACATATAATATACACAATAATTTAATGCTTCTAAGTTGCATTTATCAGTCATTTATTTCATTGTTCCTGGGTTTTGAATCCTCATTAGAAAACATTCTCCGTATCTAGTGTACAATGAAGTTACACATCTCTCCTAGATTATGTTTATTTTGATATTGTTTTTCTTTTTCATCTTTGGATATCCAAAATCTTAGAGTGTTTTTAGGTTGTATTTTATGAAGTGGATCCCAAATTTTATGTTTTCTAAGTGACTAGTACCTATTGTCTCAAAACTCTTATTGAAAAAAATACTGTTTTTCATAGTAATTTGAATAGCACTTTTATCATATACCGACTAGTTAGTCTATTTCTGGATCTAGACTGTTGTTTTTTTTGGCAATCTTTTCTGTGTCAATATCATATGGCTTTATTTATAAAATATTTATACTATATTTTTACTTTTGTTTCAGCTAGTCTTATTCTGCTTCATCCTCATTATTTATCTTCTTTATGAGTTTGCCTTATTGCTTTGATCTTGTATATTTTTTATAAAAAATAAAACTAAATTTTCTAGTATTAGATAAAGAATTCTGTTGTTTTTTTATTACTATCTCATCAAATGCATAACTTTGCTTGGCAAAAATTTTTATTTTTAATGAGTCTTCATATGTAGGAAGATTGTATATTGTTAAGTTTATCATATTTTCGTTATTTTTCCACAGACATTTTATCTTGTTACTACGATATAACAAGGTTTCTCTTTATTTTTTATCATCCAACCAGTTGATATTTACAATAAAATTTATATTATTTTATTATAGTGTTTGCTTGTGTTTACTATTCATAATATTGAACCAATAATTATAAGTAAGCTTAGTCTTTAGACTTTATTTTCCTAAACTTTCTCAGACTTGGTTGGTTCTTGACCTTCCAGAGAGATGTTGACTTGAGTAGGTCTAGAATCCTAGACTCTAACATTACAACAGCAAAACTGCCAACAGCAGACACGCTTTTAGGACTAGAAGCGGAACATTTCTCTTCCAATAATTCTCTGAATTCTAGTCTGAATCCAATAAGAAATCAAGTGGCAAGTAGTCCTGGATAGGTAGTTTCTGGATTCCAATCACAGGCTACAGAACAGACTATATGAAAGTGGGGTATGGAGCTCTGTGATAATATGCACAGAGCTAGAACCTTCCTCTTCTTTTTCTGGATTAATGAATGGTTTGTTTCTATTGTTGATTATTTTAGACAAGCATATAGTGTTACATTTTGTTATTGTTTCTAATTTATCTCTGTTTTCAAACTCAGTATCTACTACTTTCTTATTCTCAAATTATTTCCTTCTGCTATTTTCTAATTAATTTTACTGGCAGTTTTATAACCTTGTATTTGAATATTTTATTGATTTATTATGTTTATTATATAGGTGTTTGAATACTATGAATTTTCCTCTTAAAACTGCCTCAGGTATATCAAATATTAGATATATTATGTTTCTTAAATTTTAATTAGATTCTAGAATTTTTTCAAAATTATTTTCTATTTTTTTGACCAAAGAGGTACTTATTGTAAAATTTTAAAAATATCATGATATCAATATCAAGGTGAAATATTTTATTTTAAATATTTTGTGTTAATTTATAGTTTTATTTTATTCTGATAAAATAATGTTATATGAGTATTTTTAAAAATGTTATAGGGCCGCCTGATGGCTTAGTTGATTGAGTGTCCGACTTCAGATCAGGTCATGATCTCGAGATTTGTGCGTAGGAGCCCTGCGTTGGGCTCTGCGCTGACAGCTCAGAGCCTAGAGCCTGCTTCAGATGGTATCAGCAGCTCAGGTCATGATCTCATGTTTTGTGAGTCCATTCCAGACCTGCATCTGGCTCTGCACTGAAAGTTCAGAGTCTGGTTGGGATTCTCTTTTTTTTTTTTTTTTTTTTAATTTCTTTTTGGGATTCTCTCTTTCTCTGCCCCTCCCTGCTCATGCTCTCTCTCTCTCTCTCTCTCTCTCTCTCTCTCAAAATAAATAAACTTAAAAAGAAAAAAAAAAAACAAGCTACTCTTTCATGCTAGCCTTTCAATCCTACTCTTGGGGTGGAACTACTATTTGCTCTTTCTCTTTATCATTTCAGGAAAAAATGTGGACACACGAACATACTGTGTCTTGTTTGCCATTATTAGTGGTTACCTATGAACTTTGTGTTTGTAATTTCTAGATGGCTCATCATTCTCTAAGCTTCATATCCATGATCCATGTAGCAAGAAGGAGAATAAAGGGAGAAATTATTCCTCAGTGTCCACCAAATGACCTCTCTTACATACAAGGCAGGCTAAAACATCATACTTTTAACTTTTAAAGAATAGATAGATTAAGAAGAGAAATCCTCGTGGCATTGGAGATGACAGTTTAGAAAGCCTTGCTTTCTATAACAAAGTGTGATATACACTAATTATTTTGAACCTACTTTTATAAAAACACACCCAAACACATCTCTTTCTCTCTCTCTCCCTTCCTCCCTCCCTACACACAAACCGAAATACAAATATAGTAACTCATGCAAATTACTTCACTGTCACTTCTTTGTTTGGTACTCTTTTACTTACTCTGTCTTTATAATATGGCTTCATATCTGGTGGAGCAGATTTTCTTTTTGCTCTTGTTTATTTAGCTCTCCTAGTATCCAGTGTCAATATGCATTCTTCCTTCCTGAAGATGCTTCCTCTGCCAAAAAATACAATCTTTCCCTATAGAGTGTGGTTTGGTCTACTTTTTAAATGGAACTCCATCATAAAGATTTTTCCTCTTTAAAAATAGATTTTTGACAAAGATAAAACCAAGTTCTCACAATGAGTTTGAAGTTGTTAAACTTAATAAAATTCCAGAAAGTACCCAAATTCAGTGATATTTGCTGAATGACTGAAATCCTAAAATGATCAGAGTGGTCATGAGGTGCTCATTAACATTAATGAGGTGCTTAATTAATATATTAATTAAGTATATTAATCAATACTGGAAATTCAAGGAAAAGATAAAAATTCACAATCACAGAAAGGGTAACACTGATCTTTTGCTCTAATTAGATGAAGATAATGAAAGAGAAAGTTTGCCTTAAGTGCAAATGTAAACCAAGGCATGAGAAGTATAAAGGAAATGATGACACTCATAGAATATAATGCATAATTAGGCACAGAGAAAGAGGGCATAACTAATCCAGGAGAAGCCAGAATAGCAATAGCAGCTCTATTAGTCCGCAGAGGCTAGGCTATGTTGTGGTAAAGAAAAAATGTTCTATTGCTTTAAAAACAAGTGAGAATGTCCTATCTCAGTTGCACATGCATGAAGCTTTTAAGCAATTATTTTCCACCTAGCTTCTAGGGTTTCAGAAATCTCACTGGTTAAGGCCGCAGGAGTAAGAGAGGACAAAGAACCAGGTGATGATACTTGAATACTTCTAGTGTCATTTTCTTTCCCATTTCTTTGATCAGGGTGAGTCATATGACTACTACTGACTACAATGGATGTTGAAGGCTGTTCATCTATTATGTTAGGAATTTAAGGAAAATTATAATAGTGTCTACCACAGCAGTAATGGTGAACAGAGTTCTGTGACTATTTGTTAGGAGTTGAACTGTGTCCTGCCCAAAATTAATATTTTGAGGTCCTAACTCCCATTACCTCAGAATGTTGGCTGTCTTTAGAAATAGAGTTTTAAAGAGGTAATCGTTAGAATGAGGCCATTAGCCTGGGCTCAAATCAAATCTGACTGGTGTCCTTATAAGAAAAGGAGATTAAGACACAGGGAGACACCAGGGGCATATATAGACAGAGGTACGCACCATCATGGGAAGATGCCATCTTCAAGACAAGAACAAGGTTATTTGAAGAAAGCAAGTCTCCTGGCACCCTTAACTTGGACATCTAAACTCCAGAACTTTGAAAAATTAACTTTTATAGTTTAAGCTACTCAGTTCATAATATGTTATCATGGCAGCCCTAGCAAACTAATATACCATTTGTGCTTAAATCATTGGTCATTGGTAGAATGATAACACTTTTCAGAACATTATTATAAGATTCAAGGAGATTCAAGAAAATGAAATCTCTCTACCTGAAATTCCTTAACTTAATCATGATTGCAAAAATTTGCCATGCAACATAATATATTCAGAGGCTCCAGAAATTAAAACATGGACATATTTGAGGAGACATTTTTCTGCCTACCACATGTACCTGGAACATCTTGTCACCCTTTTACACCTTCTTATACAGTACTCCCTCCTTATCCATGGTTCTTTCCAAGGTTTCAGTTACCCATAGTCAACTGCGGTCTGGAGCAAAGGATCCTCCTTCTCATGAGCATTAGAAGGTCAATAACAGCTTCATTCAATGTCACAGTGCCTCGGTCATTCACCTCATTTTGTCTCATCACGTAGACATTTTATCCTGTCACATTATCATTCCCATTATCAGAAGAGTGAGTACAGTACTGTAAGATATTTTGAGAGAGATACCACATTCACATAACCTTCATACATATTTTTATTATAATTGCTCTATTTTATTATTAGTTACTGTTGTTAATCTCTTACTGTGTCTAATTTATAAACTATGCTTTATCATAGATATATATGCATAGAAAAAAGTGTATAAAACAGTACTACTACAGTTTTGCGCACTTGCGGGGGGTCTTGAGATATTTCCTCCATGGATAAGGGGCAACTACTATAATTTAGGCCAAATATTAATTATTTCTTAATCAGGAAACCATCTCTTGATTTATTGGACTAGTCAGGTCTCTGTTTTATAAAGGTTTATGGCACTACATTCTTCTCCATCGTACCACTAACCATAATCCCTAAACGTGAACGATTGCATGTATTCTTTGTTCCTGCTTTTCTCAATGGATCATACAATCTATGAGGGCAGAAACTAATTCTATTACGATCACTGCCCCCACTGCTTTCCACAGAACGTTAGAGGTAGTAGATATTTAGTATATAAATGCTGAGTTCATGAAATAAAGCAACTATAATTAAGGTGGATTTGCCTTTTAATTAGAACCACATTGTTTTAGCATTTCAATAATATACAACGTTAAATGATGTAGTACTTCAGAAAATAATGCGTGCGTGTGCGTGTGTGTGTGTTTATAGTCACACAAAGCTATATCCCAATCCATTTGCTTAGGTGGCTACTGGCCCTACAATCTTATACAAATTATATGATGTTATCTGTAAAATGTGGATAGCAATATACTTTACAATTGTTTTGATAATTGAATATATAAAGTATCTACTAGAGTTCCTGGCGCATTTTGAGTACTCAGTAAATCATACTTTTAAAAATTATCTTATTCTTGAACAAACTGGTTTAGAATGACTATCATGTGTTTTGAGACTTTTTCAGTATTTTTATTGTTGAGTTTTTAAATCCTTCAAATCTTCAAATTTCTAATTATATATATATATATATATATATTTCTGTGTAAATGTAGGCAAACAAGAAGAGGTTCCTATAGTAAATTTCAGACCCTCCCGGGGCTGGACCAGTTGCATAACTCCACACCCAAAAAACAAATAATCCAGTGAAGAAATGGGCAGAAGACATGAAGAGA
>CM053574.1:111626722-111655719 GCA_028646485.1 Cryptoprocta ferox | reverse complement strand
GATGAATGGATTAGGAAGATGTGGTTCATCTATACAATGGAATACTACATGGCAATGAGAAAGAATGAAATCTGGCCATTCGTAGCAAAGTGGATGGACCTCAAGGGTGTCATGCTAAGTGAAATAAGTCAGGCGGAGAAGGACAGATACCATATGTTTTCACTCATAGGTCTAACAGGAGAAACCCAACAGAGGACCATGGGGAGGGGAAGGAGGAAAGAGAGTTAGGGAGAGGGAGGGAGACAAAACACGGGAGACTCTTGAATCCTGAAAACAAACTGAGGTCGGAAGGGGGAGGAGGAAAGGGGAAGGAGGGTGATGGTCATGGTGGAGGACACTTGTGGGGAAGAGAACTGGGTGTTATATGGAAACCAACCTGACAATAAACTATAAATTAAAAAAAAAAGAATCACTCCAAAACAGGAGAAATTAACATAAATTTTTTTATTAGCAAGGAGAGTAAACAATAAAAGCCTAACTCTCATATTAATATATTTAAATTTCTAAAATCTTATATTAATCTTGTGTTTTATGATTCTTATGGATATTAATGAAATACTTCAACTAAAATTTGGCTCAGTTATTATTTGATTGTATGCATTCTTCTGTCAATAAATGTGGGCATAGAGAGATAGAAAATGTGTCCAATTAAACTATGAAGCAAAGATATCTAAAACTTGGTAGTTGCACGATTGATGCTTATAAATTAAATACATGACTGAATATTTTATAATATCATAGCTACTATCATTTTTTATCTATTAACTATCAGGGGCAAGATTTTACATCTCTCCAAAATGAGAGAAAGAAGCCTATACTCACCCAGTACTTCGTATTATGGATTTGTTTGATGCCAGCAGAAAATGGTTCACATTGCCATGATCTTAAACAAACTGAAAAAGCTGTTTAGCACTAAACATGCACTCAAAGAAATTCATTTTTAGGATGTTGAAACTGCAGTGCATTTTCAAAACACATGCACAATTTATACTGAAAAGCCAAGTGTACACCCTTAATGTATAAAAAATGACTTTATGGCCTTTGCTACAAACATACACAAGCACACACGCACACTAAATTGAAACATCATTTCTTTATTTAAAATCAATTACCAATGTGCAGATAAGGTTTTTATTGATGACAGAATATCAGAGATGCATAATCATGCCTGCTAGTTATAAACTTTAAAAAATATGTTAATAAATGGGTTCTTATGGTCACTATGTTTGCACCACTTGACTTAAAATTAGAGCATATATTCATCTGATGCAATTTTGTGTGCTGGGAAAGAAAATTTTTATGTAACAAATATAGTAAAAATTAAAACAAGAAATCAAAAGATTTAGATCCTCAGATAATTAACCTCAGGGTCTTATTCCCACTAGTGGAAAATCAAATAAATTTATATACTATATCATAATTTGAATATGAATCTCAATAAAAATAAAATGCAATTTCAGTAAAAAAAAGCCTATATATCCTAATATCTTTTCTCTAATCTTTGTTTCCCTAAACTTTAATAATGGTAATTTAAATATCCTCTGCATATAAAATAAAATAAAAATATCAAGTTATTTCCAACTATTTTGAGATTTATTTCTTTAGTTTTTCCTTATTAAGTAATAATGAAAGGAAACTAGCTGTCTGTCCTCTCTTATAGACACACAGCTCCTCCTAGAGCTATATTTTATATTTCAAGTTTTAGCTAGAATTTTTTTCATCATCTTCCAATACATGGACTCTTTGAAATGGCATTGAAGGGATAGTTTCTCGTGGCTGATAGTTTGGAATTTTGCTGATGTATGTTTTCATTTTTAGCTAATTATTTTGCAATTTTAGATAAATGCTATACATATGGAGTATGAATTTCTCAAAGTAAACACAGAGATGTGAGATTAATAGTTAATGTAGCTAGAGGCAAAATTATTATCAAAATACTTTATAAATGCTGCAGCTGAGCATTTTAATACACAGCTAAAATACATTAAATGTTATCCCAAGAGTTTTCTCTCAATTAAAGCTTAAAAAGAAAGAGAGACAGAGATAACATAAATTATAAATCAGTACTGCACAAAGCATGGTATTATAATGTCATGGTTCTAAGAACAATAAAGCTTTAAATTTCCCTGCAGGCTTTCTTGCCTGTTTGGTTATGTTGTTCAAGTTATGCATTGTCTAAAGGGATATATTCACTATAAACAATGCATTCTAAACAAATTGATGTTCTGTACCACAAGTTAGGATTTGATTACTGAAAATGCGTATATAATGCAAAGCTAATTATAAAACCCCAAAATTGAAATGTACTTTTTTCAGGGATTTAAATGATTTCCACCAAGGGAGAGGACTTTTCAATATCCAGAGAACTAGCATGATACTTCTTCTACTAAATAGCAAAATAGTTTAAGCCAAATAACATTTTCCAATCTTTTTTTTCTCTAACAATTCTTTGTGGCTTTAGAGAAATTAGAAAATAGAATAGGATCATATTCTACATAATGCTTATCTCTAAATGAACATGTGCATTGCTTTCCTTTAAAAAAAAACAGGGTTTATGTATAGAGAAACTGTATTTCTAATTAGTGATTCTATAATTAGCAATCTAATTTTGGCTACTTCTGAGCAATATTAAAATGAAATTTTCATTTGCCATTTTGTTGCCAAGGGAATTTCCCCAGCCATGCTCAATGACTGCCATGGAGTCACAGATTGGATTGAAAACAAATGTCACAACATATTTTCATGACAGCCACAATGTCTGTAACATTGTATAAAGATTTCACTAAATTTTCTCTTATTTTTTAACATGTTTACTTTAATACCTGTGAATAATGATTCTTTATTATTGCTCTTCTTTACTAAAGAATTCATGGCTTTTCTTTTAAGTGTCCATAAAGATGTTGTTACATCTTTATGACAAGAATTTTATAAGCTAATATAAATACTTAGTTACATATCTGAGATACTGAAGTCCATTTTAAAACTTTCCCTAGCTACTCTCTGGTACTGTAAATGCTCAATAAAGTAAAAAATAAAACTAAGTTTTGTAAATTCTATAATGTAGAGCATATTTTGTAGAGTCACGCTGTGTATTGAAAAATCAGAGTACTTTTGGAATCAAGCACACTTGAGTTTTTGACTGACAGCCTCTCACTCTGTTACTTTATGATCTTGCTTATCTGTGCCCCCATTTTCTAATAAAATATCACTACTTTTTCTCAGGATTATTTATTATGTGGAAAATAGCCAACTCAGTGCCTAGGAAACAGTATTATTCAATACATATAATTTTGATTTTTGAGAATAAAAGTATAATGATTCCTTAGATACAGTATGATCTGAGACCTGAGGGATGAATGGAAAATTGTAACAGAAGGATGAATGGAAACAAAGACAAACTAAATGAGTAGCATAGAAACAAGCAATTACATTTTGTTGGCACATAACAAAAGAGTAGAACATATCATAAAATGAAAAAAACTAGAAACTTTCATAGTAGCCAAGTCATGAAGAACCAGGACCACCCCAAAAAAGAGATTTTACATATTAACCCATATTTAATACATGGGAATATTTTAATTAATAAGTGGCTAACATTTTGATAGAATTCTTTGGCAAGTATATTCTTTGATTATTTGATCTATCTGTTTATCAATTCTTTCAACGTGAAGATAGATTTCACAAGCCAAAGATGACAACTGTGAAACCAGTTAGAATGCCACTGTGACAGTACATCTGAGAGGTTCTGGGGATGAACTTGGTCTACGATAATAGGAAAGATGGAAATAGGGTATTTCCAAGAAATATTTAGGTGATAGAAGGATTCCAATAAATAATAACTCCATCTCCTTCCTCAAGCATTCATTCTTTTTTTTGATAATACTCATTAAACACTATTTGACAGACCCATGTTGAGACACTTTCCCTGTGAGAAGACATAGTTCTTATTATCCAAGATATGACACTTTAGAAGGATTGTGGGGAAAGCTCTAATAAATCAATGCCTTATTTTTATACATATGATGAGAAAAAATAAAAGAAAGATAAAGAAAGATCAGAAGACACCTATATTTTGATAGGCTGGTTGCAAAAATTATCTCAAAGAAGGCAGCATTTAACCACAGACATAAAAGAACCAAAGGAATAAGTCGAACAGATATTAATGACAGGCATGTCATTGAGCAACAAGGGCAATGCATGTGAATCAGGACCAATTGTATTTTTTAAAAAGGTCAGCAATTTGGGGCACCTAGGTGGCTCAGTTAGTTAAGCATCTGATTCTTGATTTTGGTTTAGGTCATGATCTCACGGTTCATGAGATCAAGCCACATGCTGGGCTCCCACTGAGCCTGCTTGGTATTCTCTCTCTCCCTCTCTATCTGCCCCTCTCCCACTCCCCCTCTCTCTCTATCTCTCTCTCTCTCAAAAAAAAAAGTCAGCAATTACACTAGTAGGGCTACAGCTGAATGAATATGGGTAAATGAGGTGGAACAGAAGATAATAGAAAAAGCAAGGAACCAAATAATGTGAGGATGTGTATACTATGATGAAGACATTCTTTTTTTAAATTTTTTTAAATTTTTATTTATTTTTGAGAGATAGAAAGAGACAGAATGTGAGTGAAGGAGGAGCAGAGAGGGAGGGAGACACAGAATCTGAAGCAGGGTCCAGGCTCTGAACTGTCAGCACAGAACCCTACACGGGACTTGAACCCACCGACCGCGAGATCATGACCTGAGCTGAAGTCAGACACTTAATTGACTGAGCCACCCAGGTGCCCCAAAGACATCCTTTTTGATACAGACCAAAATTTCGAACTTTTGCAGGGCTTTAAGACCATAGATCACCTTAATTTCCATGTGGAATGGGTTGTCAAGAGGCAAGGATGGAAATAGGGATATCAATTGGTAGTTTATTAAAATAGTCCAAGAAAGATTAATGACTTAAATTAAAGGGCAGCAATAGAAATACTGGTGACTGTTAGAACTTATATCTATTTCAAAGAAACCTCCCATAGGATTTAATAGATATCTTACACTGGTAATGAGATGGGAGAGGAAAAGTAGAGTCAAGAATGAATTTTGTCCTAAGCAATGAAGTAATGGAATTCATTTGAGATGAGGAATTTTGAAGGGAAAGTTTTGATTTGTTTAGTTTTTGGAAGGAAATACATTTAAAAATTTCCTTTTGAACATAGTACAGTTACCTATTATATAAATAATATTTATATTATATATTATAATTATATATAAATTCTGTATTTACATAAGATGCTATTATAATATATAACATAATATAAATTATATGTAAATATATAACTAAATACATTATATAGATAGATGTCTGTTACAGTTCTGTTACAGTTGGGTAATGAGTCTAGAATTCTGGGGAGAAAACAGGTCTGGGACGAACATGAGGTACTTAACACAAAATAGATGATATTTAAAAAGTTTATTTTTAATATTTATTTTTGAGAGAGAGAGAGAGAGAGAGAGAGAGAGAAAGAGAGAGTGAGTCCGGGACAGAGAGAGAGGGAGACACAGAATCCGAAGCAGGCCTAAGGCTCCAAGCTGTCAGCACAGAGCCCAACAAAGGGCTTGAACTCATAAACCATGAGATCATGACCTGAGCTGAAGTTGGAAGCTCAAAGGACTGAGCTACCAGATGCACCAGAAAATAGATAATATTTAAAGATAGGAAACTGAATTCTCCTAGGAAGTGAGTGATAAGACACAAAAGGAAGACAGAGTGACCAAAATTCCAGTTTTGTTAATAAAATAATTTCAAAAGCAAATACACATCTCTTGTACAGCCAAATAATGTCTTCCGTTCTAAGACACCTCTGGATTTGATTTATCATTCCCTCAATGACTGAACCTATCCTGCAAAGCATTTGTTTTATTTACGGTTGTATGTGTGAGGAGAATATTTCCCAAACATATTCATGAAATGGGACACTTAGAAATAATTAAAATATTTATATTTATCTTAAATAAACACAAGGTTGATCTCAGGTTTAACCAACTGGTTACTCAGTCTATGCTGCGGCAGTGGCTACTCTGAAGGATAAATGTATCAACATATTATAGATGTTTTATTTCCAATTAAGCCTTATCAGCATGCCTAGATACCTCAAACTATCATTTGAGAAATTACAGTATATATGAATTTTCAACATTACCATGGACAAAACATCCCCACTCTACTAAAAATATTATTTTTATAGTCATTATATTTTAAATTTATCATATAAAATTGTCCAAGGCATTTATTCATCCACAATATTTATGTAAAAATGTCCAGTGTGAAATGCAGATTCTTTAACTGTAAGCCAAAACTATACACAACATTTGACCATTCAAATAACATTAATTATTTAACTAATGGAAATCAATGATCTGCTTTAATAAAGCCTGTTGATTCAAGACTGACTGACCTTGAATGGAATGTATCAACACTGCAATTTAAAGCATGTTGCCAGGATGGTCATCACGTATGGTCATCTGCTGGCAAGTTAGGAAATCCTTACTCGTCTGATGGCTTATTTTGCTGACACTGATCCTTCAGGAAGTTATGAAAATCTAACTATATAATGTGTGCATATCTATTGACCTCCTAATTGGACTCTGAGTCCCTTGACAAGGAGTATTTTACCTCCCTGATCTTCCGTTTCCCCTTGCCTACTTCTGTGACCTGAATGCAATGTGCAAGCTAATCACATAACAGATAATGTTTTAAATAAAGGCGTTACATTTTTGTGGTGTTTATGTAAATGGATGTCAGAGTTTGAAAGAAGGCATAGTTTGTTACAATATTCACAAAGTTAAGATACTTGCTCTCAGGGCACCTGGGTGGTTCAGTCCATTAAGCAACCGACTCTTGGTTTTGGGTCAGGTCATGATCTCATGGTTCGTAAGTTCCAGTGCCGCATGGGGCTCTGTGCTAGCAGTGCAGAGCCTGCTTGGGATTCTCTCTCTTCTTCTCTCTCTGCCCATCTCCTACTCTCTTTCTCTCTCTCTTTCAAAATAAATAAAAATTTAAAAGAAAAATATTTTCTCTTAAACTAAAATTTTTAAAATTTTCTAATACTGATTTTTATAGACAATGGAGATGTTGTATAGTGAAGTTATCAGCACATATTTTGAATGGTAAACTTCAACTGAGATGAGTTACAATCAACAACATAAATGAGTGAATCTTCAACTATGCTTGTGTCTTTCACAATGTTTGTCTTTAAGGATTCTGGCAATATATGTGGATATATGTAAATTAGTCCATGAAATGTTTGGGTGATATCCCAGTTAAATAGTTGTCCTTATCTATCTGATTGTTATTGATTTAAATACAACTGCTATTATGGATATTTTTATTACCAGGAATTTGAAAAAGTGTTACAGAGGTAACAAATGTCTGTCTATGTCCAAGGGCTTTTATGTCATTGGAAGTAAGCAAGATATTTACAGTAGCGCACAGTGCTTTCAAAGAGCTTTCTTTTTACTGGTTTTCCCCAACATGCTTTCCCTGAAGTTATAAAAGCAATGTGATCCCTGTGGTATTCACCATCTGTGACCTCTTCTTTTGCATTCAAGAAATCCATAGAGGCAAAATATTTACATCGTATAGAAAGATCATTAAACTATTGACCACAAAATAGGAACATGGCTCCTAAGGGGGAAATGGCTGCAGATTTTGGAACAGGGTCAAAAAATGTTTCCTGAAACATTTGATTCTGAGCAGTCAGCTTGGCAAAAAGGTCTTTGGAGGAGGCTAGGGCTGGAGTACAATGATCTGACATTTTAATGGGAAGAAGAGAAAAGATCTATTGTAGAACTGCCTATTCCAACAGAATAAAAAACTATTGTAAATGAAAGCACATATAAGTTCATAGAGTGAAATCTGAATCTTCCTTTTGGCCTCCTGGAATGGCAAAGTAAAGTAAGGATTTTGGCTAAATCTTCAAATAATTGTTTGATTGCATTTGGTTTTAATTTTTACTAAGAATATAAAAACATTTTTGGAGATTCTGTGTGCATTATGTCTTGTAGTTCTCTAATTTTCCTCTGGAAAAAATTGTTTTCTTTTTTCATTTTTTTTGTTTTGTTTTGTTTTGTTTTTTTGGTCACTTCAGGTGCTATGCTCAGATAATGCTAACAGAATAGACCAGGTTCATGGGTATAATTTGAGCCAATCCAAGCTTTCTGTAATGAAGTTAAAGAAAAAAAAGTACATCATAACCACTCTGTCCCATGTGATTTTGTATCTATTTACTCATGTGTATTTCATTGTGAATTATATCACTTTCCCCCCAATTTTCCTGAATCTGTTAAGATAAAAGCTACCTAGACTTAATGTGGATGTGTATTCATGGACCTTCCTTAATATTCACCTACACACATATCTGTGAAGCTGTCTTCAGTCCACACCCTTACCACCACCCTGAGAGACTTACGAATCCTTATTTAGGATGTATACATATTCTTCATTCATTTTAATAAAAACTCAGGTATAACTCTATTATTGAACTACAAATATGTCATTATTATTGTTCAGTGTAAAACAAGTTTCAGAATGTGGGGCTTAAGGTACAGAGTGGATAACTGATGCCAGCACTCTTGTTCTTTCTTACTAAATTAGACTTGGGCATGGTGGTCTAATATTTGCAATGCCATGGAAAAAATTCTAATAGAAGTTCTTAATAAAAAAAAAAAACAAGCCTGTGTACCAGCTCAGCTTGTACAAGAGCTTCGTTTTAAATATTGAGTACATTGATATCCCTAAAGAGTGTTTTACTACTGTTCCTCAGGAAGAGGGCCCTCAGAATATTATGCTGATGGAGTAGGTTAGATTGACAAGGTATCCCCCCCCCCCACCATTGGTTAGACATTTACGTTATCCAGTGGATGGAAATATCACCATATATCACATAAAAATGCTATTTGGATTCAGAACTGATTACTGGTGTTATTCTCTCTGTGACTGAACTGGCTGCTAGCTTTTAGGGGAAATTTTCTATTACTTTCTTCCTTTCTCCTTTTATTCTGGAGCTTAAAAATTTTTTTTTCTTTGGATTGAGACTTACGATTCAACAAAACAGATTTGGGGGCCACAAATACAAGCCTGCTTAAGCCACTAATATATTGAATAGATTCATCAAGTTAAGAGATATAAGCACATGACATTTACAGTGAAGGTAAAGAGATGAACTTTGTAGTAGGCAATAGTTGGCTCATTCTCTCTGGCTTTCTTTCTTTCTTTTTTTTTTTTTTTTGAGGCACTAAGGCACTCCTTACTTCCACATACATATCAGTTTTCTGTTTAATAGTTTTATGTATTATTGACAAATATTGAAGTACCTAACTATTTTTTCCAGGTGCTTTTTTATTTAATTCAAGTTTTTCTTTAAATTCCAGTCAGTTACCACATATCGTAATATTAATTTCAGGAGTAGAATTTAGTGATTCATTACATACGTGTAACATCCAGTGCTCATCACAAGTGCCTTCCTTAATATCCATCACCCATTTAATCCATCATTCTGCCCATCTCCCCTCCAGTAACCCTCAGTTTGTTCTCTATAGTTAACAGTCTGTTTTATGGTTTGCCCCTCTCTTTTTTCCCCTATATTAGTCTATTTTGTTTCTTAAACTCCACATGTGAGTGAAATAATAACGTGTTTATTTTTCTCTGACTTATTTTGCTTAGCATAATACACTGTAGTTCATTTCATGTCCTTGCAAATGGCAAGATCCCATGCTTTTTTATGGTTGAGTAATATTCTATTATATATATATTCTATTATATATATATATTCTATTATATATACCACATATTCTTTATCCATTCATCAGTCAATGGATATTTGGGCTCTTTCCATAATTTTGCTATTGTTGATAATGCTGCTATAAACATTGGAGTACATATATCCCTTTGAATTAGTATTTTTGTATATTTTGGGTAAATACTAGGTAATGTGATTGTTGGATCATAGGGTAGTTCTATTTTTAACTTTTTGAGGAATCTCCACACTGTGTTTCAGAGTGGCTGCACCAATTTGAATTCACACAGTGTAAGAGGGTACTTTACCATATCCTCCCCAACACCGAGTTTTTCCTGTGCTGTCAATTTAAGGCATTTTGACAAGTATAGTTTGATTTGTATTTCCCTGATGATAAATGATATTGAGCATATTTTCCTGTTCTGTTGATCTCCTGGATGTTTTCTTTGGAAAAAGGTCTATTCATGTCTTCTGCCCATTTTCAGACTGGATTATTTGGTTTTTGAGTGCTGAGTTTGATAAGTTTTTTTATAGATTTTGAATACTAACCCTTTATCAGGAATGTTATTTGTAAATATCTTTCCCATTCCAAAGGGTTGCTTTTAGTTTTGTTGATTGTTTCCTTCACTGTGCTGAAGCTTTTTATCTTGATAAAATTCCAATGGTTCATTTTTGCTTTTGTTTCCCTGGCCTCCAGAGACATGTCAAGTAAGAAGTTGCTATGACTGAGATCAAAAAGGTTGATCTGGTGTTCTCTTCTAGGATTTTGATGATTTCCTGTCTTACATCTAGGCCTTTCAACCATTTTGTATTTCTTTTGTGTATGGTGTAAGGAAGTGGTCCAGTTTCATTCTTCTGCACGTTGCTGTCCAGTTTTCCCAACAACATTTGTTGAAGAGACTGTCTTTTTTTCTATTGGATATTCTTTTCTGTTTTGTTGAAAACTAGTTGACCATATAGTTGTGGGTCCATTTCTAGGTTTTCTATTCTTTTCCATTGACTTATGTGTCGGTTTTTGTATCAGTACTATACTGTCTTGATGACTACAACTTTGTAATATACCTTGAAGTTTGGAATTGTCATGCCTCCAGGTTTGCTTTTCTTTTTCAAGATTACTTTGACTATTCAGGGTCTTTTGTGGTTCTATACAAATTTTAGGATTGTTTATTCTAGCTCTGTGAAAAGTGCTGGTGGTATTTGATAGGGATTGCAGTAAATGTGTAGATGACTTTGGGCAGTATATACATTTTGACAATATTTGTTATTCCAACCCATGAGCATGGGATGTTTTTCCATTTCTTTGTGTCACCTTCAATTTCTTACATAAGTTTTCTATAGTTTTCAGAGTACAGAACTTTCACTCTTTGGTTAGGTTTATTCCTAAGTATATTATGGTTTTTGATGCAATTGTAAAAAGGATCAATTCCTTGATATCTCTTTCTGCTACTTCATCATTGGTGTATAGAAATGCAACAGATTTCTGTACATTGATTTTGTATTCTGAGACTTTACTGAATTTGTGTGCCAGTTCTAGCAATTTTTTAGTTTTCTGGGTTTAGTTTTTAGCAGTCTTTTGGGTTTTCTACATAGAGTACCATGTCATCTGTGAAGAGTAAAACTTTGACTTCTTTCTTGCTTATTAAGATGACTTTTATTTATTTTTGTTTTCTGATTGCTGATGCCAGGACTTCCAGTTCGTTATTAAATAACAATTGTCATGAACATCCCTGTCATGTTTCTGACCATAGAGGAAAAGCTCTCACTTTTTCCGCATTGAGGATGATATTAGCTGTGGGTCTTTCATATATGGTCTCTATGATGTTAAGGTATGTTCCCTTTATTTCTACTTTGTTTAGGGTTATTATCAAGAATGGATTCTGCACTTTGTTAAATGTCTTTTCTGCCTCTATTGAGAGGTTTTTCTCTTTTCTTTTATTAGTATGGTGTATCCATATTGCAGCCAGGAATAAATCCCATTTGATTGCTGTGAATGATTCTTTTAATGCACTGTTGGGAGTCAGTTTGCCAGTATTTTGTTAAGAGTTTTTACATCCATGTTCATCAGGAATATTGGCCAATAATTCTTTTACACTGGGGTCTTTGTCTGGTTTTGAGATCAAGGTAATGCTGACCTCATAGAATGAGTTTGGAAGTTTCCTTTCCACTTCTATTTTTTGGAACATTCTGAAAATAATATTCATTCTTTAAATATTTGGTAGAATTGTCTTGTGAAGCCATCTGGCCCTGGACTTTTGTTTGTTGGGAGATTTTTGATTATTGATTCATTTTCTTTACTGGTTATCAGTCTGTTCAAGTTTTATATGTCTTCCTGTTTCAGTTTTGGTAGTTTATATGTTTCCAGGATTTTATCTGCTCTTTCCAGATTGTATAGTTGTTGGCATATAATTTTTCATAATATTCTCTTATGATTTATGATTTTGTGTTATTTCTGTGGTGTTGGTTGTGATCTTTCCTCCCTCATTCTTGATTTTATTTATTTGGGTCCTTTCTCTTTTCTTTTTGAAAAGTCTGGCTAGGGGGTTGTCAATTTTATTAATTATTTTATAGAACCAACTCCTGATTTCATTGATCTGTTCTACTGTAATTTTTTGTTTCTGTATCATTTATTTTTGCTCTAATATTTATTATTTCCCTTATTCTTCTGGCTTTTGGCTTCATTTATTGTTCTTTTTCTAGATCTTTTAGATGTAGGATTAGGTTGAATATTTGGGATTTTTCTTGTTTCTTGATGTAGGCCCATATAGCTATATTCTTCCCTTTTATGAGGGAATCATTATCATTATCATTTGTTTCTATGTATTTTTTATTTCTTCTTTAATTTCCTAGTTAACCCATTCATTCTTTAGTAGAATGTTTTTTATCCTCCATGTATTTGTGGCCTTTCCAAATTTCTCCTTGTGGATGACTTCAAGTTTCATAGTGTTGTGGTCTGAAAATATGTATGGTAGGATATCGATGTTTTTGTATCAGTTGAGGTCTGATTTGTGACCCAGCAAATGATCTATTCTGGAGAATGTTCCATATGCACTCAAAAATAATTTATATTCTGTTGCTTTAGGAAGAACAGTTCTGAATATTTTTGAATATATCAGTTATATAACTCCATCAGGTCCTTCAAAGCTGTTGTTTTCTTGTTGATTTTCTGCTTACATGATCTGTACACTGGTGTAAGTGGAGTGTTAAAGTTCCCTACTATTATTGTATTATTATCAATGGGTTCCTTTATGTTTGTTATTTTTTGTTTTATATATTTGGGTACTCTTAAGTTGAGAGCATACATATTTATAGTTGTTAGATCTTGATTTTGGATCGACCTCTTTATTATGATACAATGCCCTTCTTCATCTCTTGTTACAGTCTTTGGATTAAAATATAGTTTTTCTGATATAAATATGGCTACTTCAGCTTTCTTTTGATGTCCATTTGTATGACAAGTGTTTCTCCATGTCCTCACTTTCAACCTGCAGGTGTCTTTAGGTCTAAACTGAGTCTCTTGTAGGAAGCATATATATGGGTCTTATTATTTTTTTATCCATTCTGACATCCTATGTCTTTTTATTGGAGCATTTAATGCACTCACGTTCAGAGTGATTATTTATAGATACAAACTTAGTGCCATTTTTTTACTTGTTATGTCATTTATGGAGATTTTCTCTGTTCCTTTTTAGTCTTTGTTGCTTTTGGTCTTTCTTTCCCATTCAGAGTCTCCTTTAATATTTCCTTCAGGGCTGCTTTAGTGGTCACTAACTCCTTTAGGGAAACTCTATCTCTCCTTCTATTCTGAATGATAGCCCTGCTGGATAGAATAATCTTGTCTGCATATTTTTCCTATTCAGCACATTGAATATGTCATACCACTCCCTTCTGCCCTGCCAAGTTTTGTGCAGAGATCTGCTGCTAACTTTATTTGTCTTCCCTTGTAAGTTATGGACTTCTTTTGTCTTGCTGCTTTTAGGATTTTTTCCTTATCTCTATATTTGCAATTTTAACTTTGATATGTCTGGTGTTGGCCTGCTTTTGTTGATTTTGTTTGTGCCTCCTGTACTTGCATGTTTGTTTCCTTTCCCAGATTAGGGAAGTTTTCAGCTATTATTTCCTCCAAAAATCTTCCAGTCTCTCTTCCCTTCTCTTCTTCTGAGGCTCCTATGATAGGAATGTTATTATGCTTTGTAAAGTTGCTGAATTCCCTAAATCTATACTCATGATCTGATATTTTTCTTTCCCTCTTCTTTTCATCTTCATGATTTTCTATATTATCTTCCATATCACTTATTAATTCCTCTGATTCTTCCATCTTTGTGGTCATTACATCCATTCAATTTCACACCTCAGTGACAGAATTTTTAATTTGGCCTGACTAGTTTTTCTGTCCCTGCTATAAGGGATTCCTAGTGTCTTCTATGCTTTTACCAAACCCATCTAGTATCCTATTACTGTTGCTTTAAATTCTAGATCAATCATATTACTTATATCTGTGTCAAGCAGATCCCTGGCCATGATCAAGGATGTTCTTTCTTTGGGATAAATTCCTCTGTCTTAGTATTTTCCTTAGGTCTCTTCTCTCTTTTTTGTGTTAGAAAAGCCTACTATGTTTTCTGCTCCTGAGAGTAATGGCTTTATAAAAAGAGGTAATATACTGTCCAGTTAGCAGCTGGGCACTTATGGAAGTGTCTCTGGTGTATGCTGTGTGCACACTGTTGCTGTGTTTGGCTGTTTCTCTCAGGTCAGTCCTCCGCAGAGTTTCTCTTTGCCTACAATGGAGAGTGCTTGAATCTTGGTGAGAGTTTGGCAAGTTTTAACTAGATGTATTCTGGTCTGTTTGTTGAAAGAGACCTGATGCTATTTCCACTAAAACTGAAGCTTTGCTGAACTCTATGATCAGTAGTTGTGGTGCATGCAGGGAGTTTGTGCTGGTCTCCTTGGGGAGGAGCCCGCTGCTCTGGTTCTCAGGCAGGTCTGCCCTACAAAAGCAGCACCTGTAAAGGTGCATTAGGGCGGGCTTGGTGTAAGCAGTTTAGGCTATCACTGTTAGCACTGTGCTGCTAACTGAAGCTTGTTTATGCAGAAGGACAGGGGAGAGAAATGGTGCCAATGCTTTCAGTTGTTTTAGAGAGGGGGATTCACCCCTGCTGCTGTCCAGGAAGCACCCCCCCGCAAAGGGTGAACAATCTCTCATGTGTCCCAGGCTTCCCTCAGATCTTTGCCTTAACCATGACTCTGTCCAAGCCATCTGCCCACCCAGCAGTGCAGTGCACCTGCGTTCTACCCCAAGCAGGTTGGCTGAGTTTTAAAACTCCAAACTTTAGGGGCACATGGGTGGCTCACTCAATTAAGCATCCAACTTCAGCACAGGTCATGATCCGATGGTTCATGAGTTCAAGGCCCCATCAGGCTCTGTGCTGACAGCTTGGAGCCTGGATCCTGCTTTGGATTCTGCGTCTCCCTCTCTTTCTGCCCCTCTGCTGTGCTCTCTCTCTCTCCCTCTCACTCTCTATGTCTCTCTCTCTCTCTGTCTCTCTCTCCTTCTCTTTCTCCCTCTCTCTCTCTCTCTCCAAAAAAAAAAAAAAAAAAGAAAGAAAGAAAGAAAGAAAGAAAGAAAGAAAGAAAGAAACTCCAACCTTTAGGAATTTGGCATGGCAGAAAATTGCACTGGTTCTCGGGGTGGGGCGGGGGGGAGAAGTTTCACTGCATTGGGACTGATCAGGTTTGTCCCAGAAGGGCAATAGCACCAAAGCAAAATGGGGTGGATTTGGGAGTAAAGTGAAGCAAAGAGCCAGTGTCCAAATTAGCTGCCTTCAGCAGGTGTCTCTGTGACTACACTAGGGGTGGGTAATGGAGAGGGTAATGGTGCTCCCTGAGTCTTTGGTCCCCAGAGAGGCAATGCCACCTCTCCCAGAAGCAATCCATGAAAAGGGAAACTTCTCTTCCAGTTCATCCAACAGGATCCCCAGATCCTGCCACCTACTCTGGGCTTTCTACCATCCTTCTTCACAGGAGCACTGCAATACTACCACACTCCACATCAGCCACACTGTGGACCTCTAAAATTCCAGTCTTTGAGCCCCACTGGTTGTAGCAGTTCATAAAATATAGCCCCTCTCATTTTCCCAGTCAATGTCTTTGGGGAAGTGTTTTCCTTGTGCAATCCCCTGTGCATTCCTCTCTCCCTCTCTCCTCTCTGTGTGACCAGGGCTTTCTACCCTCCACAGCACCCACGATCCTTTTCTCTTCCAAATCATGTCTCTGCACCACTTATCTTCCATAATGTGACCTCTTCTCTTCCTCTAGTTGTGCATTTTTGTCTTAAGCCCTACCTATAACTGTATATTTGTCTAAATCTCCTTTCGGCTTTGTCAGTTTTTCTTCATGTACTTTGAAACTGTTTTTAGGCATATAAATATTTAGAATTATTTTGTCCCACTAATCATTTGTAATATCCTTTGCTCTTAATCTACTTTGATATTTAATATAGCCACTTTAGTTTTCTTTTGTTAGAGTTTTCATGGTCTATCTTTATTTTTTCTTTTATTTTTAAACAAGTAATATCATTATTTGAAATACATTTCTTATATACAACATATAGTTTGATCATGGTTCATCCATTTTGACAATATCTTTTTATGGTTTACTTAGATCATTGGTATTTATATCATTTGTATATAATGTAATTACTTAAATGCTTGGAATTAGTTCCATAATTTTCTTGTTTTTTACTTGCTTCCTCTCTTAATATTTGTCTCCCTTTTCCTACTTACTTTTGAGTCATTTGAATTTTTTTTTTTTAGCAAATCACTTTAAAGTATATAAAGTGATTTTGACTTTATCTCTCTCTATATATATTTTTTGGATTTTAGTAGGTGCTTTAGGGATTAAAACATACATACTCAAATATCACAGTCTACTTACAACCAACATTTTACAATTTCAAGAAAAACATAGAAAACTTACTATCATCCAGGTCCCTGTACATTAAAGTTTTCTTATATATTACAACTACATGTATTGAAAAAAAAAGTAAATCAGTGTATAATTTTTGTTTTCATAAATCAAATTAATCATTTAAAAACTCAGAAATAAGTAATCTATTATAGGTATCCAAATATTTACCATTTCCATTGTTCTTCCTTCATTACCAAGGTCTTAAATTTCTCTCTGGAATTATGTCCCTTCCGTCTGAAAAAACTTTTAGCAACAATTCTTTTAAAACAGATTTGCAAGTAATTAATTCTCTTAGATTTTCTCAGAATATGCCCCTATTTTACTTTCATTCTTGATGAATATTTCTACAGGATGTTGAATTTTCTTTCAATACTTTATAAATGTTCTAATAACTTCTGCCTTGCATGGTTTCTAATTAGAAATATACAATGATTCAAACTGTTGCTCTTTTTCAAGCTGTGTTATTTTACTCTGGCTACTTTCAGAATTTTTTTTTTTTTGTTTAAGTCTTCAGCAGGTTTATTATTGTGTATCAGATCATGGCATTCTTTGGATTTATCTTGTTTAAGATAGTCTGAGCTTCTTGAATATGTCATTATGTAACTTTTGTTAAAGTTGGGAAATTTTTATCCATTAATTTTGTAAATGTTTTGTATATACCACCTTCTTTCCCTTGCCATACTGAAATTCATATTACATGAATATTTAGTCTTCTGCTAATTTACTATAGGTCACTGAGAATATTTTCTTTCCTTTATCATTTCCATTCTGCTACCGAGTCTATCCATGTGTTTTTCATTTCATCTATTATATATTTTACATATAATATTTCCATTTGGTTTTCCTTTGCAAATTTCATTTGTTTGCTTAGATATTCCCCCCCCCTGCCCCCTCCCCCCCCATCACCATTCAATTTAAAAGAAAGCCCAGGAGTTCTTAGACAACTTTGGAGGACACTTTCTCACACACTTCCCTCCTTGCATTAGTAATTTCCGATTTTGGGGGGCTCCCTCCACCTTTTTTGTCTAGAAATCTGGACTTTAGTTTCTATAAAGCACTATACCAATATCCATGTCCAAGTGCTAGAATTATAGAGAAAGAAAAAAACAGCAATGGTTGCCCCGACTTCCTGGACCATAGATAGCATCACCAAATCAGAAAGGAAGCTTATCCTTCCTCAGAGCTTGGGCCTTGTGGGCTCTTGTGGTCTCTGTGATTTCATTCATCCTGTGATCTTTTTCCATTTTTTATTATTTTTAATTTTTATTATTTTTTAACTTTTTATTTAAATTCGAGTTGGTTAACAAAGAGTGTAATATCAGTTTCAGGTATACAATATAGCGATTCAACATTCCGTACAAAGATCACTTTCTGGCTTTATGAACCAGACAAGAGGACTTTTCCTGGTGCCCTCTCATCATCTGTACATGAGTGCTCACTTTTGTGTTGTATGTTGTGTAGTATTCAGGTCCTAGAAAAACAATGGACAAAGAAATGCTAACTCACCATTGGTTCAGTGTTGTTTGAAATTCTTCTCCAATCAATCGGCTACAATTTATGTTTCAGTGTTTTCAAATAGTTACTAAATCCACTCTTGGTAAGTTTTATAGTTTCTTTCAGTGGGAGAAACAAGGTAAAATATGCTTACTCCATCTATCTGGAACCAGACCACAAAACTGCTTGTGCTTTGAGCAGAAAATGTATATTCTTTACATGTTCCTTTGAGGGAAAACATAGATGATAAAGTATTTTTGTTAAACAACATTGAATATCACTATTTCTCCAACTCCAGATGTTAATATAGATAATTATATTTGATAATTTGTGTATTTGATCATATGGACTGTGCAATCTCATAGAGCTAATAAATGACTGGATCTGTAAGTTATTAAAAGAATATGCTGATCAAACCCCAGGAATTAATTTCAAAGGAATGGCGATAATATAATAGCTAACCCTTGAACTTGGGTTAACTTCCACATCTGATTATTCCTCTAGTTTAAATATCATGTCTTTATCTCTATCATTGTTTTACAAAAGTCTACATATTCCTCATATACACCGTCATTTATGCAAACCTCCCAAGCCTCTTTGGATAATTAAGAAAATGTCCCATTAGTTTAATGTGTGATTTCAAATATAATATTAAATGAAAACATATACAATAGTGCACCTCTGCCTTTTATAGATCTAAAATTTATTCCTATAGGAGGGAAAAATATGGACTTTCTCTTCAATCAACTTCAAAACTTTTAGTCACATATTCCCCATGCATAAAAATATAAAGGAAATAATTGGCATTGTCTCTCTTTTTATAATAAACACCCTACCCTGGTCCATAGCCATGCAAACACCACCCACAGAACCACAGCTAAATGTTTAATAATTAAATTTCTCATAAAATACATAAAAGCTGGTATTCAAAAATTTCTAATAAGTTTGGAGCTCTTAAAGTGTACATTTATAGTAAGATATCTTATTATACCTTTAGATTTTAAAGAGAAGTAGCCAAAAGACGATTTATGTTTCACTTTTTTTTCGTAATTATATTTTGGTTTTGCAAGTTTTCCTATAATGCACAAATTAACATATGTGCTTACTTTAGGTCAAAGTATGTTTCTTCATGTATCTCCTAAGAAAATTATGTTTGAAAGAACATCATAGTTTTATGTTAGACAATATTAATATGATTTTAACTAATTTCTCCTATTTTGTCATTTTCTTTGTGATATATTTCATTTTTTCATAGAATTTTCATATTCACTACAGTTATTTACAATCAATCTAAGTCTTTCCTCATTTGATCAAACCCATCAATGTTGAGTATAAACCAACTCCCTTGGGGTACACAGTATGATGAGAAGCTCTAATTTAGTATCATAATGAGCAAATTCCCACTGAACTATTTTTGTACAATTCTATAAATTATGTTCTTGATTAACATCTCCCTGATATTAAAACTCTATTACTTGGGAATGTAAAAATGAGTTTGAAATAAAATACTGAAGACTGTATTTAGGAGGGTTATTTTTCTGACATCAGAATGATCCTGATGATCTATTAGAATTTTTCTAGGCTTCTTTTTTAAAATATTGCTTGGGGCCATTGAGATGACTTTAAATTCATCCTGCTGAGAAGCTAAGCAGAAGGGATTAATATAGGGTATGTTCTTGCATTTATAAGAGCTAAACTAGATTGTTTAGAATCAGAACACAGAAAGTATGAAGGTAGATATACTGATGACTTTAACAGATTACCCAATTTTAAAAAGGTGAAGAAAAACTATGTCCCCCAGCAATTTTATTCACTCAAATGTAATTGGAATGCTATGAAATAGATCCATAAACAGACTTCACATCAGTAATTATTTGGTTTCTCTATTTTCAGAAGAACTGATTGGAGGGGCAGTTGTTATTGTATTATTTTGTCTATATCACCTAAACATATATTAAATTTTCTTTCATTAAAATTTGATCTTTTATGGGAACTTCTGTGATCAAAAATAAAACAGAAGGGCTCTCCCTCCGGTTCCTTTGCCTTATTCCAATTTTGGAAATGAGAACTACTTAATGTACTAGAGAATCACAATTTCCTGTAGGGCAATTCTAGTTTTAGCTGCAGCAGCAGAAAGAACTGCTTTTTTTTTTTTTTTTTAAATCTTATCCTTTGTTTCCCTGGGTGAGATTTATTATTCCCCCTTATAGATGCCTCAATCTTAAAAATACATAGATATAAATTAGATGTGACCAAAAGTGATCAAAGCATTTAAAATGCTTTCATTCCTGTGTTTTATATTCCACTAAATTAAATTGTAATTATCAATAACATTTTATGTCTCTTGTTAATCTTTATTTACCTATAAATTTAGTTAATATTCAATAAAAGATTAAATTAAATTAAATTTGTGTTCCAGAGATTTCCATATACTTTTGTTTTAAATTTTTTATTTTTGAGAGAGAGAGACAGCAAATGGGGGAGGGGAAGAGAGAGGGAGACAGAATCTGAAGCAGGCTCCAGGCTCTGAGCTGTCAGCACAAAGCCCAGTGCGGGGCTGGAACTCACCAACCAGGAGATCATGACCTGAGCGGGAGTCATCTCAACCGACTGAGCCACTCAGATGCCCCTGGAATACTTTTTTGTAGATATTTGAATAATACACAATCAAATATCAACTAATATGTTTGTTTAATATGTCTAATATATGTGGGTAAGACTTGCAGTTATTCTGTGTTCTCTTAGTTGTTGAAGTTATGAAGATTCCCAAATTTTGAACTTACTACTACTTGATCCATTGACAATGAGGAGAAACAAACAAACAACAAACAAAAACAAAAACAAAAAACCTTACATGATTGATTTTTAAAAGGAATTAAAGTATTTGGTAAAATTAATGAAAACCTGAAATGAAATGAAGTAAAAGTTTTCCCTCCTCTTAAGTTCAAAGAGATGTTGAGATAGTGTTTACCTTGTGACAAAAGCCAGAAAGAGTGAAGATCGAGTAATATTAAAATACATGAAAGAAAGTTGGTTGATCGAAAGTTGTTACTTCCTTTGTTTTTAACTGCATTCTAGTATTTTAAAAGTAATATATTAAAGATTCTTTAGGACATCTTAGGGAAGAATTGTGGGTAGGTAGGTGAATGTGACAAAAAAGAGAAATTTTGTCTTACTATTAGAAAGTACTTTCTTTTTTTCTTTCTTTTTTTTAGAAAGCACTTTCTAAAAAATTATTATTTCCCTTCATATGCAAAGTGTAATACTATTAGTGACATTATGTAAGGGTTTTAGTAGTGGGAGAAAAATCACATTAAAATGATCACTGAGGACATCTGAAACTCTAATAATCTATGAGTTCAATGTATTCATTCTATATTTAATTAGCTCCAGCACATATTTTTTTATTGACTATATTTTTTTCTTAGTTCAAAGAAAATAAAGGAAAAAAAAACCACAACTAGATGTCATTGGTTCATTTGGGAAGAAAATATGTTCTAGTTAGGTCTAGTAATGAAAAAAATTAAGTCAAAAGTTGAAAGGGAATGAACATCATTTTTCTATGAAAATTATGCATGCAATTATTATTGCATATCAATCAGATAAAGATCAGTCATAAATATTACTTTATGTGGACAATCATCAGCAAACCCAAACAATTGTATTTAATTAGTATTCAAAATGCTTTTTTAAATTGGAATTCTGTTGGAATATTACTTTTAATTATATTTTTTGGTCATATTATATTATTAATAGTGTTGCTTTATCATATTTTAATCTGTAAAAAGAGAAAATGAACTATTCCTTTTTATTTGTGAAATGTATAAAAATTGTATGAATGTAAAAATGCTTTTATCCATTGTTTTCAGGAATGTATACAAAACCTATAATTTATGCATTCTTGGTGAGAGGCTGAGTTTCTAGAGTTGACTAAAGGGTAATTTAATGATACATATTGTCTTAAAATGATGATAAATTTTGACTCTTGACAATCTTATCTCAGGGCATTGATGGTGGGTGAGCACACAGAAGTTGTTGCTATTTTAGCACTGTTTATAGTGGTGACAATAAACTATGTTTATACTAAAAATACTACTATATGTTAATGATCTCTAAACACATACCAGCTGATTTAAAACTCACAATAGCCATATAATGTGAGCTACATATAATATTTACATCTTTCAGATACAGAAATAGAGACACAAAGGTATAAATATAGCTTGTCCAAAATTAGAAATATAATAAGTAGATAGATGGAGATTTATAGAAAATAAAAAGCTTATATTAACTCCCATTTCCTGGGTCTTGATATTGATATAAAACTGTCCCTCAGTGATTGAAGCATATTCATTCAATAATAAGATACATGCACCAATTAATAGAGGTTTTGAGTAGAATGTTTAAAACTGATCAAAGTAATTTGTTGAATATATTTTATATCCTAGGTATAGCTTTAAGCATATTCGACATATTAATCAAATTACTCTCTAAATTTGTCCCTTATAAGCAATATTGTCCCAATGTTCATAGGTAAGGAAACTGAGGTACTTACAAAATTCATTCAATTAGTTAAGTAGAGAAGACTGTTTTAAATCTAAGAACTTCTGGTAGTCTAAAACAGTTGGTGACAAATTATTTGTTTTTTTTTTTGACTGAAATTTACTTATTTCACATTAATTTTCTGGGAAAATATATATTAATTTTAGATTTTTAATATCTATATTAACAGGCTTTCTGAATTAGTTTACTCTTTTCAATTTTCTGACTCACTGATTTTGTTGAAATTTTTTCTAGAAGTTTTCTGCTGATCTTTGAAGGTAGCATTTTTTTTCCCCTCAAGGTGTTTTGAAAAATTGTTCTTTCTGTTTCATTTCAGAGGTTTGATTGTGATATATTCCATTGTGCCTTTCCTTGTATTACTCCCACTTTGAGGCTGCTTAGATTCTTGAATCTATGTGTTGCCAGCTTTAAACATTCTCATTTACTATCACTCCTGATACATTTCTCCTTTCTCCTCCCTTGAACTCTATTTACACTTATTGTAGACTTAATGTTCACTTTGTACTATAGACCGCTCTCTTTTTTCCTCCTATTTTTTTTCTCTCTGCTTCTAGTTTGGCTATTTTATATTGACCTGATCTCTAGTTAGCTAGCTGTATTCACAGGGTCCATTTTGTCATTAAATTTATCCAAAAAGTTCTTAATTATAGCTATTTTGTTTGTATTTGTACTATATGTTATTCATTTAATTAATACTAATTCTCCTTCAGTCTAATATTTCATCTTTTTGTCTAATATTTTTGCTAATTTTATTCATTTATATTGTTCCCGTTATTTTTTTTTATTTTTTTAATGTTTATTCCTTTTTGAGACAAAGAGAGAGAGAGAGAGAGAGAGAGAGAGAGAGCATGAATGGGGGAGGGGCAGAGAGAGGAGACACAGAATCTGAAGAAGGCTCCAGGCTCTGAGCTGACAGCACAGAGCCCAATGCGGGGCTGGAACTCACAGACTGTGATATCATGACCTGAACTGAAGTTGGACACTTAACCGACTGAGCCACCCAGGTGTCTCGTGTTTCTCTTATTTTTAAAAAGTTATCTGTTAACCCCAATGTCTAGATTCTCCATGGGTCTGATTCTTTTTTTTTAATTTTTTATTATTTAAAATATTTTTAAAGTTTAGTTATTTTGAGAGAGACAGAGAGAGAGAGAGAGAGAGAGAGAATTCCAAGCTGACTGCACAGAGCCTGATGTGGGGCTCAAACCCATGAACCGTAAAGATCATGACCTGAGCCAATATCAAGAGTCAGTCGCTAAACTGACTGAACCACCCAGCCTCCCCTTTATGGGTCTGATTCTAATGTTTGTTTTCTTTCTCTTCATTGTGAGTTATACTATTTTATCTCTTAACATGTGTAATACTTTTTATATTATTTTATGCATGATATAGAAAGGAATAGAAAAAGCTCCAAATGATGTTTCAACAAGATCATTCCCACTTTCTACTATTGGGCAGACAGGGTAAATGATGGATCACCTCAATCCATCAGAGATCAATTTGGTCAGAACAGGTTGCAATTTTAGTAAGAATCTTTGTGGTTGTTGTTTCTGTTGTTTGTGCATGTTTGACTTAGTCCATTTAGGCAGCTATAACACAATCCCATACACTGGGTGGCTTATAAACAACAGAAACTTATTTCCATAGTTCTGAAGGCTATGAAGTCCAAGATCAAGGTTTTGGCAGATTATGTTATCTGATGAGGGTCCACTTTCTAGTTCATAAATGACCGTCTTTCCTCTGTGTCCTCATGTGGTAGAAGAGCAAGAGAGCTTCCTGGGGTCATTCTATAATGCCATTATAATTCCATTCATGAGGGCTCTACCCTCATCACTTAAAGGCCTGAACTCCAAATACCATCACATTGGGAATTAGTTTCAACATATGAATTTGGAAGACACAAAATTTAGTCTATACCAATGTTTCTAACAGATTTTTATTTGAGTGTTTGATCAGGTCTCTCTCTCTCTCTCTCTCTCTCTCTGCTCAACTGAAGGACTATGTGGGTCTGTTTTTTGGAGGTTTCAGGCTCTGTCACTTTTCCCCTCTGCACCCTACTTCAATCCCAGCAAATGTCTTTAGTGGAAAACAGGGTGTGTGTTTGAGAGAGACCCATTCCTTAGGCGTAAATATTTCTTCTATTACAAAACGATAGAACATTCATTTGACTTACAGAAACTATTAACCTACTACTTTTCAAAAGAATTTATTAAATGGACAATGGGATAAACGCATTCATGCATTTAGGGCTCTGGGATTTTCAAAATTGTTGTGCCAGAACTGCACAAACATCCAAATTTTGCTTGATTCTCTTTCCCCAGGAAAGAGCCTCAATATGAGCCAAGTACAATCACCAGCCATGTTCCGAGTTAGCAAATACTCCCTATGAAGAAGATATTTAATGATCAACTGTCACCATACAAAAACTGTCCCTAATTTCAGATTATTTAATTTGATTTTCTTCCTGAGACGTTTTATTTCTTTAAAAAACATTGTATTTTTCTATTTATCTATGTTTTTCCCCTCTTTTTAATTATTGCAAGGGAAACATAGCCACCTGTGGTTGACTAAAGCCTACTCAGAAGAAAGTCTTGTTCATTGAGTATTTATTTTCTAAAATTCTGTTCTTAATTTCTAGAAATATTATTTTCTCTTTTTAAAAATTTAGTTGTTTATTGCTCAAACTTTATCTACTTCTCTAGATATTTTCTATATTTTTAAATGAAAATTTTGTAAGAATAGTTGTATTTATATTATATCCAACATCATATTACAAGTAGGCCAGTTTTCCCCTTGATTTTCTGTTGATTATCACAAATCATGCATTGTTTCCTTTTGTGCTTATTGAATTTTTTTTCCTCTGAGGTGTTCATGTTCCTTTGAAAAATACTTATGGAACTCCTTTGAGGCCTAGGGTATAGCTGTATTCCTCTAAAAAATGTTTTTTAGTAGTCTAGAATCAATTTAAGTATTTTCATTGGCCAATGTTTTGAATATCCCAGGTACTATAAAGTATATCTGCAAAGACCTATGAATGCCATAGACCTCTGTTTTCAATGGGAATAATAAAAGTTCTAAATATTGTATCATATTTGGATTTTTAAAGCACATGACTACAGCAAGACTAAATTGTTAAATAAATATTAGATAAGGACGATTTATATTTAGAAAAGGTTTTACATAGACCCTGTGAGTCCTAACTTTTCTCTCAAACATGTTTTATCTTATGGGGAAACATACGTTTCCAATTTGTCTCTTCAACTTGTAAGATTTTCAACTTTGTTGTCTTGAAAAATATATTAATTATTTAATCCAAAAGAAGTAGACAGATATGTGGACATTGGAGCTGTGCAAACTTCCTTTATATTAATCAATAAATATAAAAATAAAATAGGCAAATATAAGGAATGATTTATAAAATTTGTTTTATTCAGACTAGAAAGTTAATAAAGGCATAATAGTGACAATCATTTTCCCTAAAATTTTTCTAAATATGATTTTTATTTAGTTTGAAAAATTCTGATAATTAAGCCAAAATTGGAAAAAATAACATCATTAATGAAGGTCTTCCCAGGTAAAATTTATTTAAGTTTGCCATCACCCTTTACTATCAATTTAACCTTCTCCATGCTTTTTAAAGTCTTAATAATTTTTAAATCTATATTTAAAGATCCAATAGTTTATGTAAAAAATCAAAAAAGTACCTATTAATATCATTCTTTAAACTTTTTTTAATTCTTCATCAGCTAATACTTTTGAGTTTAGATGCTAAGAGGGAGAAGATAACACTATATCCTTCCACAAATATATATCCCTTAAATCCTGCAGTATAAAAAATTTATAGTTCATAGTCACACATCTCAACATAAATTAGCAACTGTAAACTATTTGTTTAAAAACAAAAGTAATATAGTGATCAGATTTTTTTATTTCTATTCAAAGTTGGCCTAAAATTTTAATTTTCTTTATTAACTCAATACATTTATCCCTAATGAAAATATATAGTAAAAGAAACTCTGTGACGCTCCCTACACAAATAAATTCCATGTAGACACACTCTGCCCATGAGTTATTCTATTTTCAAATATGCCATTGAATACACTAATATAAAATGCCATACTTCAAAAAATTCTAATTTCCTTAATTCTAATGCACTATACTTTCCATAAATAATTTGGCTGTGGTACCTAGGTAATTATGTGGATATTAGTGAGTCATATTCCTGTCAACATTTAGCAAGAATTATCAATGAAAGTTGAAGAGATTTCATATGTTGGTAGTAAAATTCAATCTGTTGAAAAATCATTGAATAAAAGCTTTTAAAAAATTAACTGACTAAAAATGGAAATAACTTCCCTAGGAATACTGCATCCCTAGACATTTTCAAGTGCCGTGGATTCTTATCTAAGGAAATCAAGATGAAATCCCTGCATTACTGAAAAATTTACAGCTAAGATTTAAAAGTGTTCTATTTTTAATGTTTATTTACTTTTGAGAGACAAAGTGCATGAGGGAGGGGCAGAGAGAGTGGGAGACAGAGGATCTGAAGTGGGTTCTGTGCTGACCACAGAGAGCCCGAGGTAGGGCTCGAACTCACAAACCATGAGATCAAGATAATGACCTGAGCCAAAGTCCGATTTTTAACCAACTGAAGCACACAGGCGCCCCTGCAGCTCAGATTTAAACTCATCCCTCATAGTTTATGAATTACTGCTTACCATGTCCATTCTAAAACCTTGCAGAAACCAAAAATGAAGAAGTGTTTTACCTCCATTTTTTTCAAATAAAATTTCTAATACTGTTTTGTAATGCACATATATATATAGTTAGTAAATATTTCAGAGTTTTATAATGTCTCTGTACATGAATACACACACACACACATATATGTACAGGAATACAAATAATATTTAACTGTGTTTTATAGTTTATTTTTACCAAGACTAGTAAATCACTATATCCCTTATTTAGAATTATTAGGTATTAGCATTCGGTATTAACTATTTAAATGTTCTGTTAATTTATATACTTACCAGACTACTGACCAATAAATTAGTTCATTATGCAATTCGTATTTCATTCCTTTCATCTTTTATATCAAAACTTTTCATTATCATTTTGTAAGTACAATATATTATTTTTCATATTTCAGGGTGCTTGTTCAAATGAGTTAGAATTCATCATACAGCTGATTCACTGTCCATTGTAACAGATCATTAATCTTTGCTGGCAGGTATATTTATATTCTTGGCAGTCACACATTTTCTAGGTTTTCCTTTCTGTTAGAGTGAATGAGCAGAAAGTAGACCAGATGGTCAAAGTGATGGCTCTTCTAAACTTTCTGCAATTATAACACTAAGGATTTACACTCACTTCTGTAATTTCCTCAGAATATGTGCATTTATGTAACTGTGCTTTGTTTTTACTGATGTGTGTGTGTGTGTGTGTGTGTGTGTGTGTAAGATTACTGTTACACATTAAAATCCATTGTGAATTTCAACCAAATTAGAATGTTATTTAATACATATGTATGGTGAGTTGCAAACCACTGTCTTTCACTTTTCTCTCGTAATTATGAAAGCTGGAAAATATTCTGATAAATAATGTCTCCATATGATATAAAAAGACCAGCAATCAATCATCAGAATAAGTTAAGATGCCAATCATGGAGAACCTTTTTATTCATATAAAGATATTTGACTTTATCTAAAAGCCAATGGGTAGAAACTGAAGTGTTTCAGTAATGATACATTAAATTTACATTTCAAAAATTCACCCTACCTGCACTTTAGGAAAGGTATTGGAAGAATACAAAAATGAATTAGAGAAAAGTTATGAGGATAAGACAAGAATACTGGTTGGAGATAATGCTACTTAGTCTAGAACAGTGTCAACAAATTTGGAAGAAAACACATATTTAAAATTACCAGGATATGAAATTGTTTGAAATTAAGAGGTGAAATAAAGGAACGATTTATTATTGCCTCTAAAGTTTCTAAAAGAAGCATTGCCTGGTCATTTATCATGATAGAGAACACTAGAGCTTGCCTAAATTTGGTATGAAAATTATGAGACACTTCTCCAAAGAGGACATCCAGATGGCCAACAAACACATGAAACGATGCTCAGCATCACTCATCATCAGGGAAATACAAATCAAAACCACACTGAGATACCACCTCACGCCAGTCAGAGTGGCTAAAATGAA
>CM053574.1:111504862-111626222 GCA_028646485.1 Cryptoprocta ferox | reverse complement strand
AAAAAAAAATTAAAAAAAAAAACAGAAATAAAAATGGAAACTAAGAGGAAGTCAAAATGACACTTAAAATAGAATTAAATCCTTATTATTTGGGAAGATTAACCATCTCAAAAAAAAAAAAAGAAAATTATGAGTTCAGTTTAAGACATGTTAAATTTTATGTATCTCTTAGATGTTCCAGATTTAAAGGGGGCATACGGAGATTCCACCTACTGGCATGGATTGAAGATTAAATTTAGAAGATGCCAATGTATTTGAAGTTAATGTGGGTGAATGACACCTCTTATAAAAGAAAGACTGTAGGATAAGAAGAAAAGACAGAGTAAAAGAGAGGGGAAGCCCTCATGACCATCAAAGTATAAGGCTTTTTAGGAAAGATATAAAGAGAAAATTAGGTATATATTATATTACAGAATCGTATATGCATAAAGAAAGAACAATAGCATGAAAAGAAGAGCAAATATGATAAGAGGTCTTAGAAATTAAAAAATTCAAATAATAAACTCAGCAAAATTGCAAAACCACAGACTAGTACAGTTGAAAAATTAAGTAGTATTCTTAAAGATATACTTGAAATATAATAAAATACAAGTATAACAAAAATACAAAAAGTATGAAAATATGAGAGAAGAATATTGAGGTAGGCAGAAAAGATGCATATATCCAGTAGGAAAAGCCTCATTCAATTCTTTACAAGAATATTAAAATAAAGTGAGAGAGACTCAACCAAAAATTCTGGTGAAGTCAAGAATCTTCTGATAGTCAAGAATAAAAAAATCATGCTAAATAAACCATTCTAAAAGGAAAAATAAATAATTTAGAAGGATTGTGATTTTTTGGCATCATTATGTACACACAAAGTGTATGTGAATATATATACACGTATTTATTGTATATATATTCTAATAATTATAAATTAATCAGACAAGAATTAAACAATTCATGGTAAACTTTAGTTGATATTTGTAAGATTACTATGCTAATAAGAGTCAATATATATACCCTCTGTGGTGAAAGGCAGATATCCTTGTACCACCTAGTGTTAACAAAGAGTCATAATTATCGGTAGGATTTTTTTAATATAGTAGAACTATTCTACACATTTGAGTAGAGCATTTACAGTGTAAACCATAAGGATGCTAGTTTTGACCAGGAGAAGAGCAGGAAGAATAACTGCAGTCTATTTAGGCTTCACTGCACTCTGTTCTTCTTGGTTGTTATCATCCAGCAGATGCTTAAAAAATCTGTCATAAAAAGAACACTGCATGAAGCATCACACAAGTACCAATGGAAAAACCACTGCACTGACCTCTAAGGTTCTGATGCTTATCCATGTCCACCTTCGCCAACAATTACTTTCTTTTTGAGGGGTGCCTGGGTGGCTCAGTTGGTTAAGTGTCCGACTTCAGCTCAGGTCATGATCTCACAGCTTTTGAGTTTGAGCCTCACCTTGGGCTCTGTGCTGACAACTCAGAGACTGAAGCCTGTTTCAGATTCTGTGTCTCCTTCTTTCTCTGTCCCCCTCACCTGTTCATGCTCTGTCTCTTTCTCTCAATAATAAATAAAAATTTAAAAAAATAAATTACTATCTTTTTGAGAAAAAGACTGCCATGCTACTATAACTAGGTAAAAATGAAATGCCTAATAGTGGGATGTAAAGTACCATCCATCCATAACTATCCATTATGAACTTAATGTTATCTGACACAAAAAGTCATAAGGACAGAATGTTCAGCAAGAATCTAACATGAAGTGAAAATGGCATGAAAAAGTTCAGATACAACTATTGTGTGGTTAGTGGCTTAAATTCCTTCAACACAGTATTGCCTTCTCTCCCTAAATCTACACCTGTAATGCCAAGGGAAGCTTCTTCTAATCAGTTTACTGAGGAGGGAAATCTCAGTTCTTGTTGACAAACAATTCCACAAGATAGAATGGGAGCAGACAGAAGCGGATGGCTGCAGTATTAGAGATCTACTTAGTAAAATATTGTTACCAAAGTTCAGGGGTGAATTTGGTTGTCCACTTTGTCTGAACTGTGTTGGTCAGTAACACAGATCAACACCAACTCATGTACTGTTGCTAATATTGTGGCTGCTTAGAAAGAACAAAATTGAGAGATTGCTAAAAAAGGAAATCTGGGGAAGAAATATATATCTGATCCTCTCCACCTGCGAAAAACTATGAAGATGTTTGTATCTCAAGTGAATGTTCTTCAAAGGGCATCTAATGCAGAGGATGATCTCATAATAAGGTGGTTCAGTAGTCAGAGTTTTCCAGAGAAACAGAGCTTATAGGAATATATGTAAAGAGAGCTATTAGAAGGTACAGGTTCATGTAATTATGGAAGCTAAGAAGTCCCATGATTTGCCTTCTGCAAGTTGGAGACCTAGGAAGGCCAGTGCTGGAGTTTCAAATCCTGAAAACCAGGAGCACTAATTGCAAAAGACAGATGTTACAGCTCAGTCAGTAAGGCAGAGAAAGAGTAATCTTCTCTTCCTCCACATTTTTGTTCTATATGGGCCCTCAACGGATTAGATGATGCCACTCACATTGGGGAGGGTAATATCTTTTACTCAACTGACTGATTCAAATGACAATCTCTCCCCAAAACACCCCACAGATACATCCAGAAATATTGATTAGTCTAATATCTGGGCATTCTATAATCCAGCCAAGTTGACATGTAAAATTAACTTTGTGATAGTACAAAGTGGACAAGATAAAATGTTATGGGAGACCAGCAGCTCCATTTCCCAGTCAATAATGCTTGCTTCATGTACAGAATTGATGACAGGGAAGGTTATCCACAGGCTCAACAACATGGTCTTCTTCTAATGAAGGCTGATATGTAACTGCTATGTGTCTTACCTGTCAATAGCTGATCCAATATGTCAATATTTCCCAGAGGGTCCAGGCAGCACTTTGTGTCAGCTGGATTACATTGAACTGTTTTTATCATGGTGTAGGCATTGATCTGTACTCACTAGAGTGGACATGTATTCAGGATACAAATATGCATTCCCTGAATCTAATGCTTTCTGGCACCATGATCCATGAGTATATGAAATACCCAATTTATCATCATCAGTTTCCACACAATAATGCTTCTTATCAAGGAACTCATTTCATAATTTAAAAAAAATAGAGGGGTGCTGAGGTGGCTCAGTTGATTAAGCGTATGGTCATGATCTTGTTTCATGAGTTCAAGCCCAGCATCAGGCTTTGTGCTGAAAGCACAGTCTGCAGCCTGCTTCAGATTCTGTGTCTCCCTCTCTCTCTGCCCCTTCCCCAGTCACACTCTGTCTCTCCCTCTTTCTCTCTTTCAAAAAAAATTAATAAACATTAAAAATATAAAAAAAAAAAAGAAAGTAAGGTAATAGTTTCAAGGGCTTGGAATTCACCTGTCTTACTACATACCCAATCAGCCAAAATAACCTAGCTAAGGTAACAGTGGGATGGCCTATTGAAAACTTAGGTATAGTACCAGATGGGAAATTATACATTGATTTAATGGGGTTCTATCTAATGGGGTTCCGCAGAATGCCTTATAAATGTTTGAAACAGCAAATAAATATGGCACTATTACAACAATATCACAAATACATGGATTTAGAATCAAAAGGTAGAGGTAGATATGGCCTCCTTTACTATTATACTAATAACTACTTGCCGAATTGTTGATTCCTATGCCATAACTTTAAGCTTTATGAGTTTATATAGCTTCATTTCCAAAACAGGAATATACTTGGGATGCAGTTGTAGTAAAAATGTTTGTTATTTATCTGAAATTCAAGTTTATCTGTGAGTCTTGTACTTTTATTTCTAGATTTGTTGTCAGCTCTATCTTCAAGACTTTCCTCAAATCTTACACTTATCAGAGGCTATCATTAACACAAACTAAACTTAAAGTTGCAATGTGTTCTCAAGCAATCAAATTGTAAATATGATTTACTAAGGTATGTGTTTGCATATGTGTGTTTGTATGTATGAATGTATGTATGTATGTATGTATATTTCTTATTTCATAGCACATATTGTGTTCTAACATATATATTAATTAATAACTCATTTATTATTCCTATTTGCACTTTCTATCACTCCTAAAATATAAGCTCCTGGAATGGCATGGATATTTGTCTTTTGCAATATCTGAACAATCCCAAACACATAAATGTATCTAGAATATAGTAGCCACAAAATTCAAATTTAATGAATCCATTTAAAAAGTAAATATTGGAAAGAAAATTGGCCAAGAATATCTAATTCAATCAATCATAGTACAATTGATCGATTTGACAAAAGAAAGATAGATGTAATGTTACTAGATAACAAAAATATTTAGAAAATATGATATCACCCTCTGAGTTTGTAGATTCTAAAAAACTGTGAAGAAATTGTATCTTCAATTTAAAATTTGGAAAGAAAAAAAAACTTAAAGGACACTTATCCCATCAATATCAGATTGTTCTATACATAAATATCATCTGAATAGAATACAAATATAAAAAACACACTAAGTTATACTGAATAGCTTATAACACATATTTTTTCATAGACTCAGAATGTGTGTATTATTATATTAATAATTTGGGATTATCATATTAATAATTTTTGGGAAATTGGTCACAGGAAGGTAATTTTTACTTACTACTTCACAATGTATTTAAAATTAATTTTAGTTAAGTAGCTTATCCAAAATGAATGCAGGAAGAAAATACAGGGAAACATTAAAATTATGTTTTATAATTTGTGACTGGGAAAGTTCTCAGGTGATATACAAACCCTGATTTTATAAAGGAAAAAACCTAGATGCCAAACAGAAAATATGATCTCACTATAACAGATTTCAAAAACACTGTATTACAATTATATTTAAAATTTAAGCATAAATTGATTATAAGAGCTATTGAAGATACAGTTAGAGACAAAACATTGACATTGGTATTACATTAAAAATATAAATCAATAAGTAAAAGGCAACCCATTAAAGAAGTGCTGAGTGTCTAAAAGTTATTTCACAAAGAAAGAAATGCCAATAGCACATAAATACTCAAAGTGAATGTCGAACTCACTGTAATTAGGTAAATGCAAATGTAAAAATGAGAGAACAAGGAAAAAATATACTCTGACACACACATCCATGGGGATTTAACGTATTGTCCACTTTTTGAAGGTCAATTTGAAAACTAAGCCACAATTTAAGATGTACCAGTTGATTTCTCCATTAACTATATAAAGAAAAGCTAGTTTCCATAATATAAATTTCCATTTTTTAGCAATAATAAAAAAGGTAAAAATAAATATAAGGAAAGCTTTAAAATGTCTAAGAATAGTCCAACTAAAATTTGGGAATAAAATGTATTTCTTGCCTTATGAAAACTATTAAACGCTCCCATTTTGTGTGTGTGTGTGTGTGTATTTTGTTTTTACTTAACACCTTCAAGTATTACTCAGAGAAAGTATTTGTTAAAAATGCTCTTGTTGAAAGCTTAAATAATTCTATAAAATATTCTCACTTCATAGTTTTAATTTGTAATTTAAATCTTAGTAATGTCTAACTATAATCCCACATTTGTGTTTTAGATAGTAAATACAGTAATTAGTAATCATTAAATTTTCTAAACAAATATTTGTCAGAGTTTAATAAGCATAGAATGATATAAAATGGCACAATATTCTACATATTACCCTAAATAGTAGATTATATGAATTTTCAGAAATATGTTCTAAACCTTTGTTAAAGCTCTTTTCTATATTTGTTATTCAATTGTTGCCTTTCAGTAAATAAAATTTATTGCAAAGTACAATAAGGAAAGAAATCAAAGATTATTTGGTTATTATCACAGTGATAATTTTTTAAAAAGTACATTCCCTTCATTGAAATATCAAGTTATATTAAAAGATTAAGTACACTTACCAGTAAATTGGTATAATCTTGTTTTTCACTGAACAGTTGCTTTCTGGTAAGTCTGGATAAAACACATTATCTTTGGTAATAATATCTTTGAAAAGTGAATCATTCAAGCAAACATAAAGAGTTTTATTTTTACTTATTTCCACAAGGACTTTTAGCTGTCTTTCAAAACACATACATTGCAACAAAATAACATAATAATTGAGAGTGAGTAAAAATTTCAAAAATTCATGAAGTAAATAAATTTAAAAATTAAATTTAAAAGGAAATCAAATGTACATATTAAATATTCTTTCTGGAAGAATGGTATTTATAAACTTTCTAACACTGGTGGATTTTTTTCATGTCATAGATAGTAGTAAATAAAGCAGCCATAAAGAACAACATTTGATTGATTGATGGATATATATAAAAATATGTGGACAGGTGAAATGCTTGGGAATATGTAGTCTTGTTGATCTATCACAATTTTACATGATCTTCTTTCATTCTCATATACAAAGTAAGGGAAAAACAGACTATTAACTATGGAGAACAAACTGAGGGCTGCTGGACGGGCAGAGCATGGGAGGATGGGCTAAATGGGTGATGATTAAGGAGGGCAATTATTGTGATGACCACTGGGTGTAAAATGTAAGTGATGAATCACTAAATTTTACTTCTGAAACTAATATTACACTATATGTTAACCAACTACGATTTAAATAAAAACTTGAAACAAATAAAGGAGAAATACAATGATATTTTGGAAATAAATTTTTATTTCCCCAAAATAAGCTATTATTTACTCTATTTAATCTTATAATTTACAGATATTTTTTGGTAGAAATCATCCTGTATTGCACAAAACATTCCTCCTAGCCCACAAGTATTATCCAGTGTTATAGCAAGTCATTCCCAATGCTGCCGTTTCTCAGTTCAAAGATAAACTGTCCTTTCTCTCTCTTGGAACCATACAGTTTTATCGGTTTCTTTTGTACTCCAGTTCCAGCACGTCTCTTAGAATTTTTGTATTTACAGTTCACTGTTCCTTGGCTTTTCATAACCGTATTCCTTCTTATTCATATATATCATGGCTCGTTATAATTATCTCTTCCATTCATTTTCTGTACTGTTGACTGTTTTTTCTCTCTCATTAATCTAAACTCTAAATCTGGTTAAATTTCTCTCTTTCTGTTTTACTGCCTTGAAAAAACACACACACCCATGTTGGTCTGTCTCATTTTAAAGTAATGATCACAAATCAGAGTAGTCTTTAAAAAGTGGGTGGAAATCCTGCAACAGTTCAAAATGATTCCATCCATCATGATACAGGAAAATTAATCCATGCCTTCTCTCTTTTGAAGCTTCTGATAGACTCCCTCCTTCCTCTCAGCTGATGAATGACCCTACATCTTATTTTGCTAAGATTGAAAGGGCAATCATGAGAGAGGTTTCTCATTATCCAAGCACTAAATGTCACTATGTATCAGCTTTCACGCATGGCACTCTCCCTGGATAACCTACCATTTTTCTATCTTGTCCATGGCATCCCAATTTTACTCACATAGTCAAAGACTCCACACATGTAGTTGTGTTTTAATTCTCTGCATCACAAGTTTCTTTTTCTTAACATGATCAGTATAAATATGCTATAGCATTCATTCATTTAAAAACTTACAGGAAAAACAAAACAATCTATTTTGTCCCTACTTTCCCCATCACCCACTGCCCCTTCTTCTTTTCCCTTTGCAACAAACTAAGGAAAGGAGTCTGCAATTACAGAAATTTCATGTTCTTCTCTCCAGAACTTACTCTTAACTCCAATGCTTAAATTACCACAACTTGAACAAATTCCCTTCTGTTAAAATCATCCATTACCTTATTATAAGTAAAATGTATGAATCACGGGTGTCAGGGTGGGTCAGTTGATTAAGCATCCAACTCTTGATTCTGGCTCAAGTCATGATCTCATGATCTGTGGATTCAAGACCCATGTCAGGTTCTGTGCTGACCGTGCAGAGCCTGCTTGGGATTCTCCCTCTCCCCCCTCTCTCTGCCTCTTCCCTGCTCACAGTCTCCCTCTCTCAAAATAAATAAATAAACTTAAATAAAATATATGAATCATTTTCTTAACTTACTGAAGTTATTAGCTGTCTATGACAAATTTGACCACTATCTCTTTTTAGAAAGACCTTTCTTTTAATATACCATTATTGTGAAACACGAATGCACACACATACAGACACACCCTCTGTGTACTTTCCATTCAGTTAAAAATAATAAAATTAAATATTACTATTAATGTTAACCCCTACTGAGTAACTTTTCAAACACATTCACCTCCCAAGGATAGATGTTATTCCAAATGTCATCCTTATCATATTCTTGTTTATCCTTATGTTATATAAATTTACCATAATTAATTTGAACATTTTTGGTGCCAGTGTTATTTTGTGATATCCATCCAGGTTATATCTGGAGATAAACTGCCAAACTTCATTCCTATAAACTGAGTCTTGCACGAATGTGCTACAACCTATTTACTCATTTTCTTGTCTCCTGAGAATTTGCTTTCTTCTATTTTTTTTTGCTCAAATCAAAGTAAATGTTGATATGAATATTCTTTCTGATGTAGCTATAAAGGAGCTTCCTTAGAATTTTTAACTAAAGGAGGAATTCTGGATCATAATTTATAATACATATGTTTAAATTTATATAAGACAATTTTTGTCAAAATTATTCTAATTTTAATGAAAATGCATATTTTATTTTAATTCCTATTATTTGATATCCTCATGAACACTTCTACCTCAACATATATGCCAAGTGGTAGGTATGGGATTATTTTTTTCATGATTTTAATCTTCATTCTTATTTAATAGTAATGTTTTTCACTGCTTATTCGCCAAGTAGTTTTTCTCTTTAAGTAAAATTATTTTTTACGTCTTTGTCCATTTTTGCTGTTGTTGTATTGTTTTTTTCTATTCAATTGTGTAAAAAGATTTATTTTAATCTTATTTGTACAAAACTGGATCTATTATTATCCTTGCTTCAGCATGCATTCTTATCATTAATTTACTCATGTCTTCTTATACATTCTGTATTAATTCATTTTAACAATATATTACACATTCATAAAAGCAATACATTATTCAAGAGCTGGAATATTGATAATAACTTGAATTGCCTGAGTGTTTCTTTTCTACTCTGTTCACCCAAGGAATTGACTATACTGTTTTGCTTTATTATTTCCTTTCTTTATATAGATATACACACACATGCACACACACACATTTCTAAAAATCATATTGCCCAATGTTGATACTATAGATTTCATTAAAATGAGTATTGTTCTGAATGTTATGTTCTGAGATTTATTTTAATTTATTACATTGATAACACATCAATATTTTCTATATAACTAAAGTTCATGCACCTTTACTCTTGGATAACATTCTATTGTATAACTATATGATAATGAATTTATCTATTTTTTTAGTGAGTTTAGTTTATTTCATGTTTACATTGTTTTAAACATTCCCAGTTTTAGATTTTATACATAAATTTTCTAGAATACATATGCAAGAGTATCTCTCTGGAGCACATCTGAAAAGAATAATGTTGGATCATAAGATTTGTGAATGCTCACATTTACAAGATAATAACTAATTATTTACCAATGTGATTTTTTAGCATCTGATGCCATTTACAATGTTTGTGATACACATTTTCTTGGATTTCCTTTTATCTCACTGACAGCAATTCTTTCTCTGCTTTGTAAGTTCCTACCCTTTTCCCCAGCTTTTTATTTTTCTTTTAAGTGTCCCCAAGCCTCAATTCTTTGGTACTGCTCACTTCTCTAATTACATTTAATCTTTGATGATTTTATTAGTCTTACATATTTAAAACTCATGTACATCTGATTACACCTAATTTAATTAGGTGATTTTTTTTCCTTTCAGCTACTTTTGGAAAATATATTTTCTCAAAACTTTGGTCCTAATTTATTCTATTCTAACTATGCTCACAGTTTCAAATGTCATTCAAATCATACCTATTCTGTCTTGGATTACTGGAAGTAACCTCCTAACTTATCTTCTGGTTTCTACTCTTGCTACCTGACAGTTTATTCTCAGTATGACAATCAGAAATGTCTCTTTTAAAACAAATCAAGTCACTGTTCTGCTAAAATTCTGCAATGCTAGGCAACTTCAAATAAAGTTAGAGACTCTGCTTTCCAGTTCTATAAGTAAGAAGCATGGAAGTTGCCACTCTGTCCTAAAAACAAGGGAAAAGATGAACAGAGTGAAAACTCAGTAACTTCTCATAGATCCACAAAAGAGGGGAGGAAACAAAGCAATCCCTACCACCAGGATTGGAGAGATGGGCAAGCAGATAAAGGGAGTCATATTTCACCAAGGCAGACCTCGGAAGTGAAAACCTCTGCAGGAACCAGTGCCAGGGTAGGAAAATCTGACCTGTAGTTGATGAATTGCTAGAGGCTTCCACTTACTTTAGCCATCCTCTCCTACTTATGGAGAAACTTAAAAGATTGAGAAATTCTTGTGAAATTCATGGTCCAGAGGCATAACCTCACTAAAAGACTGGTAGCTAGTCATAGGAATATAGAACACTTCCCCAATTTTACACATTACCAAAGCATTACTAAAGGTCTTTTTACAGAAGTTATTTTTACACGGCACATCATGTCTGGCTATTAAGAAAAAAAAATTGAAAGGTAAATCAAAAGGCAAAAAAAAGAAAAAAACCCACAATCTGAAGAGACAGAATATGCATCAGAACCAGGCATGGCAAGGATGTTGGGATAATCAAACTAGGTGTTTAAACAACTATGAATAACATGACGAGGGCTCTAATGGATAAAAAAGACAATACTCAAGAACAGGTGGATAGTGTAAGCAGAGAGATGGAAATTCTAGAAATAAAGTAAAAGAAATGCTGGAAATAAAAAAAACCATAAACAGAAGTAAAGAATGTTTTTTGTGGGTTTACTAGTATTCTGTACACAGCTGAGGAAAGAATCTCTGTGCTAGAGAATATCTCAATAGAATCCCCAAAACTGACAAGCAAAGAGAACTGAGACTAAAAAATCAGAACAGAATATTCAAGGACAGTGGGACACCTATAAAAGGTATATCACATTCATAATGGAAATATCAACGGAGAAGAAAGAGAGGAAAGAACAGAAAAAATATCTGAAACAATGACTCTGAGAATTTTCCCAAATTATCAGACACCAAGACACATATCTCAGAAAACACCAGGCAGAACAAATGAAAAAATAAAAAAATACATGCAAGCATATCATTTTGAAACTAAAGAAAATCAAAGAAAAAAAAAAAAACAACCTGAAAGGAGTCAGAGATTAAAAAAAAAAAATCTTACATATAGAACAAAGATACGAATCAGTTCTGACTTTTCATCAGAAACCATGCAAGCAAGAAGAGAGTGGAGTGAAATATTTAAAGTGTTGAAAGAAATAAAATTAAGCCAAGTATTCTGTGTATTACAAAATCATGGTTTCACCTGTGAAGGATAAAGACTTTCTCAGGCAAACAAAAATTGAGGGATTGTTGCCAGTAGACTAGCATTGTAAGAAATGCTACAAGAAGTTCTTTAGAGAGAAGGATAATAAAATATTAGTTTGGTCCTTCATAAACTGGAGAAGAGCATCAAGAAAGCAAAAAGTAAAAACAAACAAACATCATTTTTCATTGTTTCTGTATTCAATTTTAATTGATATACAGTGCTATATTAGCCTCAGTTGTACAATGTAATAATACAATAATTCTATACATTTTTCAGGGTTCATCACAATAAGTGTACTCTTAATCCCCTTCACCTATCTTACTCCTCCTTCTCCACCTCCTCTTTTATTTTTCTTACTTGTAATGTATCTAACCAATAACAGTTTATTCAAAATAAATATAACAGTAAGGTAATTAAATGTGTGCATATATATATTTACTTACTTGTAGTTATATATAAGTGAAATGAATGACAGAAATAACACAAGAAACAGAAGATAGGAATTAGGATTATTTTGTTACTAGGTATTTACATTACCCATGAAGTGGAATAGTGTTATTTGAAAGTATATTTGAAATAGCTGCAATGTATATTGCATACTGAAATCTGGAATTGGATCCATTGATGAAATTGAAAACTGAGACCTTGTTATGGTAGGCAAAGATGCGATATTCCCAAGCACTTAAGTATAAGAATTCGTAAACCCCTGATTCATGGTGGATACAAATTGGGTAGGAGAATGGAAATTACTTTAAGAAAACCTCTGTCATTTTAAAACTATGGATTCAATGGTCATTTTAGTAATTTTGAAATTTCACTATTTTGTTAACTGCCTAGACTTAAAACTTGAAAAAACTGTGTCCAAAGCACCATGTAAATAAGCCTTCAACCCTTGACTAAGCAGGGTAAGGCTGTGCTGCAAATCTTTTAAATATAGCAGAACCACAAAACAGGGTGATTTTAATTCACTTTGGGCATGTCTTTATTCTCAGTTCTGCTCACTGATTTAAATGATAAGTGTCCTGTTATGGAATATTTGAGTGAATCTTCTTATGAACATTGGATCACCATTTTAACCAGTTGACCCTTATAAAAGGTAAAAATCCTCCCATTGCCTGGAGATCAAAGACCTCAATCAAATTTCTATATCTCAAAGTCCACTGCTACTCCACCTCATCATCTGTTATCAGTAACTAATTTAAGTTCTCAGCATACTCCCAATTTGGAATCACAGTATCTACTAAATAAATACCTTATGCATGAAAATTTCTGCAATTCTTTTCTAATACATTGTTGTTGTGTGCTGGTCTCAGCCTATTGACCACCAATGCTGTGTCTAGAATGGTTCTTGTGATTCTTATTTTGATTGCAAGATGCCCTCAGCATTAGTCATCAGGAAACTTTGAAAAAAAAGAGGGGGCTTACAAATCCTTCAAAGTTATATAGGACACTTGGGGTCACACACTGAAGTTGGGAGTAGAGACAAAGAGAGTGGGGTAAGGACCTGGAGTTCTGATTTTATTATGGTTGAGGGTGGGGACCTAGGTTTCATAGGCTCACTCTTTATAGGTGGGTTAAAAAAGGATGAGTTGTATAATCTGAGACAACATGGATGGAGCTAGAGGGCATTATGCTAAGTGATATAAGTCAGACTAAGAAAGACAATTACCATGTGATTTCACCATAAATGGAATCTTAAAAAAATGAACAAAAAAATCAGATTCATAACTATAAATATGAGAACAAATTGATGGTTACCAGAGCAGAGGGGGTTGGGAGGATTGGGCAAAAATGGGTGAAGGGGAGAGCGAGGGAGATACAGGTCTCCAGTCGTGGAATGATAAAGCATGGGGGAAAAAAGCATAACATAAGGACATATAGTCAATGATACTGTAATAGTGATGTAATGGGACAGATGGTAGCTATACTTGTGGTGAACATAGCATAATGTATAAACTTGTTAAGTCACTAAGTTGTACACCTGAAACTAATGAAACATTACATGTCAACTATACTCAAAAAATGAAAACAAACAAACAAACATATGAACAGAAATTTAAAGCACTGGCCAGTGGCAGGGGGCAGGAAACAGGAGGCCCAAATGATCATTTACCTAAATCAACAAAGATCTTTAAAACAAAGGAGTCTGGGCTGGGGATGGGGGTACACATGGCCTGGCTCTTTATAGAGTCCTGGAGCTGGCAGTCTGTTTATTCAAGACAGCCATCTTTTTTTAAAATAGTTTGCTAAAGTTTACTTATTTATTTCGAGAGAGGCAAAAATGGCACAAATGGCAGAGCAGAGGGGCAAAGAGAGAGAGAGAAAGAATCCCAAGCAGGCTAGACACTACAGTCCCAACTGGGGGCTAGAACTCACAAAACCTTGAGATCATGACCTGAACCTAAACTAAGAGTGGAGAGCTTAACTGACTGAACCACTCAGGTACCCTAAGACATTCATCTTTAAAGTGAATGTCTCCGCAATCAAAATTTAATTCAGGCACTTGCATTATGAAAAGAAAAGCCATCAGAGTTTACATGATCTATATACTGACCAGGACCAGGAAAACCTGCTGGATTAAGGAGGACATAAAATTAGGCCTAAAAGGGAAGTTTGATGATATGGGAGACTCTCCTGTGACTCAAGATTCAATATTCTGACACGTTGGGGTTGGTTTGATATACTAATATAACAAACACTTTAAACGTAGGTGTGACATAGCTACAAGTCAATTAGTTAACATTATTGAACTGCCTTGAAAGAGTATTCGGCAAGGGTTCAAAGAGTTTTGAGAGATGGGCACTTTAAAGCAGGTATTGTGCCAGAGACCAAAGAACCAACAAGGTGACTATGTTCCCTGTAAGGTGCAGTTGGCCCCAAAAGGGACATACAAGTGAGTGGTTCAACAGGATTATATATAGCAATAAAATATGAAACAATAGGTAATGGGACATGAGTATTTCTGAGGGGGTGATAGATGTATAGCCAATAACGACATATGGCCAAGAGAGATCAAAGTCTTATAAGCTGAAGGCTGGTATCAGAAGCTGTAATGGAAAAATAATTTTTCACCGGATTCCAAATCTGAAGCCATTCCTAGACCCAGAGTTTATCACTTGCATGGGAAGCTGTGTTCTTTTGAGGACAAACTCTGTAATACCATAAAAAGTATATACGACAAACATTCTTCCACATAATGAGGTGATGGAGCCAGTTTATATCAGGTTTCAAAAGATTATTAGCATCTTCCACACCTCCATGTTGAATATTTTCATGTTTATATCTTTAAAGAAATGGGTGTATCTACACCATGGAATTGAACAACAAAATGCTACAAAATAAGGTTGTTGGGTTTTATCTCCCCATAGAAGCATTCAGAACCTCACGGCTTACACCAGTTTTTCACCATAACTCAATACAAATAAAAGGGAAGAAACAGCTCTTTGTTTTTTGGTTTTTTAAATTTTAACATTTATTTAGTTTTGAGACAGAAAGACACAGAGCATGAGTGGGGGAGGGGCAGAGAAAGGGAGACACAGAATCTGAAGCAGGCTCCAGGCTCTGAGCTGTCAGCACAGAACCCAATGTGGGGTTCGAATGCACGGACCATGAGATCATGACCTAAGGTGAAGTCAGACACTTAACTGACTGAGCCACCCAGGCGCCCCCCCCAAAAAACAGCTCTTTGAAGAGCTGTTGAATATAGGCTTTGAACTGACTTCCACATACCAGTTTTGCTGCACTAAAAACCAATCCTGTGTGCATTTCTCCAGTCCCTGGGTGTATGATTGAAATGCACCATTGACAGCTGATGCAATCTTCATATCCTTTGCCAGAAATGGACTAAAAACCATTATGATGAAATGAACCAGGAAAAATCCATGACAGTTTCTTATTTATTATAAATAATTAATATTTATTTATACAATATATATTTGTTAAATCAGAATAAATATCACATCTTCAGTGAAATTGCATAGTTAAGTGTTACTCTCAAAATTTTCAATAATAAAGTGGCGGTCATCTCTATGATATTCCTACTCATGAATGAGTTTAGGTTCTCAAACATTTAAATAAATAAAAACCAAAAAAAGAGAGACAGATGGTAAATGGTGAATGACAGTGGTTGACTGTCAACTTACCCAATTTATTGCTTGAATATCAGCCTCTGTGCAAGATGCGTTTCTTTACTTTCAAAGATTAATAGATTAATAGCTTCTGGCACCTAGTGTGCAGATCTGTTTAAGAAATTTCTTAAATCTTGAGGCTAAAAACTGTTCAAATCAACATGGAAAGGAAAGCATTCCACACACTGAGTTGTCCCCTGGATATTTTAATTCTCCTGGTTTCGGCCAGGAGAAATCTGCGAATATTACCATGATACACTACAATGGTGTCAGAAAGTAGGCACCTTCCTACTTGTTCCAGTGATCTATAGTTGCTCAGTGAGCAACTGAGTGGTAATTCTGGGTAACTTTCAAAAGCAAAATGACTAATGCCTCAGACTTATCAACAATAAGGTATTAATTCCATCAGGCATTTGTTTAAAACTTTTCCAAAAAATTGCTTACCTCCCAGGTACTTTTCTTGGCATATGGACTTGGACTGGGATGAGTGGGATCCTATGGCCAGAGAAAGTACTTGAAGTTGGAAACCAAACAATTGGCTTAAAGAAGCATGTCACTGTCTCCAATTATTCCCCAGCAAAACTTTACACTAGTGAAAGTGGAAAAATCTTAAAGGCTCTTGAAAGCAGGCTTTGGACTTACATCAGTATACCAAGAAAGCTGAAATGTCATCACAAACGCCTTCTAAAACTCAGTGCATTTAGAAGCCAAAGTTGATGTGCATGTAAATGTGGAGTATTTGGGTGATGGGAGCAGAAAAGTGAAGCCCTCTGTGAAACCTACTTCATCTTCCACATTGACTATTTTGCCTCACAATAGGTATTGCAAGGAATCTACAGAGAAATCCGTAAATTTTCAGGATCCATAAACAATATATCAAACCATTTGCCTCAAAGAAAATTGACAAGGAATATTTACTTTTTTAAAATCCTGGATCTATTTCTTTTTAAATTTGTGATTATGTTTTCACAAATTTTGAGACTATCTATTTAAATCTTACTAGAGAAAAACAGTTCTGGCCCCACAAGATTTAGAACATAACATCAAACTGTAATAAAGGCAGCTGAGCAATAAAAACAGGCTCTGGAAAAGTTAAGCATAAATATTAACAGCCAAGTAAGTGACAAAGGATACTTTAGATGGATACATAAGGTTAAATGATATTGTTGTCAATAGTAACACTCTGACATCTGTTTATCAGAAAATAGGAAGTTGGGACACCTGGGTGGCTCAGTAGATTGAGTGACTGACTTGATTTTGGCTGAGGTCATGATCCCAGGGCCATGGGTTCAAGCCCTGCATTGGGCTCTATGCTGGCAATGCAGAGCCTGCTTGGGATTCTCTCTCTCCCTCTCTCTATGTTCCTGCCCTGCTCTCTTTCTCTCTCTTTCTCCAAATAAATAAATAGACTTAAAAATTATAAAAAATATATTAGAAAGTAGCCTTAGAGCTTCAAACTCACTTTCTGTCTCCACCCACCAATGGTGCTTCCGGCATTAAACATTCCTAGGAAATCCCATGTGAAAGCACCAAATTTCCTTGGAGAGTACACTGATTTATCTGGTCTTCTTCACACCTATGCCATTCCCATCAGTCTATGCCCCCAACCTCCATCACAATAAGTATGAGAAAGAATTTCAGCTTAAAACCCTGTTATTTTGACTCGACTAAATTTATTTCTTCCAGGAATGAATTTTAAATAGTTGTGCACCATAGCCTACATGACAATATTTTCTGTTCCCAATATTCTGTAACATAATTTACATTTTTATTAAGGTGTTATTTATATACACAAAGCCATATCCATTTTAAATGTATACTCTGATGAGTTTGATAAATGAATATTCCCATGTTACCATCCCACCAACAAAGATAAAGAGCATTTCTCTCATTCTAGAAGGTTCTCTTTAATTACTTTTTCTAGTCAATCCATGTTCTGCATCACCACCCCCAAAACTCCAAAGGAATCCTTTTTGATCTCTATCCCCATGATTACTTATATTTTTTAACTTCATAGAAGTGTGGTAATATATCATGTTTCTTTTCTGTTTGCCTTCTTCTGTCCAACATTATGGTTTTGAGATGCATATGTGACATTTGTATACCACCCGTGTGCTTTTATTGTTGAGTAATATTTAGCTGAATTAATGTACCATACTGTGTTTATCATTCTGTTGTTGAGCAGTTGGGTTGTTTGTAGATTTGGGCTATTACAAATAGTAGTTATGAAGTGTCATGTATGAGGGTTTTGATGTCATATGTTTTTTATGACCACAAAATAATGATGGCTGGAATTGCCGGATCATCAAGCAGATCTATTTTGACTTTAGAAAACATTAGTTTTTCAGAGAAGTTCTACTGTTCGCCAGTAGCACCGGCAATGTTAGTTCCAGGTATTCCTATTCCTTGCCAGCATTTGCTATTATCACACTTTTTAACTGTTTTTTCATTCTGATATCTCATGGAGATTTAAGTCAAAGTTATCTGAAGAATAATTAATTGTTAATCTTTTTGTATTTATTGGCTAACCGTATATTATGTGTGTGCATGTGTATGTGTGTGTGTGAAGTATCTTTAAATACTTACTCATTTTTAATTGGGTTGTTGGTTTATTTAGTATTTATTTTTAGGATTCATTATGTAGTCTAATACAAGTACTTTGTTAGATAAAGCTGTTGGAAATATTTTCTTTCAGTCTGGATCTTGCCATTTTTTAAAATGGAGTCTTTGATGAAAATATGTTTTTATGTTGATGAAATTTGATTTTTTTTTCTTTTCTGGTTATTAGTTTGGCCCTGAGAAATATTTATCTACTTGAAACTTGTTAAACTATGGCTACTATATAATGAACACATTATGTGCTTGCATCCTTTGTTGAAAAAAAAAACAGTTTTCTGCTTCCTTATGAAAGGGCAACTTCTCTGTAAGTAAGCTCTTCAAGGCTTTCTTGTTGCCACTGCTCTTTAATAGCATCGTAGAAGTATACGATTTCAATTTTACCTTTTAAAAAATATTTTCACTGGATAAAGTGTTATTTTCATATTCCATATCCTAATCATACGTTGAGGCTCCTATTTTTCAAATTTTAATGACCATCATTTGAATACACCCCTGTCCAATACAGTAATGGATGTTTAAATTGTGTATCAGGCTACTTAGAGAACTGGAAAGTTGTGTTTTAAGAGGCACAAAATATTCAGAGCATTTGGTAAGAAGCCTAACATCATGATTAATCATAACAAGCATTTACACTTAGTAAACAAGATTTCGATTGCATATAAATTGCAGCATTTGTAAAAGCTCACTGTTTGATACTACTGGATAAAGTGATTTTACTCTACTCAGTATATGTAACTTTTGATAAAAGTTAAGCAATACATTCTAGTTAAATTTTGATATTTGGAAAATTAATCTATGCTTTATACAGTGTTCATCATATTGTATAACTAAGATAATTTTCAATAAAAGACTGGCTCTGCAATGTCGGATTAGGATTTTAAAATAGTGACAGTTTTAATTTTTGTAGAGGGATTTCACCCTCATTTCATGCTTAATGAAATGAACCTAATTAGCCCCCTGCATTTTGTATTAGTGGCTAGGTCATCTGAGACCAATTTTAATATTTGCATTCATTTTTAGTACTAATCATGTTCCCCAAAGTAAGACTATGGTAATTAGTTTCAGTCATTTCAAAACAACATTCCTGAATTATTTTAAGTTTATTGAAATCTAGTTGTCTTTTCAAAAAGTTTTATTAGAATATAGTCACTTGCAAAATCTTGCTTCAATACATTTTCTAGTGTCATTATTTGACCTACGTGATTAGTACCAAGAGATTTAATTCAAATACCACAATCCCTCCTTGTTATTATGGTTTGTAATTTTGTAAATCGTTATTAAACATTAAACATTCATGAGTTTGTTTTATTTTTTGTTGTCAGCAGTGATGCAGTATGGTTCTGGGGGCTAGTCTTTCTTGTGGACATTGTTATTAATCAAGAAAATGCATTAAAATGTTCTTTGAAGGATAAACTATATGAAGTAATAAGAATATGTATTTTATATTCCATTAGTCATACAAGTAAAAACATATCAAATATTCACCAATATTTTTCATTAAAAATGAAGTTAAATTCATTCATCAATTCAGAACTAAGATAATTAATCTAGGCCTTGTGAGGCTCAACCTGGACTAAACACTTTCTAAATATTTTAACACATATTCACTTAGCATATTTGGAATTCTATTCTTTTTTAAAATTTTTTATGTTTTTTATTTATTTTTGAGAGACAGAGAGAAACATCACAAGCAGGGGAGGGTCAGAGAGAGAGGGTGACACAGAATCTGAAGACAGGCTCCAGGCTCTGGCTAGCTGTCAGCACAGAGCCCAACGCAGGGTTCGAACCCAGGAACCGTGAGATCATGACCTGAGCCGAAGTTGGATGCTTAACCAACTGAGCCACCCAGGTGCCCCTGGAATTCTATTCTTGAGGCATATATTTAAAAATAATTGTTCCATCAGCATGCATATAGCTTAAAGATACCTATTGAGAAGACTCAAGCCAAAAAATAAAAACCCTTATGTGAACCTCTGCCTCAAAATATGTATTAGCATAACATATAGACAGCATTGAGAAATAATTTCAAAAATATTATGTTTGGAGGTCTATATTGAGAAAGTAGGAAATTATAAAGTCCTTGTTTACTGTCTAATAGCAATTAAAAATCAAAATGTGAATCAGTTTAAATGTCTATGGACCCATCACTGTGTTATATTTTTTGTAATTTCAAAATTAAATGATATGGAACTCTTCATATTATGCAGTGTTTCATTTTTAGAACTTTTAGTGCTTGAGCAATATTAAGTTCTCCTAGTAAGAAAGTCATTTTTACCTTACAGTAACACATCTTGATAATCTGACATCCTTGTTCAGTGGAATGATGTCAAGTGTGGATATGTTATTCATAATCTTTCTTGGACCAAACCTTTCCTTTGATCAGTTTTGATCTCAAAGTATCATCTGATAAAGCAAGTTGAATAAGTTTCCCACAAGTGCTTATTTCTCAAAATTCTTATAATAGTTTCTGTCCCATCTAGCTATATCCTCCAGTCCTTTAGAGCTTTTACATTCTATCAGACAGGTGTCCAATAAGCACACTCTAAGCATACTATGTTGAGCTGAAGCAAAGGAGTAGACCTTGATTTAAGTTTGTCTAAATTAAGGAAGTATATTTTCAATAATAGAAATCAAAATATGCGTGGCTAGATTCAATTGATTAATAATTTTTAATACTAATGTTTATACTAAACATTTTATTTTTTTTTTTTGGAAAACTCCTTATTGGCAATGTCTCAATTCTTCCCCAATTAATCTCTTTTTTTTTTTTTAAGAATTTGCATTTTATTTATTTATTTTTTTTCTTTAAACTTTATAGTTTATTGTCAGGTTGGTTTCCATATAACACCCAGTGCTCTTCCCCACAAGTGACCTCCACCAAGACCATCACCCCGCTTTACCTTTTCCCCTTCCCCTTCCCCCCTCAGTTTGTTTTCAGGATTCAAGAGTCTCTCGTGTTTTTTCTCCCTCCCTCTCCCTAACGTATACCCGCTCAGGGCTCAGGTATACTAAACATTTTAAAATAAATACACCAATCCCTGGAGTCTAAACATGAGTAAGATTTGAATCTTTCTTAAGTCTTATTGAGAAATCTTAAGAAATGCCTACAGAAAATAGTCCTCAACATTAATAGTGACACTTTTGCCCTGTCCTCATATTAATAAAAATTTTAAGTCATGAATAGAGCCTTAAGAAATATTATAACTCTCTATTGTAAGAGTTAAAATAAATAGATTATTCAAAAACCCCAGGACACAATAAACAATCTTAAATTAATTTCCTATTCACATTCATGGAAAATGTGAAAGATTACTGAAAAAAAAATGTGCCCTAAAATGGCGAGGAAAAAAAATGAAGTATTTTAATTAGATTTGATGAGTGAAAAATCCATTCAACTTCTAATCTTCTCTTATTTAAAATGAATAGGAAGACATCCATTTTCTCTATGAATCTTTATGTTACATAAGTAATTGCATTTAACACATTCAGTATAATAAAACTGAGGGCTAGACAGATTTTGTTACTTTTTCAAGGGTACATAAATAACTAAAAGGAAAGTTTTCTCTAATGTAGAACTTAACACTTAACCAGGGTATCAGTCAGACTAGGATAGGCTATGCTACAGTGCAAACATGCTGTATCTCAGGGTTTAACAGCCGAAGGAAAAAAAAAAAGGTATTTCTAACCTATGTCTGTTGCAATTAGGTTGGAGGTTCTGCTTTACCTCCAGGGCTGAGGCTGAGGCTGAAGGATTTGTTATCTGGGCTCAAGACCAATCACTTTTGTATGTAAAAGACAATTTCACGCGTTACATACCAGATCATAAATGTATCAGCTTTAAGGAACTCTTGAAGTAATACTGATCAGATGTAAATTTATGCAACCTCTTTAGAAATCAATTTGAAAACTAAGTTTAAAGTGCATGTATTAATTAATGCTAAAACTGTTCTGGAAATCTATTCTAGAAATACACTCACAACCAGTCACAATTTATTGCTCAAAGCAAGTCACATAGCCATACAACCTTCAGAGGGGCAGGGAATATGAACTACATTTGCCTCAAAGAGGACTGAAATCCGTTTCTAACTCATTCACTATGTTTGAGTGAATATACATATTGTGTGTGTGAGTGAATATATATATATACATATATATATGTATAGTGTGTGTGAGATTATATATATATATATATATATTTATGTGTGAGAATATATAGATGTGGTATATCTCTTATACCCAATTCAATAAATATTTCCTATTAGTTTAATAATGACAATTTGTTCTATTACCATTAATTTACTATTACAATAAAGTTGTAATTTAAATAGATATATGTGTGGTCTTACACACAGATATGTGTATGTATATATAATAGTGTGTCGGTTCTTATATTATATATATATGTATATATATGTGTGTCCACGCAGATATATATATCTATCTATATATATACATATATATATGTATATATATATATTTGTTGTTGTTCAGGCTGTTTTTTTTCTTTTGACTCCATACATTTTTTAAAATTTTATGTTTCCAATTTCATTGTCCTTCCATTGATAGCTTCTGAGATTCGTTTTATTATTTGAAAGAACTTCCTTTACAATGTTATCAGTATGTTTGATATTGTATTTTTCCATATTTTAATGTGTCGTTAAGTTTAGGTCACTGATTCATAAAGAAGTTATTAGGATAATGGATTTAAGTAGATATCTGGCTTTGTTTATTTCAAATAACTACATCCAAAATGATGTAGTGAGTCATGCATTTTTTCATGTTATTTCGAAACACAGCCTTTAACATAAAATTCTCATGGTTATTTAGGACTTTTAACTCTGCCTTATTGCTATGATATTTTATTTCTCAGGTAGCACCAACTTAAGCATCCTAATATTAAAAGGTATTTTAATTCCTATGAATATTAGGTCTTCATATTACCATTTTTTTCAAAATGTCTCTAGGTGTTCTCTTACATTTATTTTTCCACAAAAACTTTAGTATTATAACACTTATTTCAAAAACTTAAAGTTATCTTCTGTTAATTTTATTGTTTAGATGAAAGTAGACCTATTTATTATAAATTAATATATTTACATCTTGAATTTAGCATTATAAGGATTAATATTACAGTCTTTAGAGTCTATACTGGAGACCATTTTAATAGCAACTAAGTAATACATTCATTCAAATTCTTACAGAATTCACCTCTGAAGCATTCTGAGTTTAGGGCAATTTGCAGGATTAAGGGTGGGGAGAGCCATTCTTTAAAATATCTCAGGTTTCCAGAATGATGTGTACTTTTGGGTTTTTCATTACTTCTATTATCATCTTCATAAATTATATTTTCTCAGAAACACATCATTTGTTTTGGTTTCCAAATATTTAATGCATCATATGGAGTAAAATACTACCACTAAATATTTGGTTTACTCCTTTACCTGTGTGTGTGTGTGTTTCACATTTTTCAATTGTGATATCTTTCTTCTTTTATCAGATTAGCAGTGCCTTATCTCATTGGTTTCTATTATGTATTTGAATTTTAATTTTTTCACTTGATTTTTAATTTATTATTTTGTATTTTAGATATCAAATAAGCTTTCTAATTTGTCTATGCTTTTTTGTTATGTTTTCTTGATCTGTTCTATTGATTTTTAGCCTTTATTTAATTTATTTCTGCTGTAATCTTTATAAATTCTTTCATTTTACTGGCCTTAGGATTTCTTTTTCATTCTTTTTCCACCTGTTTTAGATAAAAGGTTGGATTGCTTATTTGAATTTTTTCTTGTTTCTTGAGGTAGGCCTCTATTACTATAAACTTCCTCTTAGAACAGCTTTTGGTGTTGCACAAAGATTTTAGACCATTGAGTTTTCCTTTCCATTTGTTTCCATGAATTTTTTTTAACTTCTCTTTGATTTCTTGGTTGAACCATTCACTGTTTAGTATCATGCTTTTTAGCATCCTTGTATTTGAGTTATATTCTTTCCAGTTTTTTTCTTGTGATTGATTTCCAGTTTCATATCATTGTGGTCAGAAAAGATGCATGATATAATTCAATCTTTTAAAATTGTTTGTTTGATGTTTTCAATGAATGCTATGCTGGTTACTTAAAGTAGCATAACAATTACTCTACAATATAGTGGCTTGGATATAAAATTTTATGCTCTCCCTAATAATTAATTAAAATCAAGGCAGTGCTTGGTTAGGCAGTTTTTAGTTGAGATCAGTCTTGTCATGAATTTGCATTGTTATAGTGTGCACTGTGGTTATCAGAAGGTTTTATTGGTCTGGAGAATCCTGATCCTCCTTTGTATTGGGCATCACCAAGGGGATGACTGAAGCGTCTCACTGTATGGCAGCTGGCTTTCCCCAGACTGAATGAGCCAAAGGTCCCACCTGGAAGCTGCAGTACCTCTTCTGACCATGACTTTAAATTCACATATCGTGACTTCTGCCATGTTTTTTATGGATTAAGTCAGTTGTAAAGATTTTGTCAGATTTAAGGATAGGAAATCCAGATCCCATCTCAAGGAGGAATGTCAAAGTCATATTGAAAGTCATATGGGAAGCTAGTGTGTGGAATATATGTCTGTGCAGCCACTTTTGGAAAAGAAAATCTGCTCGTTTTCCCTCTGACCACAAATCATATGCCTTCTACCTGAAAAACAGATTCATTTCCTTCCTATGACTCAGAGATGAGAGAAAGTCCAGCTTAAAGTAAAAGGAACGATAGAGACATTGGTGTCAAAGTATTATAAAGAAGAAATTGGCTGAAGATACTTCTCAGCTACAAATACTAGCTAGTTTTTATGGGAAAAGAAGAATCCTACTAAGGTAAAACCAAAGGCCAAGAAGCAGAACCAAGAGCCACAGTGACTCATTGCTAGGCAGTAAGGCTAAAACTTAATCCAAGAACTGGCAACATGTGCCAGGCAGATTTCATAATTATTGTGGACCAGTAGCTCCTACTTCGTTTCTGCTTTCTGTCTTCACAATGGAATAATCTATTTATCTATTGGGTGTATTGGGTAGATAACTCATCTCTCATGTCTTCAGATATAAAGAGGCTATATTCACAAAGCCATACTCAAGGAACTCTACAGCTTTTCTGAGTCGACTGCTAATCTGATATGGGTTTTGAGGAATCACGAAGATCTGGGATTGGAGAATCTCAAGGGTGTAAAAGGATCGATGTCATCTGTAGAAGTGTGATTATTCTCTGGTTGACTGACATATAGCCAAAGGATTGTTTATTAAAATGGGTTAGCCCAAGATAAGCAATTTTAAAACCAAGAGTCTACCACTAATTGGTTGGTTAAAACGTTTTCACTGATTCAAGCTGTGGTTGTTAGACTGACTGGGTTTAGGTGGCTATTTTTTGCCATGTTACTGTGGTTATGGAACAATCTGGGTTTCCTAGGAATGTGGAAACTGTTTTGTATTCCAATCACATATAATTCTCACAGCTTTCAGAAATTCTTTTTTTTGTTGTTGTTTCCTTGACACATCCATATGAATACCTGTTTTATATAAGACTGGAATTTGTAGGAGTGTAGGAAAAGAGATTTATAGCCCATTAGAGGCCAACCTAAAAAAGCTATGAATAGTATCCATTTCATAAGTCATTCTAAAGATTAAATGAAGATATATATTATGGAACCTATAACCTGAACAGTATCGTGAATATCCAAATTAAAATCTAAATGCATTTTATGGTGACTAAATTTAATTAAGAAAGCAGATCAAAGATTTGCCGTTGTTTGCCTTAATCCTGAGTTTTTGAAAAAGAATAAAATCAACAATTAATCATAAATTTTTGCATTTCTCAAATATACACAAAAGCACATCTCCCCAAAGAGTGAAATATTTCTATTTTACTTTTAAAAATAAAAACCATTTGTCTGTATTAAACATTCTAGTATATCTATAATGTAGGCACTCAAATTTTTAGCCAGGAAAATCTCTGCAAATATCACAAAAATAAAAAGAAATAGAGTCTTTTCTAACCTAGAAATTAAAGATCACTTACTTTTCTTCTTAAGTAACATCTGTAATAAATTTACAGAAAACATCATCCTTAAGGATAAAATAGTAGCAGCATATTCAAGAACATATACTGGGAAACCTGATTCTCTGTATAGCTTAAATGTATAGATGGTGAGACTGAGGATTAGGTTGGCTAAGCTAATTTGTCCAAAGATATTCAACTATAAAGCAACCCCAATAAAATTCAATCCAAGGAAGCCTGATCCATACAGTCTCCCTTAGTAACAGTGAATATGTGAAATTCATCAACTTTCTCCATTACCACAATTAAAAAGTATAAATGACATATGCTAACTGCTGCCTCATTCATGTTAGCAACAATAATTATTAGCATGTTGGAGTATAGCTAACTGCAGTGTGCATTTCATATAAGTAAAACCATAAAATTTATTTGAGATATATATGGAGACCCAAATAGAGAGGTAGATAGTTCCTTAAATACAATTCTCCCTCCAATAAACCTATACATTCAGTAAAATATCAATTAAAATCTAAATGGAATTTATTTTGGAATTATCATGAATAATGTTAAGAGACAGGGAGAAAGAATTTTTAAATATGCACAGCATATTGAGGAATTTCATCATTTATAAAGAACCTACAAATCATAAGCAAAATATAAACAATTTTGTAGATAAAATTATAAGTATAAATCTATTATCCCACAGAATTATTTAAATGACTTTAAACATATGAAGTACTGCTCAATTTCACCAAAAATCAAGAAAATGAATATTGATTCAACAATGAGATTGGCAAAAAATAAAATGATTATAATAAATAGTGCAGGGAAATTTGAGGAAATGAGAACACTCATACAATATTGATAGGAGTATATATTTTTAAGGGCCAATTTGGCAGTAAGTATTAAATATAAAATGTGCATAACCTTTGCCTCAGCAGTTTTACTTCTAGAACTTCTACTTAAAAATATTTCAATATAGATGGATGAATAGGATAAGACTCCTTTATTGTTTATAATAGTAAAAAAAAAAGAATTGTGTTTTTGAGAGCTGCATAAAGACTGTAAGCAAAAAAAGTGTTTAATCATGTTATATACAAACTAAGGATGTCTCAATATGCAACCATTTATAATAAAACACATATTACTAAAATAATTTGTTGGCACAAAAATATATCTATAATATATGAAGTAATATATGTTAGTGAAATATATATATATAATATGATACTACTTATTCCCAATAAATATATGTACATGAATTAGAAAAAGAATGACCCAATACACAAAGGTATTCAGTTATTACTAGTAAAAACAGGAAGAGATAGGAATAAAAGACAGTAGATGATCATTTTTTTAAATGATGTTTCCATGAATTTTATTGGTACTGTACTTAATAATGTAATACTTTTTTGTATTATTAGGTTTAGAATTTTCATACTTTTTTTTCCCCAAAATACTGAAACTCAGTTGAGAGCAATAACATTTATGGAGGATTGTTTGGGAGAGAAATAATACAGCCTTTCTTTTGTGAAATTTTTATTTCAGGTGACATTCAGAGACCACTTGCATTAGGACTACCCAGGAGACTACTAAAAATTAGTTTCCCCTTCTCATTACACTTGTGTGAAAAAATACCTCACAGAACTGAGTTTTGCATTTAAAAAGAAAGCTCCTAATTGTTATGTACACCAAATTGGAGAACAACTGATTTAGATCTAATGTTTGAAGGAATCCACCAGAGAAGAAGTTGCATATCTAGAAGATATTATCTTAGTTTCTATATTATTGCTTTTGGGATTATGTACTCAGAATTCATCAAAGTGTTACTACAAAAACAGCCTCAGGAAACTTTATGCTCTATTTATTCAAGGAAACTGGTGAAGATATTTTCTTGTGAATATATCATTGTAAATACTCATAAAAAGCTTTATTTTAGACTAGTATGCTGTCTTTAAAATTATTAAAAACTACTTAGTGAATGATTTTTGGATTTATTTTTATTTGTCTTCCAGGAAATATAGAATTAAACTGTCACAACACTACTAACTGCACTATTTTATGTTTTATTTATTTATATTATTTATATTTTGTGTTCCAATTTTATTTTAATTTGAAATATTTTATGTATAAATGTGACTTCTCATATTTTTACTATTTTAATTTAATTCATGTTAATAACCTCTTATATTCATATACTCACATAGGTGATAGATAGATAATAGTTAAAATGTAGAATTATTATATAGGTAATTTCTAGATACATAAGTATTTTTAAAAAACAAACAATATATTTAAATAAATATTGTCTTTAAAATGTACTTCAGTTGGGGCATATTTTAGCAATTATTTGTGACATAAAATATATAAGATTCATATTGCCAAAGGCAATGCAACTGCATTAGAATTCACACCTAAATGATATAAAATCAAATAATGAGTTTCAAATTTACAAATACAACTTAATATAACAACTTATTTTTAGAATGTTTGTTAGAAAACATATAATGTTTTCTTTTTTGCATAACTCTATTTCAGCAGGTAAGAAAATGTATTAAATTATCCTTCATTTTTGGTTTTGTTCTCTAAGAGAATACGGACTATTTGTCTCATAGGATATGGGTTCCAGAAACCTGTAAACATACAAACATTTCCTAAAATAAATTATTAAGAAGATTATTTTTAATATTTAAAGATATTTTAAAGTAAAAATATAAAGAAAGTAAAATAAAACTAATGTAAATTAGCATTATTGTGGGATAGGAACAGGATTTTAGAAATATATTTTTAGAAGACAAAAATGCTGGGGCGCCTGGGTGGCTCAGTTGGTTAAGTGTCCGACGTCGACTCAGGTCATGATCTCGCGATTTGTGAGTTTGAGCCCCACGTTGGGCTCTGTGCTGACAGCTCAGAGCCTGGATCCTACTTTAGATTCTGTGTCTTCCCCTCTCTCTAGAGGCCCCTCCCATTCTCATGCTCTGTCTCGCTCTGTGTCTCTCTATCTCTCAATAATAAAAAAGTAAACATTAAAAAAATAAAAAAAAAGAAGACTATGCTAAAAGCCTCAAGAACTTCCTTCTAAAATTTGATGCTAATAAATCATAAAACTCCAGAAATATGTTAATTATGCATGTGTAAATTTTCTTGTAAATACCCTGTAGGAGCTGAATTTATTACAGAATATAATTATGAATTTATTACAGAATTCAAGGAATCTGTGAACTTGGGGAAAATTACACTTATTTTTATGAATCTCTAATTATTTGTTTAATTATGAATGTTGCAGCAAACTATAATAGCATTAGAGAGATACAGTTTTATCAACAGTAGAAATCATAGTAATTGAAGTTTTCATTGTTAGACACATTATTTGATGTATTAATAGACATCTTATTTGATGTATTAATAAGGGTTTTATGTATTTTTATATTTTGATATTGGTATTTTAGAAAATGTTCCTTGGAATCACATATATTTTCATTTGTGCACTTAAAAAGAATACATCAACTTAACCAGACTGCCAAATGAGTCTGTAAAAGACCAAAAAATTAAGAACTATATTAAAGTATAATTTACTACTTGGTAAAGTAGTGTAAAATATTAGTATAGTATGATTGAAATTTATTCTTAAATCTTCAGGACTGTATATTTTTCTCTGAGTAATGTTTAAAGCAAGGCTAGTCCTCTACCCAAAATAAATCAAAGGTTATGATAATTGACTATATGATTATTGACTCTATTACTTAAATACAGTTATTTTTTACTTGTCACCTTAATAAAGGATATAGTAAGAGTAAACTTTTGTTAATATAATATCTTCAATTTGCTTAATGTTTTAATACACGTTTTTTCATTTGTTTTAATTTGGACAAGATCTGAAAATTATTTTGGTTTATATTCCATGATATAGGTAGGTATATAGGTAAATCATTTCAAGTTATTTCTATATAGTGCATAAATCATCCTAACACTATATAAAATTTCTATTGAAAAATTACTGATTTTTGTAATCATGATACTTTAGGAACTTAAAATATTATGTTAATATATTTATTATTTATGTTTCCATAAACACATTATATATTAGCATTTAGGTTTCAAATCACACACTCAAAGATGGATGATAGATAAATAGGTAAGTAAATAGAAATAATAAATGTATAAATTAATTTAAGCTTTCAGTCATAATTTCCAATTAATCATGTACTGATTTTGCCACAATCATTTCTCAAATGCTAAGAAAATATATAGAGAAGAGCACCTGGGTGTCTCAGTTGGTTAAGCGTCGGACTTCAGCTCAGGTCATGATCTTGCAGTCCATGGTTTGAGCCCTGCATTGGGCTCTGTGGTGACCGCTCAGAATCTGGAGCCTGCTTCAGATTCTGTGTCTCCCTCTCTCCCTCTGCCCCTCACCCACTCAAGCTCTATCTCTGTCTCTCAAAAATTAATAAAAGTTAAAATTTTTTTTAAAAAGAAGATATATATATTTTGAATTTTTTAAATGTTTTTTCATTTTTAAGAGACAGAGTGTGAGTGGAGGAGGGGCAGAGAGAGAGAGGGAGACACAGAATCCAAAGTAGGTTACAGTCTCTGAGCTGTCAGCCCAGAGACCAATGGGGAACTCGAACCCACGAACCATGACATCATGACCTAAACTGAAGTTGGCCACTTAACCAACTGAGCCACCCAGGAACCCAATGAAGATATGTATTTTTAAGTTTATTTATTTTGAAAGAGGGAGAGGAGAAAGAGAAAGAGTGGGGAAGGGACAGAGAGAGAGGGAGAGAGAATCCCAAGTAGGCTCCACTATGACAGTGCAAAGGATGACACAGTGCTCAATCTGACGAAATCAAGAGTCTGATGCTCAACCAACTTAGCCACCAAGGTGTCCCAAGAAGATATTTTAATGAAAGACAGTTGCTTTCTTATTCTATCTATTATTTAAATAGATATAATAAAAAAAGTGCATTACAAAATATTAGACTAAACCTTATGATGACTTCATTTATACACTTTATTAGAACTAGGTTTTTTAAAATTCTACAAAGAAAAATGTTCCACTTCATTCTTGATGTTTAATAAACACATACATGTAAACACACACGAATGCATATAAATTTCAGTAACATAAACTAGAGCTGGCTATTCCCAAGTTTATAATAGTTGCATTTGTACTGACACAATAATATAACACCACTGCAGGCACACATACATATATTCAATTTTATACAAATATTGAGATGTCTACACTCATGCCTTCACACATAATTCAGATACGTTCCCCCTCATGTATGCAAAGTTGCTCAAAACAAGGCTATCATTGGCCCATCACTATTTGTAATGACATGGTGGTACATACTTATTCACCCTGAAGAGAAACCTAAGTCCATTTTCTGAGTTCAGAGAATAAAGTCTCAGAACAGAAGTGTAAATGACTACCCATTTGTAAGTACAGTATATAGATAAAGTATATATGTAAACAAAGCCTCCAAGTGCAAATGGGGTAGAGGGGTATCATGACATCAGTGCTCTGGGAGTTTGGCACCACATAGTTTCTTTTATTGGACCACAAGGGCCATGTGGAGAAAACGGGGAGAAAGGAGAGAGGGTAAAGGATTATCTCATTAACTGAGTTTGAGGAAGGAAGTTAAACTAAATTTATTTCTGCTAGTTTCCTAAGAGAGGGAAAATTAACACTAAGTTTATTCTGAAACAATCACGTGGGGCACAGAAAAAAAAAAAAAGCCTAAAAGTAGCAATTGGGGAAATTCATGACTTTTCAAAGAAATTCTGAGATATTTTTTCCTGGGGTATTTAGTGTCAGCTAAGGAGAGAGGATGATAATTTTAGGATTTTTTTTTTTTCATTCTGATAGCTTTTTCTTTTTTAAGCAGTGTTTCAAATTCCTGGTAAGTAGCCCTGAAGGGAAAGATCAGCTACTTCCTTCTTTCCTTAAACATACACTCTGCTGTGTTGTTTTATGATCTAAACCATGGATTATTAAAAAGCATATTGTGCCTCACATGTCGAAACTGTGTCTCCATGCAGCTTTCACCAGTAATAAATCTTATAGTTTTATCTTCAGCTTCCTGACTCTATTGTCCCCACCACTGGTTCAGAATTGGAGAAAGAAAGAGAGGTTTATTTATCCCAACTACTAAAAATATTGCTAAGAACATTCTTAAAGGCTTAGCTACTCTTTCCTGTGGTTATTTATTCTTTGGAAAAAACTCATTTCTATTTTAAAAGAATTGTTCCCTGATACAAATGAACAACTAAATACTACTGAAAAAATCATGAAAAGCTGCTAACTAGTCTTAATTTAAATTTATTATTATAAATCTCAATGAACACTACCACAAGTATTACAGCATTTACTTATAGTTTTGTTTTGCCACTTCCTGAAATGACAATTTATAATACTTATTTTTTAGTGGAAATTTGATTTTCTCTCCCATTTCCTTCCTATCAACAAATTTTTTTGGCTTATACTTCATTGAAAATAAAAGAAGCAGGACCAGTTTAATTTCCCCCAATCAAAATTATGAAGTAGTAAATATCTGTAGACATATGGTGCCACACTCTCTTCTTCCTATTGTGCTAGACAAAGTGAACTGGTTTCTGCCAAAGCCAACCCCTGTCCCCACTATCAATTTCACATCATTTCTCATCAAGGAATTTTTTTTTCCAACACCCATCCCCTTTATCTCCTGTAAAATGAATTGTTTTTCACCCTATATATAGATCATTCACATCAGCACACAAATATGCTCCATTTTCTCTGATTATTTATTACCTATCCACCTATGAAATATCCTTCTTTAACATATAACTCAGTGTAGCAACTGATCTATATCTTTTTCTCTCCTTTCACAATCGCCTCTCATAGAGCTTGTATTTGATGTTTATACTTCCGTGTAACCAATCCTTCACATTCCGCTTAAATCAGGGAAACACCAAAAAATGTATCTTACAAAAGCCACTAATTATAATGCTGACAAATACACTTACCTAGCCTCATCTTATTCACCCACTAAGCAATGTTTAATACACATGTTTAATACACATGAAGCCTTGCCTTCTAGAGATATTTTATTTTATTGCCTTTCTTTACACAGAATTTTCTGATTTTTCACCTATCCTACAAGCCATTAATACATTTTTTTTCCCAAGGTTGTTTCTATAATCAGAGACTTGATTTGGGAAGTAGTCAGGGTTGTGTACTAGGCTGTCATTCTCATCCATCTGAAATGTCTCCATTGATTATTTATTCTAGTCTGTCTTTAAATTCATCATACCAATGTTGAACTCCTCTACCTTACACTTCCAGATCTGGTTGCAGTACTATATACTGAGTAATTTCCATAATTAACATGTTAAAGTGTAGTCTTGGTCAATCCCCTTAGAGCATTTAGGATGGGGGTGTGAGTCTTTTCCATTCTTGTATCAATAAAAGATATACCATCTAGTCTATTAGTCCAATTCCAGCCTAATTTTCTTTATTTTCTGTAAGCCTAATATCCAGGTCTAAATCTAAACCTTCTAATTCTACCTCAAAAACATTAAATCAAAAACTTTTTCTTCATATTCACTAGTACAAACATAGTCGAATTCAACATGAAGCCATCCATCCAAGCATTGGACCTGCAGTCAACAACATTTCCACATTCTTCTTCCATGATAGCCTCCCATTATGTAAGTTGAAATTATTGTTTTTCATCCTACCCAATTACATAAAGGCAATTTACTAAGAGAGTTTTATTAGGCCACAAATGAAATACTAATAAATAATGAAATATAGAAATAGTAGAAACTATCTAAAAACATTACCAAAACAAGAAATTAAAAATAAAAAAGCAAACAAAAATGCTTTACTGATTAGATAAGAAAAATAATAAAACAAACCTCAACTCTTGGGTCCAAGAAAAAAATACCACGTGACACAAATAATGTGTTTTAAAACAGGAGAGAGTAAATTGAAAAACAGCATATAAGAATAAGATACTTCCGGGGCGCCTGGTTAGCTCAGTCAGTTAAGTGTGAGACTTTGGCTCAAGTCGATCTCATAGTTCATGAGTTCGATCCCCACATCAGGCTCTCTGTCAGCAAAGAGCCCGCTTCGGATCCTCTGCCTCCCTCTCTGCCCCTCCCCTGCTCATGTTCTCTCTCTGTCTCTGTCTCTCTTTCTCAAAATAAAGAAATAAACTTAAAGAAAAGAATAAGACAGCTGAAAAAATAAATCAACATAAAATTCACATGCTTAATTATATATTTAAAAATACAAAGATAATGAAAAAATTGAGTTATTGTGACAATGTTTTCTAACTCTGTGAAAACAGGGTGAATTAAATATCCTATGAAAAGATAATTTAACAAACTATTTTTCAAAGCAAAGAAACTTACTGTCATTACTGAATTAGAGGTTTATAAAGATCTAATAAACCTAATGAATACCCTTGGATAAGAAATATTTCATAGATACCTTTCATGAAGTGTTTAAAGAAGAAATTCAATATGTAACATTTAAGTAATTTCAGAGCATAGAGAAAAATGACCACAATTGCTGTAACCTATCCCCATGGATAATAGACTTGAAAAAGCACTTAAAATTAGAGACCAATCATACCTAGAATGATATAACTTATGAAATAGAAAAAGATAGTGTGTTTGGAACTAAGAAACAATTTAAAGTTCATATACAAATATAAATAAGCAAGCTAATGAAGAAATGTTCTGAAAAGAAAAAAAAGTAAGGAGAGAGGTGAGTAGAACTTAGGGGTATTTATAAGATATCACAAGGACTAGGCTTAATACAAAAGATGATTTATTATAGCATAAAAATGACAGTAGGTATCAGTGGAAAGAGATAAAGTTGGGTTCATTGACTCTCATAACTCTTAGCAAACTAGAAAGAAAACAGTATTTATTCAGTAACTAATAACTTATAAAAGTCAAATGCTATATTTAATGATCCAATACTGGTAGACTTATCTCTGAAACTAAAGTTGAACCAAGTAGGCCTCTTGCAATCATTTGTATTCAACAATAATAAGACATAAAAAACCAATTAACTGTATAAAAAAAGAACAAACAAGGAAAAACAAAGAAACAAAGAAATAAACCTTATTCTCACATTACATAATTGTGTACTTAGAAAATCTAAAGAATTGATTGAAAAATCAATACTTTTAATAAATAAATTTACCAATAATAAGTGAAGTTTAGAATTAAATCTTCCCTCTTGTTTATATAAGTTCAATTTTTGAAATCTATTTTATTTTATTTACTTTAGTAAATTTTTTAATGTTTATTTATTTTTGAGACAGAGAGAGATAGCAGAGAGGGAAACAGAGAGGATCTGAAGCAGGCTCTGCGCTGACAGCAGTCAAGCCCCATGCGGGGCTTGAACTCACAAACCATGAGGCCAAAGTTGGATGCTTAATGGCTGAGCTACTCAGGCATCCCTGAAATCTATTTTAATTTTCTATATTAGCAACAAATATTTAGAGAATAAAATTTAAAAATGAATTATATATAAGAATAATTCTAAATAAAGATGCTCAAACATGCCCAATGCTACATTATTGAGAGAAATTTTAAAAAATTAGACAAAAATAGAAGACTACATACAATTCAGGAATAGAATGACAGTTTAATTTAAAAATCACATTACCAGGTATCAATACTTATTAGAATGTACCAAGAATTAAGAATGTATCTTGGTGCAAAGATAGCCAAGTCAACCCATATAACAAAATAGAGATTATGAAGTGCAGGAAAAAGGTTTAACTGTATTGGGAACAGTTTATAGAAAAGTTGATATTCTAGTGCTGTGGAAGAAAGGATGGTATTTTAAATAAATGGTGCTAGGTCAATAAATACACATATAAATGGTAGGGACAAGGGGAACAGAGAAAGAATGAGAGTTGAAGGAAGCGAAGGAAGAGAAAAGAAGAAAAGGAAAGAAGGTGAGGGCAGGGAAGGGAACGGAACAACTTGACTTCACTGCACACCATATGTAAATGTCATTCCATTTGGATTACAGATCTAAATGTGAAAGACAAAACAATAAATTTCTAAAAGACAGGAGATAAAAGCCAATTCATGATATAAACTTAATGGGAATAGGTAAATATTTCTTAATCAAAAATCCAGACTACTACCCTTATAGGACAGTACTGATAATAAATTCAAGGTCTAACGTTCTTTGAAAAACATTCTTAAGATAGTATAAGGCATGTCCCAGAGAAGGGGATATTTGCATACTTCTAGCAACAACAAAAATCTCATATTGAGACTATGTAAAGACATGTCACATAAAAAAGAATATTAGAAAAGTAGGTAAATGTTTGAGTAGATACTTCATAAATGAGGATATCCAAATGATCAAAGAACATATAAGAGATATATGATCTCATTATTTTTTGAGAGATTTGCCAAATAAAATCATTAATATTACACTATCGCATACATCTAAGTGGTTTAAAGTAATGACTGACAATATAAATGTTTCTGAGAACATGGGCAAAGTATTGGGTGGTATCTCCTAAATGCTAATATCTACCAAAGCGATACTCTCACTATTTTTCTCTGATTAATGGTGAAGAGAAATGTATACACACCAAAATATACAAACACGTACAAATGAACAAAAAGGCTAACAAAAAGGTACATTAATAGATTATTTATATTAACTAATGACTTGAAAATAATCCAAATGCCTATCAGAAGTATAAAGATTAAATATACTGTAATACAGTAACATAAAGGAATAGTATACACCATAGGTAATTCATATAAGCATAATATTGAGTGAAAGTCAAAGGTAAAATAATAAATATTACACATTTTTATTTATATCAGGTATAAATCAAGGAAATGCAATTTACAGTGCTAGAGGTCACAATAATGTTTACCTCAGAGGAAGAAGAGGGTCAATGAATAGAACATCATAAGGAAACCCAGAATGATGGTGATGTTACATTTCTTGCATGAAAGATAGAAACATGAGTGAGTAAACTATGTGAAAATTTTATAAAATTGTGCTCCTAAAATTTGTGTATTATTTTTTCTTGTGTACATTTTTCTTTTTGTTTATGGAATACTTTTATTTTTAAAAATTTTTATTGAGAAATAATTGACATATAGCATTATATTACTTTCAGATGTACAGAATAATGATCTGATATTTGTATATATTACTAAATGATCACCACAATAAGTCTAGTTAACATCCAACATCATACATAGTAACACATTTTTCACTTGTAATGAGGACATAAAATCTACTCTCAACAATTTTCAAATATGCAGTACAGTATTCTTAACTACAGTTACCATTTTATATATTACATGCACATGAATTATTTATTTTATAACTGGAAGTTTTTATTTTCGGTTCTACCTCACCCATTTCACCAAACTCCTTTGCCCTTGCCTCCAGCGCCAACCACTCTGTTCTCTGTCTCTGTGAGCTTGAAATTTTTGTTTTTTAGTTCCACAAATAAGTGAGATCATATAGTATTTGTCTGTCTTTATCTGATTTATTTCACTTAGCATAATCCCCTTAAGTTCTATCCATGTTGTCACAGATGGCAAGATTTAATTCTTTTTCATAGCTGAGTAGTATTCCAGCATGTATGTAAGTGTGTGTGTCTGTGTGTGTGCTTGTGCGTGTATTTCAAATCTTCTTTATCCATTAATCCATTGATGGACACTTAGGTTGTTTTCATAACTTTATATTTTTAAAATAAAGTTTATTAAAAAAATAAAACTTTCAAATTATATACTAAACTAATTTTGGAAAGGATATAGAATCACTAAAAGAAAGAATGAGAGGATGTATAATATCATTGTGGCTGGGTCATTGAAATATGATACAATACTAGGGAGTCATATATGAAAGAAACTGCAAGTGGTTAACTACAGGGGGAAAAATTGAGTACATGTGATAATGGTGTGAAAGGGACACATACTCTCCACTCTATCCAGTTTGATTTCTTTTGAAATACACATCATGACTTTGAACTAAATACTATTACTACTACAACTACTAACAATAATTTAAAATATTGATTATGTTTGTAATTCCTAATGAAATTGTGTAACTTCTACAAAATAAGGCAACAAAGTAAAAAAAACTTGAATATCACCAAAATAATAATACACATCATGTTTTTGTTTTAAACAAGTTTTTGTAAAATATATTTGAACATATAAGGTGTATCTATTAACATTTCATAAAAATATTGCCTGACAAATACACATTTTGATAATACTAATTAAACTTAATCTTAGTTAATATAAGCTATTGATATCAAAGAATATGGAAACACAATTTTTCACAGTAAAAATAACAATAAGATGAATAGGGTGACTGAGACAGCAGCAAATAAAAACACAGTTTTATTTACTCAAAAGATATTTGTTAGTTTTATGTTTTGCTCTTTGCACCTGGAGTGAATGCCCTTTTTGTCATGCTAATCATTTACAGTTGTCAACATTATTTATATTTATGATGGGTAAAGCATAACACTACTACATGACACTGCAAAAGCACATCAATCTCACAATAGCTGTGACTGTATGACCACCCAGTGGTTTGTGTGTGTGGCGAGGGGTGGTTAAAAATGTAAATAAAGGGAGAAAGAATTATAGTCATTATTTTTGTTTTCATTTTAAATTTTAATTTTTAAATATCATAAATTAATCCTTTGTATTGATATAGAGGTCATGAATATTATTAACGCTTGTATAGAATTAAGTAACCATCACCACAATCATGATTCAGAACAGTTCCATTACCTTTATAAACATCTCCCTGGTGTTATCCCTTTATAATCACATCCACGCCACAATACATACACAGACACTCACACACTTAACCCGTGTCAAGCACTCATAGGTTTTCTGACACTATAATTGTGTCTTTTAGAGAATGTATTATAAATGGATCACACATCTGTGATTATCATTATGCTGATGTAAGAATCTTTTCAAATGGCATGTAATTGTTTGAAACTGTAATTTTTCATCAGCATAATGCTTTTAAGATACAACTAAATTGTTGGATGTATCAAAAGTTGACAAGTTTATTATTGTTGAATTCTATTACATTATATAAATACACTTGCTCTAAACATTCATGCACAAACTTTTGTGTGATCATAATTTTTATTTCTAAATATTTCTTTTTCATATGGTGAGTTTATGTGTAATTATATAAGAAACTTCCAAACTTTTTTCCAGAGTGGCTATATAGTTTTGCATTTTCACCAAGAATGTATGGAAGTGCAAGTTGCTTCACAACTTGTTATCACTTGCTATTGTCAGTATTTTGTTTTTAAACACTAAAAAGTGTGTGGTACTGTTTCTTCGTGGTATTAATTTACACTTCCTTAATAGCTAATTATGTTGAACATCTTTCCATATGTTTATTTCCCGTCTTTATATCTTCAGTGGTAAAATGTCTGTTCAAATATTTTGCCCTTTTTTTTAGAAAACTGTATTCTTATTATTTAATTTAGTTATTTGTATACATAAGTACATACCCATTGATATGTGTATATATACTTATATGTATACTTTATAAAGTTGTATAATAATTTTGCTGTTATGTGATCTACATTGCTTTAACTGTCTTTCAAGAAGCAGAAAGTATCAACAGCAATGAATTCAATTTATCTTTTTTTTCCTTCTTTAATGGATCATGCATTTTCTGAGAACGCTTTGACTAACTCCAGGTCACTAAGACTTTCTTCTATGTGTTTTACATGTTTATGTATTACATTGATATCTACATTCTAATCACAACTACTATTTTTGCATAAAGTACGAGGATTAGGTTGAATGCTGTTTTTGTGCATTTTTGTCTGGTTTTGGTACATGAATACCCAATTATTTCAGCAGCAGTTGTTAAAAAGAATATTATTTCCCACTGAAATACTTAGCAGTACTGTTGACAATCAATTGGCCATGTTTACATTAGTCTATTTCTGACATTCCTCTCCGGTTCATTGATCTATTCAGTTATCTCTCACCAATATTACATTGTTTTGATTACTATGGCCCTGTAACAAGTCTTAATATCAAATAGAATGAATCTTCATCTTTTATACTTCTTTATCAAATTTTTTAGCTATACTAGTTCCTTTGTTCTTATGCAATTTAGAACTGTGTATATATTTAGAAAGTTAAAATCTGAAATAAATTTTAGAAATCTGCTAGATTTCCATGGGCATTTTATTTAGGACTTCTTTTATTCTTTCTTAGTGTTTGTAGCTTTCCACATATCTGCACATGATTTGTTAGATGGATACCTAAGCATTTCTGAGTGAGTGTAATTTTCTGAAATTTTACTTCCCAGTTTTCAATTACCACTATAAAGAAATGTGACTGAATTTTGCATGTTGACATTGTATCCTGCTACCTTGCAAAATTCATTTATTGGTCTTAAATGGTGCTTGTTTATTTGTTTTGTAGATTCCTTGATATTTGCTACATAGGCAAATATATCATCTGTAAATAAGGTCAGGTTTCTTTTTTCTATATTGCTTTTCTATCTATTGCTTCAGGTTTATTTTTCTTTGCTTTTAGAATCTTCAATTGCTGATTTGAACCCTTTATTTTTTTTAATGTAAACACTGCCGTAAATTTACCTCTAACACTGCTCTAGCTGAATTCCTCAAATTTTGATATTTTGTACTTTTATTTAAATTAAAATATCATTCTAATTTCCATTGAAACATCACCTTTGGCCCATGAATTATACAGAAGTGTGTGCCATCTAACAGTGAAATGTTTGGTGATTTTTCTATGAGCTTTCTGTTAGTTGTTATTATTTAATTCTTTTATTATTTGAGAACATACTTTTCATGATTTCAAAATATTTACATTTTTTAACCCATGAGATGATCTCTTCTGGTGAATCTTTCATGTATACTTGATAATAATGAGTATTCTTTGTTGTTCGTGGGTATATTATAAATTGCAATTACATCCAGTTGTTTGAAGACATTTTTCAGTTCCTCTATACCTTTGTTCATTTCTGTGTACTGGTTGCCTTGATTACTGAAAGATGAGTATTGAAAGCTCTTGTATATTTGTGTATTTGTCTATTCCTATTTTTAGTTATTAGAGCATTATTCTTTCAATTCTAATGCTTCCTTTTCCAATTCCTCCAGCAGTCTCCTCATATCATTGTGTCCTACAATAAATATCTTTTGTTTTCTAGTATGTAGTTCCTGACACATGTTCATCATTTATTTGAAATTTGTTTAATTTTTCATAGTTTTTGACAAAAGAGTGGCCACAACTTCACACTGAACCTAATCTAGAATATTTGTTTTGTAATTTCATTTAAATAATTTGAATAAACACATATATGAATTGAAAAGAGAATATATAATAAATTGTGACAAACATTTTATGTATTTGTAAAATGTCCTAGTTTATTTTCAAGATATTGCTTTGTATTCATGGACCCACATGTACTTGATATGATAGCCTTAAGAATCTTATAGCCCAGGGGAGCCTGGATGGCTCAGTCTGTTAAGCATCTGACTTCAGCTCAGGTCATGATCTCATGGCTGTGCTGACAGCTCAGAGCCTAGAACCTGCTTTGGATTCCATGTCTCCCTCTCTTTCTGCCAGTCCCTGTTCACATTCTGTCTCTCTCTCAAAAATAAATAAACATTAAAATAATTTTTTAAAAAAGAATCTATTAGTGTTATATGAAGCAACATCGAGGCAAAATACAGTGTATATTTTCAATGTTTTTCTTTATTTATTTTTGAGAGATAAAGTGCAAGTGGAAGACAGGTAGAGACAGAGGGAGACAAAGGATCCAAAGCGGTCTCTGTGCTGACAATGGGGAGCTCAATGCCAGGCTAGAAGTCAGGAACCATGAGATCATGACCTGAGCCAAAGTCAGTCACTCAGTGTCACTGAGTCAGTCACTCAGTCAGTCTGACTGAGCCACCTAGGAACACTCCGCTTCCAAATAAAGTATATCTTGTAAGAATATGCCGATCTGTTTGGCATAGGACAAGTGGATAATAATTCATCTCATTTGGATTGTGAATAAAAATAATAAAATAAAATGTTTGTGTTTCTAAACTGCTATACAGAACTAGGTTAAAAATACAAAAAGATTCAAAGGCAAATCCCCAAAGATGTATTTTTGCTGAACAATAATGATTTCCCAGACAAATAAATTTATATTAGTTATAATAAATAAATTAATGTTTTCATATATCAATGAGGTTTATTCCATTACTTTCTTAATCATAAAGAACTACCAAACATTTCAAGTTTAAGAAATTTTTATATATAAACATATAGATATGTTTTAACTTATGTGACTTTATAATGAGACAAGAGATACACAAACATATACCTTCTCTTTTAATTCCTATATGATTACTTGTCAAAATTAACATAAGAAATTTACTTTACTCCTTAAGATAAAGCATTTTATTTGGAAAAATAATGTTTATTTTTCATTAACAAATAAAATTAGTGTATAGAAGAGTAATAAAAATCTCATCTGTATTTAAAAATAGTAACAAATAAAAATAAATTATAAATATAAATATACTTAAATTTTGATAATAGTAAATTGAAAAACTTTTAAATGGTGTTTATTGCCCCAAATCTACACTATTATATTGCTATTAAAATGCAGATATCAAAAATATGTTCAAATATATTCTTTACCATTCTCAGTCTTATATTAGTTGCAACATAAAAGGTTTGCAAAAAAAGTAATATTCCCTGTATACCTCAAGATTAGTAACAATTTTTACAGAAGCAAAGGGTCAGTGGTAATATCCAAAAACAAAGCAGAATTTTTTTACATGGTATATAAAGAACATTTTGTACCAAAATAAGAATTATTTTTCTAAGAGTGATACTATGATATTTTGTGTAAACATTTAAATTCTAAAATCATCTTGAGCTAATTATTATTAGGAATCTTGTTTCTTTTCCAAGAAAAAAGAGATTATGATTATATTCATTGGTGTGCAGCTTTGTTACACATAATAAAAGGCACTGGAGGAATGCAAAAAGCTATCAACCTGTTTGCCCTCATTAACATATTAAGAAATAAAGCTTTTACATTTTTTTCAAGCCCTATATTTAACATTTATCAGACTCTCGACTTAAGAAAGATATTTCTAAAATTAAAATAAGCCTATACATGTACCGTATAATATAATGTGCCATTTTATAAAGGTAAATTTATGCAAAAGCAGTATGAGAGACTGCTTTTTAAATCTAATTTTGATGTTGTTTTTAAGACACTCCAGGATTTCCATCTGGCAAAGCCTTATTTTATTTATAATTTGCAGACTCTCCTATCAGAGTAGCATGTGAGGGCGTCCAGTTAGCTGAAGACAATGGAAATATGTTTTAAATCTTGCAATATTTCCTCCTCCCAAAATATAGGATGATAAAAAACACCTAGAAGGAAATCATGCATTCAGTATAAATGAAAGACAGAAAATGACTAAATTTCAGAATGAACCCTCATTAGAAAGCAAATACTTCAAATCACAGAAGACACTCAGCCACCAATCCTGCCGCAAAGCTTCGTGAAAAGCAGATACCAGAGGAGGAAAATTGTGGAATAGTACAACAAGGTTAACTGATCTCAAACCACTGCCAGTTAGAACAAACTGACCCTAAAGCTGAAACATACTTAAAAAAAAGAAAAAAAAAGGCCTTGCAGATCAGAAAAGAGAATACAGTTTTTCTGGTAACTCTGATCCCAAGTTCAGAGACAAAGGCACTGAGGCATAAATGAACTGCATTTCTTTCTTGAAATTTCTATTAAGTTAACTCTATGTGCCAGATAGAACAAGGGAGTAGAAGAAAATAAAAGATGAAATAAATTGTGGAAAAGAAATGTTTTTTCTTCTATGGAAGAAAATTAAAAACAATTACAAACATAATATGCAGACAATGAAAAATTCATATAATATGACATAGGCACTCATTATATAAACTGGGTACGTAATAAGGGGCTCATCTTATTCTCTACTCTGAAGCAGAAGAGGGATGTAATTTATATTATTTAGCTCTCATTTAAAATGGGTATAAATTAATTCTTATCCTACAGTTAATCGTCCTTAAGCACAACTATTCAAGTTTTCTAATTAATATTTCTGTGATTAGAAATATTTTGTCAGGGTACACTTTTTATGTACTGTTGACAATTTTGTTTTTAGTCATGGATAATTTAATAGCAATCTCCTGCTGACATCATTAGTGAAATAGATCATGCTGGTTAAATCCTCCCTTAATTCAAGAAACTAAAACAGTCACCTAAAAAAATATAAGTTTTCAATGGAAAAATGCATTATTAATTCCCAGAGAATTCATGTGAATATAGTAGGCATGTGGGACATAAAATTAATATATCTATGTAGCTAGGTAGAAGTAATAAATTAACAAAAACAAATTGCTAAAATTTGCCCATTTTTACATAAATTGATATTGGATCTATTGCAGATGCAACTTCTAAAGCACTGACATTCCAAGAATCAATACACGTGAAACAGTTTGTGAAGGTAAGTAGAGTTATGTCCCATTTTATGTTGGATAGAAAACTGCCCATGTGGTTTTCTTTAAGAGTGTCTACATAGACAACACTAGTCCTTAGTACCTAGATTAACTTGAATTTCACAAACAGATTAAAAACGTTGAAGAAAAACATACAAAAACTCTAAGGACCAGCTTTGTTATGGTAGCAGACATTGAAGAAATATTGCTGTACTGGGAAGGGACACTTTGAAATCTTCTCTCATATCATTTCTATCCTTGCATTGGAGGGCTAGGTATTATCTTCATCAGTGTCTCAATTATACCTCCTTGTTAAAAGTTACTACCTCATTGCTATATTAATTTCCCTTCCATATTCCTTTTCTGCTGTATTTTACAAACATAATCTAAATGTTCATATTGGTTCAGTTATATTTACCAGGACTTTTGTTTAGAGGAAAATTTTTTGGGCTGTCATAGAAATACAATAGAATTTTAGGAATAGAGAAGAAAGTCAGAGGAGAAATCAAGCTTTTACTGCTAAATCTCACACGAGTAACTACTTTTTTTTCAAACTCTGTGAGAGATACTAAGTAAGTTAGAATGTGGAAAGTCATTTTGTCTGACTCATTGCATTTTATTTCTGAGTATGAAAGAAATACCAAAACTGGAAAAGATTGTGTTCATTTACCTAGGGTATATGTATAATAAACTAGACCCCTATGTCTCAACAAATAAAAAATAAAAAAATTATCTCCTCACTTGCAATGTTTAATTTATTTCTCGATATATTTACTGTACACTTTGGAAGTATTATGCACTCTTCTTACTTTCTTTATACATTTATGATTTATATTTTAACAGTTTTAACAGTTTCATGATTCAGAAAATATTACCCCATTTTACTGTTGAGAAAACCAGCAAAGAAAGACAAGTTGTTTGGTCAATCTCTCACATAGATCCAAGATTACGCCAACAGAATCTGACTCCAGAGTCAGCACTCTTTACCACTCCACTAGATCATTGATCATTTTCAATTTTTTAAATGTTTATTTATTTATATTAAAGAGAGAGAGAGAGAGAGAGAGAGAGAGAGAGAGAAGAGAAAGGAGACAGAGAATCCTTAGCAGGTTCAAATTCAGGAACCGTGAGATCATGACTTGAGCTGAAGTCGGATTCCTAACCAATTGAGCCACCCAGGTGCCCCTCAACTTTTCTTAATATAAAGAAATAATATAGCACAGTATATAAAATGAACCAATAAGTAATACAGCATTTATAAAGTTAAAATACAGTATGCATTTAATATTATGCAATAAATTATGACAGCAATTTATATTCTATTTATATACTGTTGTAATAACATACAAAATATGTATTTTGAACCTTAGCTAGGTTAGTTGAGTCATTTTTCAGTGAAGTTTCCTCTGAGCCAACATAAAGTTTTACATACCATGAAAGTAAGAGATAAACATATTAATAACAAAATATTACTGATTGTATGGATTTAATGAATCAAAGTTTCTAAATGGTCAGAAAGACCTTCTATTAATTTTAAGCATCTATTAGAGCAACATAGAGTCTGAATAAGTTATAAACTACCATTACACATTTTATATTGCTTTTTGATTCTGTTTTAGGGTTTATATATAAAAATCATAATATGATTTATACAAAAGAAATAAGATATCTCAAGAATATAGATAGCCATAAGGATATATTCTGTGTGTGTTCTAAATAACATATATATTGTTATATTCATATTATATATTATATACATATATAAAGTGTTTTATTTAAACAGTGGCCTTTTACATAGGCCTTTTGAAGTTGTTCAAATATATTAATGATTCCTGAGCAATATTATATAATATATTCATGTAAAAGAACAAAAGGATTTCGATCAATAGATAGTGGAAGGAGGAGGAAAAAGTGTTCCTATTGAATGTAAAACAGGTAATTGGATATTGTGTGTCCTTTGTTTACAGAAGCAAGGCAACTCAGAGGCAGTGTGAAGATGGTGTTTAAAACTGTTGTCAATCTTTTAAACATTCGAGCACACCAATCCCAACTTTTGTGTTTCTGCTCCTTAGCAGAGTACACAGAGGAATTCTTAGAATAAATTTAATTGACAAAATATTGGTATCTTTTCTACCAATAAATCCCTGAAAATTAAAATAACATAATAAAAATTAAAAAAGAGCAGTAAATGTGAATTAGCTGTTCATAGTACCATACCATGAAGGTAATTGTTAAAGAGATCATAACTTTATGAGTTTATACGGAAGGTAACTTTTTAAAAGTTATATACTTTGGCCCATTGATATTTGAAAAAGACAAAAATGTCAAATAATATCAGGGGCGGCATCTGTCTGGCTCATTGGTAGAGAATGACACTCTTGATCTCAGGGTTGTGAGTGTGAGCCCCACACTGGGTGTAGAGATTACTTAAAAATAAAATATTTATTTAAAAAAGCCAAATAATATCAAAAATTAATGAAAATTTGGGATAACTGCTTCAAGAAAGCATATAATGTGTAGTCTATAAATGCATAGACAATGGCATATTATTTATCCACTCTGACCCAGCAATCAATTCATTTGAGACAAAAAGGCACACATTTGCAAGGAAACATTCATAAGGAAATGCAATGCTGTGCATTTCCTTAGATATCTGTATTAGAGGACTGGGAAAAATATAGGGATATATATAAACCTAATTGCATTCTAGGAAGTGGACCCACATATATTAGCATACACAGATACAAAAGAAATATATTTAATAAAAAGTATAAGAAAGATAATTGATTATACTCTCTTTAAAAAAGATGTATTGTTGGGGTGCCTGGGTGGCTCAGTCGATTAAGTGTCCGACTTTGGCTCAGGTCATGATGCCACAGTTTGTGGGTTGGAGCCCCGCATCGGGCTCTGTGCTGTCAGCTCTGAGCCTGGAGCCTGCATCGGATTCTGTGTTTCCTTCTCCCTCTGCTCCTCCCCCACTCATGCACTGTCTCTCAAAAATAAGTAAACGTTAAAAAAATTTAAAAAAAAAGATATATTGCATTAACTGCTCGTCTTAATATATCTTTCTGTCATTTATATTCAAAACTTCCTTATAATACAAAAATAAATCATATAAATATATGTTGAGATATAATCTGATATGTAATTGTCAGCAAAATTATCTTTATATGTAAATATTGTGGAACACATCCTCATAGTCAAGACACCTCCTAGATAGCTGATAAAAACTCAGAGTATTCTTATGATAATACTTCAAATAAATATTACAAATATGCATCTAATTAAAATTTAAAATGACAAAATTACACTTGACAAATATACAATCAACTGATCAGCTCCAAAATATAGATGTTCATATTAAAAAATATTTATTCTTATACAAGGAAGTCCCAATAATTTTAAGTGGCTTATTACCAGCTTTTCATGTTCATAACAGTTCATTTCGAATCACATTTTGTTTATTATGTGAGAAAAATAAAAAAAATTATAATAAAAATATTCTATCTCTGATATAGTAAAAAGAAAAAGGCAATGTGCAATTTTTATTGCACTTTTTAAAAATATCTTCTTAAAATTAATTATATAAGAATACAAATTTTAAAATCAACAACTTTAGAATATAAAGGCATATGAAAAAAATCCATAATTTTATGCCTAACTTCTTTAAAAATTAAATCCAGATACATTTCTGGAATTAAAAAAAATAACAAAATAATATGAATATATAAATATTTGTTATAAAAAACAGATTTTTTTTACCACATAGACATTTTATATGAATTACAATTTTTGAGATAAATCTTGATAAAGTGTATTTTTCATTCTGTAAAGCTCTAATCATTCATGTAGACTAGAGTATAAAATCCTGTGAATTTGTCATGCCTGGCATTTCTTATATTTTATAAAAATTATTACAATGAAAACTATATATCAAATAACATACATCTGAAAGCATTAAGTATCCTAGCATCTAAAATATTATTGCTACAGCCAATTTGGTTTAAATAATAAATTCATTCAACCCATTGGACACTTACTGCAAAAAGACTACTGAATGGAAAGATGATTCAATATTGAGAAAAATATATAAATGTTTAGGTTAAAATAAAAAAACACAATATTTACACTTCTTGGACAAATAATCTCACACTTAGGAATTCATTTTAAGAAAATAATCAAAAAAAGCAATTTTTAAAAAGAAAGAAAAACTATGCAATGTGATGGGTAATATTATGTGTCAACTTGCCTGGGTTAAGAGATGCCCAGACAGCTAATAAAACGTTCATGGATGTGTCTGTGAGGGTGTTTCTGGAATAGATTAGCACACCAATGATTTAAAAATATTTTTTTCTATGTTTAATTAAAACTAAAATCACTGAAAATTTACAAATACATTATATCATACAATTGCCTGGTAATGAACATTGTGGGATTTTTTCTTGAAAAATCTAAATCAGATATACTTTTTTTACAATTACATCTCCAAAATATTTACCCATTATTTATGCTAAGAAATTTTGGATTAATCCCATATCTTTGTAAAGGGGATTTTTTTCCAAAACACAATTATAACATGTATAGTGTTCATGAATAAAGTATACATTAGTATTCTCAAGTGGAATTCCTGGTTTCCCTCTCTCTCTCTTCTCTTTTTTTCCTCCTATGTTCATCTATTTTGCCAAGAAACAGACTCTTAACTATAGAGAACAAACTGAGGGTTATCAGATGAGAGGTGGATGGGGGCATGGGTTAAATGGCTGTTGGGGATTAAAGAGTGCACCAGTTGTGATGGTCACTGGGTGTTGTATATAACTGATGAACGACTAAATTCTACACCTGAAACTAATATTACACTGTATGTTAACTAACATGATTTTAAATAAAAATTTGGAAAAAAAAAAACAAAAAAATGAGTCTGTTTCTTGATTTTTCTTTTTTTTAAAGCCTCTTTTCTAAACACTTTTATATCTTTCATCTTTTATCTATATTATTTTAACAGTTTATAATGGAAACTTTCATTTAATGGAAGGGAACCTGATCAGGTAATGAACAGGTATAATAAACACTCTGTACCTGGTGTACAAGATTTAAAATTTACTCATTCCTTACAAGCTGAGCCGCAGCCATAATCATTAACATATAGTAGTACCTCAAACACATCATGTTATTATATTTTTCCGTGATTTAACTTATTCTAGCTGGGAAATCCTCCTCATCTTTTAGAACTTCTCATTTTATGAGGTTTTACTGCTTATCCACCCACCAATGGAAGTGAAAACTTATTACCTTCGTGTCCCAAATACCCTGTGAATAAGTCAAGCACAGCCCTTCAAACGCTGTGCTGCGTTATTTGTTTATGCATGTTTCACAAACTGAATGGAAAGGACTATGCCTTATTAATCTTTGCAGCCTCCTTACTTCCCTCACCGTGCCTGGTTCTTCTTCCTCATCATCAGATTTACACTGATAATCACCAACATAACTAACATCATCGAGTGCTGCGGGCATGAGATAATATATCCTGGTGTTTTAAATAATGTCAGGTATGAGTATGCTGGATTTAATCCTTCAAATTTATTGAACTTCTATATTTACAGTGCATTGTTTGATTCTTGTGAAATACAAAGCTCATAAAAAGTGAGAGCCAAAGTATTTTTCCTGCTTTCAAAAGAAAGGCAGTAATATACACAAACATGACCGACAAAAATAAGTAATACCATATAGATGCCGATAAATTACTATAAGCGTACAATAATGGTGAAACTAATTTCACCCCAGAGGATTTGTGAAGGTTAATGAGTAAAATATATTTGAACTGAATCTTGAACTGCACACAGAATTTTAGAGGATGATAGGACTACTTCATCTGCATCTCAACTTGGAAGAACAAATAAATAAGACTTGGGAGATGTAAAAGCAAGTCAAAATTTAAAGAAAAAAATGACACATCCAATGTTCAAGACGTGTGGGTGTTTATGGAAGATAAAAATTAATATAAAATTAGAAAAGTCAATTGTAGAAAATGGACTTTTACTGGACTCCATAGGAAGGAATTGAGAGTACCAGAGATGTCATATATATGTTGGTAAGTATAAAAGACTGTCTATATAAATGAATATATGTATAAATACACTCTATACATATATGCCAAAATATGTATTCAAATATTCAAATATATATGTAATTACATCAAATGAAAGTAAAAAACATTTTATTCAAAAGGCAAATGTTGTCAGACTGGATAAATATGAAAACATGATCTCATGATATATTGTCTACCCTCTCTACCTGTGATACCCTTGACTTAAAGACTCAATTTGGAAGTAAAAAAATGGAAAACTATATAATTTGTAAACAGTATTCAAAAGAGAGTAGGAATGGCTAAACTGATATTGAATTGAATATTCAATTGAAATTGACCTTAATAAAATGAATATTTCTAGAGGAAAAAAAGAGTAATTTTGTAAAGATTAAAGTGTCAAGTCATCAGAAAGATAGAACCAAAATAATAAAGTATATGTAAATACTATTGTGTATTTTCACTTAATTCTTTTAATAAGCCTACAAACCCTTTATTATATTCTTTATCTATTGCAGAAAAATTAAAAACACATTTTACATACGATACGTGAGTTAATAATACAATACTATTGTTATATATTCTCAGTAAATGACATATTTTCTTATGGGCCATGTGGTTTTAAATATCTTTATTGGGATATAATACCATAAAATTCAGTCATTTAAAGCATACAATCAATATTTTCTTAATATATTCATAGAGTAGTATAATCATTACCAAAACCGAATTTTAGAATACTTTTATCACTCCTATTGTGTCCATTAGCAGTCACTCCTATAACTCTCTCTCCAGCCGTAGGCAACCACAAATCTACTTTATTTCTCTATAGATTTGCCTATTCTGGAAATTTCATATAAATGCAATTATACAATTTATCATCTTTTGACTGACTTCTTGAATTTTTCATGATATTTTCAAGGCTTATCCAGATTATAGCATGCAGTAACATTTCATTTATTTTTATTGCTGAATAACATTCCATTGTATGGCTTTATGCAATTTTGTTTATCCATTCACCCATTGATGGGCATTTGGATTATTTTCATTTTTACGCTGTCATGAATAATGTACATATAACTACTTATGTACAAGACATTTGCAGACAGCTGTTTTCATTTGTCTTGAGTATATACTTAAGAGTAGAACTGCTGCATTCTGGATAAATCTATGTTTAAAATTTTTAAGAACTGCCAAATTTTTCCCCAAATTAGTTACATCAGTTTACATTCCAATGGTAACGTACGAATGTTTCAAATTTTCCATTGTCACCAACATTGGTCATATTCTGCCTTTGACTTTAATCATTCTAGTGGATGTAAAGTAGCATTGCATTGTGTTTTGATTTGCATTTCATTAAAAACTAATGATAATGGATACCATTCATGAGTTTTCTAGCCATTTATATTTCTTATTTGGAGAAAAGTTGATTCAAATCATTTGCTCACATTTTTTTACATTGGTCTGTCTTTTTATTATTCAGTTGTAAGCATTCTTCTCTATAAGTTCTGGATCCAAGTCTCTTATGAGACACATTGTTTGAAAAAAGTTTTTTCCAGTTTTCACTTTTTTGATGGTAGCATTTATTTCCTTTTTTGATGGTTGCATTTAAAACCAAAATATTTTAAATTTGATGTAATCTAGTTTATCCATTTTTTTCTTCCATTGCTTGTCCATTTGATGTCATATCTGTACCGTTACAACAGCATTGATATTTTGTAGTGCACTAGCAATGGGGTTGCAGCAGTATTTCATATTTAATTCAACTGGTAAATCTGCAAGGTACAGTGTTGAACATCCGTCACATTGTGTCTTCACCAGATTAATACCTTGCTGTTATTTAGTATGGATTTCTATCAACTAGCACCTGAGATTTTGTTTTTACTGGTTTACTGGTATTTTTGTTAATTCACAAATAGCATATGAAGTTATTTTCTGCTGAATTTTATCTGAGTCTATTTAGGGTGACTGCATGGTTAAAAAAATAATAATAATAAAACAAAATTAATTTAAAAAAATGCTATAGCCCCCAATAGAATAGTGATTGCATCATTAATTAGATACCAAAGATGATAATTTGAAGGGATGTATGAAAGTAAAAGGTTATTACGGTTGTGAATTATTTTTGCTAGCCCTGAACTACCTTTTGATAAAACATATTTAAATTACCTTTTGGGTAGAGAATTACTTTTTACTCGATTGTGCATACCTCAAAAGAAGCTAATCAAAGTACACTACTTTTCTTGAACAATGGAAAGAGCTATAATAATAATAAATTAAAAAAGCAGTGAAACGGTGTTCTCAAGAAAGTGAGTTTTAAAATGGTCGCTGCTTGGGGTGCCTGGGCGGCTTAGTCGGTGAGGCATTCGGCTCAGGTCATGATCTCACTGCTTGTGGGTTCAATCCCCATGTCGGGCTCTGTGCTGACAGCTCAGAGCGTGGAGCCTGCTTCAGATGTTGTGTCTCCCTCTCTCTCTCTCTCTGCTCCTCCCCTGCTCACGCTCTCTCTCTCAAAAATAAACACTAAAAAAAATAATAAAAAAATTAAATGGCTGGTGCTTATCCATTATGATGAGTTATTCCTAGAAACTCTGGTCAATATTTTAGCTTTGCTACAGATTTGGTGAATTGCCCACTATTTTTTTTTTTGCTTTTTTAATATATTTTAATGTTTATTTATTTATATTAGAGAGAGAGAGAGCGAGAGCGAGAGAGAGACCAAGTGCGGAGGAGGGGCAGATAGAGAGGGAGAGAGAGAACCCCAAGCAGGCTCCATGTCGCCAGAGCAGAGCCTAAGGAGGAGTTCCATCTCACGAATCATAAAATCATGACCTGAGCCAAAATTAGGAGTTGGACGCTTTACCGACTGAGCCGCCCAAGGACCCCTGCCCACTATTTTTAACAAAAGATCTTTTTTTTTAAACAAAATACAGTATTGTTTAAGTCACTTGCAATAATCTTTTGCTTGCATTTTAATTTAAAATGAAGTAGAAAATAATTCTACAGAATTTAAAAGGAGAAATAGTTTTATACTAACCTCTAAACTCTATGATTAGGTGTGCATCAGATTAACAAATTAAGATTACAAAAAAGAAAATCTTCCATACCATCCCTCCAGTTCCATAAATGCTGATGTTTTTAAAAAGTAAACACTATGGAGACAGATTGATGCTACCAGAGGGGAGGTGGGATGGGTGAAATAGCTGATGGGGATTAAGGGCACACTTGCGATGAGTAATGTACAAAATTGTTGAATCACTATATTGTACACCTGAAACAAATGTAAGACTGTATGTTTAATTTAAATAAAAACTTTCTTAAAAAAGTAAATACTACCCTGACTTTTTAAGTTATCAACTGCTTCTCTCCCAGTTTTCCTCAAAAGCAATTTGTACTTTGAAAGTATCTGTTGTACTGACATAATTAAGTCTGATAGAAACCTGAAGGAAGATATAAATAAGGAAAGGTTACAATAAATCCACCCTTCTTCCTTTCTCACCATGCAGATGGCATCTACACAGTCAGCTCACATTTAGAAGAAAATCATAATACGTAACCTCTGAACTCGCCTTGTAATGGCATATTGCCCATAGCTATAACTCCTAATTGAGAAAATGGAGCATAAAATTACTAAAGAAGCATAGAGAACTAATATTTAAAATCACAAGAAAACTTAATTAATTGAGAGGGCAATCAACAGAAGTAAAAAGTGTTATTTAGAAAATGATTATATGAACTATGATAGAGGTGAAGATGGGGAAAAGATAAAACACAGAATGTCATTAATTTCATTACTTTTTATGAAGATAGAAAAATTAAATGCCATGACTTTAATAATGTTCAAATGAAAGAATGACAGTTTGAATACATTGTGGAGCATTCGGTTTCAGAAAAGATTGTTCAGAGCCACTTGTCTAATTACGTGCTTAAGTGTTTTTTTGGTATAAAAAGTGCATTTAAGACATTTCCACAAATTTTCCTTCTGCCCCCCGCCAGCCCCATTACTGACATTCTCTCCTGTCACAAGAGACCCTGTTTTGCTTTACCTCCTTTCAACCTAGGACTCTTCATTTTAAATTTCTCTTCCACTTAGAATCACTATTTTGTGAGTTTTTAAGATAATTAGAAAGTGCGATAATGGGAATTATGCCCTTCTTTATAAAAGGCTCTTTTACAAAGTAACAGAATTTTTATATCCTTCAAATTTAGTATTTTAAATTGCATCTTGTTTTTTCTTTTAATGTCTCGTGAGAGTATGTAAGACCTGAAACTGCACTCGTCTGCCTTCTCCTTTGTAATCACAAGATCATAAGACTACCACAGGTTCATATATTAGTCTAATGTTACAACATCAGTTTTTCAAGAAGGTGGTACCAATACAGACTAACTTGATTCCCAAAGATATCCCATTCAGTAATTGCTCATCATTATAACCATTTAACTTCTGCAGAAAATCTGATAATAAAAAGAAAAGATGTCATCCTAAAATTGAAAATATAGTAAAAGACAAAGTATTTCCATGTTGTCTGTAAATTATATCATTGGTGTCCATCATATATAAAATATGAAACTTTTGTATTTCTATAAACACAATATTTAAACACAGTATTTATTCTCCCTTGTCGCCAAACACTTGAAACATATAAAACTTAGTACAAAAATTTAGGTGTGAGAATATATACAACTAACATTGTTTTAGCAACCACTGTAGACTAGTACACTTTTAAATATTTGGATGCATTTGCTTATTTAATTCACAAAATCATCCTCATAAAAACATATTACCATTTATCCCCATTTTACAGATGAGAAACTTGGGGCTTCCAGGTATTGAGGATAGCTTGGCAAAGAATGAAAGTATGTTTTGGCTTCACAGTTCATCTATTCTAGTGGGGAAGACAGCCAACACCTACAAGTAAAGAAACAAATAAATAGAGAATTTCAAGATAAACGAAAAGGTTACAAAGGTTCAAAAATAATAGGCAGACCCCGTGCTTCAAATAGCAAGACAGAGAATGTTTTTTGAGGAGTTGATATTCATAATGAGACCTGGAGGAAAATAAAGAACCACTTGTGGAAAGAAATGTAATGAAATTAGTTTAGCCTCAAGGAATACCAAGTGCAAAAGCTCCAAGTGAGGGGGACAATCCTACCCCATAGAACAAGCAACTGACAGAAAGACAGTGTGGCTGGGAATTCGTGACTGCATATAATTTAATACAGCTGAAAGGATAATCAAGGATCATATCACTTGGGGGTCAAAGCAGGCAGAGCTTTGACAGCCATACTGATGATTTGTGGCTTATCTTAAACTCATTAGAGGTCACTGTGGATTGAAATTGTGCATTTCTTCCCAAGCTGAGCTTTTTCCTTGCTCACGGGATTTTATTTTCAGTCTGTTTTTCTCTTCCACAATATTTTGAGTTAAGAACAAGGCCTCTTCTTCCTTTATTTATCCATAGACCTAGCATCACATTGGTGAAGTTTCAGGGCATAATTAACTCTAAATGAATGATTTACTTTAGAGGATTTAATAATGGCTGTTTCCACTGACTAATGTACATGAGTTACAATCAGAGCTGCAGAAAAATTTAACCCAGTTTCACAATGTTGTACCAATTACTACTCTCCAAAAATAGGTTATAGAGTAAATTGAATTTCTAATTCTACATTTTATATAGTGTATTCTAGGTTTTCTCATTAATAGAGAGAAGAAATATACCAGACATCAGATCTACTTACCATCTTTTACAAAACATCAAACATGTATTTAAAAATATTAACACGGAACTGAGATTTTATTTAATTGCATTGCTTGCATTGTTTACCATTATTTTCCTCAGATATTAAAAATGTATGTCTAAAAATTGTTACATTAATATGGACCCTTTTGTCTGAGAACTCATACCACTAAAAATTCTTCAGAAGGCTTTAAGGTTAATATCACTTTAGTGTGTTGCTCAAAATCTATCCCTTTGATGTCTCTTCAGTGCAATTATTCATATTTATTCCCTAACTTTCCTATTTCTCACAAAAGAAGAAACATCCAGAAAAAATATCTGCCTATAATTGTCATTTGTGCTGAGTCTGAAAGATATAAAATAAGACACAGAGATAAGGTAAATGTGACAAGGTGTTTTTTCCTTATGATTTTATCATCATTTATTTTATAATCCCTGTTTATCACTATGCTAGAAAGTCATTTGACCCTAAGTGAAAAGCTCAGACAAAACTTCTTTTCTAACCTTGAAAGTCTTCAATTTTCACTTTGTAGTTGCTTTTTTTTTTTTTTTACTAATTTTGAAACAAATTCACTTTATAAATTCTTCACTCATTACCTATATTGCTGGATTTTCGCTTTGAAAATTCCACCAGGGTAGAGAAGGACAAGACTGAACCAGCTCTGACCTGACTTTGAAGTGAGGGGATAGAGAGCCATGTTGAAAATCAGTCTTAGAGGAGTGAAGACATAACAGAAATTTCTCTCTCCTTCTTTTCTTGGGTAGACTGCTTCACACTTTATATTATGCAATGTTTAATAAGCCTTTCAGCTTTGAGGGAATGGGCCGTGCTAGCTAAATTATGTTTTTTCTATATTTGCAGTATTGTCTCATAAATTTAGATGCAACTTATTCAAGATAGTTTAGAAACCCAGAACTTCTATTCTAACTCCTTGGCAAACTCATATTTCATTTACACTGATAAAGAAAGCAACTTTGTCCCTACCTACTTTCATTCCTGTGTGCTAAGTCTCTCAGTATTTATTGAATAAAGGGTATGTTCTTGAGCATACATTTAAAACAACACCAAGATGCAAATTTTAATATTTTCCTCTCTCATAATCATCTTTATTACAGACATTTTTAAACATTTCTCTAACTACATTACAGGATAGCTTTCATATCAATTCCCTTAAATAACAGTTTGCGATATAGCAAATAGCAACTCATAACATTTATTACATGTGTTTTCTTCCTTTTTTTCAATGTTTATTTATTTATCTCAACAGAGAGAGAGAGAGAGAGAAACATGTGGCGGAGAGGCAGAGAAGGACAGACAGAAACCTAAGCAGGCTCCATGCTCAGTGGAGAGCCTGACGCAGGGCTTGAACTCATGAACCATGAGATCATGACTTGAGCTCAAACCAAGAGTTAGACACTCAGTGAACTGAGCCACCATGCCACCTTTACATGTGTTTACTTCTTTATTGAGATATAAGACGCATTAGTAACTAGATGGTTCTTAAATGTTGACCTGAGATTGATGGTAGACTTTAAGAAGAAGCCGCATACATCCATGTGTCTGTAACAAACACCAAGAAGACTCTGATAAAGACTAAGAATTATAGGGGCACATGTACCCCAATGTTCGTAGCAGCACTTTCAACAATAGCCAAATGATGGAAAGAGCCTAAATGTCCATCAACGGATGAATGGATTAGGAAGATGTGGTTCATCTATACAATGGAATACTACATGGCAATGAGAAAGAATGAAATCTGGCCATTCGTAGCAAAGTGGATGGACCTTGAGGGTGTCATGCTAAGCAAAATAAGTCAGGCAGAGAAGGACAGATACCATGTTTTCACTCATAGGTCTAACAGGAGAAACCCAACAGAGGACCATGGGGAGAGGAAGGAGGAAAAAGAGTTAGGGAGAGGGAGGGAGACAAAGCAGGAGACACTCTTGAATACTGAAAACAAACTGAGGGCGGAAAGGGGAGGGGGATAGGGGAAGGGGGTGATGGTCATGGTGGAGGACACTTGTGGGGAAGAGCCCTGGGTGTTATATGGAATCCAACTTGACAATAAACTATAAAGTTAAAAAAAATAAAATAAAATGGATGAAACTATAAAAAAAAGACTAAGAATTATATGAAGAAACAAATTGTAGGCCATGATGAAATATTGACTATTTAATTCATTTTTTTAGGTTTGGCACAGAAAATTCAAGTTAACAAATCTAAAGAATTCATTCGAAACAATACATTTTACTTTCATTAAATGTCATACATATCATATTTTACTGTGTTTGTCTTTATAAAAAAGACATTTTAAATAAGTTCAAAATGGCATGTTGTTACTGTCTTACTGTAACAAATACTTTTATTTAGCACATACAGTATGTCAGACACTTGTTATTTAATTATCTCATTTAACCTTCAAAATTATGCTACTATGTAGCACTATATTCATTTTACCAATTGTCATGAAAATAAATCATGTGATTTGGTTCTGTGCCTCACCCATCATTTTCTCATTTTAAACTCATACCAACCTGTGAAATTGCACATCATTTCCATTTTGGACATTAAGAAACACCGAAGCAAAGTTACTTTGCTGTTACCCAAGACAAATTTAAGCTTCCTTATTAACATTTGCTTTAAAATTCCTAACAATTGTTGCTTCTCATACTTTATACTCCCTCTATGTATATGCAAAGTTATTAGAACCAACTGTATTACATAGGCCATTTTCTTTTCTGTATTGAATAATAAATTGGGGTGTGCCAAAATAATTAAAAGTCTTTATTTTGAAGATTAGCAGTAAATTGAAAGATTCTTTAAGTGTTGAGCTTATCCATTCTTCTATTGAACATTGATTACCATGAGAGCCAGTGATTTTAATGGCATTTTACATAATAATTTCAACTTAAATGAGATTTTGAATATTTTAATAAGCTATGTAGAATTTTCAATAGAATCTATAATTGACATCTCAAAGTAAAACTTTTCCTTTCATTTCTTTATGCTTGAGCAAGTTTCTAAAGAACATTTATATGAAATGCATTTTAACATTTTAATTATTGATATTAATGTTTGACACCAGTTTGGTAAATTCAGTTTCCTAGAGTATGGCCCTCTTCAAAGAGACACTTAAAAGAATATATTGACCCAAATAAGTAGGTTAGCTTTTCAACAGAGCTTTTTAAACTCCTGTCTAATTGCTTCTATAAATGTATTATTCTGAATATTTTAAGTGTAAGAAAATATTTTTCCATCGAAGCTGAAATTCATTCCTGGAAATAGCCTAAAGCCATCATGACTTGATAAACTATAATAAATAGCAGTTATGTTACCCAATCAGGTTTAAAATATCAGTTGATCATTATGAATCACACCAGCTGTGTTTAAAAGTCATTATCATCTCTAGTGCTTCCCCAAATTTTGTCTAATTTATATATTTTACCCCCAAATTGTGATTATTATAAAACATATGTCTGATTGTAATGGAATAAATGATTTATAAAGCAATTATTCTCTCTACTGCATCACTGCTTGAATTATTCATATTTGATAAAGTATACCTAATTAAAATTATCAATGTTTTATTTCCAAAATTGGAAGAGACAGTGTAAGGAAAATATTGACAGATACAATTGTACCTATGACTTGTAACATCCTACCTAAAGAGAAACTAAGAAAATGCAATACCGGGACACCTGGGTGGCTCAGTTGGTTAAGCGTACGACTTCAACTCAGGTCATGATCTCACAGTTCATGAGTTCCAGCCCCGCATCAGGCTCTGTGCTGACAGTTCGGAGCCTGGAGCCTGCTTCAGTTTCTGTGTCTCCTTCTCTCTCTCTGCCTCTTCCCCCTCACACTCTTTCTCTCTCAAAAATAAAATAAATAAATATATATATAAAGAAAATGCATATCAAACAAATGTTGTAGGGTTCAAATCATCTTTTTTCCCCATAAATAAATGTGAAATGGGGACTTCAGAGAGTAAGAATATTTCTAAATTAAAGAATCTTAAAATGTTCCCATTGTGATAATGAATAAACATTAGTGAAGTCTCCAGAGTAAACAAGGCACATGAGACCATTTTCGTGGAGGTCCCCTGATGGTTCCAGGGATTCCTGCTGAGACTGGATTCCTTGGTGTGCCCAGTAGACAATTATGCCTGGAACACGGATGTTGTCTAGGCAATTTAGCATTAACTGAGCTACCATCATATCATCAGTACCATCACATCTATTTCTGCCTCAAGAAAATTAAAAAACAAAACAAAACAGTAGAGATATGTCCACGAGAGACCTGCATATCTAGAACAAAAAGTTGAAAAGAAGGAAGAAAGAGAGATAAGGGGAGCAAAGCTCTATGTTGACAGAACTTAATTTTCTCAACCTCATATGGCTTGGGGGCCAGGCTAGGAATCAAGAACAAGTGTTGTCACTGTTTTCCAGCATTAAATGCCTTTTCTGGGGAAATTTCTGTAATGGTCTGGATCCTGCCAAAAATCCTGTCTCATAAGTACCATTTCTTACTCTTTAAAAAATGTTTTTAATATTTATTCATTTTTGAAAGAGAGAAAGAGAAAAACAGAGCTTGAGCAGGGAGAGGGACAGAGAGAGAGGGAGACACAGAATCCAAAGCAAGCTCCAGGCTCAGAGCTGTCAGCACAGAGCCTGATGCCAGACTTGAACCCATGGACCACGAGACCGTAACTGGAGCAGAAGTCTGATGCTTAACTGACTGAGCAACCCAGGCACCCCAACACCATTTCTTATTCTTGAACATAATGTGCAGGTCAAAGTTTAATGGTAATTCCCAGATACTGCATTCATCTTACTGCCAGGCCTTTGCATTTGTTCTTGTCGTGTAGTGCCCTTCCTTCTTCACCCAGATAATGATTAGGCATCCTTCATGTCTGAGCTACAACGTCTCTCTTTATGGAAACAAATTTGTAGTGATTCATAAAGCCAGAGCTATATCACCTAGTCTACCCTTTGCCTGTGTTTATCACCTTCTTAGCATGGATAGCTCTTGGCTATCATGTGCCAGATTTCACAAAGACTATGGAACTATAATGAAAGATGGGACTGTGTCTGGCTTTCCAATGTTTTTCTAATGCTAAAACAACACCTAGTACACAGGAGGTAATCAATAAATGCTTCCTTGTATGTGTGTGAGATTATCAGTGTGACTGTAAAACAACAACCTAACCACTACTGTATATAACAATTTGTGTGTAACACATTGAGTTTCAACACAAAACACCCAAGGAGACTTCCTCTTAACCTCCTTTGGTGTCTGGCCATTTATAGAGAGGACATATGCTTGCAAACACATGAGCACATCTTTTAGCATTTGACCTGGAAACAGTCTTAAGGTTTTTCAAATACATTAGAAATTCTTCTCTTTTACACACTAAGGGGAACGAATTAAGTAACATAAAAATTATATAACATATCAAATAATTAAACCACCAGTAACTGAATGATATAACACACACACCTACACACACACACACACACACACACACACTATCAGTTTCGTGAGTCGAAGTTTGGTGAATTTTTTTTCAGAAACTATTGTCCTATTTATTGAATAACAAGAATATCCAAAGTGCAGGGGCACGTGGGTGGCTCAGTTGGTTAAGCATACAACTTTGGCTCAGGTCATGATGTCACGCTCATGGGTCTGAGCCCCACATCAGGCTCTGTGCTGACAGCTTAGAGCCTGGCGCCTGCTTCAGATTCTGTGTTTCCCTCTCTCTCTGCCCCTCCCTGGCTTGTTATTTCTCTCTCTCTCTCACTCTCTCTCTCTCTCTCTCTTTGTCTCAAAAATAAATAAACATTAAGAATATCAATAGTGCAAAGCCCTCAATTCTTGTCCTAACTGGTTGAACTGCTAGCACTATAAGCTAAGCCTATATAGGCAGACTGGATTCAAATTTTGAAAAGGAATAACACTATATTCATTTTAAAAACCTACATGACCCATTTTTAATGGCCATTTATCTAACACCCTTTTAATTTATAGTAGAATTAATGCCTCCCCCACCTATGAACATTTCCTATGTACGTGCTTCAATTTGAGGAGGACAAAGAATAAGTCCCTAGAATTTCCAGGAATTACCTAGACTGTGAAGTAGTTGCATGCAGATAGCTACTGTAATCACCTGTTTTATTGGCTGCTTTTCTTACTTTTGACACAGAATCTGTAGCCTCTTACTCAATCCCCACTCTAAAAATTTCCAGGGATATCCTTTTCAGGATAACAAATATGTCCACTCAAGCCAGTTATCTTCAGAGTTCCAACGTCTCTCACTATGTATTTTAGCTCTCAGTGGTATCTGCTACTGCTCTGTTGTCATGGGAACTTCTTATCATTTCAGCCCAGGCTCTATTTGGAGGTATTTCTTCCTGTGGAATGAATCACTGTTGTGCAAGATGCAATGTTTTCCTACTGGAGAAGCAGGTGTGGATAGATAGACTCAATCTAATCTATACAACGAATTCTAGTATCTACATCTGTAAAAATGAGGTGAAATGATAAATAAGTAAAGATCAAATGGAGATGCTAACCAGGGAGGCCTCGGTGACTCACTGGGTTAAGCCACCGACTCTTGATTTCAACTCAGGTCATGATCTCATAGTTCATCGGTTTGAGCCCCATGTTGGGCTCTACGCTGACAACATGGAGCTTGCCTGGGATTCTCTCTCTCTCTCTCTCTCTCTCTCTCCACCCCCCCCATGCTTGCACTCTTTCTCTCCTTCTCAAAATAAATACATAAACAATAACAAACAATTTAAAAATGGAAATGCTATCTAGTGCAGTATATTGAGCCTGGACTCCAGAACCACATCCTCTGGGTCCAGATGCTAAATCTAGAACTTTGTACTTGTGTGATGAAGGGAAATTCACTTTAGCTGTCTGTACATCAGTTTTGTCACTGATGGAGTGGAGATTTAAATTCTACTTCTGTCACAGCTTTGTTATGAGGCTTAAACCAGATATTTCTAAAGTTCTTAGAACAATACTTGGAGTACAGTGCTTCATCATATATGCTGATTCTTTTTTTAAAAATCAGTCTTAAATAACCATCTTTGAAAGTGCCATCCCAAAGGACTGCAAAATAATGTCCTGCGAAATAACCATAGTCACATTATGACAAAATAATTCTGTACTAAAATTGATTTAGGTGATACTATATTAACAATATTTTTTGTCTAGTGATTTATTATAGTTTTTATTTTATATTAAGTTTTTATTGAAATTCCAGTGTAATATTAGTTTCATGTGTACAGTTTAGTGATTCAACTTTCCATACACCATGTGCTCATCACAAATGTGCTCTTTAATCCCCATCCCCTATTTCACCCCTCCCCCTCCCATCTCCCCTCTGGTAACCATCAGTTTGTTCCTTGTAGTTAAGAGTCTGTTTCTTGGTTTGCCTCCCCCTCTCTTTTCCCCCACTTTGTTCATTTGCTTTGTTTCTTAAATTCCACAGATGAATGAAATTACAAAGTATTTTAATGGTAGCAAGTGAATTTTGTAAATCATCAAGAGGGGATAGAAGCAAGTGAATTTTGTAAATCATCAAGAGGGGATAGAATATGTATTGTTTACCAGTTTGTAAAATCTGCTTTTTCACAAATATTTTATTAATATCTCTCACAATTTGTCCCCATTACAAATTTGGAGATTTTGCCTTATAAGTATTGTGCTAATAAGGAACATTTTTGTATTTTATACTACTATATTCAAGATTTATAAATTAACATTAAGCAATTTTTGCTACTTAATTACAGTGTCTTCCACACAGTATAAAAATTATGAATAATGGACTTGCAATGCATAAAAAGATAGAGTTTAGCAATGACATTTATTTTTTTTAACATTAAAAATTATTTGACTATACTCCATATTCTCAAAGCTGGAAATATTCATTTGATCAGATATATAGAATAGACCAGTGGGAATTAATTATAATCTAAAACAATTGAGAAAGTAGGCAATAACCAAGTCAATTCTGTTCTTTTATACCATATTTAAAAAATTGGCAGTAACTTTTGAAATGCTTTAGAAGTGACTGGTTAATAAGCAATAGTTTAATAATCATTACAGGTCTAGAATGATAAATAGGTAAGAGCAGATTTGGGTATGAAGACTGCTAGTTACAATTTTTTCCTGACTTTACTTAAGCAAATTGGAAACATATATTTATATTGGCATTATCCAACAATTAGAGCTAGAACACTGGCATTTCTACTTCTATTAATATATAATCAATTAATATAATGCATATAATATGCAATAAAAGCATATAAGGAAGTAAAATTATTTCAGTACTAAAATAAATATTTTATGAGTATTCTCATTGCTATAATTTTAGACTTTAAAGTTTGTCATTGTTGCATTAGAGATAACAAATTTATCTAACAAATTAACATATGTGACAATGCACCTTTATTTCCTTATTGAAGTTAAATAAAATAATAATATATGTATAAATAATACCTAAATATGTGTGTATTTGTGCATATTTGTATGCTTGACAATACAGCTCACAGAACAGTTTATAATAGTTACATTTAATTTTTACAAAAAACTATAAATATATGCATGACATTATTGGTGGTTTAAAGATGAGAGCCATTTAAGCAAATAAGATTCAAGCTCAAATATTTGATATTTTGTACAGAACTCTGAACCAACTGAAAGTCTCTTCATTGTAACCTGTACATGAAAAGTAAAATCAAGTATGAATTATATATACTCAGATATGTTACACAGACTGTGATAATCTGTAAGAATGTTGATATTTAAATCTAGTTATTAATTATCTTCAATAATTCATTTTAGTGGAAAGTTGTTTCTTGCATATTGAAATTCCATAACTCAATAAGAATGATCTTTCACATTAGGTACATTGAAATAATTTTGTTAACTTGAGTTTGTCATGATTTATTTGTATAAATAATTTAATGGTGAATATTATTTATGCATTTTTATAGACATGTTTAAATAATCTGTTACTAGCCAATAATTTTGTTATGGAAGCCAACTATCTAAACATTACAAAACATAAGAAATAAAATTATAGATTTGACATTGAGCTAATATGTGGATTTTATATTTTTATTTGTGGATTTTGTATTTTTAGTTGAAACTGAACTCCTCTTTTGGTCATACATTCTATAGATAAATTATTCCATGTTTTTTTTGTCCTTTGGAGGTTTTATGGTTTGTTTTTGTCTTTAATGAACATGCTCCACCTCATGCTTTGTCCTTCCGGCTTACAAGCAGCCTCCATGTGGCTGATTTTTCCACCATATTGTCAATTCAGTATCTCTTCCGAGCTTTGTGTTATGTAGACATACAACTTTGTATCTATCTTCATTATTCGATCAACTTTTTTTTATTACACTTTCCTGATTTTTCCCTCTTATCTGTACAGCAAATTTATATTCATTCTATTTTGCTACATTTCAGTTTTTATCCATTTTGAAAATATTGGTATAACTAGAAGCTCATTTCCAGGACCTCCTTTTTTTTTTTTTTTAACTCTACATAGACTTCCTAAACAAAATATACCCTCTTGTATGGATTTACTGCCACATAGTGGCTCATAATGTACATGTCCAGCAAAAATGTCTTTCCAACCATTTACCCACAATTCAAACACATTACACATTAAATTAATATTTCACTCAATATTTGTTCATTCCAGGGCTCCTTCTCTCATCAAATGACAGGAAAATTAATGTTTAAATAAAAAACTTCAGGCCCATTTTTATGCCATCTTATTCCTCATTTTTTCCCTTCTAATCAATCACCAAGTTGTATCAATTAGCTCCCAAATATCTCTCCCTACCCCTCTACTTTGGTTCCCTCCTATTGTATTCTGCAGTCTTGCTTCTCTCCAATTAATCCTTCTCCAAATAGATAAAATTATTTTTTAAAAAAAGTTTGGATTGAATTATGGTTCTCCTTAAAGTCATCTCATGATTTCCTTTTACATGTAGAATAAGTATTGAATTACTTACCATGACATGCATAATATCTTATCAATAATTCCACTATATTTCATATTCCAGACTCTTTGGATATCTTCCAACACATTCTGTCTTACCTCTAGTTTCTGCATACATGCAGAACTTTAAATATCTCTCTTGACCTGCATTACTTCTACATTTCTTGTGCTGTCAGATTAAGCATGCTTCTTCCAAAAGTACGTTAGGAAGAAGAATTGAGTTATGATAGAAAAACTGGTCTGAGTTTGAAAACCATAAATTCATAAGGTTATGCTTTACACATACATTTGAAATGTTCTTCATGAGGTATTTAGCTTATGAGGAAGAAGTTTGAAAACAAACAGAATGTGCATTGGCTTAGTATATGCAAAAATTTTAGGGTACATGTCTAATAGAAGCCAAAGCAAACACCAAAGCAATAGCTTCAGATGCCATTTTCTTTAGAAAAGAATGTTCTGTCGTGTTATTATTTTTTATCAATATATCTTTTTTTAAAATTTTTAAATTTATTTTTGAGAGACAGAGAGAGAAGAGCACGAGCAGGGGAGGGACACAGAGAGAGGGAGATACAGAATCAGAAAACAGGCTCCAGGCTCTGAGCTAGCTGTCAGCACAGAGCCCGACACGGGGCTCGAACCCACAGACCATGAGATCATGACCTGAGCCGAAGTCGGACGCTCAACCGACTGAGCCACCCAGGCGCCCCTATCAATATTCTTAATAGCTTAACAAATCCATTTTCTTGTCAGTTTCTGTTATCTAAATAGAAGCTGATTTCTACTGGTAAGTGGTTTCCAGTGGAAGTAATTAAGCAGCAAACATATATAAAATAAAATGATGAATGATTACCAGTTGAATTTCTTGTTGTTGCTATTGTCATTATACAGTACCTTTTAAAAGGTATAGTAGTAAGATTTTGAATAGTAATTATATGAAAAAATAATGCTTTTCTAAATTTTGTGTAATTTCAGTCTTTATACTTGCTTCTTACCAACTTTTTAAAATTTTTAAACAAGTGGTTCCAACTACATGAATATTAAATTAGAATATAAAAGTAAAATTATCTCTATCTTTCAAGAGTATTTGGATTTCCTCTCAAGCAAGTGGATAAGAGATGTGGTTCACATCCTTTTGCCCTTATTGTTTTTTTTTTTTTTTTTTTTTTGAGAAAGAAAGAGAGCAAGTGGGGAGGGGTGGAAAGGTAAGGGGAGAGAGAATCTTAAGCAGACTCCATGCCCAGTGCACAGCCTGATGTGGGGCACAATCTTGAAACCATGAGATTATTCCTGGAACCTCATGACCTGAGCTGAAATCAAGAGTCAGATGCTTAACTGACTGAGTGACCCAGATGCCCTGCCTTTATTGTATTCTGGTGAGAGTTTATACTTTAATCTCGACACTAGGAAACCCCCTTCCCCATATTTTTGTGAAATAAAATAGTAGAATTTTAGGTCACTAATTCAATCATTCATTATTTCTGCCTAGATTTCCATATCCTTGCTCAATGACATTCCAAATTGTGGGTACCTAGGCTTTTGGTTTATCAGAGATTCAACAGCTCTTTGAGACTTCTGACTCTGAAATGTTTCTCTTTAGATTCTAAGGTATATCCTGTTTTTCATCTCCATTTGGATGCCTAAAAAAAGCAATACTTTTCTCAAATCAACTTCCTGCTTATGACTGTCTTTTGAATAAATTGCATCAATAACCTTTTAGAGAGTCATGTTTAGAAGTGCAAATACTTTTTGAATTACTTTGCTTCGATTCTACTCATGCCCTATAATCAAGTCTGTATTAGATACTGACATTAAAGTCCTTAAGAAGCAAAAGAGGAAACGCAGATATGTTACTAAAAAGCAAATGTAAGCAACAATGGATACAGTGTCTCAGTCAGTCCGAATATCTGAATGACCATGATAAGCAGAGTCTTCTGACTGTGATAGGATTGTGGTATGAAGAAATAATTGTGGTTGTTTAAATCCACTGAAATTAGAGTGTTCTTTGTTTCTGTTACATAATCAAATCTTTCCTGACTTACAGTTTCTGAACCAACCTCCATTCTATACTAAACATTTTCTACACACTTAATAATTTAATCATCTTTCTAAAGCTCAGCTCCTAACATGACTTCAAAATATTATGCATTTCCTTACTACCTGGTAAGTTAACTAAAAACTCTTTGGATCTAAATTTGAGATTATTTTTTATATTCTCATCATTGCCACTTGGGCAGAAGTTGTGAAATATTTGGATACATCAGATAAAACCAGAAAAGGAACAAGTCACAACTTGGCAAGTTTTAATTCCATGACATTTTGTTGAAAATAGGGAGAAAACTTACCAGAAAATATCCTTCTAGTAGTGATTTTTTGTGAGAATTCTTCTGTTGACTCAGAGTCAGTCTTGTCTGCCATGCTGGTAAGTTTTCTCCATATTTATAACAAATGTCATGGAATTAAAACTTGCCAAGTCTGTTTGGCTGCTACAAAAAAATGCCATAGATTGGTTGGCATCTAAATAAATGAAATTATTTCTCAAAGTTCTGGACATGGGAAGTCCAAGATGAAGGCATGGGCAGCCTCAGTATCGAAAGAGAGTCCACTTTTCAGTTCACATATATGGCCTTCTTATTGTTATGCCCTCACATGGTGGAAGGGAGGAGAGAGTTCTCTGGAGTCTCTTTGTTGAGGCACTGATCCCACTCATGAGGACTGAGAGGCACTGATCCCACTCATGACTTAATCACCTCCTAAAGATTCCCACCTCCAAATACCATCAAACTGGGGGCAAGGGTTTTAACATATGCATTTTGGGGGCAAAAAGATTCATTCTATGGCCACATTATTCAATCCAAAGTTATTCAATCAGATATAAAGAGAGAAATAAATAGGAAGCTAGCTGAAACAGTGAAGTCAAAGGGGCTAGTATTAATTTCTGATTATATAGTGCATGTCCAGCTATAGACAGATAGTTAAGGAAAATGGGACTCAGGACAATACTAGCATTTCAGAAGATTGGAGAGGCAGGTAAATTAAGCAAAATAGGAAGAATTTTATAGAAACCTAGCTTTGGAGTGAAGAAGTGAAAGAAAATATGCCACTATGTGCAGATCTACCTCTGTTCTTTTGCTTCTGCTTTTACCTTCTTCCCACATTCCTAACCAATGTTTTTTAAAATTGTTAAGAAACTTTCATTTCAATTCGCTTCCTCCCTATTATAAATGCTTTGCTACTTATACATGGGTTAATTTACTCTGTCATCAGTTCTATCACATTCTGTTTATCATTCTCAGTATTTTTACATCTCTAGTCCTGTTATAACACTTATATTTGTTATAATACCTTTATATATTTTTTATTTCTTGAAAGTAAGGATACCATATGCAAATCTTTTATTTAGTCAAACCCAATAACTTGCTTATTGCTAACATTTAATAAGTACCTACAAATTGATATTATTGATTAAATTGATAATTTAAATGAATTAAAAATGATGTTCCATAATTTTTCCTTTTGCGTCTGGGATCTATCCTTCATTCTTTTTCATTATTTCCTATGTATTTAGAGTCTAACCTATATAGCTTACATTAACTACCACCCTTATTCTATGGATCCCAGTTTATGCCAGCAAAGAGCTCTGTGCTATAGAGTCTGTCTCCTCTAAAATGCACATGTTAAAATCTAATCCCCAGTGTGATGATATTTGGAGGTGGGGCCTTTGGGAGATGATGAGGCCATGAAAGTAAAGCCTTTAAGAATAAGACTAGTACCCTTGTATAGTTCCCATAGAGTTAGCTCCCTCCTTCCTCTGCCATGCAATATTCCCAGTGGGAAACGGTTGTTTATGAAGGAGGAGGCAGAAGTTCACCAGACATGAAATCTGTAGATGCTTTGATCTCAGACTTCCTAGGCTTTAGAACTGTGAGAAATAAATTTCTGTTGTTTATAATCCACCTACTTTATGGCATAGATTAAGTGCTTCTTAGTACCAAGAAGTGGGTATACTGTTGTAAGAAATACTTAAAAACGTGGAAGTGGCTTTCATACTCTTAGTGGAGCCTGGAAAAGTATGGAGGTGCATCTATAACCTACAGTGCCATGAATAGATCTCCAAAGGTGATTCTGATAAATGCCCAGGAAGATAAGAGGACAGCTATAGAGAAATCCTCCATCTCTTGGAGAATACTTAAGTAATCCTAAATAGAATGCTGGAAGAATATGGACAATGAAGGCCATTCTGATTTCAGAAATGAGGAAGAGGTTATTGGACACTGGATGAAATGAGATCCTTGTTATAAGTTAAAAAAGAACTTGGCTGAATTGTGTTCATGTTATGATGCTTTGTGGAAAAAAAGAAATTGCAAAAAATGAAATTGGATGTTTGGCTGAGGAAATCTTTGAGCAAAGTGTTGAACAAGTGACCTGGTTCTTCCTGATTTCTTATAGTGAAATGTGAGAAGAAAGAAATGACTCAACATGAAATTGCTAATCAAAAAGGAACCAGAACTTAAAGATCTGGGGAATTCTCAGCTATTTATATTGAAAGGAATATGAAAGTCCATTTGGGAGGGAACACTAAAGGTGTGGCAAATGACCATTTGATAAGGAGGTTAATCAGCAATTTCAACAAGAAGCCAGAAGCTACTATCCCCAGGAGATGGAAGAATGACCCCAAAGGCAATTTGGAGATCATCAGGGCTGTCACTCCTACCACAGGGTCAGAGTTCAAGTTCCAGTGGACTCGGACTCAGTAGTTTCAAAAGAGGGGTGCTGGCATTCATGGTATCTCAACAGAAACTGCTGGCACCTCCTCACTAGGCAGACTCCACTCCCTGCTTCTGGAACACTGAGCATCCACCCCACATGTGGCTCTGCAGGCTTCAGTATGGTGCAGGCAAAGGAGCTCCACTCCAGAGGGAGCAGGCAGTAGACTTTGGTGATATCTACAGTACCTTTTCTGTTGGCACACAGAGTATACAAGTTGAGCTGCCTTGAAGGCAAGGCTCCCTTCATTTCCATTTCAGAGGACAAGGCCTCTGCAGGGAGCCCTGGAATATGAAAGGCCAAGTCAGAAAGTCTAGACCAAATGGCCACCTGTTCACCATCCCAGCGTGGAGAACTGCAGGTGCCAGAAGAGCAGCAGAGACATAACTGTCACCTGGGGGAATCCCAGACACAAGGCTTCAATCACTGAGACCTAAGGAGGTGGGACCACAACACCAGTGTGCCTGGAAGGCAGAACATCCAGACAATAGAATTTTCTTAAGCCTGAAGCTTTAATGGTGTTTGTCCCATTTGGATTTATCTGGGACCACCAGTCCTTTCTTCTTTCTCTTTTTGGGAATGGGCTATGCCTGTTCACAATTGTATTTTGGAAGCACGCAACTTATTGGATTTACACATTCACACGTAGAGAAGAACTTGCCTCAGAATGAATCAGCCCTTAAGTCTCATCCATATGTGATTTAGATGAGATTTAGAGGAGACTTTGAACTTTAGACTTTTGAGTTGATCCTAGAATGAATTAAGACTTTGGGGCCATGTTGATGGAGTTACTGCATTTTGCATGTGAGAAGGACATGAATTTTGGGGGGTCCAAGAGTGGAACGTTACCGACTAAGTAGTTGTGTCCTTCCTTTCCCAAATCCATAATTTGAAACCTAGTGCCCAGTGTAATGTTTTTAACAGGTGGGGACTTTGGATGTGATTAGATCAGGAGAGGGATCATCCTCCTCACTCCTTCCTCCATGTAAGAACACAGTGAGAAGACAGCCATCTATGAAGCAGGAAATGGCCGTAACAAGATACCTAATCTGTTGATGGCTTGATCTTGGAAATCCAAGCCTTTAGAATTGTGAGTAATAAATTTCTGTTGTTTATAAATGATCCAGTCTACTACATTTGGTCAGTGCCACTGGAATAGACTAACATATCATACAAAAACATCAAAGTAAGGGATAGTCAGTAAGTGTGGATTTAGTTATTTTTTCCTATGAGTTTATCCTATGCAGTCATCATGGGCAGGTGATGTTCCTGTGTGAAATTAGTTGCTTTAAGTACACTGTACTTCACAACTACACTGCTCTGTATCTGGACTCTAGCAACCAGCTTGTCCAGTAGCAGTCAAAGCCCCATGTGATTAAACAACAGTAAATATATTTTCCTTTTGTTCCTCAATACCCCACCTACTCTTTTGTAAATTATGTTTCAAATTATCCTGTTAATTATCTTATTTTGGATATCTGCTTTATGGTGGGTTACTAACTGGTATAGACTTAGCTAAATAAAGTCTAGTTGCTGAATATTTGTAGTTAAAAGGATTTCCATAATCCTTTTATGGGGGATATTTCATAAATTTGAGATACTATATTTATACTATTTGAGTAAATACATTTTGGGGCCAGAATACTAAAATAAATATGAAAAAATAGTGTTACCAATTAGTGTTTGACTCACTGTTAAATATAAAATCTGTTTAAATATTAATAAAAACAAACCTTGGATGTCTTGTGTAAAGATATTTCTACTATGAAAATAGTATTAAACCCTAGAGACTGAAAGCTCTGCACAACTGTTGAAAATTAGAATCTAGAATTTATTCACAACTTCATTTGACAGGTTTCTGTGATGTATCCTATTCCTTTTTCAGATCGTACATGTCAAAATTTTCTCAATAAATCTAGTCAACAGCCAACAAGGATCATGTCTTTGGAGACATAAGCATTTCTTTTCTTATGTACTCAAACACCTGAGTACAAAAATGATTGTCATTAGAATAAAACAGTCACTATGTTTATATAAACTGCACCATTCTGTCTAGTCATAGAGGAGGTCAGAATGTAATGAAATGCCTCACCTCTCAGGTTTTAATTTGAAACTGCAGAAAGATGAAGAATGAGGGAACCATAATGCATTACTTATTAGAAAATATATTCACTAAGGCTCTTCAAATTTATCTTTTTTGGGCTGTCCAAATTTTCTGAATTACCCAGGTGGAGTTACTTCTTTTTCTACAATAACACTTAAGGAGTCACATATCTGATCTAGATAGATATACAGATAGATAGGGAAAGAAAGAGAGACAAATACCTTCTTTAAACTCATTCAGACACTCTTAGTCCAACTTGTTATTTCCTACTTACAGATACACAGTCATTTAGCAATGGGAATTATGACGTTTTGCATATTTTTCCATAAAAATGTTTTAGATAACATGGGATTTTAGAACTTCCGATAATACCTAAAATACTTTATATGTTTAGCAGGGTTGTTATCATTTACCAATTACCCAAATATTTCTATTCATGTGCCACGAGTATATGTGTTAGTTTTCATTCTTACTTATCTATTAGTATTTTGGTCCAAATAGATTTAAACAGCTTTAAAAAGAGGGTCTCTATTATATTTCACTTAACCCAATATTGTATCAGCATAATGTAATGAACATACAACAAATAATGATCCATAATAATACTTATAATCATAACATTGATTGGCTACTCCATACATGTTAAATTTTAATAAGCAGCATACTTATTTTTTTCTCTTAATCCTTATTTTAGCCCTATGAAAAATTATTTTAGTTCAGGAAAATTAGAGTGTTTTAATTAAGAAATTGAAAATCGTTGAGATTCAGAAACTTGTCCAATTGCTCAGTTACCAAATGAAAAAGCTCTGTAGTCTTGATGATGTTGGCAAAGACTTGACAGAAAATTATATATTTTATTCCATCTCCCAAAAGAGTGGTATATGGACTTTGACTTTGTTTTTAACTTTCTCTGATAAAACTTTTTCATCATCTCCTACAGTAAATGTTTTTGATATTCATAGGTTTTGCTACCATGAGTAGATATCTTATTAAATTGAGTACTATTAAAAGGATATGTGCTCTCATTTCTTCAAAACTTAAGAAAATAGATATTAATCAACTTCAGTTGTTATATAATCATAACATTTCAAAGGTTCAGCACTGTTTTTGTAAATAATTAAAACATCAGTTTAGTTATGACATAAATATAATTATTTATAATCTATTTATAAGTATTTTATGTATCTTAATTTCCTCTTTTTTCTGTGAATAAAATGAAAATACAAGAATGTTAGGTTAGTATATGTCTTATTTCTTAGATATCTGATGACTACTTAAAAATAATTTTGCTGACAGGTTACTTGAGTGGCTCAGTCAGTTAAGCATCCAGACTCTTGATTTTGGCTCAGGTCACGATCTCACAGTTCTTGAAATTGAGCCCAAATTGGTCTCTGCTCTGACAGAACCTGTGTGAAGTTCTCTCTCATCTTTCTGCCCCTTCCTCGTGCATGCATTCTCCTCCAAAATAAATAAATAATTTCAAAAATATTAATAATTTTGCTGAGAATGGTGAAAGATAACACAATATAGTCTATCAAGTATCTTTAATATGAGTATCTTTAAATGACTTAAATTACGGCCAAAATTGATTATAATATTCAGTAATATTTAATAAACTTTGTTTTAAAGCAATTGAGGAAAGAGTGTACAGTATTTTTGTATTTTTCTTTTTATTTCTCAAAGCTATTAACATTCACCAACATTATAAGTCTACCAAAAATTTAAGTATAATTCAGTCATAATAAAAATGTAATTCAACATGCTCTTTTCACTTCAGACTTAATGACATTTGGCAATCCGTCAGCTGTTAAGATTAAAATAGATAAAAACAAAATATAAATAGAGTATGTCCACCTGCAGTATAAAATTAGCTTTCCCAAGGGATATTTTTCTAACTCAGTTCTTCCAAACAACAAGGGTAATAAGTTACATAGATAGATCAAGAGAGGACCATGCACCATACAGCTGTGAAAATTCACACACAAATTCCAAATTCCTGTTGATGCATCCATAAAATTAATAACCATATTTTAGTTTTTGGAGTTGCAAATTATTTTGTTGAAACTATCTAAATGTTTAATCAACTCAATAATCCTCTCCATGAATTTGTGCTATGAGTAGATTCTTTTTTACTTTCCTCCTAACATATTTTCAGATATCTGTTCCTCTTGCCACATGCTAAGCAATCAAACTGGAATACTAAAAAAAAATAAACAACCATACAAATAATGCCTCCTGGAGAAAAACTGTTGGTTAATAAATAAGAATTTTTATTTGTCTGATCGTTTTATTATAAAAAAGGAATAAAATAAAATGATATAAATTTGTAGGCATGGAAATTACTTTTGTAATGTTCCCTATCTTTGTAGTTCAGAGTTTATTTATATTTGTACTCTTCTTCTAATTCTGATTAGAGATGAAACAATGTCACTTAGTATGGCAATTAAGGGCTCAATCATAGTATGAATTCTGACATGGAAAATGTCTGACACACGATAAGTACTCCATTAGTATCTATGCAATGCATAAGTTAATAAGCATAAAATATGGTTTCAATATCCTAAACAAAATATATTAAATATGATTGATCTTGTGTATATTCTAGTAAATAACATTGGCATACAGCATCTAATTCAAAATCAAAGCAAGACTTTACATACATATATTAAATTTATGTATATATATTATGTGACTTTAGGATTAATCACAATTCTAACTCAATTTTAATTCTTTCTTAATATAGTACTTATAAGTATATTTCTCAGATATATACACTAATCCTTATCATAATCCAACTAACTCAATGTTGTCTAAAAGATGACAAAGCTTGAAATTTTGATACCAACAAATTTTTGGCGTGTAGCAGACATACCTGAGAATTAAGAAGTAATTGAAAAGATTTTCTTTAAAGTGGACATTGAAAAGAGAATGGGAATTCTCCATGTTATAGGAGAGAGACTGAAACTCAAAATGAAAGATAAACTTGCAACGATTTTCCATGCTAATCTTTCTAGGTAATAATGCATTCATTCCTCTGGTGAATATTTTTTAATCCATTATTAGTATTCGAAACTGAAGCATTGGAGTATAAAGCATGGTTAAATGGAGTGGGAGCTACTCAAGTGTTTTAAGAGCTTAAAGCTTAAGTATAACTATATTTCAGAATGATTATTAGCAGAAGATAGGAAGAAATGAAGTTGAGGAAGGAAAGACTGTAGAGAAGAGATCAATCAGGAATTTACTACAATTGTACAAAAGTCGGGAGACAGATCTCAAGCTAAGGCGGTGAAGAAGAGGTGACTCCAATGAATTCCCTTTCTGATAATCAGAATATACAAAATCCCTGGTGCAAACAGATGAAGGATCTGTTAGAAATTTAGTTCTCTCATACAGGGGTAAAAATGTGTAAGATTGCACGTCTCCATGTAACATAATTTTTTCTGAATATGTGCATGTATCTGGCAGTTCTTACGACTAGTTGTGTTTCTTTCTTTCTTTTTTATTTATTTTGAGAGAGAGAGAGAGAGCACTGAAGAGGCAGAAAGAGAGGGATAGAGAGAGAATCCCAAGCAGGCTCCTCACCATCAGCCGGAGCTTGGTGTGGGGCTCAAACTCACAAACGGTGAGGTCATAACCTGACCTGAAGTCCAATGCTTAACTGACTAAGCTACTCAGGTGCTCTTGGACCAATCGTGTTCCCATTTGAAGCTTATGAATAAAAAAAAAAAAAAAAGAAAAGAAAGAAAAAACCCCCAGGTAATAAAAATATTTGTGGGTCTAATTAATGTCCAAAATTATTTTCAAGGCTCAGTAAAATAGCTCGGAAGACTAAATATGACGATGAAGAGGTGGTGGTATAGAACACAGAGGATGGTATTTCAGATGGAGTACGTTTTGTGCTCTTAAGTGCTCTGTATGTGGTTATCTATCTGTCTTCTGTCCAGCTATACTGATTAATCAATAGCTTAGCTATTATCTCTTTTTTGTTGTTGTTGTTGATTTTCTTGAAACGTGTAATTAAATAAAGATGCCAAAATTTAAATCTAATAAAAATATGATGCAATACAAAGTGGGTACCTAGATAAATGGAAAAAAAAGTTTTTATTCATACTGATATTCCTAGGTTTAGTACAACTGTCTGCTATTTGAAACCTTATAATAAAGAGCTATATTAGTAATATATAAAACATATTAATGATGCATGCAACCTGAATACATTACTGTAATTTCGTTAATTGCAAATCTATGACCTCCTGGAAGATACCATATTTTATTCAGTTTTGTAACAGCTGAATTCAGCATGCAGTAAGTAATCAACCATTGCCTGCTATTTCAATTATTTAATGTATCTATTATGAAACTATCTGAATGAAATAGAGGAGTAAATATTTAGTACATGCAAATTTATTTACAGATGCAGAAGAAAACATGTTTGAAGACATATTTAGTTCACATGTTTAGAATTATATATTAATAAGTCAAATGTTCTAATATAATGATTATAATGGTATGTGATGTGCATAACATATTTTATGTATTATTGTATATCTATTATAAATAGAAATACCTTATCAAGGTTATAATGGAAAAATACAAAATGGAATACACAGTGGTATGTTGGTGTGCGAAATTTTAAGTTTTGATATACTCATCTCAAGTACCCTTTCACAATTGTAGGTACTATCATTACAATCTCATGTGTCTATCCAGGGCAAGGAAATGCTCATGCATGCACATTTGTATTTCCTCTTTTTTATTTTTTCAGCAGTTGGTATTCCAACTAAATGATATCATTTGACTCAGTATTATAGATGAGACAATCTGTGGACTTGCTCTATTTCTCATTTTCTTTGTTCTTCCTCAGCTAATTTGTTTTAATTTGATCATATCTACGTGGTTAGAAGACATAACATTTGCAATATTTTTGTTGCTTTAATACTCATATTTGTTTAATATTTATTCTTCATATAAATATATTCAATTATCACTGATTGTCCTTTGGCTGTGATTTCCCAAGTCATTTCTTCATTGTTTGAAGCTCATCTTCTAGTAATTTCCCAAGACAGACTCATGGGCACAAAATAAGTTCTTTCATGTTTATACCATTTTAATATTGGCTTTGTACTAGAGGAATTTGTACTGATTATAAAATCCATGGATCTCACTTTTCTTCTCTATCTAGCAGGAGTTGCTCAATTGTACTGCAATATTGAATGTTGCTTTTGAGATAACTGAAACCATCTGATTTATTTTCCCTTCTAATTAATGATAGTATAAAAAAATAAAATGTGATAGACTGGTATTACCCGAATGTGATAGTTAACCATTTTTATTTATTTATTTATTTTTTATATTGTATAACATTTCAATATGTAAAGTCTTATAGCTGTGTTCATAGAAGTATTTTGAACTTTAGTGTCTAATTAGACAGAAGGAGAGAGGGGAGAAGAGAAAAATCCTTTACTATCAAAAACTGAGTTTTCTTATCTGTTGCTTTGTTGTGTTTCAGGATTATGTGATGATAGTCAGTAAAAGAGGAAAAAATGAGATGAATTTTAAAATGGAAAACCTAGAAGTTAATCCACCTTCACCACAAACAAAATGACTCCCAAATGTATTAATATTTAAATTAAAATGAACTCAACTTGTAGAAAGAAGTATAATCTACAAAAATATAGAAGTACACCTATTAGAAATAATAATTTTTAAAAAGGTTCTCTTTAAACCAAATATATAAAAACCAGCAGTTTTTCAATATGCTTACTCTGCCCAGTTTGGAAGTATAATTTATTTATTTATTTTTTAAATGTTTATTTATTTTGAAAGAGAGAGAGAGAGAGTTGGGCAGAGAGAGAAGGGGATAGAGATGCCCCTTCTTATGTAGGACGCCATGCTCTATCCCACAAACCATGAGATCATGACCTGAGCTGTAATCAAGAGTTGGACAATTACCTGACTGAGCCACCCAGGTGCCCTTGGAAATATAATTTAAAATATAATACTATAACAGTCATGGAGTGGGCGTATCTCAAGCTTAGGTGAGATTCAAGCATGTGTGTTCATTTCAGGAAAATTTCTTGGAAGCCTGGCAGACTATTCCTGGGGATTAAATAACCTCATCAACTGCTGTTGGTCTGGACATATATTGGACATTGACAGGATTCCAAATAGGAAACTGGGAAGTCTCCTGTGAGGGAAAAACAAAAACAAAAATAAAAGCTTGAGACCAAAGCATTGAAGTCAACATGTTACTTTGGTTCATTTAGAAATCCTTTGTCACAGGGTTTGGGGAATGGGCAGGTAGTGAGTGGATGGATCATATTGTAGAAGATTGCTGCCATCAAGTTGCTGTTAAGCCATACAAATATCAGAATCCTATGCTCTGAAGAACTAATAAGATAATAAATGAAAAGGCAAATAACCACTTAAATTAAAAAGGAGAGAGAGAATGGTCTTTTTGTAAGAGTCTTTACATTTAGGCACAAGAAGTACCACTTCCGGACTGATTTTTGGAAAGAGACATTCTTCCTTTTACCCTGCAGTTGCAGCATCCTTAGATCCCAGCGCCTTAGTGGACGTGGGGAAGACTAGCGCTAGCGTGCACACAGATCTTAGTTGTCCTGCAAACCTGAGTAGATGCCTACCGCGCGAGTTATTCACAGAACAGTTAGCAGTGTCCAGCAGATATATCTTAGAAATAGGTTTCTATAAATATTCAGGAGATATATATGGGCAAATAACATTACTTATAAGTGAAAATAAATCAACCGCCCTGTATAAATAAATATGCTGGCATAAACTGGAGACAGAAATATGTCACTAACACTATATGTGAGATTTAGACCTGGCTTTATTAAAAGGGCATTAAGGGAGGAAAACAAACGTGACTCATTGCTATTAATTATATTTCACACCCCCGGTGGAAGAAATTGTTGTTTACATTAAACAACAACAAAAAACCCGCATAATTTTAACATTAAATAATGAGTAACAGACAATACATGTGCACGCGCGCGCACACACACACACACACACACACTCTTTATGTAATACAATATATAAAAAGAACACAGAAAATAGACATGTACTTTGTCCTCACAAGAAGATCAAAGCATTTGATCTTCAGCTAGTCAACAAATGCATTGGGGTATTTATAAACATACTAAATCCCAAGCAGACTAATGGGATAGGGGCATAGAATAAGGATATGATTTTAGTAATGGTCTTTGGAAACTTGTTAAAATATTTAGGGAAAAAGAAATAAAACCTCTCCTTTACCTGACATATTAACAAAGTTAGTTTCAAATGTGTTATAAATTCAGATGCAAAATAAGTTATCAAAATATAATCAAATTTTATATACTTATTAAACACATAATCTTGAGATAGTGTTTTTATTATTTTAAAGGCTATAATATCTTATTTAAAGGTGGTGGGGTACATATATTTGGTATAAGTTTAAATTAAAAATGAGAGTTAAAAATAAACAATAAAAATGACCAAGATTTGGTCTGTTGATGTCAAACATGTTACTGCCTGTGTTCTTCTCTAGGATTTTAAGGGTTTCCTGTCTCACATTTAGGTCTTTAATCATTTTGAATTTATTTTTGATTGAGGTATAAGAAAGTGCTCCAGTTTCATTGGATATTCTTTCCTGCTTTGTTGAAGATTAATTGACCATATAGAGCTACCCTATGATTTAGCAATTGTACTACTAGGTATTTACCCAAAGAATACAAAAATACTAATCCGAAGGGATACATGCACCCTGATATTTATAGTAGCATTATCCACAATAGCCAAATTATATCCCAAATGTCCATTTACTAATGAAGGATAAAGAAGATGTGGAAGAAATTTGGAAGTTGGTATACTCTGCCTAGAACAATCACACTTTTTGAAAAAAAAATAATAAGAGAGCACATATGCAGTTTCACAATGTTATTTAAAGAGTTAATATTATATAATATATAGTAAAAATTTAGTTATATTAATTTTGTGATGTTTTCCCCATTTATTATTTTAATTAAAATCTTTGTGTTAAATTGTGGAGTTACACTTTTATCTCAGTTAAGAAGAACTAGAATTTATAGGAAGATTCTAGTTAATCTCACATATTTCATGATAGAGTAAAAATATAAATATCTAGAAATTAGAGACTGTGCCTACTCAGAAAAACTCAAAACAATTTGCTTACTCTGCCATTAATGTGACTCAGTGGTCTGTCTTCAGTTTTAAAATTTCCTCCTCTGATGTTTACCAGAAGGGATTTGGGTGGGGGGATGGGTGGCATAGATGGTGGAGATTAAAGATAACCCTCAATGTGATGAGCACTGAGTGATGTGTAGAATTGTTGAACCACTATATTGTAAATCTGAAATTAATATAACTACATCTTAACTATACTGGAATAAAAAATTAAATTAAATTAAATTAAATTAATTAATAAACAAATAAATTTTTGAAAAAGAAAAATAAAGAGATAAAAATTTCTCCTCAAATAGGTAAGCTTCCAAAGCAAATGATTATTTGTAATTCATCACAGGCTATCCGACTCTGCTCAGTTCTAACCTTGGAAAGACAGTAAAAGAACACAGATTGCCGACCCATCAGTGAGTGGAGGATTAGGAATTTAAGAAAGAGGCTTGATATAGATATCCCAATGGAAGTCAATTGGATCTGACTATCCATTTATATTGGTTTTGCTCTTGTGAAAGAGCTAAACACCTACAAATGTACAATCTGTAAGTGGATAATAAAAGAGAAAAAAAACTTTTCACTGAAAAGTCCAATACTTTGTTAAACTGGTGATGCATCTCTAGCTTGAAATTCTGAAAAACGTTGGGAAATGTAGCATACTCTTTGAGACCTAGCTATTAAATTATCCTTAATCATAATATATAAGTAAAATAAAAAGCTTATTGCACACACATTAGACATGATTATTGTGTGTGCATATATGTGCATTTTTATATGTATATATTGCAGATCATTTTTTAATATTCAAATTATTTACAAATTGATTTTGAATGTCAGTGAAATTTAAGATAGTTTTTATTAAAAATGGAAAGTATGTACTAATAGTATCTCTACAATTTGAACTAGATATTTGCAAGGGTTTTCTGAAAACTAATTACTGTGTAGAACTGTACTGGGTACTTGTATGCTCCGTGTGTGTCTGTAAGCATATATAAAAGCTTTCTCACAGTGATCTATTTATATACACAAATATTCATATATCTATTACTGTCATGCTTTGAAATAATAAAAAAATTAAAATGCAAGCCCAGGCTTAAAATGACAAATGTCTACAGTTAAAGGAGGTAGAATAAGGTGATTTTCTGATGCAACAGGTACCAGCTTAGGAAAAAGTGATATACTGCCTTCAGGCTCAAAAAACTTTGATCTGAGGCAATAGATTTTCTTTCTTAACTTTGCTGTCTGCAATCTGAATGAGACAGATTTACCGTGAGGTGAGAGATAGCTAGTTGTACACACCTTGCTTTCTAATCCAGAGGAGACCAAAACACTGAGTTCCATACAAAATTAGTATTGCGAGAAACTTAATGTAATTAAATAATCGTTATGCTAGGGATCCTGAAAGTTACTAAGTGAAGCAAGCAATAATTTTTAAAAATTCCGTCCTCATAAAAGAAAGAAAATAAACAGGAAAATTAATTTTCACAGAAGAGAGGAATTGGTTTATGCCTATTTTTATTCCTGTAGGAACAGACACTTCACCAAAGTGTGTGTGTGTGTGTGTGTGTGTGTGTGTGTGTGCTATAACCTCACCTCCACCACAGAATCTAGAAAAATCTCTGACACTTTTTAGGAAATAAATGTGTTACGTATATAAATGTATGAGACCCATTGAAATTTACAACACCTGTCACCTAGGGTCTATTAAGTATCATTTGTAAATAATGAAACAGAGATTCAGGATATTTGAATAACCCTATAACCCTACCTATAAGTTAAAGAATTAATAAATTATTTTGGGACAAAATAAATTATTTTCCTAATATATATAGTTGATATGACATACAAAGTTTAAACACTTACCAGATACATGCGCCATTCTGATTACACGCATAAAGAGGTCAATAAATGTTGGTACTATTTTTATAATTAAGTATAAAATTTATTTAGCTATAATGTTCTAGCAGTATGAAATATAGTTTATATGGTATTCAGGACATTTTACAAACTCTACTTTGGTTCCTTTGGAATCGTATCAACCATCAGTCACATCTACTTGAAAAGTATGGATGCTTTTTCTATGTGAGAAAATCTTATTTTACAACTAGGGAAGCCAAATGAGGAATACTATAGGTAGTTGGCGACATGAATTCTTTTGTTCACAATATCTAACAAAATGTCTTTTTATTTAGCTAGTGTCGATAGTGTCGAGTTAAAAAAAATCCCCATTTGTTGAATACAGTGTTCAATGTATCCATCAGGTTAATATTGCCAAGAGTTTTTCAAATCTCTATCCTTTTAGAATGTTTATCTCCTTAGTGTATATAGATGCTTCACACTATAACTACCTATAGGTGATCCGAAAAATTATTCACTTAGTTCTGTCATTTCTGCTTTACATATCTGAAGCAAAACTTTTGAAACATATCATTACGTAATTGTTATTTCTTGGTGGAGACAAAATATATTCTCTCATTATGTAGCTACTCTATCACTGTTAATAAGTATAGCTCTAAAATATATGGTGTCTAATAGGTGCATGCATAAGCTTTAATTTTGGTTTAACATTTTCTTGGTGTATATTACTCAGGATTTTACTTTCAATATTTGTGTCCTAATTTTAAAACTATAAAAGCCATACTTGAACCTTATTTGCTAATGCAGACTGGCAATCTTTGTTGCTGTTGTTGTTTGTTTTTAGTTTTACCTGTTGTGACTTGTCATGACACCTGGGTACTAAGTTTTGGTTTAAATGTATGTTAAATATTTTATTCCTCTATTACTTGTGACTACATGAAGGTAGCAACTCCACTATTTTTGCTTTAATACTATTTACCTAGAGATCCATAATTAATATGTGGTAATGAGTATTAGAATAATAAATAAGTGGATTTTAATTTGAAACCATCATTGAATTTGAAGCATCAGAATTTTTCTCTATTTTGTCAATTCCTTTATTAAAAAAATTAAAAATTTTGGTATTGAATTTTATTTACAATACCTAAAATATGTTGTTGATAATAACTAGGCCAATCCCTTTATCCATTGTAAATGACCTTTTATTATTCCTGGCGGGAGAAACAGGAATTCCCATCAATCAGTTATTATAAAAATAATTTTCAAGGATGTTTTGGAAAAACAAAATTTTAATGAAAAATCTTCACTATTTGGAGAAGACATTATCTTGAGTGTACAGCTTTAATTTAATGAGACATAATTGACATTATCTTATTTACTCTAGCCAGTAAACCTGGATATTTTTCTCCATTTGGCTAAAGTTTTCAATGGATTAGATATCTGATTAAGTCATCTACTGATTAGATTTTGAGTAGGGTTTTCAGAAAAAAAAACGAACAACACTTAAGTAGAATTTCCTATTACTTTTGTCCAGCTGATAAATATTTAAAAAAAATTTTTTTTAGGTTTATTTATGTTTTGAGAGAGAGAGAGAGAGCAGGGAAGGGGCAGAGACAGAGAGAGGGACACACAGAATTTTAAGCAGGCTCCAGGCTCTGAGTTGTCAGCACAGAGACCAAAACGGGGCTCGAACTCATGGACTGCGAGATCATGATCTGAGCCGATCGGAAGCTCAACTGACTGAGCCACTCAGGTACCCCTATAAAGTTTTTATTACTCACATTGAAAGCAACTATTGAATAAACACAGTCTGAAAGATAAGCGATAATAATAATTATTATTATTATATTTAAACTTCTAACTTGTGTAGTTTAATAACGAAGTTATTTGAGTTATCCAAACAATACTTCAGTTATCGGCTCATTATTTTGAATGGGTTGATGTTGTGTCCACCATTTTTCAGAAAAAGGTTAGATTGTCCATTATAAATAACAATTATCTTTAAAATTGAACTTACATTGGTCAAGTGAATCAAAGTACACATGTCTATAGAAGATCACCAACTTACACATTCAATAAACTGTATGGAATCCAACTATTAATGCAAAAATGAGACTTCTTAATATTTTCACAGAAAAATTTTAACACATTACTGCCAATAAAATATTCTGGAATCTTCCAATTTGACCCCTCATTCATTATAAAATTTGTTTCAAACTGTGGAAATTCAACTGCTGTAATGTTCAAAGTTAATAGAAAGAACGTGGAGTGAATTTGCAAACATACCGCACAAAGCAAAAAAATAATTATGGATCAAATGCAAGTGGCTGGTTTGACTCAAACAGAGAAATAAAGAGATGTTGAAATCAAGCATACAGATAAACATTAGGACCATTAAGATGTCAAGCATTTATAAGAACTTGGTCATTTTATGGCCTCTTGTTCTAAACAGAATGGTCAGCTCTGATCATGATGCCCCCGTAGGCCCAACTGTATCATGCTCCTGCCTATTGAAACCTCTTATTTTCTGTATCACACTCCAATAGAATGCATACTCTCATTTATTAATCCTTCCCCAGTAAGAGCTCAAGTGCTAACATTATTTTGAATACCAGATGGTAAACTTTCAGACTTCTTGGAGAAAATCTCTGTAAGTCAGTTTTCCAAGCATGATTCTCCATCTTAACTCTTCTATACCAGTTCCTTTTTTGCCCTTCAGTGTGTTTACTGTCTATTTTCAGTATTTTTCCTTTAAGAGACTCTATTATAAAATAACCATGGAAAAAAGAAAAAGAAAAGCCAACCAAAGACACTAGCCTTTATTAAAATGTTACAGCATAAGAATGGGTCTAAAATGAAGGTCATGGAGGACACAAAGAGATTTCAGATTTTATAGGGAAGATTGAGAAAGGTCAAGGACAGTTTTGTTCTAAGAGTTGTTCACCCTTCAAACTCTTGGAAGGTATAAAAATACTTGGTATTAATCATAGTACAAAGGTTCTCAAAACTGGTGTTGCAGATTAGTAGTCATTGATTGAACAGTCTGCTTAACAAGACGGATGGAAAGGTAATAATAGATAAATAACTTGCAAGGATCAAAGTGAAAATTGTCTAGTCTTTCTGGGATTGAAGAACTGAAAATTGAATCTTGGATCTTTCTGACATGTGACCAACATATTTATTCTTTTTGAGTCCTTGTTTCCTCACCATAAAATATGAATAATAGCTATTTCGTAACTATTTCCGAATTGTAAGCCAAATAACATATGTGTAACTCTTAACAAAGTTTCTGGCCTATAAAAATAGAGTGGCAACCATTTGTATTAATAATTAGTGATTTTCTTTTGCTTTCTGTTTTTTTTTTCTCATGTGCTCTCATATGAATTTCACCAAATTTTTGAGGAAGCAAACTTAAAAAAAAATAAGCACTGTGATTATTCAATCTGTTGCCATGCCTTGTCAAGTCTCCTTCCAGAACATTCCAGAGACCAATTCTCAGCAGTCCTTCTCCTTCAGCACTTTATCATTAATCTGCATTAATGAATTGGTAGTGGCTCAAAGCTAATTTTCTTACTGTCAGTCTCTAACTCATTTAAACAAATGTTTATGTCAATTCCAGACAAGACTTCCCTGAGATCAATTCTGTTCTGTTTAAAACCTTCAATGGGCCCTTACTTTTACAGTAAGATCTGATTCTTTAGTTCTGCATTCATGATGTTTTGTTGTATTTACTGCCCTAAATAATTGGCCTAATTGAGGTCTAAGCCTCTTCCGTAAGTAACGTTACTACTGGTCAAATTGACTTACATACTTTCCACAAAAAATGCCCCATAATCTCTTATATCTATTTCTCTGTTTATTTAATCCCTTTATCTAGAATTCCCTTATTTTTTCTCTGCACAAATTAAAATCATACACGACTTAAGCCCACCTAATAACTGTCTTGTCATTTACAAAGATTTCCCACACTCCTTAATATTAAGCTATATTTCTCCATTATCTGAACCTCCATAATACCTAATCTATATCTTTCTATCTATTGTAAATAAGTCTGTATCTACATTTCTTATTATACATCTGTTAGGCTAAGCTCCTTGAGAGACAGGGGACATTTTTTAATTCCTTTTTAGATCTTCCCAAGCAAATTTAGAACACATGTACATTTCAGTGACTGAATGGCAAAATCCTTCTCCTGCCTCCAAGTGCTGGTATCTTTCTAATATAATACATCAGCGTTAACAAAGCAAGGATTCACCATTCGATAGGATAACTGACTCTCATAAAAACTGAAGTTACAGTTTCTCAGCACATCGACATTTCTTGAAAGGGGGGGCTCAGATAATTTCTCTTCAAGATCTCATTTGTGGATGTAGAACATCTCATGTGTTGTGCCCATAAATACACATGAAAAAATGAAAGGTTAGAATCTTCTCTGTGCAGCACAGTTTGTTTTGTAAATGATTTGTGTTTCTATAAGATCAAATGTTGTCAGTTCTTTTTGATCATACTTACCCAAGGGCAGTTTTACAGGATGAGAGTTTTCTCACATCTCACTCTCATTTAGGAAAACATGGTGGCTTACTATAAAAGCTGAGCTGCTGGGTTACGCCTACCCTGACCAGTACTAATGGGATGATGAAAAGATTGACAAGCGTTTGATATTTTAATGGAATTATTTTCAAAGCTTTGGGAGCAGTTGGCTTGTAATGGAGTCGTCTACAATATTTTACTTAATTGATGTGATTTTTACTGATTCAAACAGGGAGTATCTATAAAATACAGTTCCATGATATTGGTTTACAAAAGTTTTTTTTAAGACAAGGCTATGTTTAAATGCTTTTCATATTTTATAAGCTGAGTAACAGGTAAACAAAAATATGGAAATACACCTTAAGAAGCGGGGAACATCAAGGAAAATTACAAAGACATTTGGCTAGGCTTCACGTTGTAAGATTTGATTTCTGGTGTCAGTTTTATAATCTAGAATCCATATGATTCTGGAAAAAGTCAATTAACATTTTTAAAAATTTCAGTCCCATAAACTATGCCGCTAGAAAAATACAACACCTGCCTGTGTTACTTTCCAGAAATTTAGTTAAGGTCAATTGAAAAAATATATGTAAATATGTTTTAGTTTTTAAACTATAAAGTGAGGTGAGTAAACTGTAATTTTACTAAATCGAATTAGAACATAGTAAAAAATGAAACATTTGGGGCAATGTTGGATTGTGATAAAAGTGGATAAGTATTTTGGTTTTGTTTTTGAATCATTTTGGTAAACGGTACTTCCTAAGAATCTAATGAATTTTTATTGACTGAATAGAGTAGCCTAAGATAGCAGATATCAGAAAGAATTCATATATTAGAGTAGATCAAATACACACATATGAAATAACTTTAGGCTTCAAAGACAATGAAAAGGTTTTGAGAATGTGGTAATAGATGCAAATTAGGGAAGAACTCAGTCTGAGTACTGATAAATCAGAGATATCAGAGGTCAGATTTATCTTGAGCTGGACATTAAATAGTTTGTAGAACACATATGTTGCAAAAAGAGAGAGACAGGGAGGAAGGAAATGGGGAAACAAAAATATATAAATAAAGCGGAAGAAAATAGCCAAGGCCTCGTTTATGAATAGCAAGGAAAATAAACTAGCTGAAACTGATTAAAAGAGTGAAGACTGAATTAGTCAGAAAGTCCCCACAGACCAGTTTGTAAGATTTTGGAATGAATTTCATTCCTGCAAAGCATAGTTTCTTCAGTGCCCTCTGATCAAAAAAAGGTAAAAAATAAACAAAAACCCAAAATATAGAAGCAAGCAATGAAAAAATACCCAAGATTTCACGTCATTGGTATCTATGTCCCGATCCAATTGAAGAATAGATTGAAGCCAGAATGAAACTGTAATTTTCCAAGTTTCAATGTAATCTTTAGTTTCAGATTATTTCCAAATACATACACATGCGGGTATTATAGGAAATCTGGTGATTGTAGAGGACTTGCATTATAATATCAGCTATCCTCCACAGGGTTCCAATAAGACTCTTTTAGTAGCCCTGACAGTTGCCTGGCATAAATCACAATTACAAACTTGCTTCTGGTGACTATTTGTTTTCCCCATTCCTGGTGCATATTGAGTTAAGGATTAAAATAAATCTTCACTATTTCTAGGAATATTTTAGAGATGGGTTAACTCTCATCAGCATCAGGGGTTTGTCTCTGAGTAACAGTGCAGCCAGGCAGGAAGATAGAATGAGAAGAGCCTGGACTGCGGAGAAAGAGAGCTGGACTGAACTTAATGTGTCTGGGTTGGGCACTGTGGGTAAATTACTTTTCTTCTCTAAGTCTCAGTTTCCACTGTTGAAAACCAAGAAGTTCAAGTGTCTCTTAGAAGAAGTTATTTATTAATATAAAATAAAATATTTTTAAGTTTATTATTTTTTTTTAATTTGAGAGAGAGGAGGGGAGCACAAGAGGGAGAGTGGCAGAGAGAGGGAGAGAGAGAATCTCAAGCAGGCTTCAAGCTGTTAGGGGCTCCAGCTCACAAACTGTGTGATCATGACCTGACCCAAGATCAAGATTTGGACTCTTAACCGACTGAGCCATGCAGGCGCTCCTACAAAATAAAATATTAAAAATATTTGTATCGTACTTAGCATAATGTCTGGTGCATAGAAAATATGCCAAACGTGATGACTAATTATTGACCACTGGACCCCAAGATTAACCTCATGTCTCCCTAAAGCAGTCATATGATGAATTAGGGAATAGATAGTAGTCAATCCCTTCTATCCTGAGAGGAACCATAAGGTTATGGGGCTCAGAACTCATATTCAGACTTGTAAATTAGGTTACAAGCTCTTCACAGTCAGGGACAAAGTCTTATTTGATTTCTTCATCCCTAGCACCTAGCAAAGTGCCTGGTAAATAGTAGATGCAATAAATGTTTGATGAATGAAGCTATTAAAAGGGAAAAGGAAGAGGCAAAACACGCTTTCTGACCATCAGTTGTAGCAAGTGGGAATAGATCAATTTAGATAACTTTAGTCGTTAAATGAGAAGCAAGTCTTAAGGGCTTGACACAGCTGCCTTTGAATTGAGCTGTAATACTCTTCAGTCCATCGGGGAACTGCAATAATCATGCCGGGCTGACAAGTTCTCAGAACACTTCTAACAAAAGTAGCTGTTTTATATTACACGGCCTAATTGCTATTGTTTTCCCGCAAGGGTCTTTTTTGCTATATTGTATGACGATATCTTTTATAAAAGTATAACCATTCCTTTCTTAAATGCATATAACAAGAAAAATGCACAATTTTTCATCATAAGGATCAGTTGCATATTAGGATCACTTACATACAATGTTGCCTAGACAAATAAATATATTAAATGTTTAAAAATTGTTTATAGAGAGGAACATTAAAGCTTCTGTTTTAAAATGCAAATGTTTTCATTAGAAAGTGGGGTAGTGGAAAGAAACTACAGCAAGTCTGATCAAATTACCGTGCTTCCGATAAATGTTTCTGCCTAAAGGAAGTATTAAATCTTTAATAAAAAATGTGTGAGGTCAAAAGAATTTTCATAATAACACCAGGACATTATTTTCCTTTCCATGGTGCTGACATTTACACTGATGGCGTGAAGGCAGTGATGGTTAAAACTACTGACATCACATCACAAATAAAATCAGTACAATAGTAAATGTCTCCAGTGAAGTACTGAAATTATTAATTTTACAAACTCTGGATCCTATGTACACATCTTTACTTTTTTAATTCTGGATATGACAAAAATGTGTCAATACAGAATGCATTTTTTGTGTACACTGAAATATGATATGTATTTATATTCTTAACAATATATGTCTGCACTCAGTATCTTCATATTTTGTTGAGAATTGTTATATCTACATTGAATAGGGATAATAATCTATAGTTTAGTTTTTTCTTTCTTAATTTTTTTTATTTTGTATTTTTGGGATCTGTTATTAGGATACTGATTATATTCCTATTCTGTTGACAATAATGTACACTTTAAATTCAGAAATAAAGTTACTTTCCTTCTGGAACTGCATCTTGGGCTGAGAAAGTATGTATGAAACTACTCTGACTTCATCACTAAATCCCAGATATGCAAAGCTACTTCTGCAGTATCCTGAGAAATTCTCATATTAGCTTATCAGGAATTGTCTGTGAACTCACTTGTGGGAGTCCATAGAGCTAGCTGGCTAAGATTTAAATACGGAATATTTGCAGACTGGAAAACGGCTGGTTGAGAAGCAGCAAAGCAGACCAGGAAAACCGGGTGTCCTTTGAAATGTGAAGACAGCCTCACCCTGCCTGAGGATCAACATGTGTTCCCAAGTCTCTAAACACTTAATCTAAAGTAGTAAAACAACTCCTTTCCTATGACATATACACCGCCTCTGTGACGTACGCCTGCACATCACCACCCTGATTGTACTGTTACCCCAATCATTTATGAGAGCGCTTTGCTCCTGTTTTTGAAACTTCACATTCCTTTCCCCTGAACCACTTGAAGTGTACTGATAAGATTCTCAACAAAAACTGGAAAAGAGCCTTGCTCGGGGATATCATGGCTAGAAGGCTTGGCCCCCTCGCCCTCTCCTTTCTCTGATTCAGGAGTCTGGAGTAATCTGCCATCTGCTGCCCCAGGGTTTGCTGGTCAAACCCAACACTCACTGGTGCTCCCACCTTTTGTTGTTTTGTTTGTTTGTTTGTTTATTTTCCATTTTGTATTTGTTTCATTTGGGTGATTTCTATTGCTCTCACTAAGATTTTTTTTTCTCCAGTATATAATCTGCTAACTCCTGTATTAGTTTTATAGGCTGCTGTAATGATTTACCACAAACCCAGTGGTTTAAAACAGCAGACTTCTATTCTGTCACAGTTCACAGTTCTGTTGGCCAGAATCCAAAATCAAGGTGTCAGCAGAGTCACACTGCCCCTGGAGGCACTACAGGAGAATTAATTATTCCTTTCCTCGCAGTTGCTGGCAGCTATGGGCATTCTTTGGCTTGTGATCCTCTCTGCTCCTCCTTCACTACCTTCTCTGTATGTGTCTTATAAGGACACTTGTCATGGATTTAGTACAACCTAAATGATACAGATGACTGCCTCATCTTAAGATCCTTGATTGTATCGGCAAACATGTATTTGATATTACTTTATTTTTACAAATACAGTCCAAAGATTAGGATGTGGACATATCATTTTGAGAGCCACCACTTAGCCCACTACCACCCCAATCAGTCTATCATCTCTAGAAATGTGATGGCTCTTTTATTATAATCTCTGTGTTCTCATTTAATATATTTCTTTTCCTTTTTGTGTATAGTAAAACCTTGGCTTGAAAGCATAATTCGTTTCAGAAATATGCTTGTAATCCAAAATGCTTGTATATCAGAATAAATTTCAAGAACCACTGGCTCAATTGTGATCATGATGTTAGGCATCAAGTACTACTGGTATTGCTCATTTATCAAGTTAAAATTTATTAGAAATGCTTGGTCTTCTTGCAGAACAAGTTACTTGTGATCCAAGGTTTTACTGTATAAGGAATAGAATTATAATACTTTTCAATGTCTTTTTTTACTAATTGTATCATTTATGTCATTTCTGTGTCTTTGACATTTTAATCCTCATTATGAGTCACATTTTTTCTGTTTCTTTGCATGTGTGGTAATTTTTTTATTGAATGACAGTTATTTTCAATTTTAGCTTTTTGAGTACTGGACATATTGTATCCTATAAATACTCTAGAGCTTTGTTTGGGGATATGATTATGCTATTTAAATTTAATTTGATAATGTTAGACTTACTTTTAATCCTTGTTTGTCTAGGAACATTTCATTTTCTAATGAGGCCGTATCTTTCTGAGTATTCTATCTTGTGCCCTGTGAACTAGGAGTCCCTACTCTGGCTTTTAGAGATGAGTTATTCCTAATTCTGCATGTTCGATAGTCCGTCTTGAGTCTCCCTGCTTGTTAGGGACTGAAGTGTGTCCCTCAAAATTCACATACTGAATCCCTAACCCACAATGTGACTGTTTTTGGAGACAGAGCCTTTAAATAGGTAATTAATGTTAAATGAACTCAAAAAGGTGGAGCTCCAATCCAATATAGATGGTATCCTTCTAAGAAGAGGAAGGGGCACCAGGGGTGTGTGTGCACAGAGAGAGGTCATGGGAGGACACTACAACAAGGCAGCTGTCTGCAACCAAGGAAAGAGGTCTCCGTGGAAAATAAACTAGAGGATTTCCAGCAACTCGAACTGTCAGAAAATAAATTTGTGCTGTCTAATCCATCCATTCTGTGGTGTTTTGTTATGGCAGCCTTAGTAGATTAATACATTGGCCTTTGTCAGTTTCCACTTAAGGGGAACCAACCCCTGCAGATCTGGGCCGCTCTAGCTCTGTGCAGCTCTCTCCTCTCTGATGTTTGTCCCTGTAAACTCTCACTGCCTCAAACTCCCTGGGTCTCCAGCTCTGTTCTTTGAGAGGAAGACTCAATAGTGTACAAATGTTAACTTGCCTTAATTCAACTAATAAATCCAACGCATTTCCAAACCTAATTCAAAAAGAATTATTCTCAGAAATAGACAAAGCTATTTTAAAGTGCATCCCGGAAAATAGTTAAATGATAATCTTAGAATATGTAGGAAGGGCCGTAAAAGGTTGGAGCTGTTAGACCCTTACACTTCAAAGCTGTATGAGGTCCTCTCTTGATATTTGTCACCATGGAATTTCTCTTTTTCAAGCTCAATATTATATTTTCATTATACAGTACTATGTATTTTTTAACCTTAAATTCTAGAATTTTGTGCCATTTTTCCTGGAGAACAATTTATGTTAGATCAGCCTTCCACATGAATTAGCACTAATGGCAATTTTTTGGTATATAGATATAGATATATCCACTACTACTATATATATAGATCCACTACCATCAGCTACTGATTTGGCAAATCTACACAATATCTACTGATGCTCTACAATTACATGTGAAGATTTAGCTCACATTTTTCTCTCCTCCAAATATCTCATAACTATGTTATATGAGTGTTTCTATTAGCTGATGCTTTACCCATAAATAATAATAATGTTATATATAATTGTTTAAGATCAAAATAAGAGAAAAGTAACTTTCAAAATCCTGAAATTAGTCCTGGGACTATTAACTATTATTTCTTATTCCATAATTATTGTCATTGATATTATCTACTAAGTTTGTGGGAATGTGGCATTATACATACTCTAGTGTGGCAGATGTGAACTTTTTGTTCTCAGACACTTCCTGTGACTATTATCTGTTCTGCTTAACATCACAGTGGGGATGACCCTCACAAGCTATGTTTCCCAGTGTGTTTCCTAGTAGCCCATGCTGGCTCATTTCTGCCTGGGTTTGTTCGATGTGAAGTGCTGGTAGGATGTTACAGCGTGAAAGGATCAGCAAAGCTTGTTACTTTCTCTTCTTTGTATCTAGCAGATTTTTGTCATCACTGTCTCTTTTCTGTTACTAGCAGATCTCCAAGCAGATCTTTGTAATTACAGCTTTTGCCTGTTGGATCTGTTCCTCTGAGCTCCAGCAAAATCACTTCTATCCCTAGGAAACCAATTATCTACTTTAAATACCCACTATTTTAAATACTTAGGATAGTCATCCTGGATATATTGGGACTAAAATAATTTATTTTGAAAAATCCTCATTAGAATATTAATTTTCCACGTTTTCCCCTACGGAAATGGGTACATTTAAATTGATAAACTAGGGAAATAGAATGGCCCCTAACATCTCAGTGAGTTGAGAGCTTTGATCCTCAAGAAGAATAGGAAAATGGGTGGCATTAACTGGTTCAATCATGTGAAATACTAAGGAAGAGGACAACAGTCAGCTATTATTAATCTCAATACAGAGTTGAATAAGAAAAAGACACTCAAAGTGTTTCAGAATGAGCAAACAGCTACTAACAAAATAAACCAATTTAGAAAGGAATTGTAACTGAAAACCAGAATGCCCAATAGGGTAGAGCTTTTATATTATGTACAGATACATACCAGTAAGAGCCCCCCCTTATGGAAGTTGGAGAAATTTGTTATGAAGGAATGCCAAAACATCTAAAAGTATGGTGAAAAATATCAGTTAATAACTGGCATACAGCAAATTTAGTTGTTTACATTAACAGATTAACTCAGGGGCATACAACTGTAATTTTTTCAGTGATTGTGAGAACATAAAGTCCAGTTTGTTCATTTTATTAAAAAATTAATTAAATAAAATTTAAAAAATGTTAGGTGATCTGAAATATGCATTATAATGTGTAAACTCAGTCTAGGGATCACATATATGTTTCTTAGTTCTTTGTTTATTCAACTATTTGCCTATTTCCAAAAGGGTTAAGAGCAAGGTGGTTTTAACTGGCACATTGTAGAGGTTTTGTGTATATTGAATATATACTTGAAAAACATAGTGGCTATATATGTATTTTAATTTATATGTTAAAAATAGTATGATGAAAAAGCCATTTCATCACAAATACTGTGACTTAGTAAAATTTCTTGTCTCAATTCTCCTTACATATGAGATAGAATTTGTGGTTGAAACTGTAGTTGCTGAAAACTGTAGTTGTGAAAACATAATTAACCCCATGCTGGGACGCCTGGGTGGCTCAGTCAGTTAAGCTTCTGACTCTTGATTTCAGCTCAGGTCATGATCTCATGGTTCCTGAAATGGAGCCTCACAGGCTCTGGCTTCTGTGCTGACAGCATGGAGCCTGCTTGGGATTCTCTCTCTCTCTCTCTCTCTCTCTCTCTCTCTCTCTCTCAAAATAAATAAAGATTAAAAAAAAAGGAAACCCATGATTATTGAATGGTGTTAAGTGACCATAGTAGATCATTCTGGTTTACTTGTAGAGTGAGCTAACTAAGATGGGTTAGAAAAGAGAGGTCAGGCACAAAATTTTACTTCTAACAGTATTAATGGCTTTCTCTTCTGTGACAAGAATGGTTGACACTTCCCATGCACCTCAAATTCTCCAAGTTCTGGGAAGTTCGATTTTTTTCTTAACAACTCCTAGAAATACCTAAACACTTAGTGCCCAAGAATTCTGTTAATCTTACCACAGACAAAGAGGCTCTCTCTTGCCTGCCCTGTAAGAAGGGAGAACAATGGTATGGAGAGAGATTCCTTTCCATTGAATGTATGCTTCTTTGGGATGAAAAATGGATTGGAAGTTCTCCGCCTTCTATTACCCTTGACCCAGGAGTTTTTCCAATAAAGCCTACTTCTCAAAACAAACTGTGATATTCAGGAAATCATCTGACCTTACTTCCATGAACATGATTTGAGTAATAATATAAAATGACTTATAATAAGGTACTGTGTAAATATATTATTACATAAATGGAATTCTGAGGCTTTGTAATTATATCAAATCATTGCAGGTTGGGAATCATTGCAGTTTGTAGGAGGGACATTTAAGGAATGCTGATATATGCTAATGTGTTGAGTTGCTGGGTCAAAGGTGGCCAATACTGTGCAATTGAGAAAACACGAGAGACTCTTGAATCCTGAAAACAAACTGAGGGGGGAAGGGGAAGGGGAAAAGGTAAAGGGGGGTGATGGTCTTGGTGGAGGTCACTTGTGGGGAAGAGCACTGGGTGTTATATGGAAACCAACCTGACAATAAACTATAAAGTTTTAAAAAAAATAATAATACAATGGAATATTATTCAGAGAAATAAATATATATGAGGAAAAAAAAAAGAGAATTGATGGAAAAGTATCTGTCAATAATTGAGTAGCAAATACAATCCCAACCTTACAAGAGAGTCAAAAGGGCATTAGAAAAAGAGAGAAAGACCTAAAGTTCAGGGAAGACTAGATCCTTTTGGCAAGTTAGTAAGGAACTTAATATTTATATTGGATTTTGGATACAGGGGAGATGAAGCAAATAGAAAATTACAATAGGACAAAGATAAAGAGCAGCACTGTCCTAAAGCTGAGTCACTGGATAGTTTGATCTATGTTGCTTAGTATATCTCCCACTAGTATCACAGTTTCCCTACTGTTTGCAATATACCTATACGTATACAGGTAATAAGGGATATCTGGATATTTAGTATGATTAGATTTCAGAGTCAGGAATTTAGCAGATCATTGTGAAGGATTTTAAAGGCATTTGAATTACACTGATGCAATTTTTCCCACAAACCGTGGCCCAAAACTACCTGTGCCAGAATCACCTGGAAAGTCATTATAATATCTATTACTGTGCCTTCCAAACCCATTAAATGAAGAATTCTTGGAGTGGGTCTTGGCAATCTGAATTCCTAACAGGTCTCTCAGGTGACTCTTACGTACAAATAAAATTGGAGACCCTTAGACCTGAGGAGATGTTATTAATTGGACAGTTGACTAAACAGAGGGTATGTTTTTAAAGAAAGGTATGAGATATCAATCAGAGATATCTTTAAATATAGGATTTAAAAAATCTGCTCCAAGTAGATAAGCATAACTGTGCCTGGAGGTGACCTTCAGTTCTGAGAGTCTATATTTTTTTCTTCTAAAACAGGATTAATCACCTCTCACTGAGTGGGTGTTAGTTCTAAGTATTTCAATTATTTTCCTCTTCCACATAATTTTGTTTATGAGTCATCAAAGCTAAGCAGCTTTAAAAACAAATATCACTCGTTCTAACAAATGATCCTCATGTATATACAATATCCTTGTTTTGAACCCAAGCTGCAATTCATTTATAAAACCTAAATTAATACATTCCAGGTGTCTAATTATTTGTAAAGGCACAAATAGGTCCCAGTACAGCCACAAGACTGTCTCCCTAGTTTGTAGATTTGTGGATTTTATCTTTTGACCACATTACCTGATATACTTCTTGTTAATTGTGTATATTTCAAAAGGACTATGTATTCAGAGCTTCAGACCTTGAGATTCATGGACCTCTCTTTGGTCTTCTGGTACACCTGATTGGCTTGTCTATATAAAAATAACTTTAACATGAGCCATAAGGGAAATTTTGTAGAACAGGAAAAGTTAAAAATGAGTAAAAATAGGAAAAATGTATTCCAGTTATGGCAGAAAATTCCTAATCTATGCTTATTTTTCATATATATATTTTTTCAAACCATGTGTCTTTCACATCTACTGACAATAATAAAAAAAAATAAGTGCCCTTCTTCCAGGAAGAAAAATTTACAACTATTACCCAGTTTACTTTAGTAAACTGAGCAGGACACCTATGGCTGTTTCCTGTTTCAATGACGATATGATCTATTCTGTATTCAGAGGAGATTAAACCAACTCATGTTCTTGGTTCATGAGTCAAAAGCTGTTGAGGAGGAAAATTTATTGTAATGTAATATCTTTCAGGAAAAATAAAAAAAATGGAGTGTATTAAAGACACAAATGCTTTTATGAAGATTGTAAACTCTTAAATTTTTACATTAAATTAGGAGACTATAGTCATATTTTGCATTAGTTCTTACAGAAGAAACAATAAGTTATAATTTTAATGAGGGGCTTTGCAAAACATTTTCATTAATATTCTCTAGTGACTCTGATCCTTAGATAATGGTAAAAGAATTGGCCACCACCAGAAATGAAATAGACTGGCACGTATAGAATAGTCTCATATCAAAATATCCTCTAATATTTTGGCTGAAATGAGACACTTTTATTCATTAGTTGGAAGGTCCCTTTTTTGAAGTGCACAATGTATCGCTTGCTGATTTGGATTTGACAGTACCTTGGTCAGTTACTGAAGATATTCAATTTCATTCCAAATCAGTGCAACATACAATTTTAAGTATTTCCTTTTCTGTCTGTGGATTTTAAGAATGTAATCTCTTATGTTGGATGTATTCAGATTTTTTTTAAGTATTCTCAAAGAAGCTTCAATTTTGATATGTGTGATTGATTGAATTTCTGGGCATCCATGTTCACTACATAAATTGATATATATTCCCTTTGTGTTTGCATTTTACATTTTATGTTTTCTTAATTGGCTTTGGGAGCCTTTTCCCCATTTTACAATCACACACATACACACACACACACACAACTGTATATATTTGTTTTATTCTTAGACTCAAAATTTTTGACTTATATTTCCTTACAGTTTTAAATTTTTTGCCCGTACCAAAAGTTTTTGTCTAACTTTATCATATAGTTGACATAAAACTTGCTTTAATACTAAGATAGGTTGAACAAAATAGTGCTGTTTAGGAGGAATAATTACAGATAATAAATCAGATAAAAATAATGTTAAGTTTAATGTTAGATGTAACACATTTGATTTTTAGACATATTTCATGTTTAGAAAAATATTTAGCTAGATTTTGTCATAAGCATAATGCTATCTGTAAATTTGGGGAAGCATATGATATAGATGTATTAAGGTTACAGCCATTGTGAAACTATGAACTCTGTGACTTTATGCCATAAGCATTCTCACATAGCACTTTATTCAACTGTGACATAGAGATTATCATAATAATATCTATTTTCAGTTTTTTAATGAGAAATCAAGAAATCATTCTTTAGATTTTAAGCTCCTCTTTCTAATTCAACATGTAAGCAATCCTTTAGACCTGAACTCTGTGAATTTGTAGATTTTCATTGTTTTTATGATGTCAAAATAATTGGTGAAATACTGCATTTAAAAAGAAGCTAGACTTGTTATAGAGTCAGTTCTAATTATTATCTGGAACTTATTATGAAACAGATATTCACACTGTTTCTCATTGAACTTTTCACATTGTTAGCAATATTTCATAAAAGTAACCATATCAATCAAATCAATTTAGATATGTTCTCTACACCTGTTCTTGTAAAGCCTGAGATTTGTATTCAGAATATAGACTTATTTAATCATCAGCTCTTAGTAAAGAACTCCCACGATTATTCTTTTATCATGGAGATTAGAGTCAGACTCCCATAAAAAGACAGGGTATTCAAGAGCAAGCATGTTTTCAGGAACACTAGGATTCTATACAGGTGGCTATGGATAGGGATGCTGAGTAACTGCCAAATAGGCAGAAAAACGAAACCATTTTTTCTTCAACTCTAGACATTTTCCCTACTCCACACAGATTTCTTTAAGCATATCAGTACATATGACATAGATTAGGCACTTGACAAAACACTTCTCAGCAGAACCAACTACATAACTTGTAGGGTCAGGTGCTACATGAAAATGTAGGGACTTTTGTTTAAAAATTATTACGAATTTCAAGATGCTAATAGCAGAATACTAAACCATGTGTGCGGGCCCGTGGTGCTACATAGGTCACATACCTCTGAAGCCAGCAGTACTGTTTTGGAGGTTTTTTTGAGGACTGTGTTTGATTAGATGTATCAAATGGCCACCAGAGTGTCTCCAATCTTTTATACGGTTATCCAATTTTCACTCTCTTGGGCCTAAGAGCAGAAAAAGCATTTTACTGGCCTCTATTTTCTAATCCTGTTAATGTCAGACCGATACCCTCCTTTCAGCCTCCATTTTCCAACAAGACTGGTTGGAGAAGAAATTTCAACCAATCCGCTTCTTTACAAAGACTTGCTCAATAAGTTATTCCATTGCTAGAGATGAATCTTAAAAAGCAGAAATGGTTGGTATTTAATTAGGGCTGTATATGAGCTGGGAGCTGTGCACTGGCTTTACAGATATTAGCTCATTTAATCTTCAAAACAAATATGAACTATTTTATACTCAATTTATAGATGGTGAAACAGGTGAAGAAGCTGAGAAGTATGTTTCTGATTAGCCGTCTAGTAAGTGGTAGAATGTGGATGCAAATCAAGTCATAATGCATCTAGAATCTGCACTTTGAACTATGAGATTATTTTATATTGACACATAATACATTTTTCTTCATGTTGTTTTATTAACTATTTTATTGTTGTGTGGCCTGAATCTAGAAAGAAGTACTCATATAATAAGTGTACATCTTGATGAATTAGCACAAACTACCACATGAGTCCAGCATTCAGTTTTCCCCTTCAGAAGCTCTTCTGATGGCTAATCACTTCTGTTCTCTAAAACTCATTACTGTCCCCGATTCTAACACCATAAAAGTAATTCCTGTTACTTAAATTTATATAAATTGAACCACTTGTATAATTGGAACCACTTAGAACTATATATTTGGGAGTCTTTCAATATTATGCTTGTGAGATTCATCCATGGTGCTGGTGTAGCAGTGGTTAAATCATTTTGATTGGCGAACATTCTACCATTCAGCACTAAATTTATTTATTTAATTGCTATTAGAGATCAAGTTTTTTTCAGGTTGTTTTTCTATTACGGGTGATTCTGCTAAAAATATTCTTGGACAGTTATTTTGTTGCTCTGGGAGTAAAACTGTTGAGTGACAGGTTATGCATATGTTAATTTTAGTATAAACTGTTAAAATGATTTCCAAGGTTTTAAAAGCATTTCACAGTCCCATTAGCAATCTTTAAACTGAAATATTTTTTAATGTTTATTTCTTTTCTTTTTTTTTTAATTTTTTATGTCTTTATTTTTTTATTTTGAGAGACAGAGACAGCGAGCGGGGGAAGGGCAGAGAGAGAGGGAGACAGAATCTGAAGCAGGCTCCAGGCTCTGAGCTGTCAGCACAGAGCCTGACAAGGGACTCAAACCCATGAACTGTGAGATCATGACCTGAGCTAAGGTCGGACACTTAACCAACTGAGCCACCCAGGCATCCCTCTTTTTTTCTTTTTTTTTTTTTTTAAGATGCTATAGAGAGAGCAAGTGTGAGCAGGGGAGGGGTAGAGAGAGGGAGAAAAAGAATCACAATCAGGCTCTGGGCTATCAGCGCCAACCCTTACACGGGAGCTCAATCTCATGACCTATGAGATCATGACCTGAACCGAAGCCAGGAGTCAGATGTTTAATTGACTGAGCCACCCAGGTGCCCATAACTGTAACTACTTTTGTAGGTGAGTAGTAATATTTCTCCATTTTTATTTTGCATTCCTGTGATGATTAATGGCTTTAAGCATGTTTTCAAATGTTTATTGACCAATTGGAGAGCTTTTGTGATGTGCTTGTTCATGTTTTTTTTTTGTGCTCTTTTTATTGTTGTTGTCTGCCTTGTTTTTATTTATATGTAAAGCCTCATCATGCCTTATAAATATAACATGTATATTAGTTATAAATTTTGTAAGTATCCTCTCTCACTTAGTGGTATGTCAATTATTTTCTAAGTATTTCTTATTTATAAACTTCATACGGTAAGACATATTAAGTCATAGTTATATAACCTATAATTGAATTGATACTAGGTAGCCATAATATCAATTTCTTGTATATTATATACGCTTTCTACAGGAATTCCCCCCAATAACTTATATCCCACTTACTTTAACCATATCCTGAATCAAACATCTTATTATTTCTGAATATTTATTTATTTGTTTTGTAATCAGCCAATGATTAACACTCAGGAGGCTATTATAAATTAATCTATATACTAATGTGGAAAAGGGGATAATACAGGAAAAAAATTTATTGCATATCTCCCTGAACAACTATGATTCCATACAAGAAGTCAAGAGAACAATAAATCAAATAGAGGTGAACAAAACAAGGGTGTTCATTATATAAAACAACTGTCAAATTTTTGATCCTGTTAAAATTCAACTCAATTCATAAGCATACGGTAAGCATCAATTTCATGCAATACTATATGATGGATGTGTGGTATTGCAATTTACAAAAAAGGTCTGTGTGTTTCTTAAGCAAGGATCTATTCATCAACAGCTCAGTTGAGATTGGAAACAAGAGTTTAAGTAACCCAAGATTCCACTGAGGAAGTGAAAGTGGAGTTGGAGTCAGCTAATAAAAAGAATGTGGATTTCCACAAGCAGCACAGGTGATTTCTAGTTAGCACATGAATGTTGCAGATTTGAAATGTGAATTAGTAAGTTTTCATGCAACACGGGAAAATGAGAGGTATCAGGTTTTCATAAAGGCTCTCACAGTAGATTTGAAAACTAGCAATAAAGATTTTAAGGCTGTGGTAAGGCATTTTTGTCATCTCATGAGATCCAAAATTTCAGACTAAAATGATTGCTTTCATGGAACGTCTCAGGCATACATTGATTCAAAATCAAAACTTTCATAGGTATGCTCATTGTTAAAATCAGTTCATTCTTCAGAATTCTTCTGTGAAGTAAGCTCTCCATTCCTAAATATGGATTAGTTAAAATATTTTTATTCTTAAGATTGGTGGTCAAACCTGGCTTTTGCTTGTTATTTCAGTAACAAGTGCATAAAGCTAAGAACTAAACTGGAAAATTATATTTGTGTAAAAAAATTCTAAAATATTCTGCTGTCTTCTTCATGTTAAAAAATTACTTTCATGAAGGAATACTCTTGGAATCATATCTGAAGTCTATGTCATTAATTCATTCTCTAAAATAACCTGTAATTTACAATTTTTTCAAATAGGATCATCAAAGAAATCTGTGGTACTATTTTCCAGTTAGTAATATCTTGAAGCTATGCCTTCTACTTATATTTTAAGGTCACAGAAAAGCTACTGCAAAAACTCAATACATATGTACTGTAAATATACACTTAAGAACATGTGTTATCTTTTCTTTTTAAAATTTTTTTAATGTTTACTTATTTAATGTTTTATTTATTTTTGAGAAACAGAGAGAAACAAAGTGTAAGTGGGGAAGGGGCTGAGGGAGACACACACAGAATCCAAATCCAGGCCCTGAACACACACAGAGCCTGATTCAGGGCTCAAACCCATAAACCGTGAGATCATGACCTGAGCCGAAGTCCAATACTTAACAGACTGAGCCACCCAGGCGCCCCTAATGTTCACTTATTTACTTATTTTACTTACTTATATTTAAGAGATCATGAATCCATGATGAATGGATTAAGAAGGCATGATATGTACACAATGAAATACTATTTGGTGATGAAAAAGAATGAAATCTTGCCATTTGCAATAATGTGGATGGAACTGGAGGGTATTATGCTAAGTGAAATAAGTCAGTCAGAGAAAGACAGATATTTTATGATTACACTCATATGTGGAATTTGAGAAACTTAACAGATGATCATGGGAGGAGGGAAGGAAAAATAAGATACAAACAGAAAGGGAGGCAAACTATAAGAGACTCCAATACAGAGAACAAACTGCAGGAGATAGGGGTGAGGCGTTGAGGGTGAGGAAAATGGGCAATAGGTACTGAGGAGGGCACTTGTTGGGATGAGCACTGGGTGTTGTATGTAAGTGATGAATCACAGGAATCTACTCCCGAAGCCAAGACTATACTGTATGTCAGCTAAACTGTCAATAAATAAAAATAAATAAATAAAAGGAGATAACTTTAGCGATATTATTGAAACCCTTATCGGGGTGCTTGGGTGGCTCAGTTGGTTGAGTATTTGACTTGGGGTGAGGTCATGATCTCACTGTTCGTGAGTTTGAGCCCCGCATCAGGCTCTCTGCTGTCAGCACAGAGTCCGCTTTGGATCCTCTGTCCCATTCTCTCTTTGCCCTTTCCCTGTTCACTCTCTCAAAAATAAATAAACATTATAAAAATACCTCACCCAACTTCTTTATATATAAAAATATAAAATCTTATGTTGGCAAAATTTTTTCTAAACAAAATAAGAAATTTTAAGATAAACTGACAAATTTCACAACCTAAGAGCTAAATCAGTTTTATAGAAATTGTAACATTAACAAAATAAAAAATAAATAAATAAAGAAGTACCTGGAGAGAAATTGTAATGGAATGTTTCTCAGTTTAAATAAGCTAATAAGAAAAAGAATGCCTCATAATGCATTTATATAAAAATTATATAGACCAGTATCTAGAGAAACAATTAAAATGTGAAACCTCAATAACAATAAATCAAAAAAATAAAAATACTTTTATTTATTAGAGCATTAATTATTCAAGCTTTAAGTTAATTAACACTGGATGATTTTCCCACACATTTTCCCACCTTAAAATACAATGAATCGTGATCTCTACTGCTTCATAATGAAATGTGATCTTCCTAAATAATAATGCAAATCCATGTAGCATTCTATTAAATATGTCCATTTTCTTTAAATGAACTGAAGAACACTTGAAGAAATTCACATTGTGAAAAAAAGCAATAAAGGTTTGCATTTTACTTTTGTCAGGCTTCTTAAAATGTATACTTTTTTTAAACTTTGATTTTTTTTTTTTTTGGTAGGAATGAGGATGTCAAGAGATTTCTATTTGACCATTTCAATAAGAATCTACACTTTCCTTGTCAAGTGACTAGCATGATGTGACTGGGATATGATAAGCATTCCTTGCACACTATTCAATCAATCAGTTATAAGGAAATTAGCCAAAGAAACACTGAATCCACAGGAGAACAATTATGGCCAAAATGTGCTTATTTGTGATCCTTTCCAAAGCTCCATGACCAGCAGCGCACTATAGGACTGAGTCTCCGTATGGACATTAACCCAGCTCACTGTTCAATTACATCTGAATTTTCTGTGCATTTCCCATCACTCAGTGTGCAGTTAGATGGCTCAGAAAAACTAGAAGGAAAATTTACCATATATCCTTGTGAATTTATTGCAGGGTTCTTTCTTACTTGCACCTGGCCTTCATTTATTCCAGCTTCTCTCTTACTGGTTCAGAACTAGAAATTGTATAAAACACCATGATTTTCATAGATCATATTGGCTTAAGTCTGATTTGTGTTTAATTGAATAAAATTCATTTGATTACACAGATCTCATGAGGCTTTAACAAACTTCCCTGACATTTTAGTTATGGGGATGCCATGAACCAGTTAGCGGCCATCAAAATCTCTGAAGCTAAAACAATTCTAATTCGCAGTTTGTCCATTTTCGCTTGTGTTCCTTCCTACTTTACCTTTGAAGGTGAGTTCCAGCTACTTGGAATCAGGTGTCTCATCTTCCCCTATTGAAATTAGGGAATCCACTTCCATGGCAGAATCATCTCTGGACTATAAAGGGCAGCCAAAAGTTTGTTTTTCAAAGAAGCATGACATTTTTCTCAGCAATATCCTTTTTAGTTCTTTGGTATAATAAAGATTTTGTGGTCACTCTCATGGGCCATAGCTAGGGAGTGGGTAAATAAATGTATCACTTTAGTTTACGAAGTATTTTCATTATTGTATATTATTTAAAAAATGTCAATCTATCCTTATTAAACATAGGCCACCACCAAGTACAGGTTTCAGAAGTCAGAATCTCTGAACAATGCAAGCACATCGATAAATTCTTCACTACCTAAATTATGTTCAATGCCCTGAATATAAACTTGTGACGTAGTGCCCTGAAAACATACTGTAAAACATGTCCTGCTGAGTTGTGTCACAACAAAAATTAATCATATTTTTTATGTTTTATGTTTCTCAGCCTGTGTTTGACTTATTAACTGGTGTTTTATTCACCTCCACTTCACCTGTTTCATGAGGGAGGGATTCCTGCCCCAGGTAGTGGGGATGGCTGACATTGAACAGATGGAATTGACAGCAGTTTATTGGACACACACACCAGCAGCACAACACTGCAGGGCCACATGGGGGTTCCATGCAGGATCAGAGTGCAAACCCAAGAGCTGTGGGAGGCAGGCTATTTTAAGGTGAAAGCACCCCTGATTCTCTAGTGAAAAATGTAACTGACTTCTTCCTCCGTGGGCTGTCAGAGAACTGAAACTCTCTATTCAACAATAAGCAGGAACTTTACCTTGTCTTCTCAATAAAAAGAGTGGTGGGCTGGGGGATCTTAGCCACAGGAGCCATGTGGCAATGGCAAATTGTGGTTACACCACTTGAGGCTGGACCAGATAGTAATGCAATACATAATACTGTACCTTAATTTTACACTTTACATAAAAATTAGGCCTCTGTGAATGTTTAGGTCTGCATAAGAAGGTTAGCAGAGATAAGAATCGAGGGCAACTATCTTCCCCTTGGAAGGCAGTGTCTCAGACAATATTACAAGTCCACAAATGCGATAGAGACATCTGCCTCTAACAGGAGGAAGGCATCCTTCAGCTTGCAAGGGGGTCTCAATACAATGTGGGAATCGGGGCAGTCTCTGTATTCCAAATTCCCCTGGAAAGTCTACTGTTATTCTCACGTTTCGTTGTTTCTGATTCTCTAACTTTCTGGTAAGGGAACCGGTAAGGTGTTAAATTCAATTATTACAATATTTTTATTGTCCAATTATAAATTACAAGTCTAATTATAAATTGATTTTAACTATTTTAGCTCCATGAGAATGAGATAAAATTGATTTCATTTGGAACTCTTATTTAAATATTTATTTTCCTTGAACTGAGAATACAAACTTTCTGGCATGTGATTTACTTTTTTTTTTAAAGCTCTCAGTATAATCAAAAAAATTGATTCACTCCAACTTCCTTCTAATTTTTGTATATTTTATAATGTTTCATGGCAACAGCTATATATTTGTTACTAAGGTCTCAGTTTCAAAATGATCTGTACTCTCAGTAACTACAGGATATTATTTCAGTAGATGTTTTGCTACTATATACCATGAACCACCATGACTACATCTATTCTAAAGAACTATTTTTAAACATATCCAGATGAGTTTACCAATCCATATTTCCATTTTCATTATGATGTGTTTCTTAAAATAATTTTATTTACAAATTATTGTGTTAGGATTCTGACTTGCAGACAATTCAAGCCACTCAAATGTACTACACAGAGAAATAAATTGATTAATGTGTATTACAGAATCATTTTAGCTGGAGACAAGGTCCATTGAAAACATCAGTAAATGATGATCATAATCACACCAGGAACTGATTTGAAAGATAACATTGCCATTGCCATCTATAACCTTATAATGCAGCTTTAAAAAAAAAACAAACTCTACAACACCAGGAAACTTGATGTTACTACAATCTCTTAATGGTTTGGATGTCAGAGTCCTCAGAGGATCTCTCTTCAGCACATAAATGCTCTGGGCAGAATCCTCATCCTTAAATAACTCCCATGTAAACCAAAGTGCACATGGGTGTGACTGGTAGAACTTAGGTTAGGAAGGACTTTGGCAAATACTATTTATTAGACACTAACTACATCTGAAAGGCATAAGAATTCAAATCTGTAAAAAAAATATGGGATGATTTACAAAAGAGGGTTGATAGCTGTGAATGACAAACATTATTACAGAAACTAATGCAATTAGATAGGGGGTCTTTATAATTGGATATTAAGTCCTCTGTGTAGGAGATTCTATTATATTTTTTATTTTAAAGAATATTTTTCTCAGGGCACCTGGGTGACTCAGTAGGTTGAGCGTCTGACTCTTAATTTCAGCTCTGGTAATGATCTCAGGGTTGTGGGATTAAGCCCCAGGCTGGGCTATGTGCTGAGTGTAGAGCCTGCTTAAGATTCTCTCTCTCCCTCTCTCTCCCCTGCCCTCTCCTCTGCTCTCTCTCTAAAATAAATAAAATAAATTTAAAAACTTAAAGAATATTTTTCTTTGATACTGTGTGTGTGTGCGTGTGTGTGTGTGTAGTTGGGACTGGGATTGTTTTGTGTGTTTGTGTTTGTTTGTCTTTCATATTATTTACCTTATGGCCTACTGGAAGACTAAAGTGACCTAAAAACAATAATCCAAGACTGTTTTATCAGACTATCTTTTTGGAAGGTCTGAGAAAAATTCTACAACAAATAATTAAGGGAAATATACTCTGAGATGAAGGAATTATAATGTGTAAGCAGGTTGAGAGGAGGGTGGTTAGGTGTTGGGGGGGGTCTTCTGAGATAGAGAAGAGTTCAGAGGGGCAGCTGGGTGGCTTAGTCGGTTAAGTGTCTGACTCTTGATTTTAGTTCAGGTCGTGATCTCACAGTTTGTGAGTTTAAGTCCTGCAATGGGCTCTGTGCTAACAATGTAGAGCCTGACTGGGATTCTCTCTTTCTCTCTCTCTCTCTCTCTCTGCCCCTCCCTTGCTCACTGTCTGTCTGTCTCAATAAAAACAAATAAGCTAAAAATTTTTTAGAAAAAAGAGAAGATTTCAGAGAGCTCTCCAGCAAACTTAAAGACAAAGTTCAAGGTCTGTAATGAAGCATATGGGAATGATGGTTTGACATAGATAATTCAATTTATTTAGATTATAAAATAAGTGATATTTAACACAAAATTCCTTCTTTACTATCTACATAATAAGGTCTTATTTTCCTCAAGTTCAGTGAAGTCTGAAGTGCATAGTTTTCCTTTGTGTGCCATGTGGAAAATAGGAAGGAATAATAAAGGGATATAAAGCCTGCCCAATATTAATTTCTCTGCTGAAATCCATTTAGATAGATCAGCATTCTATCAAGGGCACTTTGTCCAATATATCCGGAAGATGAACAACTACAGACTGACTGAGCACCTATCCATGTCAAAATTGGGACAGCAGTAAAAATAACAAAACAATAGAGAGAAATTAACAGAAGATATATGAGGATCCAAAACTGACACTTAGCCCTGCCTCCATTTTGAATAAACATGTATATTACATCTCTCAGATAGAAGGAAATGAAGCACTTTGCTCACTTAAAGAAATAAAAAGTAACCAAAAAAAAAAAAAACCAAACACCCTTTGTCAAATATATATTCCTGTATCCAAAACAAATAGACTTTTGAACAAATTTGCTGACAAAATAGTATATCCATTTTGCAGTGTTGGTGTTTGAGGATCTGGTAGAATCTTTACAAATGTCATAATCATAGAAGAAAATGTTTTATTTTTCACCATGAATACACAAAATAAAAAATCAGTAAACTTAATAATTTTTAATCCTGTTCTTTCTTTTTTTTTAATCTTGTTTTGTTTTGTTTTTGCAAACCAGGACTGCGAGTCCCCTCTGATAGCTTTTGTAATTCAACTTATTTTCTTCTGCTTGTCTATCTTCCTTTGGCAATATTTGGAGAGAAGCTAGATAACTTCCTTCCCTTTCTTTATCATTAGTCAATACAGAAAATTATTTTTTTTAACAAAGGAGTAGAGTGGAAGAAAAAGGGCAACCTGAGATTTATGTTGTGCAGGATTTACCCAGAACTAATTATAATTTGGACTAAACCATTATTTTATTATAGAGCCATATCTGTTCTATCATAATCTCTAAATGCTTATCTAAATGGGCTCAAAAGGAAGAGAAATCAAAGCCATGAATACTCCAGAATAGTCAAACAAAGCAGAAAAATATGGTTAACATTCTGATAAAAACTAAGTCTACCTTACCATATCTAGACAATAAGTCACAATTCACTGGTTAAGTGTGTTACTGTAGACATGTCAGAACATAGATAATTGTTTCAGGAGCTTTACAAGTTGATATTTCCCTCACTTACATGTAACATAGATTTCCAATAAGTAGTTTTTTAAAGTTTTTTTACTTTGAGAGTGAGAGAGAGAACGCAAGTGTGAGCAGGGGAGGGGCAGGGAGAGAGGGTGAGATAGAGTCCCAAGAAGGCTCTGCACTGTCAGCACAGAGCTGGACAAGGGGCCTGAAATCATGAACTGTGAGATCACGATCTGAGCCAAAATCAAGAGTTAGTTGGTCGCTTAACTGACTGACTCATCCAGGTGCCTCATCAATATGCATTTTTCTGTATATTAAGACTGCATATATAGATCATATGGAAATATCTCATTAAGACAATTTAGATTGAGTTTATGATGCAATGATTAAGTAAATCCATAAAGTCAAAATAATCATTCAGCATAATCTTTTATTTTGATAATGCATATGAAAACCAAGTATACCCAAAGTAGTAGACATTTCCTTTTAAAATCTGAATGACCAGTAATTCTTAGTTTGCATTTAATGAAGATGAGTCTTCCAAAGTAAGTGGAAAATATAACAGCAACAACAACAAAAGCTTTTGAGACGTGCATTTTCTAATTGAAAATAATATAATTCACAAAAACATTCATCAGAAAGGTAAGGTTGTAGAGATGCTATTTTTCTCTGGACATCCTGACAGATATGGGGATTCTGGTCCATTTAATCATCAAAAGAAAAATAAAATTCGTCCAGAATTAATAGCTTGGAGATAATTTTAGTTGAAACAGGAAGCCAATATAAATCTGCCAAGATAGGACTAATATGTTGTTTCTTCACAGTGAAAGTTAAATTATGATCCAACAAGTTCTAGACATGCTGTAATTTGGAGATAGCCTTATCAAAAAAGCCATAAAACTAAATAGTACAGTAATCAGTTGCTATAGCAACAGTGATGTGAAATAAATAAATGAGACCCTCAAAAAAGCAAGTTATTCAAAACATGCAAAGGTATGGCATAAATTCACAAGGCATTAAGTTCACATAAATTTTAAAAAATCTTGTTGAAAGATGAATGCTTGCACTCTTTTGAAAGCATCGGGTGTTTAAAAGCTTAGAGGTGCATGTCAAAAATGCAAAGTGAAAGAAGTTTCTTATTCACAAGACTGAGAACTCCCATTCAAGAGTAAAACAAAAGATTACTTTTGTGCTCACAGGAATGACTTTAAAAATTAAATATTTTCATATCATCTAAGAACACAAAATTTTTAAAAAATCAAATCTTCCTAAAATGATTTACTTTACTTTTCTCACTTTCTCCTACTCTTTCTCTATTTCCTTCTCTTTCTCCATATGCCTGTCTTCTTTCTTCTTAATAGTCAACATTTTCAAAATAATTTATTTTATGTCTGTCTACAATTAAATAGGTAAAATAGTATTTATTATTTATATTTTCAGGTGAATGAGCATGAGCTATAATAATATTCCAGAGTGGTACAAAATTTTAGTTTCAATAAATATCTCTGTATTATGCTTCAAAGACATGAAGATAAATATCTTATTGTGCTTTCTTGGATGATGTCACAATATTCCCAAGAGAAGTACGTAGTGTACTGATAGCATGATGGAAGAGTTATTTTATTCCTAAATGAATAATTATTTATAAAACTTCAGAGACACTGAACACATCCAATATAAATCAACATTCAATTCTTTTAAATAAATACCCAGAAGTGGAATTGCCAGATCATAAGGTAGTTCCATTTTAAATTATTTTGAGGAACTTCCATACTGTTTTCTGCAGGGGCTGCACCAATGTTCATTCCCTCCAAAGGTCTGCAGGAGTTCCAATTTCTGCACATCCTTGGCTGTTTGTATGCCTTTTTTGGAGAAATAACTTTTCAAGACCATTTTTAAAATTGGGTGATTAATTTTTTAAGCAGTGAGTTGTAGGTATTTCTTATATATTTTGGGGATCAGCACCTTGTCAGATACATGGTTTACAAGTATTCTCTCCCAACTTCCATTAGGTGTCTTTTCACCCTGTTAAATATTTCCTTTGTTACACAGAAGCTTTTCAGTTTGATGTGGTGTCACTTGTTTATTTTTGTTTTTGTTTTTGATTTCAATGTCAAATCCATTAATCATTGTGGACCAGCATTGAAAAGAATTGAAATCAGGATCTCAAACAGATACTGGCACTGTTCACTATAGTAATTGTGGCACTATTCACAATAGTCAAGATGTGGAAACAATCTAAAAGTTCATCAATAGATGAATGAATACAAAAAATATGGTATATACACACAACAGAATACTATTTAGCTTTTAAAAAGAGGGACATTCTACAATATGTGACATGGACAAACATTGAAAACATCATGATAAATAAATAAGCTAGTCACAAAAAGACAAACACTGTAGTTTGACTCCATTTGTATGAGTTATCCAAATTAGTCAAATTCGTAGGATTAAAGATTGGAATGATGGTTGTCAGGGGCTGGGGGGAAGAAGAAATGGAGGATTCCTAACCAACAGGAATAAAGTTTCAGTAGCAAATAGAGATCTGTTGTATATCATTGTGCCTATAGGTAGGAAATAATGCCCTGCACACTTAAAATGTGTTGAGTTGGTAAATCTCCTGTTAAGTCTTCTTACCACCAAAAATAAAATTGGTAAATGGAAATATATAATCTAGTATTTAATCTACCTAATTTTACCACAGAAAACCAAATTTCAGGAAAATTTAGTATAAAATGGCAACATGTTTTAACATTGTACTTTCATTTGACCCAATGCAACATATTTTGCTTTTGTATGTACAGAATATTGAATAATTGATCAATTTCAGGGGAAAAACTATTTTGGATGGGATAGATGCTGCCTACATTGTATCTGAAACAAAAGTTACTACTTATTCGGAAGGAAAGACTTATTAAAATCAAATATGACATCGATATAAGAGAAAACTAAAGAGAGGAAAGATAAATTGACTTACATAACAAGACACACTAAAATAGATTATTTTTTAATCACATGCAAGTATTTATGAATTCGCTTGCTGTTTTCACATTCTCTTCACATTTTTAACTTTATTAAGTGTGAGGTATTGTGTGTCAAATCCAGTTACATGCTTTTATAAAATCCATCATTTCCTTATTCTTTATTATGAGAATCCCAGATTTCTTCAGGGGAAATAAAGGGCCCAGATTAATAGTTTCCTAGGCTTCCATGAAATAATGAATGGGAATGCAACATACTTGTGACAAATAAGATGTAAATGGAAGTCTGCTTGTTGAGTTGCCAGAAAACCTGACTGTTCTGACTAAAAGGCAGAGTCAGTTAGCATACACATTTTATCTTTCCTTATCCTTTCTTATTGTTCTTGTTGGGAGTGTGGTTGCAAACTAGAGATCCCAGATCATTTTGTGAACGTGAAGAGAGAGGGAGAATATAAAGATACAAGGCACAGATATGCTGATGACATCATCAAGCTACATTGTCAGTCCTGATTGCTCAACACCAAGATAAACAAATCCTTTTGATAAATCAGTTACCTGCCTCAGAAATCAGATATCAATATATTGTTGCACTAAATGTTCTACTCATCATGGTTTTGGTCACATTAAAGATAACAAAATCCTTTTGATCTTTTAATTTGTTCTCGGTGGTATATTTTCATATCCTTAAATGACATGTTTAACACGACGATAAGTCAATATTTGTCCTTTAATGGCATGGTTATAAAGATTATAATAATATCTATATGCTCTGAGTGTGTGGTCCTAGCCCTCACTCCTTCCAGATTTTTTGTAATTCTACCAGAGCGAAATAGAAAGGGAAGAGTTAAAATACAGATTTAGCACATAGATAAGTCCATCTATTGAATTGTTCATTTTTTCCTGGAAAGTTTTCAGCGATATATAAAATGTTTTTAAAAAATTGGTGAAGATACTTGATCGGAGTCTCCCAGAGCATCTTGGACCAAAAAGTTCAATGGATTCGAGCATTTCACCTCAATGTGCATCTCATTTGTCAATTATTTTTACATATTCCCACTGCTTTTTGATAAAAAAAAAAAAAAGGATCATTGCAAGAAATGTATTTACACTGACATGTACTTTTCTTGAAAACCTTTACATTGATATATTTAATTTACTAAAGAAAATTTTAGATGTAACTAAACTGGAAATCTTTAAGGTAAAATCTATTAGGTTTGAAATTACTATAATCAAATCTCTACAGAAACTTAAAGGGACTTGGAATTCCCAAAAGTTTTGCAAGCTGGCTCAAGCAAAAATTTAAAAAAATCATACATTATTATTGTAAATACCAACTTTAGGTATTATTTATATCCTGCGGCATTTGGATATTCTTAAATTCCAGCAAGGCTTTCTTTGATCTCTATGTTCCTTTGAGGGATATAATATTTAAGTCTGACATTAAAAATTATTTTAAAAGAAAATTTAGGGAAAATGAAGAAATAAAAAGGGAAGTTTAAAAATCATTTTTTATCTGCAGACACCACACTTCCGATGCAGAAAAACAATAATCATACTCAAGGGATTCTAAAGTAGAAAAATTATACGTAAAGTGCCTTTAGAACAGAATGTGACATGCACTATATATAGCATGGTTATTCTGATAGAGTTTATACCACTGCAAGTCTTTTCATATTATTTATAAAACCAATTACATGCTGATTCAGAAATCACATTTCACAGCTTGCCTTGTCAGATTACCACATGATTAAGACTGGCTATGATTCTTTTCTTTTTTCCTAATCAAATGACCTAGCCATTTTCCAAGGTCAGATGCGTGTGACAAAATGGGAGTTCACTGCCTTGGCAGTCATCTGCTTCATGCTTTTCTCATATAACTCTTCTTCCACACAAGGCAACCACGACCTCCGTTCTGTTCCTTCCTGCTGATTCCTACTTTACTCCTGCCCTCACTGCCTGCAAATTCTGCTGTGATGATTGCCTACCTCTTTTAGAAGCAGTCTCCGAGTATCAGGTCTAACAAAAGATGCTCTGCCAATAACTCCTACAAACATAGCATCTGTACTACTGAGATTTTCTTTGACAGAAAAAAAGACTCAGCCTACGTTCAAATTTTTCTTCTACTCTGGCTGTGTGATCATGGTCAAGGTCCTGCATTTCTCTGTGCTCACAAGCCTTGATTGTAAATTAGGGCTAACAACACTGCTACTCTTTAAGGTTGTTGTAAGAAATGGACTATATAATGTTCATAAAACTAAAACGAAAATTGGAACTGTGGTGTTTGTATATGAATCATGTTATTATTTGACTAATCATAACAGTACTATATTATAATATAAGAGTGGTAGGGTATTTTAATAATGCTAAGGTCATTATTATTATGAAACAAATTCACATGAAGTAAGTTCAGGCTGAAATTTACAGAGGGTAGTAGACTATGAGTTTGGCTGAAATTGCAGGGATGCAAAATAGAATATAAAATAAATGCACGAATACAGAGCTACATATTATTAAGAACGGTGACATTGGCAAAGGAAAGAAAAGAACAACATTTTTTAATTGTATCCTCTAAGGTTTCAACACCAGTTCCTCCTTCTGTGATTGGGTGATTATAGATATGTTACTTTATGACTGAGATCTTTAATTAAACTGAGGAAAATATCTCTACCTTCTGTGTTGTGACACATGAGAAATCCATAAAAAATACACGTTATAATATTCTTATCCCAGTGCTTTGCTGTTTTCTTGTGCATTGGCCTCTCACTGCCTTATACATTCTTACCCCAGCCTCATGATGACCAGTGGGTAAATATTTACTGTTTTTCTTTACTTACCATATATATTTATCTTATATTGTGATTGATAATATTGTGAACACTTGAAAACCACTCCAGCTATCCATTTTAGATGCTTTCCTTTTATTTCATAATATAGAAAATATATGGTTAAGTTCTTTCCATGTTATTTTATTTAAGAACGTTATTTTTACTCCAATAAAACAAGAATTTTGGCTATACACTTAATATAGGAGAAGGATATTAAAATGCAATGCATACATATTGATCATGTGTCAGGCATTTTAAACTCACCATTTTATTTTCACAAAGATTTTAGAACTTGGTAATAGTAAAAATTTTTCTCAGTTCCTTTAATTAGCAATTAATTATTAAATATATTTTTATAGGAGCAATTCTTTTATTACGTTACTATATTATGCTGTATTTTGATTGAATTACACAGTTTTCAGTAGGATTGTAAGGAAGGTATTGAAGATGAGTATCCCTTTAAGAAAAGTGAAGTAGGGACACCTGTATGGCTCAGTTGGTTGAGCATCTGAGTCTTGATTTCAGCTCCGGTCATGATACCAGGTTTGTGGGATCAAGCCCATGCATCGGGCTCAGTGCTCCCTTTGCCCCTCTCTCCTGCTCTGGTATGTGTGCTCTCTCTCTCTAAAATAAATTAAAAAAAGAAAAAAAAAGAAAACTGACCTAATAAGAGAACTCATAGAACATAAATAGAAAAGAAAATACAAATATTATGTAGTCCACTAATATAGGAAAACCAATTTAGTGACACTTATATCACCAAGGCCTGTGTGCATTTGTTGACAGATGAAATAGAAGCAGAAACATGAGAGAATTACAATGGAAAAGAACCACCAGGTTTAAGTAATCTAAGCCTTTTAATCATTTTACAAATGCCATGAAATCTATAAATTTATCATCTAGTTTGTTCAAACACAAGGCAAAAATACACCACTCACTAAAAAAATAAAATAAAAACCTTTGATTATTAAAAGGCATGATTGTTTAATTTCAGTCTATTTCTTATCTTATCAATAGAGCCATTCTCCCAGAAAGTGTGCCTGGTATAGCCTAGTATTAAAAAGATCCAGATTTATGTGTCCGTATGCTATGGACCTGCTTTATGGTAAAGGCTGAACATTACTGCAGCACAGTGATGATTTGTGATCAAAGTGATGATTGTGATTATAGCTTCAACAGGTGCAAGGAAAGGACTACATCCGCTAAGAAGTAGAGTTAGGTGAGTTGAGTCACCTCTAGGAACAGGAATTAATATAACTGCCATCCCCAAGACATTGAAAAGGAATATTTTTCTACCTTTCTCAAGGATACAGAAATTTTGTGCCTTAATCCTGCCACCTGCTGGTATAGAACTGAAAATAGATGACATAGAACTGAAAATAGATGACAAAATAGATTTTAATATGAATTTTGCTGAAAACTTTAAGTTACTTAATAAAAAGCAGCTCATGTTTTCTCAAGAAAGTTAGTGTGGTTTTCTTAGACTCTCTGATTCTTTAAAAAAGTATATAAATATATACAATTAAGGAAAATAAGACATACTAGCAAGTATTTTTATATCAAAAAATCCCTATTTTTCCTAGCTGTTTTCAGAACTTAGTATTAAAATAAAAGATTTGGGGGTGCCTGGCTGTCTCAGTTGGTTAAGCAACCGACACTTGATACAGGCTCAGGTCATGATCTTGCAGGATCGTGGGATTGAGCCTGGCATCAGGCTCCATGCTGACAGCATGGAGTGCTTGAGATTCTCTTCTTGCCACCATCTCTCTGTCTCTGTCTCTCAAAATAAATAAATAAATAAACTTAAAATAAAATATTTGTATATAAATGAACTCAGAAAAGTATGCACACTAAGAATATTTTTATAAAAGATGCAAGTATTAAATGGAAGTGTGGCTTGCAGAGCTGTTAATTAAAAAGAAAATTTAAAACTCCTATTTCCTTGGTTTTTCCAGCTTTCTGGCTTCCCATGACTTCTTTGCAAATGTGGGCCAGGGAATCTTAGCCACAATAGAGTCACGTGAGGAGAAACTATTGTATTATTGCTATACAATGATCGTACACATGACTTGAGCTAAATCTGTACTGAGAGAAATTATAGGGACACAGTGTAATTATGGTTTGCAAAGAAGCCTATATGATTATAATTTGAGGAATTTAAAGAAATTGTTTTTTTTTCACATTTGGGGACAAAATCTTTATCTCATGAAAACTGATTCTTTTTCCTTTTCAGGAGAGCAGACAATTATATACTCAGAAACATAATTGGTACAATACTGATTAAAGGCAAAAGGCACTTTAAAAAGACCACTTATTAGTCATGCATTTTTTCATTATGTCAAAAGAATCTTAGGAAAATGCAAAAAAAAAAAGAACTCCAGGAATTAAAAAAAAATCTTCAGTGTAGTTTATGCCTTATTTTTCAACATTTTATCCAAACTAAAACTGTTCATGCTGATTACATCCAAGCCAGTTAAAAATGTTTGCAAAGTGTTTCATATTTTCTCAGGTATTTGTGCAGAAAGGGGGGCTTGAGACAATGACTTTTTTAAAATACTTTGTTAAGAAATGCAACCCAGGGAACAAGGGAGAACAGGGCAAACAAAGCAAGGAATAGAAAGTCAAAATGCAGATATATTACAGAGCAGTGATATCTGCCTCAAGTGTAACTGACTGGTAGATCTACTGGGGACATCCTCTAAGAACCCTGAGGGTTTCCAGAATCTGATGGGGACGATTTGGTTCATCAGTTCCAGTCTCTGATTTGTAAATGTTTCACTTCCAGGGATGCTATGTCGCAGGCACTGCTGAGGTGTGCACTCAAGGGCACGGCAGGACATCTGGTGAGATACGAGTAGTATGCATGTGAGCTGAGCTACTTGCAAGTTGCATCTGCTTCAACTGATTGGAACACCACAGTCGACCATGTTAGCAGCAGTTAGAACCAGATTATGGTGATCTAACAGAGTCCCACGTGGCATATAATAAATATGGTGTCAGACAACCTCTTGATACTCAATATTTATTACAAAATTTAAATGTTACTTACACATCATAAAACTTTGAAGAGGAAGTAGAAGAGTTGAGTTAATCATCTAGATATGTGGCTTCGTATGGATGTATCTGACCGTCATCTGTAAGTGGAGTTATAGAAGAGGAAATTCACAGACAAACCAAGCCAATAATGGCCAAAATTTTTCTCATTTGTGTTTTTGTTTTGTTCTTAAAGTGTGTTGTATCAGAAATAAACATTTAAATTAAGGATTGAAAAGATATGTAAATTCATTGTTATTTTAAATTATTAAAATGCTAAATCAAAAAACATATATGGTTTCACAAAATGGTTACTAACCAAATGGCTGATTTTTTAACTATTATTTTAGAGAGAAGGGGAGAGCACAAGCAAGGGAGAGGGGCAAAGGGAGAGAGAATGAGGGGGGGGGGAGAGAGAGAGAGAGAGAGAGAGAGAGAGAGAGAGAGAGAAAGAGAGAATCCTAAGTAAGCTTCATGCTCAGCTCAGAGCCCTTGCTCAGGGTTGATCCCATGACCCTGTGATCTTGACCTGAGTGGAAATCAAGATTCCAAAGCTCAACTGACTGACCCACCAAGGTCCCCCCAAATTGCTGATTTTTAGAAATATGTTATGTGTCCTTTTTCATTTGTTTGTTGGTATTATATTTGCATAAATGCAGAATTTTAGACCTTGGGGATACTACTCATACCACTACTATCTGCCACCAGTTTTCTTCTCTCTTGTTTTAGTTCTTTATGTTCATAGTTCATAGTCGAATGACAATGACTCCAAAGGCCTACAAATGGTCACTAAGGGAAAGAGTGCCACTAGTTCTAGAGTGCCACTGTTAATGGAGTTCAGGTGACTTCCAGAAGTATATGCAGTAAATGATCCTCCATGATGGTTTCATGGCAATCAAGGCTAGATGTCAAAGGAGCTACGATCTTGTCTAATGGTTCTTTTATTGCTATCCAAGATATTAGCCTGGTGTCCTTTGGTATATGATGACCATCATCTCCCTTCATCATCTCTTTCTCTCTGGAAGCCAGAGTTCTTTTCTTCAGCCTTTGGAAATACTCTTTCAGGTAGATGGTCGAGATATATTACCTTTATTCTTTCAAATACAGGTATCCCCCTGCTTTCTGAAAGTTCACATTATACTAGTTTGCTTTTACAAAAGACCTACATTAGTACGGTAAGGGCTTTTTTTTGCAAAAGCAAAATCGTTTTAGGATTTCTTTCAGTTAGCAAAAACAGGTATTAATGTAGTTTTTTCATAAAAGTGAAGTGGCATGAGGGGACTCTCTGAAAGTGGGATACTCTTGCCTCCATTTCAGCTTATAAAAGGTTTCATAGGAATGTTCTACTTTCAGATAGTAGGGGGAAACCTGTATCATTAAATTATTTTAGCTATCATTTGTAAAGTCCTATATCTAGACTCAAATATAGTCCATGGAATATGGGGAAGAACATTATCTGAGCAGGCATATTCTAAGTTCTATTCATAATAATGTTCCTTACAAATTGAGCATCAAAGTAAGTAACATCACAATGTATTATATAACTCATTAAATAAAACAAAAAGGAAAGAAGGAAGGATCTCCTTATAGAATACAAAATTTTACATATATATACTTA
>CM053574.1:111363784-111504762 GCA_028646485.1 Cryptoprocta ferox | reverse complement strand
TATATATATAATTATTACACATGTATATATTGATTATGCATAATTATTACATGTATATTATGTAGCACATATTATACATATATATATATATATATATATATACACAATATGAAAATCCTCAATTTTCAGCTAAAGTTACTGGGTTACAGTTTGATGAAGAACAGCATATTTATATAATCTCAAATTAGCTCCAGCTTGCTTGTTAATGTACTTATTAGTTAGTATTACTCAGGAGAAACCCAGTGTGCATCTGCTTAACCAAGTGATCAAAACTACCATTATAATATCGATGGTATGCTGTGCCTAGCACAGAGCATAATGTGGATCTAATCTTTAGGAAACATCAGACAAAGTCAATTTGGAGACATCATACAAAACAACTTGTGTGTACTTCTCAACAACTAAAAGATCAAGGAAGAGAAATAATGGCTGTGATACTCTTCTATATTAAAGGAGATATGACAACTAAATGCAATGTGTGATTGTGTACTGGATCCTGAAAGTAAAATATGACCTAAAAGCCATAAAAGTCATTATGTGGAAAGTCGATATTTAAATATGAACTCTAAACTATGTGATGGTATTATTTGAATGTCAAATTTTCCAATTTTTAAAACTACGTGGTTATGTAAGTTATTTCTCATCTTCCTTGAAAATATGAACTGATTTATTGAGGGATAAAGGGGCACAATATTTCCAACTTACTCTCAAATAGTATTGAAAAAAAGTGTGCATTTATGTAAATTTATAAGTAGAATTACAAAACAAATGAGACAAACTATTAAACGTTATATGATTGGATAAAGAGTAAAAATTTATTGTACTGTTCTTATAATTTCAAGTAAGTTTAAAGTTACAGCAAACCAAAAGCTTTTAAAGTAACCTCCCTTCTTATATACCATTTCAAACTGGTCCGTTGTCCTCAGCAAACGTTGTAAACCATAGTTTTCTCTTCTCTTCACACATTCCCTAAAGGCACTTTGAACCTTGGTTCAAATAGATCCTGAGAAATGTGGTCACATAGGCCTTCCTTATAAAACCTATGTATATATATAAATATCCTTACTGTGAGCAAAATTTGGTTAAGTAAAAGGAAACAGGACTACATTCTGTCATGGATAGTTAATGGTAGCCTTAGATTCATATATTAATTTGAGGAATTGTATTATTGTATTAAAAGATATCCTTTTGTGGAACAGTGATCAAATTTTATAGCATGTAGACAGTGCTCAATAATATGGTCTTATTATAATTAAGTATGAAAATGAAAATGAACAAGTGTATGGTAAACAAAAAGTTTTCTTTCATCCTTCCCAAATTAATAAAAGGTAGTCACAGTTTTTATCAACTCTGATTTCCCCCATGAAGAGAAATTAATTGGGCCTAACAATTCTAATTAACGAAAAACATTCTTAATTACTCAATTTTACCATGTCTTGTTTTTTTCCCAAGTTAATATTATGTTATACAAGTTACATTTTAAAAAGATAGGTATTAAGAACCTGGTTCTTAAGTGATTGAAATGAATTTTCATATTTTGTATAATACAATAAGTATATCATAATAGATGTATATTGACAACATAATTATCATAGAAAACAGAAAGTATGGCTTATTTTCATCCTGGTAAATTGAGTGTTGTTGATTTGTTAAGTAAGTACTTGAAACCAAAAAGCATCTTCAAGTAATTTAGTTTGTCTGTTTTAATGCATTTGGTGCTTAACAATTGTTAGACACACTTCTTAGCATTTCACAAATACTAATTTCTTTAATACTCAGGATAACCCTATAAGACAGGTATCTTATTATCACTATTTTAAGCATTTGGAAACAGTGTCCCAAAGACTTTAATCAACTTATTTAATATCACATAGCTACTTTGCTTTTCAACAATATAAACAGGTAAACATATGACTATTATTTTTATTCTAGGAACATATAACATATATATTTAATAAAAATATGATAAACATTCAGTGTGAAGCTCTAATTTTAAATAATGTGAAAAAATAATTTTTAACTTCAGCCTGCGTATCATTAATGACTTTTTGTTTATGGTTAATGTGTTTGGAGAAGAGCTATAAAGATCAGTGAGGCTTAAAAATGTCAGCACCCCCCTTCATATACAGGGACATAGAGTTAAATTTGAAACGCAAGTAAGTCATTTGGAAATATTTGTGTTCTTTAATAAGTATGGACAATCCCATCCATACTTGATGAAACAATCATTCTTTCTAGAATGTTGTAATTTAAAGAGCAAAATTGTATTATCTTAACAACTGAACTTAAATTTCAGTGATAGAAGTTTACAATCTAAATTTTAGTAAGTAAAATTGCTTGTCAATTATTTCATTGTTTATAATTTAATAATCCATCTCAGGATAAATCATATAAATCAAATAATACAAAATTATAACATTATTATAAATAACAGAATTTGGATTTAAATATCATATGATGTATACACTTTTTTCTTTTTAGGCAAGTGTAAGAGCAATGAGTTTCATGAGGCTTCTCAACTCAGAGCTCACCATGAACCATCAGCAGAGCACTGCATCTGGCAAGGAAGATTTGCAAAGATTTTAATAAATCTTTATCCCATTATTTCATTTGCAAACACTTGTCTCTTCTCCTTTTGGTACCTTAAGTGCAATTAGCATTTTATTGAGTTTCTCTGCCAAAAACAAACAAAAAACCAAAACCAAAACCCAAAACAAACAGAAAAACACTAATAAAAGCCAACTGAGGACACTGGAAATCATTCCAACTCTTCTGCAAGGATCATCCCTGAATTTATGGCTTTAACAACATTTTCTGATTTTCCAAGATCTCCAAATGCTGCAGCTGTGGCTTATATTTCCGGCGTTCTTGCCTATTTGTGACAAGAGTCCAAACTAATCTCTGTAGTTCTATACCTAATTCAGAATTTCTTCTAGCTTTCAACCCCCATTCAGGTCTCCATGTATAAACTCCATTAGCTCTTATAAAACATATTTTCCTTTAAACATTACCGTCAGAAAATCTCAGAAATAACGGGAAACCTGATGCTCGTGAATTTACTTTTGTTCACATGCATGCATGCCTAATATCTGATACCTCCTTCAAAATTCAGGGACGACTCTTTCCAATAATCTATCTTTATTAGTATTTTTACTGATACCTCATTGAGCTCTCAGCATTCTTGAACCATTTCCTTCCCATAAAAACTGCTCTGTTCAGCCCCATCTGAAGGGCCCTTTGCTCTTCTTGTGTATTGCTAGGAAGTACCCTCGGTATGAAATTCTTTAATAACACTTTTTTTCATTTTTGTTAAAAATTCTGTCCTCTCCCAGCCTACATTTCATGGAGAGTTCCCTACAACCAGTTGACAGAGGAAGAGAAGACTTCAGCCTGGTTTACAGATCGGTTCTGCAGGATTGTAGAGACCACCTGAAGATGGACAGCTGGAGCGCTGGAGCACCCACTTGAGATTGCTGAAGGACAGCGTGGACAGAACAGAATGCCTCCCAGTGGCCAGAACTTCCGGCAGGATTCCTGCCTATTCGCCTTGTTTTGAATGAGAAATAGCCAGATGTGCACTTATGTATTGATTTATGTTATGATTTATGCTTGGCTGGTTAATTGGGGACTTGGAAGGGACATGATTGGAGAATATGTGACAAAGAAATTGGAGAAGAGTTACATGGAATGGCTTTGAATGGGAAAAAATGAAAATGTTTGTGTCATTTGAAATTCTAATCAGAAGGTAAACTCACTGGGGCGCCTTGGTGGCTCAGTAGGTTAAGCGTTCAATTTCTGCTCAGTCATGATCTCCCAAGTTCGTGAATTTGAGCCTTGCTTCAGGCTCTGGGCTGATGCCTCAGAGCCTGGAGACAATCTCACATTTTGTGTCTACCTCTCTCTTTCTGCCACTGCGCAATTCACGCTCTTTCTCTCTCTCTCTCTCTCTCAAAAATAAATAAACATTAAAAATTAAAGAGAAAGAAAGGTAAACTCAGCAAGAAAGAATTTTAGTTATCCAGTGATTAGGATGATCTATTTTGTGGATACCAAATGGCCTCTTTTCCCAGCCTCCTCTGTCATTGCCCGTTGAGCTGATGAGCAAAGCGGAAAGGGTAGCAATAATGGAAGTTAATGCATGGGTTCAGCAACATGGAATTTCACTCACCAAGGTTGACTGCCATGGGCCTAACCTGTCAGCAGCAAAGACCAACAGTCAGCCCCCATAAGACACCATTCATGGGGTGATGCGCCTGATATCATAAGGTAGGTTGATTATAATGGACCACTTCCATTATGGAAGAAGCAGTATTTTGTATAAACTAAAATGAACACTTACTCTGGTACGAATCTGTCTACAAGAAGTCTACATTAACCCTCTGTTTTTATTGGTTTCTGATAGGAAAAGTGCTACCACCTCATTTTCATTCAAATAGTCATGGAAATTTTAGTTCTTTGCTTGTCAATATACATAACAGAACCATTTTTAATATCTATGAGAAAGACAGTTGGAATATTGATAGAGCTAAGTATTCTTTAATCTACTCCAGATTTGATACGTATCTATAAAACTGTACCCATTAGATGTAAATTCCACAAATACAATATTCCTGTAAGACCAAATTATAACTTTCAAGAGGGAAATATTACAAATAAAAACCTGAATTCAAAAAAATTTAAGTTGTGGTCACAATATATTGTAGTAAATAATATTTTATTCACTTTTTGTGTTATATTTTAAAATTAATATGGGAAAATATATAATTTCATTAACCTTTCTAATGACTGCATAAAGAATGATGTGGAGAAAAGTGAGTAAAAGTAAAACAACTATTTTTGTGTTTTCATTTTAATAATCTATTTTCAATTATGCATGCAGACATGGGATTATTTTAAATCTCTTCAATTTAATTTAATTTAACTTAATTTAATTTATGTTTTTTAATTAAAAAGTGACTTTAAGGCAGCATTATAGATTTGTAAGAGGAAGCAAACACATGCTTTTACATGTTTATCATCCACCAGGATTTTTCTCCTCCATGAACTCATGAATTACTCACGACAAATGTTTGAAGTGAGAATTCTCATTACCATTTAAAATAACAATAATCCTGAGGTACAGAGAAGTTAATTAAATTGCAAAGTTTTATACAAGCAACATTAGGGACAGATCTGTGATTCTAACTCAGGTCTTTAATCCCCACTGAACTTTTCATTATTTAGCATTCCTGACACTAAAATATATTACTATATTTAAAATAACTTTTTTCAGTATTTTTATCTAGAAGTAGCAATGTTGTCTTGATATTTTTAGCAAAATATTTTTCATATGCTTTGATTCCTGAATTATAAATTTTCCTCTAAAATTTGAATTGTTCTGGTGAAATATTAAACTTCATCATTCAGAGATTTAAGATCAAATCCTTTACAAATGCATATGTACTCAATATTTCCCATTTAAAAATAATATTTTGGGATATATCCAGTTTCACCTTTAATAACACAATTTAGTCACATACTTAGGTATTGTTTAGAAGTTACTACGCCCCTGTTACAAAGAACAGAATATATCTTGGCTCTTACTAGATTAGGGCATAAAGAGCTAACAACACTGTTTATTTGTTGGGGTAAACTACAAAAGATGCACTTTACCCAGGTACATTTCATGAATAAAAACTGCACATGATGAATGTGTAAATGGAATTTTTTAAGGCATTTTAAGTATCTTTAATGATCCAGACGATATCTGCACTTCCTGATTTCTGGTGCCAATGATAACATGATGTATTCTCTGTCAGCTTTAGAGAGGATGTTGCAGTTTTATGTACATTTGGCTTTTACTATTAGGTCTGCTTCTTAATTATTGGATGTTATTCATTTTCACCTTTGTTATTTGCCCTTACAGTAGAGTTCTAAGTGCTTTCATTGGAAGCCAAGATTAGGCTGATATTTGGGTTAATTTTTCAGTTTGTCATCCAGCATCATCCTCTGTGTTGTTTTCAGTATCTACTCACGTCACTGGAGGAAAAAGCACTTTTCAAAATTATAATCAGATCTGCAGGAGCACCTGGGTGGATCTATCAGTTAAGCGTCTGACCCTTGATTTTGGCTCAGGTATGATCTCACAGTCATAAGATTGAACACCTAATTGGGCTCTGGGCTGAAAGCGAGGAGCCTGCTTGGGATTCTCTCTCTCCCTATCTCTCTCTCTCTCTCTCTCTCTCTATCCTCTTCCCCCTCTCCCCTCAAAATAAATAAATAAGCTTAAAAAAATAACCACAACTTGGGATTCAAAGGTGATGATGGGTTTGAGGTGAAAAGCTAAAGTGTCCATTTCCTGAAGTTATTTAAACTACAAATGTGTTTAAACATCTGCTCATTGGAGCCTAGGACCAGTGGCTGTTTCCCAAATTGAACTCACACATAGCTAAGTAAAGTAGTTTTTGTTTTTATTTTCTCAGTGTTTCATTCTCTGAACCAAGTATGTGAAATATATGTTTCTACTTGATCTTATCCATCTGAAAAAAAGCACTCTGAATTTTGTATTAGCATTATTTCTACCTAATATAAAATTATGTTAGCCACTGTACAAAATGTTCCAGAGATGCAAGGCACTCACTGTTACTTTCTCTTTAATATTCTTTAAGCATTCTGCCTTACTTTATGTTATTACATTAATCATCTGACATGAAAATCGATTCTAAAACATTTCAACACCTTAAAGAGAACTTTCATTTCCTATTTTCTTATCTATTTGTAGGGGTTAATGTTTATCAGACTTTCCATTTTATCATAGCCAAGCAGTGATAGGAATTTTCTTAAATTACACTTTATGACAATGAACTTCTCACAAGACAATTTGAATGCAATTTGTTGTGCAGAAAATATTTTCTTCAAAAAAGTTAATTGATCTCAGTGTTTAGAAATTAACTTAAAAACACAATGCTAAGTAATCAAAGCTGAGAAGACCCTACTTATAGTGTCTTTGAGATATGTTTATTTCCCCATAGTATAATGATCTCTAATGAAAATCAAAAGTCATAAGGACATGGCAACATAATGAATTTTCAGCTGAAAATGGGACTTGTAAAATAGGGATAATAGAAATGTTCAGTCCTTTACAGACAGAAAAAGAGCATGATATAAACTAAAAGCTTGACTGGGGATTAACATAGTAATTACACACATATTTAGAAAATATGTGTTGGGTCCTTGCACTTAATTGATATTTATTTTAATTGTTGAATAAATCTGTTAGAAGAAATTTACTGACAATTTTGGATGTAACATTTATATTTTAACAGTCATACCAGCAGGTGCACAACTGAGATTATTTTAGACTTTGTGAAAAAATGATTTGGAGAGTAAATAAAAAAATAATAATTATATTGCTCTATTTTATAAATATTGAGTCAAACTGATTGCCAATTTGAATCACGAATATACAAATATTTTAAAAATATATTGAGGTATACATTAATATTTTTTGAAATAAAAGATCATATTGCTATAAGGCATTATGTCCTATATACAAACATACAGGACTGGTAAACAAAACAAAACAAAACATTATTTAAGTGTTTAACATTTCAAAAATGTCAAAAGATATTCAAAATTATGTATATGAAAAAATTCCAAATATTATTTTGTATATATAATGTGAAATCTAAATATTTAGGTATAATTTGAAATATACATATGAAAGACCAAATATGAATTCTAAACAATTATAACTGCAAATAAAAAAGTATGTATTATTAAACATTTTAGTTAAACATTAACCCAACATTTCATAACTTCTTTTGATTTAGAATGAATGTATAAGTTTATGTTGAGGTAACTGAAATAAAGTAATTACAATTGGTTATTTGGCACTAGACTGAGTTTAATTTTCTAAGAATTAACTTTATTTAAACCAGTTCTAATAGACTATAAAAATGTAAAACTACAAATAGCTTTGGAGAGCATATTTGATTACCTTCATATTTATTTTTCAAAAACAATTTTTGAAATCATCTTGAAGGTTGACAACCTTTATGACCAAAATTTTCAACTTCCTTTTTTTGTGTTTGCATTGTGTAAGTATAACTCCCAACACATTACAGAGGATTTAGAAGTGTGAAGATTAACTTTTTTTCTCATTTAACTAAGATGAAAATGTGTGTTTCTGTTTCAAACCATTAAATACAGTTGCATCGCCCCTTATCTTACTGCTTGGAATGGGTAATTAGAATTTTTTGAAAAAGTAATAAATTCAAAGACCATATCAAAAAAAGTTTATCATTCTAACTTTGCTTTTTCTTGGAATCCTTTATTTCGACCATGCTGGGTGAGAAAGAAAAGACAGATATTTCTTTCTACTACTTAGAGATCAGAGGAAATATTTATTTGAAGTCAATGACTAGAGAAGAAATAGGCCGGCACATTAACTACCAGTGAGTGGAGCAAGATGCAAGTTGTTTTCACCCAGTATATAATTCAGGATACAAATATCTAGATAGATAACAAAAGAGATTTGCAATGAAAATGAATACTACGTAAATTGTTTCACCAGTAATTGAGCCAATAAATAATAACATTTGAAACTGTATTTAAATCTGCAAGCAGAAAGCTCTAAAATCTTATTAATATTAGAAGAGATCAAGGAAGAAAGAGTAGAACAAAAGTTAATCCATTTTCTGGAGAATCAGAGTGTCAGACATGCACAGAGTGCATGAATTTACATAGAGAAGAGATAGGAATCTATTCAAACAAGATTGCAATATATAGTCCAGGTCACTAAGTAAAGGCACAGTTTATTTACATTGTCTAAGTGGACAAATAGAAATGTGGACTTAAAAGTTTCCTGTGGGACCAATTCTACCACATCCCCCAATCCTCCCATGCTCACTGTAGGATGCTGATTAGTTTCTAAGTTCTGAAACAAAGCCAATTCTTCTTAGTGGTAAGTTCATAATAAAAATTAAATAATAACATCTTCCATTGGGGAGACTGTCAAAACAACTGCATATGAGTGGAGAGAAAGATAAAGGGAGCATAGCCAGATATAAATATTTAGCTACAGATTGCAACCATTTCCCTATCTATGTGTTCTGCAGAATAGTAGCTGGGTTTGTTTTTGAAGTCAAGGTAGTTTCATTTAATATATATTTTGAAGGGATATTTAAATATTTGATGTTTTTGATAATTAAATACTAATTGATTTTGTAGTATTGATTTTACTTTGCCAGTTAATTACCAAGGGGTTACTATCAGTAGGGATTGATAGTAATTAGTGGTAATGCAATTTTTAATACATAGTGATGAGCATTCTAAATAGTAATGAGGTTCCTAACTAATAAGTAAGTAATTAACTATGTTGGCCATTAGGATAAAAAGAAATAAATGGCATAATGCATGCAGTCAAAATTCCATTCATTATGAAGTGCCCCTAGTATATCTCTAATATTTTTAGCTTAAACTCAGTTACTAATGAACTTGTTACCAATAGGTTCCATCCATAGAAGCAGAAATTCAATTTTCCAGGCATTGCTTAAAAAAAAAAAAGATCATTCCTAACATGAACATTGCAAGGAATGGAGACAAGTATATTAGGTTTTTATTGCTGCATGACAAGGAAATATTACTTTAGAGGTTTAAACAACACCCACTTATCATCTCATAGTTTCTGCAGGTCAAGATTCTGGTCACAGAATAACTAGATTCTATGCTCAAAGACCCACAGGCTGAAATCAGGGCAGAGGCCAGAACTTTTTTTTTTTTTTTTTTTTTTTTTGGCTATGAGAAGAATCACTGCAAGCTCATTCAAGTTGTCAAAATTTAGTTTCTGGCAGTTGTGAGACTGCCTTGCCATATAACCCCTTCCACATTAAAAGCCAGAAATAGAGACTCTTGTTCTTATCAATTTCTTCTCCTGTTTTGCATCTCTCTCATTAGGAGGAGCTAAGTCTCTTATAAAGTCTCCTCAAATTAGGTTAGACCCATTGAGGATAATATTCCATTTTATCATTAACTGATTTGTGACTTTAAAGATGTCCTCAAAGTCTCTAATCCGCTGTTTGATTTAGTAACTTGAAGAAAGTTCATGTACACCAGAGAAAATGGGATTTTGAGGGGCCTTCTAATAAATCTAACATGTGAGGTAAGTGCACTGGAAACCTAATGAGGTCTAACCTATTGCCATATAATTAAGCATGACTAAAGCATTCCCCCACTGTCCACTAATGGGGTACAGCAAATCTATATTATATCCCAATTGCACATGGAAATTGAAAACAAAAATAAGCTAATTTTCATTTTTGAAAAAGAGTTGATTTTCTTCTTACCCAAATTCCTTCAGAGAAAAACTAGAATTTCATTAATAGATAACTAAAGAAATTTGATAATAGACTATTACATAAAGGTTATGAAATTTCCATATAATATGACAGTGAGGGATCCCTTTCAAGAAACTTGCCATTACTCTTACCCATGCATAAATAGCTCCTGACACACCAAATTATCTTTATTCCTTGAATAGTCCACACAATATCATGTTTGTTCCATTTGTTCAATTATTTTTTTTATTTAAAATTGTTTTTAACGTTGTTTTTGTTTTTGTTTTTGTTTTGAGAGACAGAGACCGACCATGAGGGGGAAGGGGCAGTGAGAGAGGGAGACACAGAATCCGAAGCAGGCTCCAGGCCCCAAGCTGACAGCAGCAAGCCCGGCTCAAACTCACAAACTGTGAGATCATGACTTGAGCCAAAGTCGAGCACTTAACCAACTGAGCCACCCAGGAGCCCCTGTTCAATTATTTTTTCTGTGTGGATAATCAGGCCATTCTGGGTGTGCCCATAAACCTCCTTCTATTTCCAAATCATCTGGTTGATATATTAAAACACTTCTCAAGTCTTTCTTTTTTCTGGGATCCCACCAATAACTTGTTATGGACGGAATGAACATCGTGTCCTGCCCCGGAATTCAATTCCGAATTCATACACTAAAGTCCTAACCCACAATGTGATGGCATTCAGAAGTGAGGCCTTTTGAGGTAATTAGGTTTTACATAAGTTCATGAAGTTTGGGCCCTTATGATGAGATTAGTGTTCTTATAAGAGGAAGAGAGATCACAGCTCTTTTTCTTTCTGCCATATGAGGACACAGTGAGAAGATGGCTACTTGTAAGCCAGCAATAGAATCAGCTTACATCTTGGTCTTGGATCTCCAGACCTATGAGAAAATAAATTCCTATTTTTTAAGCCACCTGGTCTATGGTATTTTCTTACAGCAACATAAGCAGAATAAGACATTTGTGTATGTCTCTATTGTGGAGTTTATTACATTCAATGGTTTGCTAACTTCCCATGAGTTCTTGAATTCCATTTTGGTAAGAAGTGCTTTGCCAAGGTATGATTATTTGTCATCTACAAACAGTAGATACTTGTCACACTGCCTGCCTCAGAGTGATCACTCAGTAAAAATACAATAAAATATGGTTGAATATACAATCACTCAGTAAAAGATAGTTGAATCAATAAGATAAATGAATATAAATTAAGTAGAATAGAAACATAGTGTGATTGTCCCTACATACTAGCAGGTTTTAATTACAAATTTTGCCTTGTTAATTACCAACAGATAAAAGGCTAATTATTATCAGGGCTTTAAAAGACTGGAGTATAATCAATAGCTAAACAGAAAATAATTGAATTATTATGTATTCCATCAACACATGAGAAAAATTATTTGACTGTGAAAATATCACCTTTTATCATCCATAAAATCATTTCATTTTGATGGACCCTAGAGTTTGATCATAATTTGATAAAATACTACTGTTAGAGAAAAATAAATCACATGGTTTCCAGGTCATTAAGTAATACGTAGTTTCTAAAAATAATCAGCAAACAGAATGAGATAAGGAACTAAGTTTCAAAGGCAAATCTACATGCTCAGACTAGTAAAACCATAGATGCAAAAATGATCTTACTTTCATGTCTTCATACAGCATGGGTGAAATTTTGAAGGTCTTATACTTTATTTAAAAATTAAGTGTCATCTAAAATCATATGAATAAATCCATATAATCAATAAATTGATTTCTTCATGAACATCATAGTATATTATTGGTACAAATTACATAAATTGGTACAAATTTGTGTAAATTTAGTTTACATAAGTAAAGACATGTTTCTAACCATTATGTCCTGACCATTTCACAAGAGCATAAATCAGTATTTCTGTTTGAAATTGATATATTGTCAGGAAAGGACAATTTACTTAGAAATTTCAATAGCCTAAACAAATTTTGAGAGCGGGACAAAAAAGTGTCAAGTTAGCACAAAAAAAGTGCCAATATCTGTAGTAAAATATTTAGTAAGTGTAATTATGCATGGTCTCAAGTATACTAGAAATGATACACTCATTGACTAACCAAGAAATATAGAGAAAAATGAAAGATTTGTGAAATTTTGCTTCTAATAAATTTTCAGCTAAAATGTCATAAAAAGCACAATTGTAGCATGTCATAATGTGTAACGGGCAATGTTTCGGGTTTACATGTATTGATTAGGTAAAATTTAAATGCAATAATTTTCCATTTGTAGTTTTGACAGTGACTTGTTTCACTTTTCCAGGATTGTGTATTCTCTATACACACATATGATTATGTAGTTAAATACAATCTAACTTTAAGGACTAGTTATTGACATGTAAAAACTACCTTTTTTGCTCAATAATATGCTAATTAGTTTCTGTTAATTCTCATTTTTAGTTTTCATAAAATAAACTCATTTAACAATCATTACACAGTGATCTGAGTTTTAAGTGCCTGATTTTGTGCTTATTTTGCCATACTAATCTCACTGGAGCCTGCCAACAACTCTGGAAACTAGATTCACATTTTGTTACAAATGAAATTTGTAACTGAGGTTAAGTTAGGTTAAACAAACTGTTCAACATCAAACCACCAATAAATATGGCAAAGCCAGAATTGAAATAAGTATGACCTGCTTAAAATTGGGGATGTATCACAATCTCAACCCAGGAAATCATATTCCAGTTTTTCTTATGTCTCTCTCAGCTATTCAAAACTGTTAGGATTGTGACATTGTATTTGGTGGAAATGAGAAGAGGCAAACAAATGCATATTTGTAGTTCACCTATATAAAATTTTAAAAATGAGAGTTATTGAATTGGATGGTGTTAGGTATCAATTTTCTGATGAATGCATATAGAAAAGGACATATGTAAATTCCTGTGGCTATTTTTATTAATGTAACTAACGAACGTAGTCATTCTCCAAACATCCCATTACATTTATTTCACACCGATCAATCAGTTATCCAATTTGCCAAGCTGGACTACATGCAAAGACAAATATTCTGGCAGGATTTTCCAAGCAAAATTTAGTTCCTTTTTTAACATCAAAAAACAATATTAATATTGAAGAATTAAAATCAAAGCATCAAAGGAAACTTAATGGAATAGTCATTATGCAATTTTAATTCACTCTTAGCTGCTGCCCTCCAGCAAAGCTCTTACCTATCTGTAAAGGAATAAAAGAGAAATTAACATATTCCCCCAATGGTTGGGAGATTCAGTTTTGTAACTTTTAAATTAATAGAGAACTTCAAAAGACTAGTTCAAATTTTTCAGTTAATATTTGGACTGATCTTACACACATTAAAAAATCCTAGAAATGTTGTATTATATATTTCTAATTCTTGAAATACGTAAGTTGGTAGGTCAAAGAGAATATTAAGGGGACAGCCAGTCATTATGTTTGTGTTGTCAACCATCAACACACTGGTAATGCTCAAAAAGACATCAGAGGCCAATCTGCTAAATCTGCTGATGTCTGAATAACCTCCAGAGGCTACTCGAAAGAATGAAAAGGATTACCTAAAACATATCTTCCCACCCTCTCCATGATTTCCTACCTATGGGACTTTTCCATCTTCTCTGAGTTCCAGTTACAACATAAATGTCCACCCATCAACTTCCTAATGCTCCCTAAATTTCCCCCTGACATTCATTTCATTTTGACAGATCTGTCAATTTGTCTGAGAGTTCTGTGTGCCATTCAAGAATGAGGTAGAGAAAAGAAGGCAAGAATGATATTGTTTCTTTACCTGATCAGAAAATGTAATATTTTAAGGGTATGATGTATGACATATTATTATAATTTAAATAAAACTGATGAATCAGCCATCAATTTTGTGGGATAGCATAAATGAAATAATATTAGTGTCTAAAGGCAGAACAATATATTCTAAAAAATTAAAATAATCAAATTCACTGGTATACGGTGACTTCCCTGGGCAGGAAGAAATAATTCCAACAATTGCAAACAAATTTCTACATCCAATATTTCAACATTTGAAATTCTCCTTTCAGAGTTCTAATTATGTAAGACATATCTATAAAATAAAGTTCATTATATAATTTTCAATTGTGACCAATTATATATTCTTCATTGAATATGATGGTGGAATTTTAAAATATTTTTCCTATTGCTTGTGGGCTAACAGAAAGACAAGGCAATTTAAGTTGTATAATCTCAGAATCCTGTACTAATTCAATAATGTATAGAAGCTGGTAGAAAAATAACAGTGAAAAACCTACCTCAAAGGAGTAGGAGGATACTTTGTATTTATTTAATTCACATGTGTGTTGTCATGTATTTTTATAATCCCATTTTAATTAAGACCTCTGATATCACACTAAAGGTCCAAATCCTATAATTGGAAACAGAGACACTGAGGGAGTGGTGAATAATTAAAAAAAAAAAAAAGTTCATCATAGAAAATTCAGAATATTACACATACAAAGGCCTTTTATTGATCTTTCGTTCTCATCAATTTCATTGACCATTCAGCATTTTAAAGCACACTACTCTGGCTATCAGAGATTTACCCATTCATATGATCAATGCTATTGATTGCCTATGATCTGTCACACATACTTTAGATGCCACGTTTGCAGTAATGAACAAGTGAACAAGTCGTGAACAAGTGAACCAATACTATCATCATGGAGCTTATATTTTAGAGGGCATATCAAATACATAGATATTTCATTATATCATTTAATTTCTGAAAGTGTTAATATTGTGAAGAAAAAGAAAAGAGTAAATTATCCGGTGGGTTTGCTTGTGTGTTGATTTTAGATAGAACTGATAGCAATGACTAACTATAGTGATGCAGATAATTTTTGAGAAACCTAAATGAAATGAAAGACTGAGCTACCTGGACAGAATTGAAGGTGAAGAAAACATTAAGTACAATTAATAATAGTCCTGCATTTGGAACAAGTTTGGCTCTTTTAGCAAAAAAGGCTGTATTGTGGTGAATGGCAAAACAAATAGGGGATGAGTTTGAGGACACCTGGTCACGGAGGTCTTGAGGACTGCAGAAAAGATTTCATATTTATTGTAGATGTGATGGGAATCCATTGAAAATTTATGATCCTGATAGCCAATTCTAGGTTCTGTATTGCAAAATTAGGGTCAATAGGAAAAGTAAAATCAGATAGACCAGTTAGTGGGCTGTTGCTGAAGTTTAGGCAAGAGATAAATACTAATTGTTTCAGCTCTGACATGTAAAGAACTTAGATTTGTCCCTTCCATTCTTACATTAAAAAAAAGAAAAAAAACTGACAAAATTTTTTAAAAATCAACATTTTTTTTCTTGGAACTATAAGCAGATTGAGGATTAGAGCTAAGAGCTGCTTACCTGGAACAGAGAAACCTCTGGAGCCATAGACTGATAAGAATACTTCAGTGGCAATTCTCTGAATGGTTGGAGGCAGAGTGTGGTTAGCATGGGAGGGAAAAACTCAAGGGAGTGCAACCGTAGTACCCTTCACATACACATACCTGTGTGGGTTTTACCTCCAGGAATTCCATTAGCTTCTCATGATAAAGAGCCAAGAAAAAAAAATCCCCTTATGGCTCTGATAATAGAGTAGAAAACTAAACATTTTGAAGTATGGCCAGGGCATTCTTTTGTTTCACAGAGGGAAAAAGGCAAACCTATTCATAATTACTGTGGTATGAGTAATACAATCTTTTGTCTCTGATACAGGACTCTTGTATTTTTTTTTACTAGAATCCATAAAACTGCAGTATACTAACATGTTAACTGGCAAATAGGAAAAATGTCAGACATATCACAATTCTTGATACAGTAAACATTACCTAGTAAGTTATCTAACTCAGGTAAGTCCTCTCTATAGTCTCCAGACATAGATGACTATTCTATAACAAGGGAGAGGAGTTCACTTTTGCTTGCTCAAAGGTTTCAGGGGAATCTGGGAATTAAAATATCTCTAGTACATTCACTCACGTGTCTTCATCCCAAATGGCAGCAATGCACTCCTTCTCTCTCAGGGACTAACTCTAGAATAGGGATTTGCATGGACTGTGAACTCAACCTTTATACCAATTTAGCTACTTAGTCATTAGATCCTTAGCCTAATTTTAATCACAGTTGGCTCTCTGTGGCTGAAGGAGAAGGGATCTTTCAACGCTTATGTAAAATCCATTTAATTATCACACCGTCCTTTGGATTGTCATTTGGCTGGCCTGACCACGCAAGTTATTTTATTTTTAAGTTTGCTAGTGATAGTTAAGAAAAATCAGCTGACTTCTCTGCACTTCTAATTCACTATCCATGAAAATTGTCAAATGTTCCTTATTTTTTGGAAAATTCTAAAAATATTACACTGGCCAGTGCATTTCCTTCTACCTGTATGCCATCCTAATTCAACTCCCATGAGAGTTTTAATTGTAATGCTCCATGAGAAAGAAGAAGCTAGATTGTTTATTCACCACATTTTATCAATAATTGGTTAAATCCATGGTACTCCCAGACTTCCCTATAAGCAGCAAGACCCAGGTGGTCAGCCCAGACCTCAAACAAAGATTTGCAGGTCTTGGTATTTAGATTCTGACTAATGTACAGGAAGAAAAAAATGGGAAGTTCCAGAGACATTGGCAAGACACTTACAGTGTCTGCTACTTCTAAAAGGTCCTTAACATCAACACTGCAAAAGCATTTGTTTTTCCAAGCACACATTGTACCAAATATTTCTAAAATTGGGAAACAGTCACAAAATGATTCTTAAATCACCTGTACTTTTATTTACTTGAATTCACTAAGAGACTGTTTAGATTAGTACATTATTTAATGGTGGAGTGATCTGAAAGAAAAATAAATGTTTTTAATGGTACCATCTAATATTTACTGAAAGTGGAGATTAAAAAACCATAATATATAGCAAAACAGTATAAACCATTGTAGAAATAATCTTAATATGTGAGGCTAGTAAATTATAAGAATTCTAGGTGGTTTAACTCTAAAAGCCACTAAGTTACAATTGTTAATTATTTGGAAATGTATCATTACTGGGCTATTAAAAACAGGAATAGGACAGGACAGTAGAAGAATTTGAAAGTTCATGTTCACATGCTTCTCAAAGAGGGGAAATCAACTCATATTATGTCAAGAGAGGCAAAAAACTAAGGCTAAGAATTATTGCTTTAGCTGATTTTTGTGTGGCATTCTCTAAAGTTTAGGGCAAGGACATTGTAATACAGCAAATCAGAGAAACTAGCGAATCAAAAACTGAATGGAATTCAGAAGACCTCATGGGTTTTGCCAATTTTGGGTTCAGTAGTATTGGGAAATTTTAGGATAGTAATATTTCACTACCTCAACAATTTTGTATAAAATCCACATAATATAATGTTTGAGATATAATGATACAGAAAAGATTATCACATAATTTTTAAGTGACATTATAAAACAAGAGATATTTTTATTTAACTGTCATTATACTTTAGCTGTACTGTACCAAAGAGGCAGAAAGCATAAATTTTTTTTTGAAATTTCAGTTGTTTAATTAACTTGCACATGTTCATTTTAAAGTCGATGTTGAGGCATGATTTTTTTCAAATATTTTTGAATGACAAATTATGGAGAAAATTCCAAAATGGGCAAATATTTTTTCTACTATTTCTAATATGGATGACCAGGTTCACAAATTATATTTATTTTCTTGTTTAAAACACCTTTTTAATGTTTATTTATTTTTGAAAGAGGGAGAGCTAGACAGTGTTTGAGCAGGGGAATGGCAGAGAGAGGGAGACACAGAATCTAAACCAGGCTCCAGGCTCTGAGCTGTCAGCATGGAGCCTGATGTGGGGCTCAAACCTATGAACCATGAGATCATGACCTGAGCCAAAGTCGGATGCTTTAAGAGACTGGAGCCACCCAGGTGCTCCAACATTTTTTTTTTTAATTTGGCACTTTAATATATCTGAAAGAGGACTGGACCCTACATTTGTTAAATTCTAGACTGCAACACATATTTTCTTGCCCATAGGTATTTATCCATGGATATAAGTTCCCTTGATGCTACTTGTACTGATTGTGCCAGGCCTTTTTTTGTATTCTTATCATTTTTATTTTAATTTTTTCTCTCATAAGGAAGAAAACATATACATGGAGAAACTACATGAAACATATATAAACAGTGTAACAAAAATTTATTATGAAAGCTAAAACCATATAAAAATAGAATACTGCCTTCATTCCCTTATCACTCACGTACCCTTCAAAGTCAAAATTAATAATTCTCTAGAGAATTCACATACTTTTCAATCTCACTAAAGAATGATGCCCACCAGAAGTCCCTAAACAAAGAAGGTAAGAAACCAGAACCCAAGCACCCAAGATTCGTATCTTGTTACTCCATGTGTCCTCCAATGCAACATCAGTATGTTGCTCTGAAGAAACAGCTTACTAAGAAAAATAAGAATATACCAAACTTTTGTCCAAGAGAATGAAGAAGGCCAAAGAAAATACCAGGAATAGATTGCCAAGAGATGTAGTGGCCTGAGAGCTTCTACCTCTGAGTCTGAGTCCAGTCGAAAATGAGATTTTCTAAGAGTAACAAATAGATCACATATTGAAAACAAACAAACAAGAAACAAACAAAACAAAACAAAAAAGAACTTAAGAAGAGCAAAGTTTCTGAATCTAAAGTGACATGCAAAGAGCAGTGGATTAATTCTAAAACAAATGGCTGAATATTTTATGTAAATCTTATTTAATAAATATATACATGAGTAAATATTCTTGCCAGAGAGTATAGCAAGAATAAATCTGTAAAACTATAAAAATTTAGCTCTAAAATTCAGGACAGATGGAAAATAAAATATAATAAACATGTTGCATAAAGGATGGAATAAAACAAATTTTCAACCTCAACTCTGAAAGTTCAACAAATGAACATCAAAGAATCATTAATTTTTTTCAAGTAGATAGAAGTAGACTTTAAAACAGGATATTTCTTTTTCAAATGAATGAGGAAGAAGAAAATGATATTTAGTGAAATTTGCAACAAAAAAGCTGTAGATATGTGTATAGATATAAACATAGTTTTTTTTCTTTTCATTAATTATCCTATATGTAAGTAGGTGTATAAAATGGAAAACAATTGATGAGCATAAAAGAATATCAGGTTATTCTAGATTATATTGCCACAAAAAATTATTACTTTTCAGAAATCTTCAGAAAAATATTCAAATTATTCAGAAAAGGTTAAAACTGAAATTTTACCAATAAGTGTGGTTTATTTCAAATATAAACAATACATGTAATCTTCTGGAAATTTAACTAAATTAGTATTTATTTTTTCTTTAAAAAGCAATATTTCACTCTAGAATGGGAATGGAACATATAATATTTTAGTAAATATATATTCTAGATTAATATATTTAAATATTTCAAATAAAAAGATTGTTTTCTAGGATACATATGTTTAAGATTGAGTCAAAATAAGAACATCATAATTAATAAAAAAAGTTAATTAATTTTTAAAGAACTACATCAAAATGAAAAATTTGACCAAAATTGATTTTTAGTCACCTCTCTTTTCTTTAAGGATATATAAAAATTATAATCCCTAAAGCATATGTATCAACTAAGATATGTAAATAAATATGGAATAAGTAAAAGTTATTTCTGGGTATTGTAGAAATAAAACATTTCTCCTCAAAAAAAAACACTTCTGTACCAACATGGAAGAGAGATAGAGAAGCAGTTAATTCCTGAGTAAATATTCATATTTGAATTTATATAAAGCAGATAGACTATCACACAAATTTAAACAGTAAAGCAGAAGAACAATGAAAACTCCTCAAGAGACAAAGCCCTCCTAACAGTACCCCGCACATCTCCTCAGAGACTCCAGATAATTCTGGTGGAACATTTTAACATATCTAGAGGTTATCTGGCCTGAAAATTTGGAGATAAATATACATTGTGAAAACCAGAGACTGGGCTTAATCTTTAGTGAGATTTATCCCCATATACTATGTTAGAGTTAGATTCACTATGTCTACAAGGAAACACTTCAAGAGAATGGAGAAACGGAACGTGTTCTATCCATTTATAAAAGGTGACATAATTTTCATGTACCCTTACAATGTCTGCAGTGGAAAATCAATCACTGTTTATTATGATCACATACTTCTGATTTACCTGCTTGTCGACTGTCACTGCCTTTGAGTTATATTAAACTAGGAATTTTACAGAGAATTAGTGGCAATGCCAATGCAAATAATCCTGTCCTGTGAAGCAATTCTCACTCCCTCCCAAACAAACAAAGTTTAGCAACATTAGCATGTTTAGTTTAATATGCTTCATCTATATAAATGTGTCTGCTCTTTGCATTCTTTAAATTTTATGTAAATACTTGTCTCATTTCTTCATTAATAACGAGCTAAAGAAAACTTTTAATATATGTTCATTTTACATTTGTAGGAAAGTCATGACTTTACCTTTATGGAAATATACATTTGAACAGATATGTCTGGTAACAAGAAATCTGATTCAAACTGACTTAACATGCATAATAAAATGCAGAAGATATGTTGATCAATGTATCTGTGGTACAGATCAAGTGATCAGTGTTGTCACTCTAGTCCCAGATTCTTCCCATTTCTTTAATCTGTTTTCAGCAGTTTGACTTTTTCCCGGCATTAAAGTTTTCAAGATAAATTTGAACACCAATCAAATATCTAGCCATATTCATCTTAAGCTTGAAAAGTATATGTAAAACATAATTCCAAGCAAAATCCTATGGTTTTCTCTGAATGGACGTATTTAATTTTCATATTAACATTTCACTAGGAGATGAAGATGCTGTGATTGGGCCAATCTTGGTCATGTTTTACATGTGGATAATTGGGTGAAAATACTTAGTTAACAATATATATAGGATAAGCTCTTGAGTAAAATGGAGACAGAAATGTATTTAAAGCACAAATAACAGTACATAAAAGTATTAAATTTTAAAAAGTTGTTCTATTTGTGTTGGCATGAGCAAGGAGGGATAAAGAAGGTTCTGGCCCCACCCTCCGTGCCCCCCCCCCAGGTTTACCAGCCATACCTTGAGAGCCTCCTCTAAAAGGCTAACAGGCCTAGCCACAGAGGTGACTCAAAAGCCAAAAGGGGACTTCTTAAGAGCTGAGCATGCATATACAAGGTACGACTTGCCCTTAAGTACCTTTAAGTTTACAACAAAAGCTCACTAGACACTGATAACTATAAAAAGCATAAATAAATACAATCATAACAGACTGCATCATGGGTAGACACATGTACAGAAGCCAAAATGTTGTATCACCACTAGCTGTCAATAAAAAATGTCAATCAAAGCCAAATGTACACGTATCCAAAAAAGGCTTAAAAACATACAGCTAGAGCTTCTCAGCGTCATTGCCACTCTTGTTTGGGCAGTGGCCTGCTTTCACTCTTCCAAGTATATTTACCTATCTACTCAATAAACTCTATCTGCCCATTCTGGTATCAGGTTTCCAATTCTTTGGTGCATCTGGGACAAGAATGGAGTGACCCGGTAACATCTTGTTTGTCAATTTAGAAATTGTAAATTTTATGTATAAATATTAGCATTAATTATTCAGTAAATTTAGACATGAGTCTATATATATATATATATAGACATGTATAAATATACATGTCTATATATATATATATATATATATAGTTTGTATGATGATAAAGAGAAGATTTTTTAAAGTATTCACCTTCTAGGGGCTCAGTTGGTTGGGCTTCCCACTTCGACTCAGGTCATATCTCAGGGCTTGTGGTTTTGAGCGCCATTCCCCCCTCCCACCCAAGGGCTCTGTGCTAAGAGCTCAGTGCCGGGAGCCTGCTTCCGATTCTGTATCTCCTTCTCTCTCTACCCCCTCTGTCTCTGTCTCTCTCTCTCTCTCTTTCTCTCTCTCAAAAATAAATACATTAAAAAAAAAGTCTTCAGCTTCTATGAAAACAATATTTGCAAACACAATTAGTTGCCTGACTCATATTTGAGAAATAACGGCTGTTTTCTTTTATAGAAGTAATCTAAAATTCATCTTAGTAGTATTTTTCATTACTTTTTATCATTTCCTGAAATGTATTATTTATCCACTTTCTTCTATCTTTCTAAAATAACTCTTATACTGCAGGGCATACTTTTTAACATTCTTACACCAACCCAAGAGTTTACCTAAATAGATGATACACAAAAATCGTAGCTTTACTTTCTGGGAATCTTTCTCTTTACTTCCTGGGAATCTGGTTTTCCCAGATATAAGTATAGTAAATCTCCAAGAAGTCAATCAGCTGCAATAATTGATAAATAGTGCTATGCTGGGGTTTCAAATGTAATAAAAATTAGTTATTCAACATTAAAATTGTGTGCATTATTTAATAATAAACAATACATTTAGGTTGCTACAGTACTGATCTACTCAGATTTTTCCTTTCATATTTAGATCTATATATTTAACAGTAAAATTTATGCTAACTTTCTTGATAAAGAAAATATAATATCAAACAGAAATAGATACAAGAACACAAATATATGTTTTTATTTAAGCAAAAATTCAAATATTCAAACCCTTTGCTTGTACTTTTTATTTTGTATAGCACTAATAAAAAGAAAAACAATCTTCCAGGTTCACCTCTGATATGTAAAGAAGTTGAAAGACATTTATCCTGTCCTTATAAAAGAAAAAAAAATACTCAAATTGAAAGTCAGTTAAGTTCTCTTGGTTCATGAAGGATCTGGGGGTCAAAGGTAAACTGTCATCCCAACAGTTAGAGAGTCACGCACATCAAGAAAAATACAACTGACATTTGGTTATCTGGAATAAACATTCCTGGAGCTATGTTAGAAACATTTCAATGATAATTTTACAAATATTATGAAAGGTGAGTATGGACTAAATTGAAAGTGAGAAACTTCCTGGAAGCAGAGTCTTAAGGATCCCATACTTTCATGAATTTTACCACCAGTAAATCTACCAGGGATTTACGAGGAAGAGTTCAGAAGGATCTCATTGTAACACAGGTAGGACAAAGGGAAGAGTGTCATGTTTAGCAAGCCTAGAGTCACTTAATAAAGTTAAATAATTCCAATATTTCTTTTCAAAATTTAAAAAGATCATAAAATAACTTAGACAGTATGTTGGGATATTCAACACATTGCATTGCTAATATACTCCCCATGTTAAAAAAAATCAAACATGTGTCAATTATATCTCAATAAAGCTGAAAAAATTTAAAATATAAAACCAGAGAATATTGTTTAACATTCTAAATATTTAATAAAGGCTTAAATTTAAATGAAATCACATGAGACATAATGCTTCCTCCCTAATCTGGGGACGGTATCTTTTTTTTCAATAATTAGTAAACCTAACCAAAGAGGTAAAAGATATGTACATGGTAAACTATAGAAAGAAATTGGAGAAGACACAAATAAATGGAAATCCATTTCATGTTCATGGATTGGAAGAACAAATATTGTTAAAATGTCAATATTACCCAAAGCAATCAACATATTCAATGTATTCCCTATCAAAATAGCACCAGCATTCTTTACAGAGCTACAATAAACCATTCTAAAATTTCTAGAGAACCAGAAAAGACCCCAGATAGCCAAAGTAATATTGAAAAAGAAAACCAAAGCTGAAGGCATCACAGTGCCTGACTTCAGGCTGTATTACAAAGCTGTAATCATCAAGACAGTGTGGTACTGGCACAAAAACAGACACATAGATCAATGGAAGACAATAGAGAACTCAGAAATGGACCCACAAATGTACAGCTAACTAACCTTCAACAAAGCAGGAAAGAATATCCAATGGAAAAAAGACATTCTCTTCAAAAAATGGTGTAGGGAAAACTGGACAGTGATATGCAGAAGAATGAACCTGAACCACTCTCTTAAACCATACACAAAAATAAACTCAAAATGGATAAAAGACCTAAATGTAAGACAAGAAACCATCAAAATCCAAGGGGAGAAAACAGGCAACAATATTTTTGACTTTGGCCACAGCAACTTCTTATTAGGCATGTCTCAGGAGGCAAGGGAAATAAAAACAAAAATGAAATATTGGGACCTCATCAAGATAAAAAGCTTCTGCACAGCAAATGAAACAATTCACAAAACTAGAAAGGCAATTGATAAAATGGGAGAATATATTTGAAAATGACATATATGATAAAGGATTAGTATCCAAAATCTATAAAGAACTTATCAAACTCAGCACCCAAAAAACAAATAATTCAGTTAAGAAATGGGCAGAAGACAGGAATAGATACTTTTCCAAAGAAGACATACAGATGACTAAAAGACAATGAAAAGATGCTCAACATCACTCATCATCAGGGAAATACAAACCCCAATCAAAATGAGATACCACCTCACACCTGTCAGAATGGCCTAAATTAACAACTGAGAAAACAACAGATGTTGAGCATGCAGAGAAAGGGGAAAATTTTTGCACTGTTGGTGGGAAAGCAAACTAGTGCAGCCACTTTGGAAAACAGTATGGAGATTCCTCAAAAAATTAAAAATAGAGTTACCCTATGACCCAACAATTACTGATACATTGCTGATTCAAAGGGTTAATACAAAAGGCTGATTCAACATGCACCCCAATGTTTATAGCAGCCCTATCAATAGGAGCCAAATTATGGAAAGATCCCAATGTCCATCGACTGATGAATGCATAAAGAAGTGCTATATACAATGGAATGTTATTTAGTCATCAAAAAGAAAGAAATATTGCCATTTGCAACAATGTGGATGGAACAAGATTGTGTATTATACTAAGTGAAATAAGTCACTCTTTAAGAGTAAAATAAATATGATTTCACTCACATGTGGAATTTAAGAAACAAAACACATAAACATAGGAGAAGGAAAAGAAAAATAAGATAAAAACAGAGGGAGACAAACCATAAGAGACTCTTAAATAGAACAAACGGTTGATGAGCATTAAGGAGGGCACTTCTTGGGATGAGTACTAGGTGTTACATGTAAGTGATGAATCATTAAATTCTACTTCTAAAACAATTATTACACTCTATGTTAACTAACATGGATTTAAATAAAATTAAAAATAACTAAATAAAATTCATTAACTTCACATGTGGAGAATACACTGAACATATATTTTTATAATGTATTATTTTAATACACTTTATAATAATTCTCATATTCAATAACCAGAATAATAATAAAACAGGATCACCTGCATTATTCTTAAAAGACCAGCAATTTCCCATTGTAGTGTTATTTTAAAATATTGGTTGATGAAACATTATATAAAAGTTATTTGCATGTGTAAGCACATTTAAATAAAAGGAAAACCCATACTATATTTCAGAAAATTACATTTTAAATACTGTTTTCATGTCATCTAGAGGAGCAAACACTGCTAAAAATAACCTATTCCATTTATGCAAACACTATTATCAAAGACATTACAAATCAGATGTTTACCTCAAGGCTTATTCATTTTTGAGAGGAATAATTTAGAATTCTATATTTCTATCTTTATGTGTGTGTGTCTGCTCTCAACTTTTTAAAAAAAATTTTATGTCTTTTTTATTTTATTTTGAGAGAGAGAGAGAGACAGAGACTGAGTGGGGGCGGGACAGAGAGAGAGGGAGACACAGAATCTGAAACAGCTTTCAGGCTCTGAGCTGTCAGCACAGAGTCCTGTGCAGGGCTGGAACCCACGGACCATGAGATCATGACCTGAGCCAAAGTCAGATGCTTAACTGACTGAGCCACCCAGGAGCCCCTGCTCTCAACTTTTTGAAAGTGTTGATATGTGAGTTATTAGAATTGGAAAAAAGTTACCTCTTTGAAAAACCCATCTTTAAATGTGCTCTTTGTTTATAAAATTTACCTCTATCTATTCTGGATGAAAGGCACCTTGTGCTCAGTTCTCCCATTATATTATCGACTAAAATGGAAATTCTTGTGCGCTTTTACATTTAAGTAGATAAAATCTCTATTAAAGAAAATAATACCTGGAAATATCAACTAATGGTTATTAGATATGATTTCAATGAACATGTTGCTGACATTTAAAGAGGCAAACCACTTGAAATGTTTAACAAATTCATTTTTAACATCATGTGATAAAATTGTAACTATTTCCCCAACATAAAAGTCTCAGGTTTAAGGAAAATGTACATACATAAAAGGTAAATTGCCCCACAGACCATAGACAGTAGATGCATACTTGCAACTCATTCAATACTGTTCTTTCTTTTTTACTATTGCCTTTACTGTTTGAAAATAAAATAGCTGCTTGAATTTTCACTCACTGGAAAAATAAACATCAGGTACTAATTAATCATTTGCAATACTTTTGTCCTAGACAAACTGGAGAAATAAGAAAGAACTGCATATTCATGGAGGTAGGAGGAAAGTAGTTTTTAAAAGGCATGGTATAGATCACAGAATAGATGAGAACAGCTGTGTGCTGGGGTAGACGAGGACAGGTGTGCAAATATCCAATGAAAAGCAAATATTCACGGAAGGGGATTTTGTTAGAAATAATGTGGTCATCATTGCTACTTGGAATATACAGTAAGTTGGTTAATTGGTCTAAATAAAAGCAAAGCTTATACAATATAATCTGACCAACAGAAATCTGGTGAGGTCATGTTAATAGGCAATGAAATGATGAACCACTGGAAACAATCTTTGAATAATGAGGGAAGTATCAGGTGCAGGGGCATCAGTCAAAACTGTTTTGTTGATGGGATTTTTGTTCTGTCTCCAAATCTAGCTATTCCCTAATTTCCATCACAATAGCATAAGAATAAGCATATACATCAGACCTGCTAGAATGTTATCTTGTTTGAGTCCCACATTAGACTTTACTTTGACAGTGTAAAGTTTGCTTGAGATTCTCTCTCTCTCTCTCTCTCTCTCTCTCTCTCTCTCTTGGTCTCACTGTCTCTGTCTCTCTCAAAATAAACTTAAAACAAAAACAAAAACAAAAAAAGAAAAATGTTATCTTTTCATATTAATAATCTGCATTCTTAATCACTCTATGAGAATATAGATGAGATGTAATAAAATTTAGTTGTTTATATACTATCATGGGAAGTTTGAAAAGCATTGGGTATAAATGAACAAAGTTTAGTTTATCCTGGCATCAGATCGGGAATATATGCAGCAGAATCGAGCAAATAATGAAATGTATTATAAAATCTAATGCAGAACTAACGATGGGACCAAATGTGTGTATTCTAGAAATGCTACAAGCGTAGTTTGTTGTTTTAGATCATGGAAATTGTGTCTTCTGTTGCAGCTCCTATGGTCCTAAAGAAACCAAGGCATATGCTTTTTTTTTTTTTTTACTTCTTCATTCGATGTGTTTTTTTTCTTATTGAGGTATAATTGAGATACAACATTATATTAATTTCAAGTATACAACACAAAAATTCCACATTTTTGCATATTGGTATACATTTTGAAATGGTCAGAACAATAGGTAACATCTGTCACTTTATAAAACTAACGCAATGTTATTGCTGTATATTACATTTCCATTACTTATTATTTTAAAACTGGAACTCTGTACTTCTTAATCTACTTCACCCATTTTGCTCCCCTCCTCAAACCGCTTACTCTCTGGCAACCACTAACTTTATCTCTGTATGATTCTAGGTTTATTATTGTTGTTTGTTTGTTCTGGTTTCCACATATAAGTGAAATCATGCAGTATTTGTCTTTCTCTGACTTACTTCACTCGGCATAATACACTCAATGTCCATCCATGTTGTCGCACATGGCAAGATTCATCCTCTTCTATGGTTGAATAGTATTCCATTGTATATGTACGACACATCCTCTTAACATTTATGTATTATTGAAAAACAGAGTGAGAGAGACAGAGCATGAGGAGTGGAGGGGCAGATAGAAGGGGAGACACAGAATCTGAAGCAGGCTCACCCAGGCACCCCCACAACACATCTTTATCCAGTCATCCATCCATGGGCCCTTACATTGTTTCCATATCTTGACTATTGTAGTGTTTCCCAAAGAAAATACTCATTTTCCAAGAACATTTTGTATTAGTGTAAACATTAGATTCTAGGTAGACTTTTAAATCTGTTGCATTACTACAATTTAGGAATGTACAAAGCTTCATATCAGTGTTGCTAAATACAGCAATTGTTACTTTTAACCATTGACTAATAGTAACTACTAGACTTTGGCTAAGTAATAGCAAGGAGCTTTGCTTGAAAATTTTGGCACTAATTACATTACTGTCTTTAGGGCCATGAACAAAGAAGATTTAAAATATAACTTAGTAGGAGGATAGATCTAGCCTTCTATTATATTCTACCCAAGTTCATGAGAGTGCTGTGGTTTTCAGCATCACCTTTCCCTAGCATAGTCAAAGTTAAACATAGCATTTCTCAAAACAATGAACAGGTACACTTTTAAAGCTGCGTTCATTAAGTTTCATTCAACTTCCATAGAAATCAAAGTGAGTATGTGATTATCTAACTTCAGTAATAGAGGAAATGATTCAGAAGAAAAACAAAGTAGATATATTTAAAATAGCATGTGGCTAGCTAGCAGTTATTTCATCCTACCATGTGTGTCCTCTAGAATATTTATAATAATAAATTAAAAGATGAATTGTTACCTGACACTACTGTCAGAATCTGGATTGATTACCACAAAGTATAATAACAATAGAACAAAAGACTTCTGTGTCCTGAAGAAGGCACACTTAATTTTATCAGAAATACAATCACTGAATCCAGTGAAAATGAGAGACAGATATGGAGACAGTAAAAAGAAATCTGGTCAAAAAAATAAGTAAATATTCTCAGAAGCCAAAACCAAATAGGACTGTGAATGCTAAAGAGGGATGTATTTCTAAACTTGATCTTCTATTTGAAACATCTGCTGAACCCTTGTGAACTTAAATTTCTATTTGAAGATCACATAGATTTGAGAGAAAAGAGGTAAAATCTGGAACCTGTCCCAACTACATGTTCAGATAAAAGCTGTCACATGAATATGGACCAAAAAGATCCATACCTTAAATAATGACAAAATAAATATAATTTCATCCTGCAGAATGATCCACAAAGAAAATCTCCCTGCTTGAAAACTGGTACTAGGGGGAGGAAACAAATTTTCCACCGAGAATAGATAGACACAAACTGTACCTCAAGTGCATTTATGTTCCAAATTCAGACAATCTGTATCATCTAAAAATTCTCAAACCACAAAATGTGTTCCTAAACAAAAAGCCAGCAAAATGGATGCATATATGATTAGCAAACTCCAGGAAGGGAAGCAATGATACAAAGGAAGAGTAAGTAGATAGTATCTGACTGGGACTGATGTCAGTCTCTATCTAAAAAGGATCCAGTGAGGAATTACAACTCTAGCCACCTATCTCCTCCTTCTCCACTTTCTCCTTCCTTCTCATCAATTCTTACTTAATCCTGGATGGTATTAAACCAAGGTTAGAGGGGCAAGGGGACTGGGCAGTTAGAATAGAGGGAAGCACTTAGCCTGTTAATATCCTTTTATTTTCATGATAGGCTTTCAACGAGCAGTAACACTGAAAGTGTGAAAGAGAAGACATCTGTTGAATAAAGTTTTGAGTTTGCATAAGTATAATTTAATTACTGTAATGACACTGATACTGTGATTTTAAATTATTTAGGGCATGCCTAACATGATATGCCAAAATTCTAATTATATGTGGGCATATTTCTATAATAGTCTAGTGTCAACGACATACGGTTTTAATTATTACAATTTGAAAATAAATCCAAATATCTTACTGGGGGAGTCACTCATTTTTAAACCTTTAAATATACTTGATTATGTGAGGGACTTCATTTACTGATTTGAGTTTTTGGGAAAGTCTGTTGCAAACTTATTTGGATTTTGGAGTCCCCTGTATTCTACAGAATGATTTTTGGGGGAATGCCATGATAACAGCATTATATCTTTCCACCCATGTACGTGGGATAGTTTACTCAATATAGTCTTCTTTTATTTAGTATATCTAAGTGTTTTTAGTGGATAATTTTACTAGTAACCAAACAAACCAGAACCAGTAATCCCCAGGTTTTTTTTCTAATAAATTTCAAATCATCCTGATTTTCCATTGACATCATACAAATGTACTATTTAAAACTCTTAATTATAGATACCAACTTTATAGGCTCCTGCTTCCTATATAAGAGAATAATACTGAAAAAAAAGTAAAAAAGCAAACACATATTAATATTACTTGTCTATATTTCTAATGAGCCTGTAACAAATTTCTATCACCACAATATTTAAAAACTTATTGATTTAAGCATGCAATCATATAGATGCTTTCATAAAAGATTTATTCATTTTTGACACCACATTTCTGAATGCCTTAGATTATATAGGTATTTTTTGTTGTTGTTGTCCAAAGTTAAAATATTGAAGTTAGGATCCATTGGGGCACCTGGGTGGCTCAGTCGATTAAGCATCTGGCTTCAACTCAGGTCATGATCTCACAGTTCGTGGGTTCTAGCCCTGCATCAGGCTCTGTGCTAACAGCTCAGAGCCTGGAGCCGGCTTTGGATTCTGTGTCTCCCTCTCTTTCTGCTCCTTCCCCACTCACACTCTGTCTCTCTCCCTCTCAAAAATAAAAAAAAAATTAAAAAAATAAAAAAGAAGTTAGGATCTGTTGCTTAGAAATTTTAATCATAATCTATGGGATAAATTTACCCTCAACCTCAAAGTTGAGTGTAACAATCAATAAATATGTGAAATCTTTGCTTTTAGAGAGACTGGGGAAGTATATCTCTTTAATTTTTTTTTCTTCTAGTCAAATATTTTCCTTTAAAAAAAATACTCTCAGGATAACTGTCAGGCTTTTTTGTTTTTCCCCCTAGTCAAAAAGTAGAATAAAACTTTTTTGAAAAAAAAATCTACAGGGATTCTCTTTCTGCACACAGCAGGGTTTGACCCCATGTGGACTTACTCCCTGGAGTGAGTAATTGTCCAGCTGAAGGAAGGAATGAAGAATGATCTCACAGCCTGAAAGCCAGGGAGAAACCACAGAGACTTGAAAGACAAAAGGATACTGTGCTGCAACATTTTCTTGATTCTTTTTTTTCCCCTTTGCATGACTGTGATTTAATTTTTGTGGCCCTATCCATTTGATGCACCACTTCCTATTTCTTTCCTTACTGCATATCAGACTCATGATTCTTATATGTGGGAAATGGGACTTTTTTCTGTCTATAAATACTGATAACATTTAACTTAGATGATCTAAAACCATTATTGTGTTAAACAGAAATCATGGAGGAGAGGAAGAGGAAAATTGGCTTTATGTTCCTTAAAAAAATTATTTTTTTGACATTTCTCCCCCTTGTAATTCCATATCAGCATGGATTTATCACAATTGTAATGAAAGAGACCTTATAAGAAATCATTTGTGAAAGTACTCTTTTTACCTACATCATCATTTAGCAACCTTCCAAAACAAACCAAATAAGTCTTATGTACCTTATTGACGGTAGAATGAATTTTTAAGCATTAGTCACCATTTTGTTTGAATTCTTTTCTGTTGTCTGTGTTTCTGGGTGAGTATGTGGATATTGTATCTTTTTTGTGTAATTTCAGTTTGTGTTTTTCATTCTAAAACAGTTTTCTGAAGCTTATAAAATCAAAAACCATTGCAGAGAAATGATTTATGACTTTTTTTGAAAAATAGTTATAAGTAGTGATAATTATAATGTTTTACTTATTATAATAGTTAATAAGTCAAATATCATGACCATCCCTTGCAACAATTTAGGTGTTAAGGTAACATTAAACTTTTCTCAATTTTAAAATTATACCACAGGGGCACCTGGGTGGCTCACTCGGTTAAGCGTCCGACTTCAGCTCAGGTCATGATAGTCACAGTTTGTGGGCTCGAGCCCCACACTGGGCTCTGTGCTGACAGCTCAGAGCCTGAAGCCTGCTTCAGATTCTGTGTCTTCCTCTCTCTCTGCCCCTCCCCGACTCATGCTCTGTTTCTCTCTGTCTCAATAATAAATAAACATAAAAAATTTTTTAAAAATAAAATAAAATTATACCACAGACTGTAAAAATCTTTCAATAAACTCTGAAATTTTGAAGCTGTGTTCTTTACACCAACATGACTGACCACTTCCTCTTGGAACTGCATTTGATATATTTAAATTTAACCAGCTTTATTTACACATATGATGACTAGAGGTTAAGTAGTTAACAATTAATGAAAATTCTCCTTTATTCTGCATATTGTTTATTCTTAATATGCCATTAATAATAAAACATCAAGAGATATCTCATGAGTTACAGAGGACATAGGAATGACTGGAGGAACCAAAAACTCTTAACACACAGCCTGTGGGTTCGACCCTTGCATGGGGTTCTGTGTTGACAACTCAGAGCCTGGAGCCAGCTTCAGATTCTGTGTCTCCTCTCTTTGTCCCTCCCTGGCTTATTCTCTCTCTCTCATTCTCTCATCACATTTTACAATAAGTTCTCACTGATGAAGTGGATGGTGATGTTTATTCAGCAGCTTTGAGTTGTCTGGTCTCATGACTTCAGTGATACACCCACTACCTCTTTCTGTCATGGTCAGTGGCTACTGTCAACAAATATTTTGTTTGTCATGAGCTGTCTTAAAAGAAAATGCAGTACATATGTTTCATTTAAATGCACTATCTTTTTATTAGCTCACTGTTACCAAAGGGATTTACTACAGAAATTTAAAATTGTATAATTAACCAATAAAAGACAAGTAACTCTAGAGTTGCACTATGGAAGAAATGATGAAGCACCAGGGTGCTATAATAAAGCATCATATACTGGGTGGCTAAAACAACAAAATATATTTCTCATAGCCCTGTGGGCTGGCCACTCCAAGGCCAAGGTGCCACCAAATTCAGTGTCTGGTGAAGGCTCACTTCCTGATTCACAAAAGCTCTTCTCACTGTGTCCTTACATGGTATTGAAAACAGTGAGATAGGGGTGCCTGGGTGGCTCAGCTGGTTAAGTGTCTGACTTTGGCTCAGGTCAGGATCTCACAGTTTCATGGGTTCGAGCCCTGCATAGGACTCCGTGCTGACAGTTTGGAGCCTGGAGCCTGTTTTGGATTCTGTGTTTCCTCTCTCTCTGTCCCTCCCCCACTCATGCTCTGTCTCTCAAAAATAAATTAAAAAAAAAAAGTTAGAAAAAAGTAAGAGAGTTCTCTGGGATCTCTTTTATAAAGGCAGTAATCCCACTCATGAGTTAATCACCTCTCATAGTCTTAACCCACTAACATCATCATGTTGGGAGTTAGAATTGCATCATATGAGTTTGGGGGTAGACAAACATTCAGTACAACTATCAGTGGAGCTTGCAGACTATTTTATCATATGATTATACATCCCCTATTTCTGTATTGTCAGGAAAATGAAACAATCCTGACAACCTAAAGATTCTGCACCAATGTAGAAGAGAAAAAGAACACAATATATTATTGAGTGCATATATTCATTTCTTATTTTGCTGTGACAGGATACCATATACTTAGTGGATTAAATCACATAAAGGCATTCTCTTATAGTTCTGCATGTCAGAAATCCTAAAATCAGGATGTCTGCAGGGCAGCATAATTTGTGGACTCTGGTGGGAAAAGCTGTTTCCTGGCTTTTCCCTGCTCTAGAGGGTGCCCACATGCCTTGACTCCTAGACTTTCATTACTCCAACGTCTGCAGCTGTCGTATCTTCTTTTCTGCCTCTGCTTCTGCTTTTCTTCGCCTTACAAGGAATTCTTGTGATCACAAGGGACACATCTGGGTAATCCTTATCTCAAGTCCTTAATTTATTCACAAATGCAAAATCCCTATTACTATGTAACACATTCACTGGTTCTGGGGATTAGGACTGGGGCATCTTTTTCAAGTCATTATTCTTTCTACCTAAGTAAACATTAATAACATGCTTGTAAGGTAGCACAAAAAAGAATGCAAAATTAGAATAAAATCTCAGAAGCTTCATACAGCACAGCCAAAGAAAAAATAAATTCTCTTATCTTCTTGAGAGACCCAAACCTATGCTTCTTAACAGTTTTCTTTACATGTCCTATGAGACCATGAGCTAATTTAATTTCAGTGGTGCATTTTTACTTATCTAGAGGTCATTTGGTCTGCAAACTTGGAGATATATCCATACTGTACAACCTGGAAAACAAACTCAGTCCCCAGAGAGATCTCTATTCCACTAGTCAGAGTAATGACTCAGTTTCACATGTTTCCAAGGAAACATTTTAAGAAAAAATGGAAGGGAATGACAAAGAAAAATTGTACCCGATTGAGTTAACAGATAAAGAGAGACTTTACTCAAGACTATTGTAATAAGAAGGAGGGACTGAACTCAACTCTGTGGAAAGAAAATGTGGGAGAGCTTAGAAGTTCTGGGTTCAACTAGTGAAAACATAGTGGATGACACTTTGGGATGTAGGACACTTTGGAGATTAGACCATGTATGCTTGCTAATTGGTACTTATCAAAGTGAGGTTCCTCCCTCCCACAGAGACTGGGAGATAGAGGCTCTATCTTTATTAAGATTAAATTTCAAAGGGATGACTCCAGTTCCTTGAGAAAGACATTCCTGGGTTATAAAACCTGCAAGAGGCTGGGAGGGGATTTGCATCTCAATAGGTAGAGAAAGAATTTACATATTGAGAATTTACATACTTCATAAAGTAAATGCTCAGAGAAAAATGAGGTAAGGGGCCTAGACTTAGGAAGAAACCTATCTATAAAGTTGAATCAAGTTGAAGGGAACATGAAGGAACTCTTGGTCAGGGAAAACTACAATTTTGCTCTTTGTAAATGGAGAAAGACATTTTACTTATCTTTACATTATACCTACATCTTACCACTAAGTTTCTACTTTTCTTACTAATCCTATAGACTGGAAGTCTGGTTTCTAGCCAGTTCAACAAGTGACCCTCAGGACAAAGATATTTAATACTTCTCCCATCATGCTGGATGGTATAGACTGCTTGAAACTACTTTGGTCCAAGAACATTGCATTTTATCAGTGATTGCAGACCCTGAAAGGGAGTTTTTAATTATGGGGAATGTGAATATATCTAGGAAAAGAAGAAAGGTTTCCTAATAGTATTTTTTGAGGTTTGGCCATGTGTTAAAAACTCTTGCCAGAGTCCAGCTCCAGCAGGTCCAAGGTTCCCCAGAAGGATGGACGGTGTCGGCATGAAAGAGATGAGAGTCGGCGAAAAGGGGGAAGGGAATGAGAGAGCCATGAGTTTCTTTCTGATCACCAGGCAGGCATCTCTGCACTGACCAGAGAGTCAGCTTTATTTATTGAAAAAATGTATGGGGTACAAAACAGAAGTGGCAATTGCCTTAGACAATAATTCTTGATGACAAACTCATTTGTATGTAAAAATTTCCCAGAACATGGATTGGTAGAAGACTCATGCATAATCTTTATCAATAGTGATTGACTGTAGGTGATTTAGATGCTTATCATATGGGGAAGGAAGGTGTCCTCAGCACTCAAATACAATGCAATGTTTTTAGCATAGTAAAAGCAAAGGTTAGTTCTTTGTGAGCAGGGTTCAATAGCCTGTTTTCTTGAGGGGAAGTAAAACAGGTTTCTCAGGAAATGTAATATTTGCTCCCATAAACACAAAAGAAGAAATTCCTATAATCTCCTTCACAAGGCGCAATCAGCATAAGGAGACAAGTCACTCCTGATCTGAGTGGGTGGTAGACATCAGTTGCCATCTGACTGCAGGAGGCCCCTGCCTTGCAAACCTGCCTTACTTCAGAAACTCTGCTCTGTGGATATGCATTGTGCACCACAGCAGACACTGGAAATACAATGTAAGCCCACCCTGATATGATAATATAACTTTGAATTATATTTCACAAAAGTAGAGAGAAAATTTTGACATGAATTCTGAACCAGGAAGAACCCTCGGATATCAAGATAAACTAGGGAAATTGTGGGCAAACTGTGACTGCTGTTGTTACTGCATTCAACAATGACACATTGTTAAGAACCTGGTTATTGGCAATGGAGAAGACTCTGTAACCATGAGAAAATCAAAAACAAGAGATTTATTCTTCTGTGGACAATGCGCACCCACACAGCTTAATGTCTATGGGGTATGATAGAAAGTGGACATTACCTCCTGGAAAGACTTTTGAAAGAATTGTTAACTGGATCTAGGACATAGCTGAAAACTAAACTTCAGCTGGAAAATTGAGAGGCGTATCCAGAAACAATCCTGGAATTGATCAGGAATTGCCTATAGAACTAGATAATGGAAAATACAGAGATTACTCAGGAATGAAAATATTGATCTATAGAATAAAACCAAGGCTTGAATACCTCAAAAAGCATATTCAGAATTTTGAAATATGTCAGGCCATGGCTCTCTAATTTGTTTTTCCTCCACAAATAGTAACACAATTAAAAAAAAACCTGCTGAATAATGGCATTTCAATGTAAGTGGATAAATTAACAATGCACAGGCACATCTTTTTCTATAATATGTTTAAAGTGTTCAAATGGCGGTATAAATGATAAGTGTTTAAGATAATCTTATATGTAGGTATATTTGGGTGTCTGTATGCATGGAGACACAAACAGAAAAGCTGAATACCTGTAAATATTTTAAACCTATAATACATAATATTCTTTTAGGTGTTACCTAATCAAGTCATTTTCTTTCCTTCAAAATCTTGATTTATACATATATATATTTCATTTTAAAAGTTTAATAAATCATATTATCATTTAGATAAGCTCTATGGTAAAAAGATACTTTCAAAAATATATTTTAGTATTTATATCTATGTATTTAAAAAACTAATTTGAGGAAAAATAAATCATTCAACATGCAAGATGATTTTAAATGGGAAAAGAATAGGCATGAACTATTCTGCCTTATTGCTTTCAGGAGATTAAACTTTATGTCAGGTTTTCCTTTGTCCTTTATATCTAGAGTCAAGAAAGTCACCTTGGGGCATATCATCTTTGTTCTGCTAAGAAGATATATGATTTTCCTTTTTTATTCATGCAAATGTTATGCCAGAAGGCACACTTAGACAGGGTGAGGGTGTAAAAGGACCTATTGTGTACTCACAAAGGGAGCTCCTTACAAAGTGTTCTGGCTGCAGAGCTATTACAAAGGTGGGAGTGGGAATGTTCACTGCAGAGCAAGTAGCCTCATGGGAGCATAAGGCTTGACACTGACTCCTTCCACTCCATTGTTCAAATCTGAGGGACCTTCTGATGGGCTGGAGGGTTTGGAGGAAAAGACACAGAGAAGAGAAGCACACCATGAAAGATATAAACCTCCTGGTAATTGATTTGTGATCAATACAAAAGACTGAATTTCCTGAGCATATGAATAAGGATGACTATAGTGTTTGGGGAAAAATATAAGGATGATGGGTTAAATGCATATGGGCTGCTGTGCTCACATTGCCCCCCAGTGCCCAGTGATTTGAAACAAGCAGAAGATCACATTAGCAGGGAACAAAAGTCCATTACAAAGTGCAGGTCTAGTTTACCAGCAGGCAACTCAAGTCACTGAGAAGCAGGACCTTTTGCAGACTGGTGAAACCTCATGTTTTCTCTCTGTCTAATATTTTGGAGCAGAGTTAACCTTAGTTGGATATAAATTAAGCCCTGGAATTTTGTTCAATTAGAGGTCTTTAGGAAGGATAACCTTCCTATTAGTAAGGACAAATCAGGGCAGGAGGGGAGAGTAGGGATACAACTGTGCAATATATATTATAAAACAAAGTTTGGCTTGATGTGCTGCTGTGGATTGACCTAAGTAAGTCTTGTGCACTTTTAATGGATATTTTAAAAATCTTATTATAAGCCTACTTCCTGCAAGCGTGCTATCAGACAGTATGATATAAGGAAAGTGAATTTCAAACTGAATTCCATCACACTTGAAAATATTAGCAAACAATTGTTTGCAAACAATCAAGAAAATAGTTATAGACCAATTGGTAAGCTTGAAAAAGTCACCAGCTCTCTGGCCTTTTAGCCGCTCAAATAAAACTTTAAATAAATAGAGTAACAGTATTCAAATCACCTTCTAGTTTAATTACACAACACTTTCTTTCATATTTTTAGTTGGGCTTGTTATGTCAGTATCTAGGTGTCATTCCCAAGTGAAGAAATTCCCGAATCTTTCAAAACCCAACAAAGTACTCCTGCTAAAGGGTCTTAAAGTTAATTACAGATAATATTACATATACAAATCAAGTTGACTAAACAAGTACAGCAACATCATGTTTTTCTGGATTACTTGGTAATATATCCTTCTAAAACATGAAAAAGAATTTGGGAGAAATATTTGGGAAAGTTCCTGGTAGAGGTAATAGCAATTTGAAAAATGAATCGGTGGGAATCATAACTTAGCTACAAATTTTAGAAGTAGGAAGAAACTAAACTATATATTGTTAAAGGGATAAACTATTTCAGATAAGATGCTATACTCACAGATTTGAGGTAAGAGCTGGGAAATGGATATTTAATGGGTCTTGGTATTTGTCTACTTCTTGGCCTGATTGGCTGTTACGTAGATATGATGATTCAACAGGCTGCACACTTATAAATTTTCTAGTTTTTTTATTATGTTGTGTATGAATAATAGGTTTAATGGAAAATATTTTAAATATTAAAAACAGAAACAATAAATGTGGATGGATAGTGGGGAAGTTCTCAAATTCACTAAAGTGAATCTGTAGAAGTTTTGCTCATAATATGCTTCAGCTGGTTTATGAAGAATGATTTGAGTATTTTTAGAAAGAAAGTGAGCATTCTAGGGCACACTGACTAGAGATGTGGAAAAGCTCTGAAAAATGCTTAGTGTAGCTATAATATAAGGTGAACATGGGAGTGTGGCCTAGTAGGAATAAGAAAGGAAAGCAGGAGGCAGACTAAGAATTGTTTCACATTCCCAAATCAACCACAAGTACATATCTTATTCTTTGTGAAATGTGAACTGTGAAATGAGTCTTTGTGAAGACTCAGTAGGCGAAAGAACCAAGAATAAAATCTTGGGAATTATTTATATGAAATGACTGGATAGATTCATTCCATGAACACAAGCTTAGTGCTATTACAATTTGATCATCCTCAGCCTTAAAGGTAAGGTAAATGATTCACATTGTGCTTAAGTAATTTGCACGTAGGGCAAATAGTGGTAGCGAGATTCAAAGATTGCCCATTCAGAATGGACCTACCATTGAATTACTGAAGTAAAGTATTAAGTGGAAATTACTGATAATAAGCAGGTTGACTAGCAAGTTCTGGAGGATTACTTGGGTATCCTGTTACTAGATGTTTGGAATGAAGACCCAGCTGTGGTTTAGGTGTTAGATGCCCAGACAGATAACCAAGGGACCTATTAAGAAGAGGACGGTAGTGAATGGTATATCAACATACTGGGATTTAATGCAGCTGGGTGTTTTACCCAAGGCCACCAAAATATCCTAAAAAAGGGTTCACACCAGTCTCCAACAGATTTTGCAAAATGTATAGGGATAGGCGAGCAAATTTCATTCAATAAGCTAAAATGGGATTTTTGTTTGCCTGATGACTATATTTCAGTCAAAGGAAGAGGTTAGAAGGAGCAACTTTTTGAAAAAGGTTATATAATTGAAGATTGTATGTTACATTTATCCCATATATGCCTTGTCTTTATACAAGGTTTAAGTAGAATCTGCCAATACACAACTCAATTCACTTTCTCTATTTCTGAAACAACTGAAATTATAAGAAAAACAGTGTCCTTGTAGCGACTGATATTTTACATAAAAATGGCAGAAATGTAGGTTATAAAGTATTGCTTAATTATTTTTTAAAAGTTCGATATAATGGAAATGTAGGCTATGAGTATTTAATTCAGACAGGGTTTCCAGATTATTATTCAATACCTGACAGGAGTTGTATATTGCAACAATTTACTCAATAAAAGGTATACCAAGATCATGATTTGGTTGTGTAGATGTTACTTTATAATATGAGGGAGATAAACAGGCATCATATTCAGTTTCTGGTAGGAAAACAGTGTGCCAAAAAACTAAAGTTGATTTTTAGATTGTGATTACACACAAAGAAGCAAAAACATTGCTGAAAATCTTTGTTGCCATGTAGGTCAGGAGACAAGGAATAAGTTATTTACAGTCTATTCAGTTATCACTATTGTGTCTTACATGATTTATTGCAAAAATCAAAGAGCAAGTTTAAGTTAATTTGTGGCAGTTCTCCAAGTTACAAGTTTATAAAGAGATCCAGGAATGCTGATTTTATAATTCTGATAATAGATGCAATTGTGATTCCTATCATTCATTATATATAGAATACCTACACTGGAAATGGATCCACTGATCATCTGAACAGAGTCTAACACATACAAATAGGACATGTGATCAATTAGCAAACATCTAGCTTAAGGTCAGTGGAGGCTGTTGATTTCTAAAAAAATTTTTTTAAATGTTTTCTTTATTTTTGAGGGAGAGAGAGAGACAGCGCGAGCAGGGGAGGGTCAGAGGGAGAGGAAGACACAGACTCTGAAGACAGGCTCCAGGCTCTGAGCTAGATGTCAGCACAGAGCCCGACGCGGGGCTCGAACCCACAAACCGCGAGATCATGACCTGAGCCGAAGCCGGACGCTCAACCGACTGAGCCATTCAGTCACCCCAGTTGATTTCTAAATGCAGCCTTTGTGCCATAGGTACTACTTCAACAGTAATTTCATGACATTTTTAATTTAAGGAAGTGTGGAAGAGAATATATATATAGGGTATCTTCTATGTAAAATGAATGCATATTTATTTATTAAATATATACCTGCATGTAATGCTAACATATATATGGAGAAAGAGAGAATTTCTATCTAGCTATTTATGTAGTGTATCTCTACAAAAAGGAAGAAGAAACTAGTAACTGGAAGTTTCCACAGCAAGGAATTACACCAGAGTGACAGGGGTGTATAGAAAACTTATTTTTTGCATTTCATCCTTCTGTTTCTTGGCATTTGTGTCATACATATGTATTCTCTATTAATATTATTTAATTATCTAATTTAAAAAAAGATGTTTGAATGTAGACTTCTGGAAAACAGACTATTGAGGGATCAGGAGCCTGCATCCAACTCTGAGATTCTAGTGAGGTAAATAAACATTGGGCTATTAAATGTCATAGCACAAATAATAAAATTATAATGTGAACAAGACAGAAATTCAAGCCATCAGATTCTTATGAGTGTGGAAATACTAATGTTTTCTACTGAGATGATTAAATTAGAAAGTGATAAACATGAGCATTTCTTCTAACCAATATAATTAGAAAACATGAACTCCTTCAATTATATCCTAGATGAAGTAATAGTATGCTATTACCATTTTTCTGATCCAATACTTAGTTCAGAATTTCTTTTCTATAAATTTCATAAGTAAAGAGCTACTCACTCTGCCATTATTTATCCACTCTTCAACTCTTGGTTTATTTAATCCAACTGACACCAAATTGACCAAAGTACATAAGTACTTTAAAACTATTTTAATGCAGAGTCCACTATGCTTAGCCATAAGATCAAATACTCTTGGATAATGAAACATTTTATCCTTTAAATTACCTTCCAAATGTGAAATTATATGTAGTACCTACATAGGTAGCTAGATACTTAGAGTATAAGTGGAGACATTGAGAAGGTAATTTTCTTTCAGTTATAATTTAGATATTCTGTTGTGATAAAAAAATAGTCTCTTAAATCAAGAAACATAATCACAGTATTTAGCAGCAATAATTATCAAGGCAGTTGGACAGTGCCAGGACTCAGAGAATAATAGAAACCCCACAGAGGAAAGGATGATAATTATTGTAAATGTCAAAGAATCTCTTTTAAAGAAAAAGCAATTAAAAAATGTACTGAACCACATATATGTCCCTTGTTTTAATAAAAGATGCTTTAAACATTCCTATAAATACGAGATAAATAAATACCCATAGAAATATTTGATTGTCATTAAAGAGTCTTTCACTGTTGAAAATTAGAGTGAAATGATATACCAACAGATATTTTTGAAAGATTAGAGATTTAAATAAAGAACTTCACTAAAATCTTTAAAATGGCTATTTTCTACTTCGAAACAATAATTGTAAGAGAACACATATTTCTGTAAACGTCTTGGCTGAAGGTGATTAAAAGCATTGTAAAGAAAAAATATCTCGTTAATATTTAGATTCATTCTAAATAGATTAGCTTTATAGTGCTTTTACCCTTCAATTATAACTTTTTTTTAAAACCGTAATATGTTATTGATACACATTTCAGTACAAATGGTGCAGTTTACATGCTGTTAAGCCATATTAACAAGCTATAATAGTTTATAGTTTGCAGCTTTCGCAAAAATAAACAAGACAGTGTGTTTGCAAAGTAAATCATCTAAATGGATTTATCTAGGTACATGAAGTGAAATGATACTAATTTTCAGCTCATTCATTTGACAGAGCTTATCTTATGTTTGTCTAGGCAGGTTATTCTATAGTTTTGGATCACTGACATTGGTATAATCATATAACTGTGGTAAACATGAGAAAACTAATTTACACATATATATTATATTGAGTATAACTGAGGGTTTTAAGACCTAAACATTTTCAGCATTGTCTTTATACCCTCCTAGAGGTGATTATTAAGTTTAGCTTCTCTCTAATAAAGAACTGATTAGTTATGAACATTTAATATTCTACTACTAGATGATTACAAATAAACTAACGGATTAACAAGGGGGAGAATTTGATGGGATCATTAGACATTGCTAAAATATAAGTGAATTACATAGAATTATTTTTATTTCTCCTCACTGGCTTTACTATGTTTATAATGCACTGGATCATGATGATACACAACATTTTTAACGTGAACAAATTGTTGCTTGTACTCATTTGATAGTATAAATATGTTTGCAATAACAGATACTGCTTTTTTAAAAATAGCACACAACCATTTATTATTTGCCCTCGCATGTCAATATATATATAAGGTAAATTCTTAGAGATGTTGTTGGTGAAATATAGCAAATGCATATTTTAAAAATGGCCAAAGATTGCCACTTTCCCCACACTCAAGTCCTAAAAAACTGTAGAGGCAATTCAGAATATCAACAAAGAGCATATGAGAGTTCAGGCTTCCTCATAATCTCTCAGGTTATGTGTATTATAAATTATTTGGTTTTGCTCTCTTGACATTTTAAAAATGACATCTCATTGTTATTTTAATTTATATTTGCTTGATTATTACCGAATTCAATATTGTGTCATATATGTAATGGTAACTTAAATTTATTTTTATGTAAAATTATTGATGCATAATTTTAAAACAATGTTGCTCACTGATGTGTAAAAACCTTTGAAAAAATCAAAACATTTGAATGAGTGTTAAACATAGAAGTTACTCATCCTGTTAGTTACTTTGTTTTTAGTTTAAGGCATTTTTGCTGAATTTTTTCTCATTTTTTATGAAGTCATATTTAGCAATACTTTCATGTATGAGTTCTGGATTTCTTGTGTTTACTGTCTTGCTAAGAAAATAAAGTTTCCTTTTATTCCTATTTTATAAAGTGCCCCATTCATGAACAGGTAACATTTTATAAGCAATATTTCCGTATTTATCGAGATAATCAGAACTCCAGTAGAATAAAATATAGCAATAGTGACAGTAAATATCCACCACTTTAATGGTAACCCAAGAAGTTTCTCATGATCGTTATTTATTAACCAGAGATTTTAACTAATAAATTGTATTTGAAATATAAATTCCCATTTACTTCAAGTTTACATAGAAACTAAATTGTAACTAATATAATATTATAAATGTTTTTTCCTGAATTTATTGTACAGTTATATGGTTATTTTCCATTAATTTTAGAATTTGGAATTGTGTTGAGTTATATTGAGAGACTTTCTAATATTGACACATTCTTAGATTTTCATGTTTGCACATAAATCAATGAATAAATACAATGTCTTATAATGACTGATTGACTCGGGCCTCAATATTATATGATGTAAAATACTTAACTGAGGTACAAGAAACATTACCATACTCTTTTTGAAGTTTCTTTTGAATTTATAATTATTTCAAAATGAAATTATATTTATTTCAAAATAAAAATAATGCACTATTACTACATGCAACAACATGAATAACTTTTAAATATAATGTTGAGCAAAAGAGGCTAGTATTAAAAAGTAAACATTGTATAATGCCATTACATATTAGGTTCAGTTTTGGTAATGGCCGCAAACTATAGTCTTCCAAGTGTGATGATATATGTAAAGTCCTTCAAGCAAAGCATCCAGCTTTCACTTTATCTGTTGTCATATTATCCCCATTTCCCTTTGCCACATTTTAAAGTATCTTTGTCGCCATTTTTTAGAAGATAGAGTAAAGGAGTCATAACAAAATTATGAAAACTGCACAATATGCTTTGCTTTCCATTACAGATAGATGGAAAAAATAAGAATACAAAATCAAAAAAGAAAGAAAAACTTACAGGTAAGTAAAAACTAGAAGCATAAATTGAAAAGAGTAAAACACAATTGTTCCTTTTAAACACATACTAGATTTTTAAAATTACATTGAGAAGCAAACTGCATTAACATAGTTTTCTTTATTTGGCATTTTTTTTAGAGTGAGGAATAAAATATTCTGGTTTCTTTGGTTGTGGAAACATAAAAGAATAATTCTGACAATTAAATAGAAAACAATCTTTGCATCTATATAGCTATAGATCTATAGAAGACAAACATCGACTGAAATTTTTCAAAAGTCTTCCCATTCATTTGACGTATGCATTTTTATTAAGTGATAGACAGTGAAATTAACATTTCTGATTTTAAAAAAAAGACAGAAATGATAACAAAGCAAATAGATCTGGTTTCCAATAGTCTACAGCTTACAGGGCAAAACAGGCCAAAACACAAAACACATCATGTATTTAAAATAATTTATTAGTAGTAATAATAAAAATAATAGGACCATTTTCCCAAAGAATTTGACTAAAATGGCCATCTATACAATATTGTGTGTGTGTGTGTATGTGTGTGTATATATATATATATATATAGTATATATACTATATACTATTGTAGCCACATGGTTAACATTTCTCTTATGGTTATTACAGTAGCCATAAACAAGAGCAAAAAAAAAAATCTTACTAACTTTTCACAGTATATGAAAGTTTAGGAACTCCAATTAACTGAACAGGTATGAAAAACACAGGTATTAACAGTTTGGAGTTTATTTGGATAAAAAAGAATCGTTGTATTGTCTTCCATCATATTGGGGTCAGTTTCTTGTTTTTTCTATTTTCTATGACACTAGACCCAAGATAAGTAGTATTTAAAGCTTAAAGTTTGGACAGCTATATAATGATATAAAACTACAACAGAAAAAATATGTGTATAAAAATAATAAAGCATCAACAAATAAAACTATTAGATAAGAAAGATTAAGTCTCAACTTTATATAGTTACCACCTGCCCAAACAACTTTTAAGGAAACTATGGTAGTTTTTACTCTTCCCAATGGCTGTTATGCAATGGCATCTACATGGAAATTTCTTATACTCAAGTATGTTCCTATGTTGCATTCTTTGGAATACTGAACTTTGATTCCTGGCAAATATTAAAATATCTGGTATTAAATCTATCTTAATGATGAAAATAAATGGAAATAGATAAATAAACACTACTACCTAGGGTTATTCGAATTTAGTAGAAAGTTCTTGAGATGGGAATACCTTAGTCCAAATAATAACTGGTGATTTCAACATAAAAGAGAAAATACTTTGGAAGAAGTAGGGTCATTTTACAATCACCCTCAAACCTCAAATTATAGTCAGCTTGTCTGCCTTTCCAGTGTAGATGGAGAATTCTGGCATTGCAGATACATCAATTTTCCTAGTAAGTGATTCATGCATATAAACTATTCATTGAAAGGTGTAAACAATTTTCTTCAAAATAGGCTTCCTTAGAGTGTATGTGTGTGTGTGTGTGTGTGTGTGTGTGTGTGTGTGTGTTTGGGGGGAAGGTGCTGTGGATGGGCAGAGGGAATGGTGATTATGTGTTGCTCTCAAAATTAAAAAGTAAGCCCACATGTATGAAATCTTTAAATAAGTAGCAGCTTACATATTTATTTTTCCATCCTATAGATAACTGGATGATACCAGTGCATACATACTGGATTTATTTAAGCAATAGAGATCATATTACATGTTATATTTCACAGCTGTACTGTCATTCAAAATCAAGGATGTTCACAGAAGAGTCTAGAGTTGTTTCAGGGTCACCATATGATTACTTTTTCATTAATTCCTGATTTTAAAGCAAATCTGCATAAGAGAAAGTTAATAATTTGGGGATCTGATTTGTCTGAAAGTAATTTTTCCTGACAAAAATTTAAGGCACACTCAGATATTGCATAGAATGGAAATTTCATTCATAACTAAGTAACTTCAATAAATAACTGAGTAAAGTCAATAAATAAGTGTAATAAGTTAATAGGACAGGTAAAGTTACACTTTAAAAATCTGAATATATAGATGTATAATTAAAGAAGCTGACTATAAGTAGGTACAATAGGATGAACAGATTTGTAAAAATCTAGAAGTTAGACCGAACATGTAAAATGTAATACTGGAAATTCCATAAGCTTTTCCAGACAGTTATCTCATTCTGTGCTTTGAGAAATAACCCTGAGAGCCTGTAAATTGAAACAAAGCAAGAAAACTTTACGGCAGCAACCTGCTCCTTTACGCCATGGCCTTGGAGTAATGAAAGGTCAGGACTAGTGATCATCTATCTCCATAATTTCACTAACAATTGACAAACACAATTTAGAAACTGCCAAAAAGTGAAATTGATCTTGTTCTTAGTGAAAATTGTATCTATCTGTTTAGATTTCTCTACTATGGTATGATGGCAACAATGATAAAGAATTCATTCACATCCATCAAGAAAAGTATGAAAGCACTACTCTGTAAATGGTTTGATTCAATTTACAGAACAGAAATCCCATTTAAATGATATATCTTAGAACTGGAAATGTTCTAATATTTTTTCTTTACATTTATTACTTGCAGCTATAATTTTGAAGCAGACATAGTTTAGGAATATACAATTGTTTAGAAGTTTGAAGATGCTAATTTATCAGCATATATAGTTCCCCGAAGAGCTAATACTTTTTTTTTGGCATTTTCTAGAGATTAAAAACATCATATAATTCAAAGAGGATGGATGCAAATGTTATACTATTAAAAAAACTTTTTAAAGATGAGAATAATGTTTTTCATGATTTAGTTGAAATATTGGGCAAACATTATTCATTATTTTATAAAGATATTTTAAATAATTATACTTAAAATGGAAACATGTAAACCACATGCTGTTAGTAATTAATAGCAAATTGGAGATTGGTGCATATGTAAGTTGTTTATTATTATTATTATTATTATTACTATTATTATCATATCTTAAGCAAATACAATTTGCCAAATAACTATACTACATTCACATATACACTGAAATAGAGATGGTAGAATTTTATTTTAGGGAAAAGCAATGATCATTAACCTCAGTTATTTAAAATACTAAGCAACCATAGAACCTATTTAGAGGATGAGTGCAGAGACAATAAAATCTCAAAGACATTCACCTAGGTGCTCACCAATTACACTTTGAAAATACATAATTAAATATATTAGAAATAATTATAAAGTGGGAGTCAATGTTTATATTACAGTGTCTGAGATTTTATCCTTCAGAAAAAAAAATAAGCTGAGGTGTAGCTCATGGTTTTTAATATATATCATATTTTTTGTTAGAATTGTTTGCTCATGCACTGCTTAGCATTCCAAAGAGAATTAAGAAAATTAAGTTAAAGAGATATGTAAAATAATTATTATTTAACTATATTCCTAATTTGGGGTCCTAAATCTTAACTATAGTGAGAATAATTTAAATCATGCAGCTATTTACTGAGAATACTTTAAAACATTACGTGATAAGAACTAGAGTATTTCAGAATATTGTGCATTTGAAAACAAGCATGTAGGTATGCATGTGCATATGTATATGTACTTCCATCTATAGATTAATGAATATGTATATATGTAATGCATACTATTACTATATGACATTTATCAGTATTCATATACATTTAAATAAAGCAAAATATAGATACATATTAAGTATTCTCTTTGAAGCAAGGAAATTATTAGTCAATATTATAATTAACATACTGTGGTTTGTACTAATACAGTATCAACTAAAAATTCCTTTCTTACAAAGTATATATTAAAATTCTTACATTAGTATGGCTAAGATACATTCAGTTTTTAAACATACTTTCATTATTTTTCTTGCCAAACTCTGCTGATTGTTTCCTCTACCTTTAATGAAAACACTGGATCACTACCACATCTATTACAATTTCTGGCTCAATAAGCAGAGTATTTGTTTTAAAGTTCTGCTTTGCTTTCATTCCCTTGCAATCTAGGGATTTTCACTGCAGAGTTGTTAGGATAAAATGAGACTAGTTATGAAAAAGACTCAGGAAAGAGTAGGTGGCTCGATTGAGCAACCGATTTCAGCTCAGGTCAAGATCTCACAGTTCGTGAGTTGGAGCCCTGCATGGGGCTGGCTGCTGTTAGCACAGAGCCTGCTTCTTTTATGGATCCTCTGTCCCTCTCTCTCTGCTGCTTATGCTCTCTCTCTCAAAGATAAAAAATAAACATTAAAAAAAGAAAATAGGCTCATAAAGTACTTTCATATACTAAAAGCTAAATTAATGTTGATATCATCATCATCATCATCATCATCATCATCAGTGCTAGTAGAACTGTTAGCAATGCTCTGGTAATAGTAGTTTTGATCAAACTCCCTGTCTTCATCTCTGTGATGCAATATCTTGTGCACTGAGGTGAAGGGAGTTTTATGACCTAATCCTTTTAGCAGGAATCATGCTTTTCTAATTGAGGTCCAAATAAATGACTCTGTATATTCTAAAGAAATTAGGAGCCATCATATTTCCTTTATAACACAAGTAGTCAAGGGAGTCTCTTTCCCTTGACTACAATGTTGTTTGTTTATTTGTGTTATTTGGCTTACACAGTGGTCTACATTACAGAAATGCTGGTCATTTTTTAAATATTTATTTATTTTTGAGAGACAGAGACAGAGAATGAGTGGGGGAGGGGCAGAGAGAGAGGGAGACACAGAATCTGAAGCAGGCTCCAGGCTCTGAGCCGTCAGCACAGAGCTGGATGTAGGGCTCAAACCCATGACCTGCATCAAAATCGGCGTTAAACCAATTAAGCCAGCCAGGCACCCTAGAAATATTGGTCATTTTTAAATTAATAGACTCTATTTTGTAGAATACTCACAAATTTACAAAAAAAATGAGCAGAGTACACACACACACACACACACAGTTTCCCTTATTAACATTTGATCAGTGAGGTACATTGGTTATACTTCATGAGCCAATATTGATACAATATTACTAAAAGTCCAAGTTCTACTAGGTCAACTCTTTGTGTTGTATGCTCCATAGGTTTTGATAAATGCATAAAGACATACATCCACCTTTACAGTATTATACAGAACAGTATCACTGCTCTACAAGTGCCCTGTTCTCCAACTACCAGCCCTCTTGCCTTGTCCCGCAGCCACTGGGGACCACAGAGTCTTTTTCATTGTCTTTTGGCTTTTCTAAAATATCATATGGGTGAAATCACATAGCATTTTGTTTTGATAGAAAGCTACTTTATAGAGTACTGAATATGTATTACATATCTTCCATGCATTTTAGTGGCTTGGTAACTCATTTCTTTTTATCCCTGAATAATATTTCCATTGTGTGGATGTACTACAATTTGTTTACCAATTCACCTGCTGAAAGGCATGTTAGTTGCTTGTGAGCTTTAGATATTTTGAATAAAGGTGAGGTGTTTATTTTGTGCTTACCAAAAATTAAATATATTTATTTTAATGATTGCTTTTGCCGTTTGTAAATACTTTAAACTAAGTATCTTTTGTGTTTAAATGAAAAAAATTAAGATTCAAGAATGTACCAGTAAAAGCACAATAATTATGTAAACTAACAACTGGTATAGTAACTGTAGATTTGAACCGTCTGATCTACACAGAAAGACTAAGACATTTAAACATAACTATGCTAAAATATTTATGAGGACAAGAGTGTGTTTATTTTTTACTATATAAGGGTATATTGCTATTACAAGACATGGGTGTCATACTATTATTATAGGAAGAAAGAGATCCTTGCAGGTACTGCAGAATTCTCAATTACTTAATACATTTCATTCTAATAACTTCTCAGCACACAAGTACTGAAGTCTTGAACTAGAGAAAATTCGAATCATCTCTTTATGAAAGAAGTAGTTGTAAAAAGGAAAATATGGTGCCAAAGGAAAGTACTTGTAATCAAGTATCAGCAAATGAATGCTTATATATTTATTACCCTAGAATAAATTGGCATTCTAGGTCTTTTGTGGATACACTACACCAGAATCTGCACAGCAAACTCTGAAAAACACTTTCTCAATTTATTTGTTTTTAACTTTTCTTTCCATTGTTTGTGTTAAAAATTTAGTTCCATAGGTTCACAGACTTTACCTGTTTCTATCATTGCTAAATATCTAGTGTATAGAATATTGCTAACACTTTATAGGTGCTCAATAGATATCCATGGACTAAGTAAAGAACTGTCCCTGGATAGAGAATAATATGGTTTCCTAAGCCCTGAAGAGGGTGAATCCCAGAATGGTATGATTTCTGGGGATTGGGTGATGGTCCATGAAGGCTACCTAAAAGAGAAGACTCCATAATCAATTTGTGCTTTAAAAAAATCCTGAAGTGTCTGTTAATGCATATATGTTTTGTGTATATATAACCGTGCATGTATATATCACTTGTACAAATACACAAATAGAAATGCATATACCTATATGAAGCATAAACTCTGACATCCCTTAGATTGTAAGAGTCTGCACATTAACACATGCTTTTTTTGCTGCCCTTTGAAATTCTGAGACTATCATGAAATATCAGAGGAAGAAGCCCAGGCTAGTCTATTGGGTAACAAGGAACCACGAGGAGCAGAAATGTGTTGTCCCAGCATACCTCCCTATTCCATCAGGCCGCCACGAGCCAACACATGAATAAGGCCATCCTAGAACATGGAGTAATGAGGTGACTCATCAGCTGGCAACAGATGCATGGGAGAACCCAACAGAGATCAGCTGAGCAGCCTCAGAAGAAACACATAGCTGAGCCACCGAATGACGGGCTAGATAAAATGATTTTACTTTAAGCCACTAAATTTGTATTAGTTTATCATGCAAGGAATTCTGGCTCATGCACTCTTGATGCGTTTACACTTTGTAAACAAAGTAGTCTGGGGTAGCACTTTTTTTTAGAAAGGTTAAATTATGATGGGGTGGTGTGAGGCTAAAATATTGCATGAATATCAAATTAGACTTACTAATATGCCAGAGTGCAGTGCAGAATGATCAGTAATCATTTTATGGTTTTGTAAATATGTACTCAAAAACATTTTCTTTCTCACTCTCCTGCATTAAAAGAACAGTTTTGTAGCATTCTTATAGTCCATTAGGTTTAAATTACTGCGTGCATTTTTTTATAAGTTCCTCAGTGAGCACTCATACTGTGTTCTTCATTTTTTCAGGGTTGTTTGAGCTCTATGCCAATTTTTTGGTTTCTTTTACTAAATGTATTTTTGCCAAACAAATGGCTTTATCTTATTTCTTGTGAAGACACTCACTTGTGCGTACACATATTATTTAGTTATTTTATAACACTTTAGTAAATGTAAATATACACACATATACACTACCATTTATTTTTGTTTTATTTTTATTGACCTACAACATTAGTTTAAGTTGTAAAAGGTAATGATTCAATATTTGCATATATTGTGAAATGATCACCACAATAAGCCTAAATTCCATCACCATACATAATTACAAATATTTTTTCTTGTGATGAGAATTTTTAATATCTACACACTTAGCACTTTCAGATATACAATACAGTGTTATTAACTATAGTCACCATGCTTCACATTATACATCCAGGTCTCATTTACTTTGTATCCAGAAGTTTGTATCTTTGACTACCACCACTCACTTCACCTCCTCTCTTCTGTGATATGCTCCCTGTATCTATGAGTTCTGTTTTGTTTTTATAAGTGAGATAATATGGTATTTGTCTTTGTCCAGCTGACTTATTTCACTTAGCATAATGTCTACAAGATCCATCCATGTTGTTATAAAAGGCAAGATTTCCTTCTTTTTTATGGCTGAATACTATTCCTTTTTGTATATATACCATATTTTCTTTACCATGTTTCCATTGGTGGACACTGAGGTTGAGTCCATGTCTTGGCTATTGTAAATAATACTGCAGCAAACATGGGGCGCATATATCGTTTCAAGTTAGCGTTTTCATTTCCTTCAGAAAAATACGGATTTATAATTTTCAAAGACATGAAATCCTAAGCTTTCAATATAGTGTAATTCTGAAACCTGCGTGATAGACATAATGATATTGTAAAAATTGCACTGCATGCAACTTTAACCCTCAGTAAAACAAGAGCAAAGGCTTCTTACTTTTGTTTTCTCTCACATTTTAAAAACAATTTTCATCAGAGTGATACACACATATGATAGCGTATCATTTGCACTTAGAAGAGTTTATCACAAGATAGTTTCTTGTCTAAAGTATTTAGTGAAATTATATCTAGCTGATATAAAATACAAATTCCAAATTCTGGGGCTTAACACATGAAATGTTTATTATTCTTTCAAACTGATGTGGATATTCCTACAAAGGCTTCTATGGTAGGCAGCCCTACTATAAGTGGTTCTTGCTGTAGATAGGAGAAAATGGAAAAAAAAAAAAAGGTAACTGAGGAGCTGTTCATGGGCTGAAGACTTACTTCTATTCGCTTCCCATTGGCCTGAACTAGTTGCATGGTACCAAGTAGAGGGATGAAGATTTGATCATTGTCTTTTGCATGCACAGGGTAAAAATGAGTAAGTTTCATGGAAAAATAACATAGATCGCTACAAAACCTTCCTTGTCTACGCAAGTTCAACTCCTCAAAGGGAAATTCTAATTCTTTTTTAACATACTCCACCCATTTTTCCATTTATCATTGTAAGAAAATTTGCACTGGCTCCTTCCTATAAAACATAAAAAATACGTTTATTCTACACACTTTTCTTCCCTCCTGAATATTATTTATTTATATCATTGAATCCTTTGATTCCTTTCAATCATTTAATCACTGATTATGGTCTCAATTTCAAAATCAACATAAAAATTTATATCTATTTTGATCAACTGCTAACAGAATCTCAGGCCTGGACCGAGAGTAATTTTTCCTCCCAACCTTCCCAGTTTCTAGCAATAATACTTTTAACACAGCATTTTCAAGATTTTAGAGTTATTTTATGTTCTGCCTTCAAAACTTACTTTTTAATTATATATCCCTAGATTGATTAAGAGTATGAACAACATATTTTTGCATTATTGTCACTAGAAAATTATGTTTAATTATGTGCCAATAATTTAAATCACTCCATAGTCACTCAAATATGACTATCCTTAGCTTCAAAAACAAATATTTTGATTTGATTTTATAGTTCATATTTTTATCTCTCCACCACATCTTTTCTTTTTTCTTTTGGCTGTAACTTTTATATATAAACATTATTTTTTACTGGAGCTTCTGAATACTCTTCTTAATTTTTGATTTTGTGCCTTTATCACCACCATCTTTTTCTCAGCTTTAAATCATACTTAATATTTTTTCCTGATCCCTTATTTCTTAGAAATATCCCTTCTGTATGCTTTTGAAAAGAAACTCACAAGACTACGGCAAGACTTTATATATAGAGTCTTCATTCCTGGGCCCTACCTTCTATATTGCCACGTGTCAGCCACCTGTGCCACTGAGATTTGGCTAGAGCATGAAAAAGTCATCAGAAGCAAATTTTCATTGTCTTTTATGCATGAAAACAACTTTTATGGACTCACTGTTGACTATTAATTTGACTGAAAAGAGATTTTTAGATAATGATCCCGAAGTGTCTTTCCCTCAGAAATTTGACAGCAAGACTTCAGTAACTGTGATGTCAAGTATTCCCTGATGCTTTTTCGATTCTCATTATTGGAAAATATATCTTTTTTCTCTCTCTCTTCTGCCTTAAGGAATTTCTCTATGTCTTTTGTGTTTTGCAATTCTACAGATATGTGTACAGATATGAGTACTTTTTTTTTCATTTATTCATTTTAAAATGAACTCTTTGGTGTCACCTAAGATCTCCAGTAAAGTTCTTTCTTTATTTGGTAGCTGACTCTCATCCATTTTTTCTCTTCTTTTAATAGGTATTTTATTGCATAGATTGCTGTGGACAATGTGCTCAGCACTGAGTGCTCTCTTGTAAAGAGAACATCGGTTTTTATTGAGGTTATTACAACTCTACCATATAACCATGAAGTTCAGGGTAGTTAATTCCAGCCCCATCTTTATTTTTGTCTTTCAAATTTACATGTAATTTTCTTTGTCATCCTATTTAATTCAGGGTTGGAAGTATGGCACAATTTAGGACAATGCATACCAAGAAAACATATGTGCTGAGGCCACGGCAAGATAATTAATTTGCAGGGCTATGGCCAAATGAAACATAGGGTCTCTTCTTCATAAAGCAAGGGGGAAAAGTGCTATGAAAGGTACCACAGTATAACACTTGTTTCTTTCTATCTTTGTTTCTTTCTTGATTTGTCATGTGTTTTTATTTGCTATTTACTTGTCATGCTTCGTCTGTCATTGGACACTCAGGATACTTGCAGGGTGAGTACAGACTCTAACAGGTACCCTATTGACCTACAGAAAGACTCTGGTCCTGCAGCACACCAGCTGCCTGTCCTGCATCCTGCCAGACAGCAGACTATGGGCAGTGCCCCCTCCTTGGATAAAGAAATCAGCCTCCCGTTTCCACTCTCCACACTCTCAACCAATAGCAGGTAGGTGATTCTCATGGTTTTGCCAAGTCCACTCCAGGGGGTTCTCAGTACCTACATGAAAGGTGGGCAAAAGAATCACCAGCTCCAATGCGCCATGGGCCGCCAGGCTAAGGCCAGAAAATCTGCCACTGTGTCTTTCTCTGAAGCATGCTTGCAGGTTGTTGAAGTTGGCTCTGGCTAGGGCTTCTGGAAAACTAGCTTTCTTCCCATTCTGCTGAATCTACTTGGAAAGATACTCCCTTATCTGGATAGTAATGTATAGATGTGACATGAGAAATGGCTGTTGCAGCCAGAGAAGGCAGCCAGAGGATAAAGGTCACAAGAGGAGCACAAACATAGACAATCACAGAAAAAAATGTTGAGCTTTTCCCACAGAACTTCCATTACTTATCTCATCTTTGGACATTTCAGATATAGGCAAATACATTCTTAAAATAATTTAAGTGAGATTTCCTCCTATGCGATTGGAATAATCCAAAATGACACTTAAGTTTATATATTTCTTGAAATTTATGTCTATCTTTTCTTTCTTAGGCTTTATTTCAATATTTCTCTCTACATTTTTTTATGTTTTTAACACATAACATACAACTCTTTATTTTTAAAATATAAATTATGTTTTTAGTTTTTGAGGTTTCTTTTTTGTAATTTTTATTTTTCTATGGCATCTAATATTTAAGGAATGCATTTTAATTGATTTAATTTAAGCTTAGCTTATTGTAAAACTGTCATTTTTCTATACAATCTCTATTTCTCTTGGTTCAGATATTCATTTATCTTATTGCTTCTTTTTCTTTTTTGTTTAGTTGTTATTGGTCTAAGCATGAAAACATTTAATTGTCCTTAACTCATAAATTAAGCCCAGGGATGGTACAGATGGAAGTTTTCTTCTTTGCTGTTGGGTAAGTAGATCTGCTACAGGCTAGACCACTCCTAAATAGAGGTGCCATGAGCTTTCCGGGGATCATCTTTGGAAAGCAATCAGTAGAACTCAGTTTAAGATGAGATGTGAATGCTTTTGGGTTATGGACAGTCCCTAATGACATTACAAAAGCTAATATATGAAAGCCTTATTTACAGGCACATTAGATTGTCTGGAGAGAGTGCAGGCTCCCTATTCTCTGTCTGTTCCCATTAGAGGGTATAGCACCATGGATTGGAGCAGACTTTCTTTTTTTAATTTATTTTAATTTAATTTAATTTTATTTTATTATTTATTATTTTTTATTATTTTTAATTTTTGGGAGAGACAGAGCACGAGTGGGGGATAGGCAGAGAGAAAGGGAGACACAGAATCTGAAGCAGGTTCCAGGCTCCAAGCTGTCAACCCAGAGCCCAATGCGGGGGTCGAACTCACAGATCATGGGATCATGACCTGAGCTGAAGCCGGATGTTCGACTGAGCCACCCAGGTACCCCGGGAGCAGACTTTCTAATAGAGGCTCTTGAGTTGATTCCTTTAGTTTCAACATGAATTTCACTACAACTCTCTCCTGCCTGCTGACTCTGAGCCCAGAATCTTTCTGAAGTCCCCTTAGGCCAACTTCTCTTTCTTTTTGTTGGACAACTTTGAACCATAGTCTAACTTTAATCATGTTTCTGTTTCATCTTCAATTCATTAATAAATTAATAAATCTGTATGATTTTAACACCTTCAACTATGACTTTTACATCTGTGTATATGTATAATATATATGGTAAAAGAAGTAAGTGAACTACAATATTGTTTTCTTCCCAATAAGGTCAATTATTGAGTCAATTATAAACATAAGAGTAACCTTGTGACAACAACTTGTAAACAATCTAAACACAGTCACAACTTGCATCGAAAGTGCACTTAATAATGTGTTAAGCTATATTATAAATTAGTATTGAATTATCTGGGGAAGTTTTCATGGATTTTAATCATCAATGCCCAGGGGATCACAAACAAAACTCTGGTTGGTAATCAGTCAAATTGCCACTGCCCAGAATACTGAACATAATTATGATAATGAAATGATATAGCAAGGTAGTCATTACTAGCAAAAAATCATGGTGAGTCTTCATTTAAAATGGAAGAAAAGAAAAATTTATCTAATCCTGTTAAATATGCCAGCCAGGAGAAACAGAACAATAGAATTAATAATGTGTTCTCTGATAATACAAGAGCAAGCTGAATGATAAATCAGATAGAATGGCCGATAGTGAACCTGAAAACATTAGAACTGATACCAATAAAACTAAGAAGAGTGTTCATGAAAGGCAAACAAATGCAAAAAGTAAAAATAATAATGGATGCAATAATGGTGATTTAGGTAATGCTGAGAGCCTTTAAGAGAAATGAAGGAATAATGAATGCCTTAAGTTTGTTCAAAGTGAGTATGAGCCAAATTAGAAAAAAAAATTAAAAAATCAGTATCTCATTATATATTGTGTTTATATTATATATTGTGAATTAAAGTCTGAAAGATGTTAAAGTTTTACAGTAACAGCAACTATAACAACTGCAGTGTATGCAATAAAAATATTACATACCAGTGTACACTGAAGCCAAAATTATATAAGCATAAATATAATAGCCCAATTTCAGGAACTGGTTCACTATATTTATCTTACTTTATCCTGGTTCATTACCCTTCTTTTCAGGTTTTTGTTTTGAAACAAACATTCTGAGAACCTATCCCTATTCCTATTTTTATACCTAGCCAAGACATTCACTACAATGCAGAAAATAGGGGTCTGCCTTCTTCAGCCCAGACCATCACAACCTGACCTAGTCTCAGGAGACAAAGACTTTAACAAACATCTGATCAAAGAAGATATACAGATGGCAAATAAGCATATGAAAAGGTGCTCCACATCATATTTCACTGGGGAAATGCAAATTTAAACAAGAGATGCCACTATATACTTATGAGAACTGCCCAAATCCAGAACATTGATGACACTCAATGCTGGAGAGGATGTGGATACCAGATATTCTCACTCATTACCTGCTGATGGAAGGTCAAATGCACACCTAATTTGGACAAAAGTTTGGCAGGTTCTCCCCACGCCCCATCCTGCCTCAACCTAAACATACTGTTACCACATGACCCAGCAATTTCACTTTTTTGAAGTTTACACACAGACGCTAAAAACTTATTTCCACACAAAAACTTGCACATAGAAGTTTATAGCAGCAGCTTTATTCACAATTGCCAAAACTGGAAAGCAACCAAGATATTCTTCAGGAGTTGAATGAATAAATAATCTCTGATACGTCCAGACAATGGAATATTATTCATTACTATAAAGAAGGAAGCTATCAAAAGCCATTAAAAGACATGGAGGAAACATAAATGCATATTGCTAGGTGAAAAGATCAAATCTGAAAAGGCTACATACACATAATATGATTCCAGCTCCACGGCATTTTGGAAAAGGCAAAACTGAGGTTACAGTAAAAAGATCACTGGTTGCCAGAGGTTGCAGTAGAGGGAGGAATAAATGGGTGGAGCAAAGTTTCTTCCCTCCCTCTTCTGTGGAAGACACTGGCTAGCATGGGCTGGATTTGGATGTTTCCCTTCTCCCAGGTCAGTTTTGCTCTGAAAATACTTCAGCAGATTAGGCTCTGGTTAACTAGTTTCTCCTGCAGGCAGGCCTTGATAAGAATAGAGGGCCTGGAGCATTGCAAGATATGTCAAGCTCCTAGAGGTAAAACTCACAAAAGTGTGTCCCTCCCAACCCCATGACTTCATTCTAAGGGTTTAACAATTAGATTTGTCCATAATAAGGCTCCAGATATTTATTAATTACAATTCAGGTGTCTCTACCAAGCACTGGTTCCCATGTTTTTGGTGCTCATTAGAGCCTTCTTTAGTAAGACATGCCCCCCTATCCGTACACGACTCTCTGAAAATAAAAGAGATTTTGATGCCTCAAGGCGGGATTCTATTTTTTCTGGTAGAACAGTGACCAAAGCTCACAATCGTATTATACTGCCACTTTTTCATATTTCAATTACCAATCTAGTAATAGACACTTGAATTATCCCTGGCTTACAGGATTCTTCATAATATTTACACAGTCTTCTCTGATTTTGATATATTGGGTAAAATTGTAACCAGTGAGGGCCATAAAGTATTATCTACTGAACAATATACAAATTCAATGTATGCTTCTAAATGTTAATATGAGTGTTAGAAAGTGGAATATTTCCAATATCCAAGCATAGAATGAACAAAATGATCTGAAGAGAACATTTAATGACATGTCAGACTCCATAAATATCTGGTGGACTATAAGAGCCCTTTATTTTGGTTTATCAATAGAAGAATAGATTTTAATAATTTTTAACCACGAATGATTTATATACTTAAATGTGGGGAGATTTATACTATTAAAAGTGACATTGCTTTAGAAATAATAAAATACTAGGATCATTTCCAAAATCATTATATTTTATAGAGGAAATGAGAATAGCATATTCTATATTCTACATGGTGTGTGTGTGTGTGTGTCTGTGTGTGTGTGTGTGTGTGTGTACACGCACATATGTATTTTAATTTAGTGAGGATATATACTAATGCACTGAAAAGTCACCAACCAAGTTTGGTGAAATATAAGTTTAATGTATAAAAAAGACTGTGCTTTTAGGATTTAGATGCTATACTAAGTCAAGTTGAAGCCATAAATCACACATATAAATATTTGATTTCTCCACTCCTACACATTTGGTTCTCAACATTACTGCAGAAAAAGGCAAAGCTATGCAGATTGGTGTCCGCATTTATAGTCATGGCTTAAACAATCATTTATATGATGCTGATGCCAAATCTATATCCTTAGAATATATCTTCACCCTGACCTCTAACTTGGAACATTTTAAAATAATTTACTTATTTGTTTCATAATATTATTTCCTTGATTGTGCCCTGGATATTTGTAACCTGGATGTGTCCTGGGTTTTACACACTCAACTGGTCCAAATCTAAACTTATGACAATCCTTGACAAATAGGTCCTCTTATACATATTCTATATTCTACCATTAGCATTACCCATTACCAGTGACCAAAAGAAACAGCCCGGAAGAAATCTAACGTTACATTTTCTACTCATTATTCACATTAAAGAAGACAAGAAGTATTTTTTATTCCAACTCCAAAATATCTCATAAGTGCATTAAATTCTTCATATGCATTGCATTTTGCCTGAGTTATGGTCTTCATTATTTCAGGTTCAGATTATTTAAAGAACTTCCTACCCAAACAATACAGATATATATTTATATCTATAAGATATTGATATATCTATAGATAAAGATATCTAGGCATCTAGATATAGGTATGTATATCCTAAAATTGAAACTGTTGAGGTAAAAGGAATTTGCATTTAAATTTTTGATAGCTATTGCCACATTGCTGTACATAAGCATTGTACCAATAATCCAATATTTGTTCCAATTCTTATGTTATTTTTTTGTATTGTTTATCATCCAATAGTGTTAATATATAGAAATAATGGTGAAACAGTCCTCCTTTTAGTATTAATTTTTACTATATACTACATTAAGTATTTTTCCAAAAGAATATGAAGTAATGGTAAAGTGGGCATATTTTCTTGTTCTTGAACAACAGTGTATTTCTCTAATTCTTTGATCTGAAGACAATTTGAGATAGACATTTGGTTTTGTTTACATAAATAAATGGAAAGTTTCATTCCTATTTTTTTGTTTAATGAAATTTCTGAAATAAAACATAATAGGCCAAAGTAGATTACTCTTGAAATACATTGAAGTAATCATACCATTGCCAGGAATGCTTTAATAATATTTTACTAAGGAATTGTTATTTTAAGGCAAACAAACAAACAAAATAACAAACAAAAAAACCATTTTGTTTTCTGCACTCCTCATACTCCTCAAATAATTCAATATAGGGGCATCTGGGTGGCTCAGTCAGTTAAGTGTCTGACTCTTGATTTCAGCACAGGGCATGATCTCATGGTTCATGAGTTCGAACCCCACATCCGACTCTGTGCTGATTGCGAGGGGCCTTCTTGGGATCCTCTCTCCCTCTCTCTCTGTCCTTCCCCTGCCTGAACTCTCTCTCTCTCTCTCTCTCTCTCTCTTTCTCAAAATAAATACATAAACTTTAATTTTTTTTATGTTCATTTATTTTTTTTGAGGGAGAAACAGAGACAGAGCGAGTGGAGGATGGGCAGAGAGAGACAAAGACACAGAATCTCAAGCAGATTCCAGGCTCCGAGCTGTCAGCACAGAGCCTGACATGGGGCTTGAATCCATGAGTGGTGAGATCATAGCCTGATTTGAAGTCCTTAACTGACTGAGCCAATCAGATGTCCCAAATCAATAAACTTTTAAATAATTCAATATAGCATGCCTTCATTTCTCATTTTCCATTAAATGATAGAACTATTCTAATCAGATTCTTCTCTAAATGGTACATGGGAGCAATGCAGATGTGCCCAGATGAAAATGCACTGGGTTGCATTACTAAACTTTGAATTTAGGAAATCAGATTTTTATAATGGGGAGCAAGCACACCTGCCCTTTGCTCAAGGCCATTGTAGTTTATTGAACCTTATTCTACATCAACAACCCTATACCATTTTCATACCAACAGAAATGAACTTTCCTAATACCATTTATTAACACAGAGTTTCTGCATTTGGGTTTTACAATGGCTCTTTTTTTTTTTTTTTTTTTCAAGTCAGGATCCAGAATCTTCCATTGTGTATTCTTGTTATGATTCTACATTCCTTTTTTTTTAATTTTTTAATGTTTTATTTATTTTTGAGAGAGAGAGAGAGAGAGAGAGAGAGCGTTAGCAGGGGAGGGTCAGAGAGAGAGGGAGGCACAGAATCTGAAGACAGTCTCCAGGCTCTGAGCTAGCTGTCAGCACAGAGCCTGAAGCAGGGCTCAAACCCATGAACCGCGAGCTCATGACCTGAGCCGAAACCAGACACTCAACCGACTGAGCCACCCAGGCGCCCCTGATTCTACATTTCTTTTAAACAAAAATGGCAGCCATCACTCTTTTTTGGTTTCAATGACTTGTATTTTTTAAAGCAATCTGGCAAGTTTCCATAGAAGTTAAATATTCTTGATTTATCTATTTCCTTGTAGTATCATTTAATTGTGTCCAAAGAGGAAGATAACTCTAAATTGTAATTGGAGTCAGGTTAAATATTTTTGGCAAGAATTCTTCAGAGTCTAACTTAATGTTACATTCCATTAGGCAGCACCCATTATAGGTAGTCTAACTTTTAGTGATGCTAATTTTAATCATTTAATGTGATGACTGTCAGCTTTCTCCATTGTAAAAACATGTCCCGTTTTCAATTTCAAAGTAATATAAGGATTAATAAAGCATTACTTTTCTACCAATGCTAACATTTATTGATGATTTTGCCCGAATCTATTATTTCGTTAAAGATACCAAAATGGTGATTTTTAGTACTATAGTTTTTTTTTAATTAATCGACAGCCTTGTACTAGAAAAGTCATTAAATGTGAATGAACAACAGTTTTTCTTTAAATTTTGGGTCAAACATTTATTTCATCAATGACTTGTTTCTCATAAGAAGTGGACATAATAGTACCTACAATGGTAGAAATATTTTTAATATCTTGACTATTCCAGTGGACAATCAATATTTAGTTGTATGCACACACTCTTCAACATTCAGGTAGTGGGATGCCCTTAAACCAGTTTTGGTGTCAGATAAAAAATATATATATTATTTAACGTGTACTTCCTTGATCTCTAAAACAAGATGTCCTAATATCAGAGTTCTTTTCCAAATCTTCAAAGTCTCTGATCCTTTACTTACATGAAAATCTAGGTGAACTGTTGTTTCTGAGTCTTCTTTGTGTGTTTATTTATTTATTTATTTATTTACTTACTTATTATTTTGAGAGAGAGAGAGAGTGCAAGCAGAGGAAAGAGACAGATGGAGAGAGAGAGAGAAAATATTAAGCATGTTCCATGCTCAGCACAGAACCCAAGAGAGTGAGAGAGAGAGCATGAGCAGGGGAGGGCAGAGAGAAAGGGAGACACAGAATCCGAAGCAGGCTTCAGGCTCTGAGCTTGTCTGCACAGAGTCTGATGTGGGGCTCGAACTCACAAACTATGAGATCATAACCTGAGCTGAAGTCAGACGTTCAACCAACTGATCCACACAGGCATCCCAGGAAATATATTTTTAAGATTCATGATTAAAATTTGATGTTGCAAGCCAAATTTAACCCATGAAAACATTCTAAAAACTTTATATTTTTATTGGTTTATTGTTGGAGGAGGTAATAGAAAGTATGTGACTATTGGTTGGCCCTTGATCTGGACCTGGGAAATCAGAAGCTCCTCACCACATCTTGGTATAAAGATAAACATATAATCAATTTAAAGAACCAAAACTGGAAATTAACTATAGGATTATGATACTCAAAATTCCTTGAGAATTTATATGCTGACTTTATGTTTAGTCATTAAATACCTCTGAGATAGATTACAGGGCTTTGCATACACTTTTGTATCTAGACCATAAAAAGGTCTAGAACTCAGTGCTTTAGAAATGACACTTCAAACTTTTGGATACACCACTCAGTGTTTGGGTAGGCTTTCTAAACACACATTATTAAATATGAAGAAACAAAGAGGTATGACAACTATAGCTAAAACCAGTGCTTATCTTACTAAAAAAGTATAAGTAGCTCCAAATTCCAAGATGTGTTTCTTAATTTTAATTTATGACTCAATTACTTAACAATTGCAAAGAAAATTACTACTAGGAGAAAAATCACATATATGCTAAGTTTTGTATGGTAATAAGATATAATATATATATCCATTATCATGGATTAAAAAACATAGTATTAATTTTGTACACTCAGGGATACTATATATTGCTTTGCATTGCCAAAATAAGAATAAGCTTTCTGATTCTATATAAATTAAAAAAGTTCATCTTATTTTTCATTGTGAGAAATATATGTATACATACATATATACATATATTTCTCACATTGAAAGGTAAGATATATATATCTTATAAAAATATATATCTTATGAAAGGTATGATATATATGTATATATATATATATTATAGTAACCAATATGTACAATCTGTGTACTATCCCTTTAGAATAAAAAAGCATTGTAACCATGATCAGTGTCTCTGAGTAAACTATTCATGAAGTTCCAGATCTGAACTATTTTTCTCCCTCTGGCATTAAACGAATCTAATTACCTATTACAAATGGCTGGAATGATTATCTGTAACTTCATTGATTGAATCACTCCTGTTGGTTGATGATTAATCAATGTGCATGTTTAGATTGCCTCTGCCTATTTACTTCAATCAAAGAATTAATGATTTTAGAAAGAATGGATTGACTATATTTAAATTCATGATAGTAACTAGTAACTAACTGGGTGTTTTAAATTGAAAAACTGCTTGATTAAATTCACTTGTTTTTTGCTGTCTAAGTTCATTTGTGATGTATGTAGTTTTAACTGTAGGGGGACAAAGAGGAGGCAAAACATGTTTGAGATTTTTTTTTTAATTTGAGAGAGAGAGAGAGAATGCAAGTGGGGGAGAAGGGCAGAGGGAGAGAGAGAGAGTGGTTTTTTCCTTTTTTAGGTATTAACATTTAATGTTTCATTATTTATTTTGAGAGAGAGAGAGAGAGAGAGAGAGAGAGAGAGAGAGAACACACTGGGGAGGAACAGAGAGAGTGGGGGAGAGTGGGAATTCCAAGCAGGCTCCAAGGTGTCAGTGGAGAGCCTAGCATAGAGCTCAATCCCAGACTCTGGGATTATGACCTGAGCCAAAATCAAGAGTGGGACGCGTCCCACCCAGGTGCCTCAAGAATAATTTTTAATAAATATGTTCAACATAGGAAGAGGAACACAATGCATTAGTAAACTGTGACAAAAATTGAAATAAAATTTAGTGATAAAAGAAATTATTTAGCACGTAATAACAGTGGCTTTGCATTTGCTATTGTAATTGCCTTTTGTCCTTCTAATTTGCCTATTTAGATCTCTGCTTACATGACACATTCTTAGAGAGGATGTACTATCTAAAACATACTTTCCTAAAATTCATCATATATAACATAGTTTTATTTTTCTGCTGTTTTTCTTCATAATAGCTATCACTACTTGTTTATGTTTTTATTTGTTCATTAGCTCTTTTCCAGAGAAGAAAGACTTCACTTCCAAGAAAGCAAGGTCTTGGTCAATTTTATTTATTACTCTATTCTGAATGGGAGACATATAAGTGTTCTTTAAATCTTTGGCATAAAAACAAAACAAAACAACAACAACAACAACAACAAAAACTTGAATCTTTGTCTCTTCCACCCGACTAGACTGTCCGCTGCATTTGGCAGGGAACAATCGCTTTGTTGAGTTCTCACAGTGCACCTGGCACTTAGTAGGAACTCGATAAAAGAATGTTGATGGAAGGAGCAAATGACTACACAAATGGATACATTAAATTCCCCATTCTAACGCCTACAGACTAAGATCAGAATTCCTGGGAGAGATAATAACAAGTGAAACCCAGAAAGATGTGTTTCACTGAAGAGTTTCTGTGAATCATTAGACTCCCAGGGTCACTGCTGGGGGATGATGAAACCATTGTGAATGGCAGCATACCACAAAGACACGGAGACCCAGGGAAACAGGTTCTGCACGGATCTGCACTGGCACTGTTGGCAATTCTGTAGGCATTAACGTAGCAACATGCTGCAGCCGCTGCCAGCAGTAAAGATGTATGCTCTGCAGTAATATAACCACAGGGAATAGCAGCCAGAACCGAAAGAGAAATAAAAATAGGAAAATAGCAGATGCAGAAAGTTGGTGCTGACAATGGTGATTGTGAACATATAAAAGACACCCTCAGGCAGCAATGTTGGATAGAAATGCTTAAGGAGCCCTCTAAGTCTCCAATCTCAGACATTGACAAAAACGGGAGAAATAACATTTGCCACTGTGCCAGTGAGAGTATAATTTTTTCTCCCTAGGCTACTAATAGCAGAGCAAACACAGGTGACACAGATATATCAGAAGACAGTTACATTCAAGGAGTCTAGGGTGCATAACATGTAATCCTTGGAGATTCTCTCAGTGCCTTTTAAGGACTAGTTGAAAACAAAAGTACAGATATTCAATGCAAGAGCTCCTCCATGAAAAAAAATTCCATAAATGAGGTCATGAGCAATTATTTTTCACCGAGGATCTGTACACAGCCTATTAATACCTGCAATGGAGATTTTCAGAAAGAATGCTAATGCTTGCTCTAAATACTGTTTATTTTTAAAATTTAAAATTCTTAATGTTTATTTTTGAGAGAGAGAGAGACACAGAGTGAGTGGGGGAGGGGCAGAGAGAGAGGGAGACACAGAATCCTGAGCAGCTCTGAGCTGTCAGAGCCAGATGTGGGGCTTGAACTCACAAGTGGTGAGATCAGACCTGAGCCAAAGTCGAATGCTTAACTGACTGAGCCACCCAGGTGCCCCACTAAATATTGGGTTTGAACATAGAAATAGGAAATTTGGCAATTTCACATCAAAATAATTTTTTAATTATAGGTGTTTTCTGGTTATCCAGAAGGCACACTAACCTCTCCAGAAAAGGTGGCAGTGAAAGGTGCAAAGGCGGCTTCTTGGAAAATGTAATGTTAAAGCTGAAACCTGAAGGATGAGCAAGAGTTAGTCAAGAAAAAAGGAGGTGATTGTGAGTGCCCCAATATGCACTGTTATGTGCTTGAATTAGAGCAGGACACAAAGGAGGAATTGATTAGAGAGTGCAGGACACAAAGGAGGAATGGAAATTTCTACGCATTTTGAACTGTAGGTGGTCAGGTCTAGGGGTAGAAGATTGAAGAAGGAGATAACATAAAGGTTTATTTTTGGCATGAAAATTTATACAAATCATGCTTTCCTCCATTGATACCTGTCATAAATTTCTATAGCATTGGCAATGGATAATACTATTTTCCAGGACACAAACTCATTAGGAGAGACACTGGTTGATATCTCTTTTTTTAAATCTTGATTAATGTCATTGTAATAGAACCGCTGAATTCCAAAATCTTACATTCTTCTATTCAACTTTCAGAAACCAGCTTCATATTTTTTCCAGTTGTACCCTACTTCTACCTCACTCATTATGTTCATTTTTGTTTACCCTGAAATTCATGACTGATCATCTCATCTACAAAACCCTTGACTCTGCTTCAATGGTTTTATAGCCTTTAAAAACCCATAACTAGAATCAATCTATTGCCTGTCTTTTGCTATAGTGTTTTCATGAACACTTAATGATATTAGCCAAAAATCTCATAACCATATGAATAATTGATTCTACAAATTATGTGTTCTAGTATTTGTTGGAAAATCAATATGGCTTCTGAAAGACTTTATTTTCCTCATTTAGTTTTTTATTCTACCCCCATAAAAGGATCATGGTCAGCTATGTTGGCCATTATACAAGTTCTTTTTTGATCTGGCAACAGTCAGCTAGCTCAACCTCATCTTTCAAAGCTGACTTAACATTCCAGAACTCCACTTCATAATCCAGAAATAGCAGTTTATTTGAGATTTTGCAAACACATTATATTCTATTCACACCTTTGCACATTTTTTCATATTACCCATGTCTGAAATGTTTTCATGCTGTGTCTTCTTCCATTGAGAAATCCACATAATCAATTCAAATATAATTCTGTAATCAACTCTTCTAGGTAGCATTTGCTGAATATCTGCCAAGTTCCCAATTATACCTGCCTTGAATGCCAATAACACTCTCTACGCATTTTGTACGTGCCTCTATGAAAATCCTCAGAGGTAGTATTGAAATGCTATGTGGATTTTCTAAAAACAACAACAAAAATAAAGGATGGAAACTATGCTGTATTATTTTTTAAATGCATAGACCACAAAATAATAAGTGATATAGAGTCATTGAAATGAAATAAAGGAGATATCTTGTGAATGTGTTTCCCTGGATGATCATAGTTTGCTTTTCCTCTGTAGAGATCCAGGGTGGGTAAATGACTAGAAACATAACACTTGGGTTTGGACCAAAATGAAAAATCAAATACCAGATTTATTCTCCCCATAGAAACATTAAAGCAATGGGAAAAATATGTGGGGGAAAAAAGTTTTTTAAGATGCTAGAGCTCAGATGATTAAAAATGATCCTGCAGAGAAAGGAAAAAATGAGGTGAGCCACATGACTGTCCCAGAAGAGTACCCTGGTATGGTTTTCAGATCATGGTGAAAAAGAAAGAAAACAGAAGAAATGAGACACTGGGTTTAGGAGAAAAATCTAAGACTCCAGGAAGACCAAGATGACTAAGTTCAGAAAACCAAGAACATCAGAGAAAAGAAGCACACACGGAGAACTCTGAAGTTCTCCTGCGTATTCAGCTGTGTACTGGTTGGGGGTATTCAGGGGTAGAGTATTTGACTGCAGCTGTGTACTGGTCAGCATATATATGTAAGAACATTAGTTGAGACTGCCAAAACAGCCATCTTGAAAGGATTGGAGGTGAGAGTGTCCAATGTTTGCATGTGGCCAGGAGTAGTGTACGTTTCCACTAGACATGAGAAAACCTCAAGATATTGGAAAGACCGTAAAAAAAGTTGACTCAATATTGAGCTATAATTAGCCCTCTTCTGAAAATGACCCCATTCCTCCCTAACCAATCATAAAAAAACAAGGTGCCAAAAGATACAGCTTTTGCAAATAACTAAATCATTTCACGGAATAAAGGTCAAGAATATTGATAGGACACATAAATTATCAGGTGTGGAAATAAAAAAAAGAAATATAAACCATTATGGCAAGAAAATTTAACTATTGGAAACTGACAGAATTGATACAAATATTTAAATTAGAAGAAAAAGACATTATACAATTAACCTGCTACATTTCAAATGTTCAAAAAGTAAGTAGAGTTATGAAAGATATATATATGTATATTAATGTTTATTTGAGAGAGAAAGAGAGAGAGAGATATCAGGGTAGGGGCAGAGAGAAGCAGGATCCGTTTTGTCAGCAGAGATCCCAAAACGGGACTTGATCTCAGGAACCACAAGATCACGACTGGAGCAGAAGTAGGATGCTTAACCAATTGAGCCATGCAGGAGTCCTAAAAGATTTATTGTTTTAAAAAGTTAATAATATATCTAGATGTATAAATTATAATGTGTGAAATTAAAAAAAAACACTAGGTGAGATTAACAGCAGACTAGACATCAGAGAAGAAAAGATTAGTGAATTTAAAGTGAAAAATAGAAACTCTTAAAACAGAAACAGTAAAAAGTAACAAAAAAAGAAAGGAAGGGACACTGCTGAGCTGTAGGACAACTTAAAGAATTTCAGTGTAATTGAAGCTTAAATTCTTGAAAGAGAAAAGAGATGGTGGATGACAGTAAAAATATGTGGAAAATCATGGGCCAGGTGTTTCTACATTTGATGAGAACCATATTTAAATGTTCATTAAACATTAATAAAAGAAACATGAAGAAAACTATACTAAATCACATTCTAAGTAACTTGCTCCAAATCAGTGATAAAGAAAAAAAAATGTTAAAAGCAACCAGGGAAACAAAGATTTGTTTTATGTAGATGAACAGATAGAAGGTTGACGGCAGGATTATTCATTGGAATCATGCAGGTGAAAGGGCAGAAGTATAACACCTTTAAAACACTAAAAAAAACACACAATTGTTTTCGAAGATTTCAATATATCTCCAATAACTGATAGAGCAGATAAACCAAAAATCAGTAATGTCATAGAAGACTTCAGTAACACTTTCATCATTGACCATTTATGGAACAACCTACCCAATGAGAGAATATACATTTTTTTTCAAGCACATAGGGAATATTTACCAAGACAGAACATAATCTGGACTAAAAAAGTCTCAACAAATATAAAATGATTGGAGTCATATAAATATGGCCCCTGCCTATTGAAGAATTTTCTTAGAAATGAATAATATTTTGGCTATATATAAAAAATGTATGACAACTAATGAGTACACCTGTAGGTTACCTAATACCAAAGAAAAAACTAAAAGGAAAAATAAAGTATTTTAAAGCTGAATGAAAATAAAAACACATCAACTAAAAATTTTGAGTATACAGCTAAAACAGTACTTATGAATTTCATGGTACCAAACACCTATAAGATTAACCTATAATTTATGACCTCAGTTACAATGTTAAAAAGAAAATAAATATGAAATAATATACAAAATAAACTAATAAAATAAATAATAAAGATAAGGGCATAAATCACCGAAATAGAAAAAAACAATGGAGAAAATAAATGATGTCAAATATGGTATTTTGAAAATATTAATAATGGTTATCTTCTAATCAGACTCATCTGGACAAATGAGTTTATTTTGATGCCAATAACTGGTAAGAAACAAGGTCACTGGAGTTTCTGCAGAGAGTATTAAGATCATTTAGAAATACCCTTATGACAATAAATTCAGAAACTTACATGAAATAGACAAATTCCTTGAAAGAAACATAGTATCAAATTCCAAAGAATTACAAAAGAAATTGATAATGTTATAGCCAATTTGATATATTTGACTTAAACTTTCCCATAATGGAAACCCCAGCCTCAGATGGCTATATTTAAGACAACTACCAATTTTTCAGCAATAAATTATATGAGTTGATCAACATATCTTCCATAAAATTGAGAAGAAAGCAAAATTTTACAGCTCACATGATGAAGCCAACAAAACTAGACAAATTACAAGGAAAAAATCCACAGACCAATATATCTTATGATGCAAAAAAATTCAAAAATATATTAGCAAATAAGCATCAACAACAAACATAAATTATGTTATATCATGACCAATTATCATGACCAGTTAGAAATGCAAGTTCAGTTCAGCTTTCAAAAACCAATCAATGCAATCCATCATATCTTCAATTTAAGGGAGGAAAAATCGAGACATCTAGATTGGACAGGGAGAGGTAAAACTGATTTTATTTGTAAATAAAGAGCTTCATGAACAATTTGTATGCAGAATATAAAAATAAATCTCAAAACTCAATAGTCAGAAAAAAAGAAAATGGAAACATATTTGAATAGACTCTTTGCCAAAGATGAAATAAACGCATGAAAAGAAATCCATCATGATTAATCATCAGGAAAATGCAAATTAAAATCTCCTTGAGATGATATTGCACATTTATTTTAATGGCTTAAATTAAAATGACTGACCATACCACGTGTTGTATAGGATGTTCAGGAACTGAATTCGAACTTGAGTTCAAGTCTTCAATTTTTAAATAAACCAAATGAGGGCTCTATTTTACTCTTTTGCAAAATATAAATAGTTATATTTTCTCCATGGGGATATTTTGAAAATACACAATATTATCTGATTAAAACACTTGACAGGGAGAATGAGTTGCAGTGTTTTTTGTTTTTGTTTTTTTGTTTAATTTTGTTTCGTTTTCTGTAAGTAAACATTATTATTATACTATTATCCCACTCTACCCACACAGTCTAGTATGTAAATATCAGTACATCTGCCCGCTTTCTCTGGATTTTTTCCCCATTCCATTGAGTAGAACAAAATAAAAGAGTGGTTAAAATAAATATTAGAAAAAGATAACATGCAATTTTGTGTACTAGTTATACAACAAAACATGGGTATCAATTAAATATAATGAAAATATAATGATAAAAACTTAAATTGCTTAGTAGTAACTATGTACAATTTCCCATAATAAATACTTTCTTCCATGGTTTGATGTATTTTTCCCAAGGACACTATATTATTAGTTGTATAATTACCCATGTTTGATGATGAGGACACTGTGGCTCACACATACAGCTGATTTAAAGTCCAAGGTCTTTAACAATTGTATAAAATAGTCTAAATACCTGATTAGAGTGGCCAGGTAAAATAAATTATAGTAAATTCATAAAATGGAATACAAAACAGGCATTGAAATTCTAATAATATCAGTAATGATTCTTTACTGATTATCTGCCACTTGAAAGTGTTTTATGGTAAGTTTAGTTTTATAACCATTCTTGTGATAATCATCAGTGGATTCACAGGGAAATAGATATTAAGTACTGGGTTTTAAGTAATAAATTCAGCACATAACCAAGGCATATGAAATAAATTAATCATTCCCTAGTGAGAATAAATTTTTGCTTACATATATATTTTTCTTAAAATATTTGCCAAAATATACCATTGTTTCTAAGTAGTGGAATTATAATTTATGTCTTATGACTTCTATTGAACTGATTGTGATGATCATGTATAACATTTTAAAGTTATACACGAGACAGTGTAAACTATTTATATTTTGGAAAGATAATGTTGTTACTATAAACATGGTTATACTTTTACTACATACTCCACTCAGCATTGTGTCTAGCACAGTGTAAGTACTTAATAAATATTGTATGAATGAAAAATATAACATCATAGTGGGTGAACACTTTTCCCATTATGGTGTTGAATAATAGAACTGAAAAATTCAAAATTTGTATAGAAAACATAAAAGAACATGAGAAATGACTTCAGTTCCATTAGTGAATTTGTTTGTTCTGCATGTTATTTAAAAGTGATATGTAAACTATATCACAGTGAGCCTTTTCAAAGTAGACAAAGCTCTAGACTCAGTTGTAGATACTATTGAACTTTGAGAGACCTCCTCATATGCTTTGCTGTTAAAAGGAAAAATCTAAGTTTTTTGTGTGTGTGTTTTTTGTGTTTTGTGTTTTGTGTGTGTGTGTGTGTTTCTTCTGATCAGTAAAGCTCAATCCCACCTCAGTTCTTATTTCCTGGCTCACTATTTAAATCAAATTCTAAATGTGTGCCAAATGAGAAGACTAGGAGTTTATGATAATTCACAGATCTATCCTACAGAGTTCTTTTCTTGTAGCAGATACGAAGTCTTGCTAACTAAAGAAAAAGCAAATAATTAAAGTAAAAGAACAACAAAACAGAGCAAAAACTTATTAAATTGATCCTGGGTGACTCATAAAAATGAGTTAGTAGAAAAATCAACCAGAACTTTAGGAAGACCAAAATCAGGAAAGTGCCCAAAGTTTCAATTGCAGAAATAATTTTGAAAAATGTTCTGAGTGCTATAATAAATTTGATTCAGGAAAAATTAATGAAAGAGCTAAATAATGAGACTAGAAGAGTACAAAATAATAATAATAAACAAAAATAAAAGCAATCCTTAATAAAGGCAAACCCAGTAACATTCATTATATGATGACAAAGCAGTAGTTTATGTACCTGATTTTGCTCAGCACAGATGATCTTTGCTCAGCATCTCAGTAGCACTAGATTCTTTGACAAATGAAACAACTGAAACTTTCAATCAAGAAAGGACTATCCTTTTGGTATAAATTCTTTCATTGACATCTTGGCAGTCATTCTCCACTAACATGAAGTAAGAAGTGTAACTATACAGAAAATATCCCAACTAATTATCTAATTTATATCCAAATAGCTCTTAATTTGACATCTTTGTGATCTTCTGGTGAATGATTCCTTAGAAATATCTGATCATCTAGCCAGAAAGTTATGTACTGGATAACTTTGCTTCATAAAAAAAATAACTACATAAGTGCATGCTCTGTGTGTAAATACTGACACAGTTTATCTATCTGTCTATCTATCTATATCTACCTATCTTTATAGTAAGTCAAATTCTGTCAACCATGCAAATGTTTTTGTTTTTCTTTTTCACCCCTGAACTCGATGTTCCATCACTAAGTAAGGTTGAAAAAACATGAGAGGAGACTTTAAGAGGTTGACTTTAAGCTGAAGCTGTCCTATCACACAAAACCTTTATAAAATAGGATGATAATGCTTTTTTTTTTCTCCTGGTTTTCTTGCTTTGTTTTGTTTTTAACACTTCTAGGAACTTGGTAGTAAATTCTACACAGGAACATAAATGAGAGTTTAAGAAATCCAACCAGTAGCCATATGATTACGGGAGACAGTTGGGATGTGAAAACAATATACACATGTAATTTTCTGGTGCCTTTAGTGATTATTCAGGCCTCATACTATTGACTAGAATTCTCTCAAGATGCATGAGTAACTATTTTAGGAATCATGAATCCCTGACCATGGAACAATTAGTGTCTTTTAACTTAGCTACTAATCAGAAACTGGGTGCTATCTGATGCATACACAGCAGCATTCCATCTTTAAATAGAAATGGTATATACAAATTGGATCCAAAAAGGTTTGAAAAGATGCAAATAAATTACATGAGCAGGTGGCTCAGACCACCATAATACCCACTCCTGCTGTTTTGCCACATCTCCCTCACAACACTGGTATGGCCTCATGGGGTGTCCACTATGACTATCAACAGAAGGGGGATGGGGAATGTGGGACAGGTTTGCAGCTAAGTCCCTATCGTGAACTGGCATTATCTAGAAGTGGATGCCTGCTGAAAAATAGTCCTATGCCAGGTCGATTATGAAAAATAACGTTGAAAATAAAATGTCAGAACTTTAACCAAAATACATGGTTTGCACTTTGTTAAGAAGGAAAGGAGGCCAGGGCCAAAGGTCTTGGGCAATGATTCATGGACAGTGTTAATGGGTTGACTGGCTAGTTAGGATCTTAAGAAGTCCAGATTAAAATATCGATGACCAGAGAATCTGGAGATGAGTCATTTGGATATACATCTCAGAACACACATAAAATATTACTTTTTTTCCACAAAGACTCCCATTTGAAGACATTCTCTGCCCAAATGTCTCACAGTAATCAGGTAGATAAGACATACCTTCCTGTGAATGCCATCTTTATTTAGTTAACCATGTTGTTCAATAGGCACAAGTTCAACATTGCCACAGTGGGACAACTGGAAAGCTTGGATGAACTCAACAAAATGCAGTCAACCTAGTCTTCTCTGCCACCACAGCAATAGCAAGCAACTGCATATTTATCTTGTTTATCAGAATCACTCATCCCAGCTAGTAATAACCTCATTTGTAAGCTTTCAGATCAACTTTAACAACTTGAATAATCATTTTTTTCATGGGACTCAATCAATTTAAGGAAACCCTAGCTTTTCTCACTGAGGTGTTAGTTTTGGGGAAGACATTCTATACAACTGGTCCCAGTAATTGTGGTAATGGAAGCAAAAATTCTGAAGCAATATGGGTTTGTGCTGATCAAGGAAATGTTTGCTGCCTCTGCTTTGAGTCCAGCCCGCATACAGAAGTAACCAATGAAGCCCCCACCTACCGGGGGCTTGATTATTATTATTTTTTAATGCAAGAGGCTATAATCTGTCCTCAAAAGGGTATTTACATAATCCGAATAAACATGTGCCTCTTCACAACATTTTTTTGGCAGCACCACAAGCTGTGAATTAGAGGTGCCCATTGAATCAACATCAGCCCAATGATATGATGCCTAGTGATAATTTTCTCTCTGTGGTAAGGGGAATAAGGTTTTCTTCAACTGAAGAAATGGAATGAATAGTTGCTGGGCAGCATAACTGGTGGACTTTTCTGGTTTTCTCTGTTTAACCCTTCGATCAACTCTTTACTTTTCAGACCCACGAAGGCTGTTTTAATGGGCGTGCTTGCTGTTTGGCCTCAATTTGGTTTGGACCAAAGACATATACCAGAAAAAAATAAAAATGAGAAGGAGGGTGAAGCCAGCATTTCAATGTTTCTCCCTCTGTGCTTTTTTGCTATACCATCTGCAGTAGTTGTGGTCCTTCTGACTACACCCCACATACCCTCCTCCTTGGAAGCCCAAGCTTACTACATAAAAAGGCTAAATTGAGATATACCAATTCTGGACAAGTCCTGGCTTTACCAGCCATTCCAATTCAGAATTTAATAGGTATTTAAACTACCTAGGACCAGAATTTAAACTACCTAGGACCAGACCCTCTATCTCAGCACAGCCATTGAATGATTATTACCAAGTGATTCCAGTTGTTAACATATGAATCAAAATAATTGCCCACCTGAGTTTTTCCCAAGCTTCTAACATATAAAATCAAGTGTCAAAAATAATTCTTTTTTTTAAACCATTACATTTAGCATTAATTTGCTATGCCACAAAAGGTAAGTGGCTCAGAATTTGATAATTCAATAGCAGAATGGTAGTATAAAGACAGGTAAAACATGTAGCGTTGTTTGTAATGGTGGTAGGCAGAAACCAACAGTACCTGGAAGACCGTGTTCATTAAAAGTGTCGCGGCCTCAGTAAGACTGCTGAGAGCTTGAAGAAGAGTGGAGGTGGATGCCTTTGCAGTGTGGAAAAAAACAGGAGTATTTTTTATGTAGTAGTGGAAATTTGGCAACACTGTTTGCTGTAGTAACATGGGAAATGGAAAGCAAACCTCATGAACTCCTGTACCTGACAGAGGAGATTTCATCAGGGTAAGAAAATGATCATTGGCTTCTGACAATAATAAAATATGAGAAGGAAAAAAATGGAGTAGGTATTGGTTTAGTTCCTGAGAAATATATTAGGATTTATGAAAGCATGACTTTCTGGTTTTGAAAATATAACAGGTTCTGATTCCCATTTCCCTGTAGCAAAAGATTTTCAAACTAAGGAATGGTATCAAGGTAAAGATTAAGTCCAAGATGCGGACAAAACATGGCCTCAGAACTAAACCGTTGGGTGAGTGTCTATAAAATACATGGGCACGCCTAATAGGGCTCTTAAGACTTTTTTTTAAATTATTATTTATTTTTGAGAAAGAGAGAGAGAGAGAGAGAAACCCAGTGTGAGCAGGGGAGGGGCAGAGAGAGAGGGAGACACAGAATCTGAAGCAGGCTCCAGGATCTGAGCTGTCGTGGGGCTCGAACTTACGAACCATGAGATCATAACCTGAGCCGAAGTCTGGGGTTTAACTGACTGAGCCATCCAGGCACCCCAAGACTTTTTTTTAAATTATAACAAGGGCACTCCTTAATCCCCATCCAATAGGTTGGTAATACTCTTAAGAGTATTGTAAAACAGAACTCTGACTCTCAGCCCAAGTTAAAGATGATTTCATCTTTAAACAAGTCAAAAAAAAATCATAATAAAATGGATTATAATTACATACACAGGAAGAACAAACTATTTTAAAAGTAATTATACTTGTTCAACTGAAATACAAAATGAAAATACAAAAGAATGTCTTTAGACATTCAAACCTCCACAACCAAGAAGTTGAAAAGCTACTCATTTGAAAATATTTTCATTTTTTTAAACATTTATTTATTTTTGAGAAGGGGGGAGGGGGAGCCGAGAGAGGGAGACAGAGGATCCCAAGTAGGCTCTGTGCTCACAGCGGGGCCCGAATTCACAAACCATAAGATCATGACCTGAACTGAAACCAAGAGCTGGCAACTGAACAGGTTGAGCCATCCAGACATCCAGAAATATGGTCACTTTTAATGAAAATGTAAAGATACTTTAGTCAAAAGGCACAAGAACACAAAAAACAGATCCAATAGTCAAGTATGACTTGACCTGTACGTACCTCCATTCACTACCCATACCCACTTTGATTGAGACTATCTACTATGTTATCTCATCTCTATCGAAGCGTTGTATATTGGATCTTTCAGTTAAAAAATAACCTGTCTTTTTAGTTCAAAGGACTTTAGATTAATAGAAACTCGTGTTTAGAAAATATATGCAAGGAAAGTCATTTGCACATTACCAAGACCCTGAGCTCAGCAACACTTGAGCTGATTTTATAATGGCATGAGACTTTTGGGGACTTCTGTAGGGGGTAAGTATATTCTGCATCTGGGAGGGATGCAAACTGCTACATTCCAATGGTCCCCAGTTCACAACATCTCCTAATATTCACTTCAACTAGCCTTGTGTAAGCAAAGCTTCCTCGCAGAAGTGCAAGAACAGAGTCTGAAGCTACATTATAGAAGGCTTTGCCACCTCCTTGTTGGTCTCTTGGAAACCTTTAAACTGCCATGTAAGGAGTACAAATATCTTGAGAAGATCTAATCTGTAAGGAAGCTCAAGGTAGACACACAAAGGAGTACTATGGAGAGACACTAATTCTGTCTGGCACCCAGCTGTCCTAGCCATTACAGGATAGGTGTGAGCCATCGTGACTCCCCCATTCCACACCAGTCTTCAGCTGAGTATATGTGTAGATGAATGCCTGAGCTGAGTTGTTTTAAAAATATTGATCCACAAAAATCAAGAGCAAAATACAATGGATCCTCCAGGCTATTAAAATTTGTAGTGACATAAACAATAATATGTTATTAGAACATACTTGGCATTAAAACAATTAAACTCTATAATTCCAATGCTAATACTATTTATATGCATTGTTCCTTTCCACTCGTACATATTCTTATTGCATACATTCACTGATTGATACATTACTTGATTATTTGAGACATTTTTTCGTTATTGTTTTTAAATCCTTGCTTTGCACTGCTGATATTCGTGAGCTGTGAAAGTCTTTTTTATACGTGATGCACGTAACGAAAGTTTTAATTTTCATCATCATTAAACATGAATCAAATTAATTAAGAGATAAATATCTCATGTGGTCAGACCCAAACCTTACTTTTAGTATAAAATGTACAATTCACAATGATGGCTGTTACAACTAGTCCAATCCTAGGCAATATTCATAGGTTCAAAATCAACTATTTTCTAGACTTCTGGTCCTTCTGTCCTTCTGGGAGAAATGAATGACAGGAAGATAGTTTAAGTAACAATGTGTTTTATTATGTACAGTGTCATTTAACAGAGCTAGAAATAGAAACAAATCCATGTGCTACAATAGAATCTCAATCTCTGTTGAGCACCCAATCACAGATTAAACTTGCAAAATGTACCTGCATTTCTTACAGCATGACCTCATTCGTGTTCTTCATCAAAAACCCTTTCAAGTGCATTCACAGACTATCCCCCAAGATCAAGATAACTAATTAATCTTCATTTTAATTATGATTTATGTCATTTTCATGTTCATTATAAGGTCATTAACATAGGACAGATCACCATTTCTATGGCAACCAGGAATGCTGTGGATGTGACTTTCAGCCTTCACTAATAAGGCAATTGCTTTGGATTATCTCAATATAATGGACAAATAAATGTAATATATACCACAATCCTATGTTTTAAATTATTTTCTGGTTATCTATAAAATTTCAAATTAGGAGTTCAAAATTCCACCCCAACTTTTAAATTAGGGAGATATATATGTGTATAAATATATGTTTATATTTATATTTTATATTTATATATTTATAATATAAATTTTATATATATCTATAAATATATCTATATATATTTGCCATTCCAATAAAAGCCTCTGATGTACCCTTCATATCAAAACATTTATTTTATAATTGTTCTCCATTGATTGACACATGAAATAACGTCTGAATTCAAGAAAACTATTAATTCTGTATTCATACATAAAAATGTGTTAACTTGTACATTAAAATATGCCCCTTTTATTCAAAAACAATGTGGCAGATAACTGCTCAAGATGAGGCTTCTTGGAACATAAAAATTAAAAGTACACAATTCATACAGAAGAAAAACTGGCTTCAAGGTGCATGTTCAAAATTGGCTTTTCATTTCATGCTGGGCTGAAAGCCGAGCTTTGGAAAATAACTGATGCCACAACTGATATGTGATCCTGCATCTTCTCATCCTTCATAATATTAAGTAGATCAGTGATAAAGAACAAAAACTGCTTTTATGAAAAATAGTCATCTGTGTATATCATAGTTTGTAATAAAAATATTAAAGTGTTCAGCTTTACTGTGGTGATTTGGTAGCTGCAGTAAGTTAAAAGAATTTTGTTGTAATATTTTTCTCTAGCACAAAATTAAAAATGTACATACTGTAATACATTTACCAATTCTTAGAACAATTAAATTTATCTGTGAAATTCTTGTTATTTATTTAAATCCAAATACATATTTAGTTTATAATTGCAATTCATACCATTCAAAGTATTGTACTTTTTACAAGGTCATAATACAGTTAAGTACTGGAAACTTGGTCTTAAAAAATAATTTTGATTTTGATGATGTATGCACAAATACAAACAAATCACTGAGTGAAAATGATAAACCTCTAAAATGAAATTTGTATAGCTCTATATAAAGTACTGAAACTCTTCTATATGAAAACATAATACAATTCAGGCATTGGTTTTACAAAACTTATTTAAAACTCTCTAGAAGGAAAAAATTTGTATAGTTCCATTCTTCTGTAGGTATAAAGTACTGGCTGAAACACTATTATGTATATTTATACATACTTTATCAGAATAAATCATGAAAATACAAGAGAGCATGCATATGTTTGGTGGTTCAGAATATTTTAAATGGTGTCTAGTACTGAAACATATCTCTGTGGAAGAAATTAATTAAATTAAACTAAGCTCTGACATGTTGAGGAAAAGGGAAAAAAATAACCCAAATTGTTGCTATTTGCTATGTTGTTAGGTTATATATAACCTATATATATATATATATATATATATGTAATATATATATAATGTAAGTGTGTGTGTGTGTGTGTGCACGCATATGTACAACCCCATTCACATCATGATGTTCTAGAAACCGACTGCTTGGATTTGAACTTCAGCTTCACTACCGCCTATTTGTGTGTCATGTGACAATTTATATAACATCTCTTTTCCACTTTTTTCATGTATAAACCGAGGATAGTAATGATACCTATTATACCGCTGAAGTGAGAAAATATAATATAACAACTTGGAATAACTCATTCCCTTGGTAGGTAATTATTCGCTAATGTGTAAGTAAATTTATAAATTAGGCTTGGTAGAAAAAAAAAGCAAGGATTAATTAATAATCAAATAAAAATAAACAATCCAGTGGTGTGTTTAATTTGTATCATTTAAATTTGTTTTTCATTAACTCTTTCATTAGCCAAGTACTAATTCAGTTCTGAATTGTAATGCATTTTTTCTCAATTCTCTATTTTGGGGTAAATGTTAGCACTTCACATATCTCTGTTGCATATAGGTGAATACAAATTGAAAATGAATGACAGGCTATGACATACCTATCAAATTACTTTCTAGTGGATGAAAGCTTACTGGGTTTCAACACTCCTGAATCAGGTCCAGCATTAAGTATTCAAAGTCCCTAAATCCTAAATTAAGATTAATTAATCAAAATTCACCATGAGAAACTATGACATTCAGATGTGTTCTCTGTTTGAGCCCAAGCTGGACAATCTGTTTACATCACATAAGTTTCTGAAACATTGTTTCCAAATCTCTGCCCTTCTGCAGTCCCACCTTTCATCAATATTTACTGCTTCTTTGCATTTAAAAAATTATTAATTAGGAGTCAGACTGTAGTTCAAAACAGCTACTAGACTGAGGAAATTGTTATACAAGAGAGTCAGTCTACACATTTCTCAATAATTTCTCAGCTTTTCAAATTCACTATTTCTTAACTCAATAAAGATATGCTAATCTCTTAAAATGTACATAGCATCACTAATAGTGCTGGAGTCTGCGTGTTGAGCTAATATCGTGGATAATATGTGTGCAATTTGCTTTATGCCCAAATTAAATTTGGAAGTCTCCTCTATTAGTATGTCTAGTTCATTGTCACTATTTACATGATTTTTAATTTTACTTTGATCCTATACAAGTATATGACATGTAGAATGGCCGCTATGCCTCCCTGGGGAGGAATGATATCCTAGATATGAATCACTGCTTTAGAAAAATAACAATTACATGACAATTCAGTATATTAGTATTCCAATTGTCATCCACACAAATTCTAAACAAAATTCTATATGAATATGGATATAGAGGGGCGCCTGGGTGGCTCAGTCGGTTAAGCGGCCGACTTCAGCTCAGCTCATGATCTCACAGTTAGTGGGTTTAAGCCCTGCGTCAGGCTCTGTGCTGACAGCTCAGAGCCTGGAGCCTGCTTCTGATTCTGTGTCTCCCTCTCTCTCTGACCCTCCCCCATTCACACTCTGTGTCTCTCTCTCTCAAAAATAAACGTTAAAAAATTAGAAAAATGAATATGGATATAGATTTCTAATACCATTTCAATTTTATTAAATACAATGCTATTTGAAACATAAAAGTTTGTTTATAACATGTTACTAAAAAAGCCCATGAAAAAATAACATTATTCAAATATTTTTAAAACTTTTCAAGAAGTTACACAGTATAGGGACTCAGATTTTATTGAAAATTTGAATCAATGAAAAATGATACACTGATTATACATAAGTCTGTTTTATTTAAATTCTTATCTAGAAGGAACATTTATAATTAAAACAATTTAAATTACAATTAAACAATTTAAACAATTAAAACTAAGCTCAAAGAACTTAAACCTTTGCACAAAAATGCTGTGGTAATGAAATTCATGCTCTCAGTTTGTCAATAGCTTAATATTCTCTACCAACTATACACAAGTATCTTAACATTTTCATACTTTAAATGAAGCACTAACATTTCCAATGTACTACTTGCAAAGTGGGAGTAATATTTCCTACTGAGTTTCATAGAAACTCATAGAAATAAAGCATGGAATTTTTACTTAATGATTCAAAATCCAAATTATTACTATCTGCAATATCCAATATGGAAAAAAGGTGTAAATGCCTTTGTAAATCCTGTTATGGAATGTGGAATTCTTTTAAGTTAGAAAAGAATGTATATATTTATGCATTACAATACCACTTTAACAGCATAACTGATATTAAATTACAAACATTGGCTTTTGTATATTGCTAGTGAATGATCAAAAAGACATTAGTTATGTGGAAAATACATACTTGGATGCATTTTATATATAATATTTGAATATATATTTATGTATTATATTTGAATAATTATCAGTAGTGTGCATGTATGCAAACATGCACAGACAGAAACTCTCCCTGACCTCCCCTTTATCTCCAGCTACTATTTCATTTCTTTGCTCACCTTCACAACCAAACTCTTAGAATGATTTCTACACTTATTGTCTCCATTTCTTCATCTCCCTGACCTATTGAATGCATTCCGATTAGGCATTCTCACCATAAGACTACAATAAAATCATAAAATATTTTTTCCAAACCATCAGGGATATTTACATTGCAAATTTGTACTGATTCTGTATAAAAATCTTTTGCTACTTCTTATCAGCATTTAACATGGGTGGCCTGTCCAACCATGTTGAAGCATTTTCTTGACTTCTGAGACATCATACAAGCCACTATTTCTTGGTCACCTTTGCTACTTAACTTCAATTTCCCAATCTCAAATATATAACTCAACTTTTCTAGTCTTTTCTACCCTTTCTGTTCTGATCCCGTAAGTAATCTTATAGTTATATGACTTTAATTCTATATTAAATTATAGTCATATGGTTTTAATTAAATTACATAACAAAGATTTATCAATCCAGTGACTCCTCTACTGCACTCCAGCCTCCTACCTCAAAGTGTATTCATGCCATCTTCTCTTAATTATCAAATGTGTCTCAAACTTACTGTGTCCAAAACTGCTCTTGTTTCGAACCCATGCTCAGAAAGACTGCTGCTCCCCCAGCCTGTTTTTCCCATCAACGTATATCACGCAGTTCCTTGGTCTCAAAACTTGGCAGCCTTAAGTCTTGATTTCTGTGACCCTCATGCAATCTACCTTCCTTTAGTCTCTATAATAAATATTTTCAGATGCTGTACTTTTCCCACTGCTTCCTCAGCTGGCACTGTGTTCACAACTGTCATTATGTCCTTCACGCGCTAAAGTAACAACTTCCAAGTTGGTTACTGTACTCTACTATTCACTTCCCTATATTTTTCCTTGTCTTCAGCCCCTGAAGAATAATGTTGGGAATTGGTTTTGTTTTGCTTTTTGTTTTTTTTTGTTTTGTTTTGTTTTGTTTTCCTTATGACAGTGAGGATATTGCTTTTAGCATCAAATAATCAACTGTTATCAGGCAAAAAGCAAATTAAATCTCTTAAATCTATCAGTCTCTCACATCATCATTATCTATATTCTGGCTTTTACCATCATGTAGGCTCACATATTCTTGATTGATATCATCATCTTGGATGGTGTTATTTGAATACTATCCTGCATTTCTGCTAGTTCTTCCCGCACTTAAGTAGTAGATGTGTTTCATGACAATATTCTGTAAGTTTTTGTATGTAGCATAAATCTGTTGCTCAGTCTTTGAAGAGCTTACAAAATAGATTTCAATACCCTTGATGTTACCTTCTAAGTATATGATGTTCTGGCCTTTCACTGCTTCTCTAATTTATACCCCTCACCACCTGGTCCTCATTTACCACTGGAAGTAATACTGTAGCAATTCTGAGGTCTTTATGCCTCTCTATACTAGCCATGCTATTTCATGTTTTAGTATCTTTGTACTTAAAATTACTTTTTCCGTCTTCACAAATTCCCACCTCTGTTCTGCATCCCTTGGCCAATCCCAGTATATTTAAAATTAAAGACAGATGTGCCACATTTAGAAGGACATCATGCCCCCAAACTACATATAATTTTGCTGAGCTGGAGTAGATTTTATAAGCTTCTCTAATTTCAATGCATTAAGAAAACAATGTATAAAATGGAAATATCATAGGAATATTTACATCATGGAGCATACATAATTAATATTATGTACTTGTACAATTACCTGGCAAAATTTTAACAGGGTAATGTAGGTTAATATTATTGTGTCATTGTTAATGTTTATGTTCATGTATTTATTTATATTAACTTGCAACTGTCTGAGAAAGTTCCAGTAATGGTTTTAAGAGAAATTCTTATAAGGAGGGAACACTTGCTACTTAGAAAAACACTTTTATAAATCAATTGAAATAAAAAGTATCATGGATATGAAGTAATACTCCGAGGAAACAGTCAATAAAGAGATAGATAATTCCTTTTGCATTAAAAAGGAAAAGAGATTTGGAAGTGGCTTTGGGTTGAGAAAAACAAACACAACAACAACACAGAGTAGTGGATTGGCAGAGCATCTTGGCAAACTGGCTGCAGTTCTTTCGAGAACTGAGACGTCTAAAACTCAAATTTAAATGATTTGTTTTGTAGCTGTCTAAATCCCCTGTCTCACCCTAAAAATAAACTTAAGGATGTGTGGCACATGCAGGGACTGTTGTTGATTTTGTCTTTGTTGCATGTTTATTTGAGGGAGATTTGTCTATATTAACTATATAAAGCGGCTGAGATCAAACTTTTACTCTATGCCAAATCAGAAATAGAAGACAAGTTGTGGCCTTGGAGGATATACTCTCAGACAAGGGAGCAAGCCTGACACAGAGACCACCATGAGAACCTAAGCACTTAGGCATTTGGAGAAACCTTGCACAGGACATGAATGTGGTGAATTTAAATTATATCTAGATCTCAATTGCCAGGGATCCTGGCTAAAGTCTGGAGAATGCTTATGTCCACCATAATGGGCTGTACAAATGTTTTGCATTTTGGTCTCCACTGTGTAACGATCTGATTTTGAAGAAAGGGTCTTAGTATCTTTTTAACAATTATAGCATCTGCTACAAGTGGTCACTCACAAATACGTGCTTTGAATTCAACGCTACACATTGGCAAAGTCAGGAAGAATGATATGTCCTCGGTCTCATTACTAGTTTTCATCCATTGCTGAAATACGAGTTTCTTCTCATAAACTCACTGCCGACTTTTGATGCTGCTGCAACTTATTTATCTAGAAAGATTGCTAATACATAAGAAGATTTGTTTGGGGTTTTATTCCCTATGTATTGATGGCAGCAATTTTAAAACATGAGATATAAAATAAAGTAATAGGGCACCTTTATTTTATGCACAATAAAGTTAAGCCTACTAAAATGTATTTTGGGAATGCAATACAGAAAAGAAAATTTCATAGGAATTGGGATATGGATTTTCTAATGAACTGGTGATATATAATGAATTTTAAGCTTTCTCCCTACAGATCTGTGCATGTGTATTTTCCCTTCCAAATTTAAAAAATACAATGATTAGTTTCAAAATTCTCAACAGTGTGTACTATGTGGTTAATCAAACTTATAGCTATAAAAAGACAATAATCTCTATATATGAAAGATTGTACGGTTTAGGATTTTGTAATTTTTATTATGATTTTTATAGTATTTTCAAAGTACTCTTCTCTGTTTTACATGATGATTGAGGCCAATTTACAAAAGTAAACACGACATGCTATTTTGTAAACATATTTTACTATAGAAAGTAGAATATTTGTAATATAATTCCTTCTTCCAAGGCCCAATGTCATAACACAGAAAAAAATGTTTACAGCAATAACTCATTAATACTGAAAATAATAACACAATTCAGTTTTGGTCATAATGTAACCATAACTTGGGTACTAATTTTTTTTTTCTAGTATTTAAGTTTACAATTTTACTTTTATAAAAAATTAATGTTTATTTATTTTTGAAAGAGAGAGAGAGAGAGAGACAGAGCATGAGCAGGGGAGGGCCAGAGAGAAAGGGAGACACAGAATCCCAAGCAAGCTCAAGGCTCTGAGCTGTCAGCACAGAGCCCAAGGTGGGGCTTGAGCCTTCGAACCACGAGATAATGACCTGAGCTGAAGTCGGAGGCATAACCGACTGAGCCATCCAGGCGCTCCTACAAAATTTACTTTTATATTATTGAAAAATATGTAGTCACCAGGTCTTGGATGTATCTATCATTGAGTGATACTGTCTATTGAACATGAAGCTCTTATTTAGAAAGCACTCCTATCCTCTTCTTCAACCAGTTAAGGCTTAGTTATGGTCTGCTGTCAAAGTATCATTCTGGGACTTACACGGAAAATCTTGGTTAGAAAACATTTCTATATATTCTGTATATTTTTAGAGTGATTTTGTCTCTGTTTTCCTCCATTATGTGACTTGACCACATCCCTTTTTACATTCATCTTAATGGTGAATGGGAGGTACAAAAACATAATATAGGGATGATTTATTGATGTATTCATTTATATGTTGAAGATAATTTCCTTCTTAAATTTTCTCTAAAGGTGTGATTGATGGAACCTACTGTCAAATTATTGATTATGTCTGTGTTATTCATGTGCTTTACAATTACTATTTTTAAATGAAATTTATATATTATATTAGTTGTAGGTTTACGAAAAAATACAACACAGTATGGAGAGTTCCCAGACAGCACGCATGTAGTTTCCCCATGTATTAACATCTTATCTTATTATTTTTGTATACTTAATGAACCAATATTGACATGATTATTAATTTCCTTAGGTGCACCTAATGTCCTTTTACTGTTCCAGGATCTAATACAGGATAGCACATTACATTTAATTGTTATATCTCCTTAGGTGTCTCTTGGGTGTGGTAGTTTCTAGAGCCTTCCTCAAAACATGAAGAGTTTTGAGGAGTATGGATCAGGTGTTTGCAGAATATTCCTCAATTGTTATTTGTGTGATGCTCTTATTATGATTGGGCTGGGGTTATGGATGTTTAGAGGAAGACTCCAAAGATCACCTTACATCATCAGCATGACTAGGCACTGTTGATGTTGAATGTGATCACCTGGCTGAGGTTTTGTTTGCATTTGTCCACTGTGAAGTTTTTCTTTCTTCCTCCTTTTCATACCATGTAATTTTTATTTTTAATTTTCTATTTAAAAATAAATTATTAGACAATTTACTTTTTCCCTTTACCCTTTTTCATTATTAATGTATACTATTTCATATACTCATAATTTTTATTTTAATAAAGTCTCAAGTTGAGAAAAGTCTACCATTTTGAAATGAAAGGGTTGAACTAGTTTAATAAACCATTAACTCATAGAATTACAGTTTTGCCTTAAAGAAATTAACACTCATATCATGAACTGACTATAAATAGCAAAAAGAAAATTATAAAAGAACTTTTCCATTGTATTCTGTAATGGTTCCATGATGATCAAATGTATCTATAAATGAATTGGTATAGAATAATTATAAGATGGAACCATTCAATTAATTTTAATGTATTTTTTACATCTAGGGTGCCATGCAAGTTTGAATCCTTTAATGTGCTTCTCTTTGATTAGTTATATATCATTATTTTTCCTGTTTTGGAAATACATAACAACTCTGCTCTGAAGTTAATTTATGCAAATATCCTCTTTGATCTTTTCTCTTAAAAATCATAAAAGTTCTTAATATTTATGTCAGGAATATAAATGTTTTGACAAATCATGCTACATAAAATATAAAATAGAGTTTATTATGGTTTATTTGTTTTGACAGAGTATTTTTAAAGAACTTAGCTTACTTATAAATAAATATCATATTTAAGAATCGAACTAATATGTCACTTGCTCTGAAAAGTATTATCAACTTGGTATAATTAACAATTGAGAAGGTAGTCCCATATTAACACACCTGGCAACATGCTTCTGGGATTAGATGTTACCTCTAGTAATTCGATTCCTGTGAGTTTCCATCCTGTGATGAAGTGAAAATGTAACAATTTAATGGAGATAATAACATTTGATAAGTTAAAATATAACTAATTTTGTGAAGAAATATGATTCCTAGATGCAATAAGCAATCAAAACAAGAAAAAAGTAGCAAGAATGAATGGAGAGCTCTAAAACCCATGGATAAGAAATAGAAACATTTACACATGAAAGTGCTTCAAGTTATCCTGTAATTTCTTATTTGGCTTTAATAACGTAGTAACTACAGAGGAATTGCTATCAAAGAAAGCTTTAGGGAGCTTAATTACACTTACATAAAATAACCCTTACAGTTGTGAAGTACAAATTGAATGAAGAAATCTATCATTACGTTTTTAATAATGTACTCAAATTGAAATGTTTAGACATTTTTAGCAGTTAGCAATTTTCTAAGTGTGAGTTAGCAGGTTAAAAATTAGCATACTTCTTCAATGTAGGCTAATTTAGTTATTAATATACATAATTTACTTAATGCAAGCCACTTTCTGAAACATTCAATTTCTTAACCTTTAATGAAAATCTAATGTCTTAATAATAATATAGTATTCTCTGAACACGACAATTTAGTGAAATTATCACATAATTTAGCTTTTTGCTTTCAGCAGTCAATGAGCTTCTATCGTTTTTGAGTGTGTCTTAAAAAACTAAAAGCTCCCCTACAACTATGAAATGATTTAAGATTTTAAATTCATTATACAGTACTATTTCATTCCCAGAGTACTATGTCAAAGAGAAGAATGATCTTGTAAATAAAAACATGAATTACATTTAATAGCTAAAATTATACTCAGTGCTAGTTTAATTTTTAACTGGCCTATGAATTTTTTGTACATTCTGAATTTTCTATGTTTTGCTTTTATTTTTTTATTTTAAACTTTTCTGTTAGAACGTTTTAACTGTCTCACATTAGTTTTGTTAGAAAAATGAAGCCAGGTAATTTACCGAGGGGTTACAATTAATGCCATAAACTTATAACAATCTCTTTTAATTAATACTATATTAGGTTCAAGTATTAAAAAACTCTGCTCTTATAAATCACCATCTTTCTATCTTTGTTATCACAAATCATAATTTTATATCTTATGTGCCCATTATTCTAAAGTTACAATAGTGTTTTATTCACTTAGTCATATTGGGAAAAAAAAGAGGAGTTAAAGCAAAATATAATAATATTGGTAAAGGTAACTACATAGGTAGATACAAAAGGCAATTTACCAAAATAAGTTGATGATTTAATGGAAAAATTGACGTCAAATGATAATAATTATCCACATTAATGGCGGTTCAAGTTCTATGTGAATAAGCAGATATTTAAAAAATCTAGCATGGCTTTAACAATTATAAAATTAGCATCTTTTGAGCAGTTCCATGTGTTAGACATAACAGCAGAAAGTCATTTGATATATAATCAAAAGAGGACTTTTTAAAAACAATTCTAAAATTTCTAGTCATTTCTTAAGAGTTTCATAATTTCCAGTGTTATGTTTCTAAAATCTAAGCATTTCAATTGCTATTTCTTAGACCATACCTTGCCAACTCTGGCCTAGATTTTTGAATTAGTGCCTAAATCCCTTCCTCCAAATCATTTCTCCAAGATGCCTTAACACTTACCTTTAAGAAAAGTTCTTACTGCTTATCTGGGCTCCTAGCCATGTTTGCTTGGCTGAAAACATGTTCTATCCCTCGGAAAAAGAGACTAATGACCCCTAGGTTTGCTCTGAGGTCAGTAGAACTGCCACATCTACCAATGTCCCAGAAGGTGCTAACCCAGTAGATGAAGTCAACACCTCCTTGCTCTAGAGGTTCCAGTCACCTACTCAGTTCCTGAAGGTTGACTGCTGGTCCCGCAGGCCAAGGTGTGTGTAAGCTGGAGGCAGGGGGCAGGGTGCATCAGTGTGTTGGTAATGATATCTGATAAACATATAACCCAGTAGAATAAAATTGAGAGTCCAGAAATATTCCAAAATATCTATAGTCAACTGATTTTCTACAAGGGTATCAAGACATTTCAATGTGGCAAAGAATAGGCCTTTCAAAAATTAGTGATTGACCAACTGACAAGCCACATGCAAAAGAATAAAGGTGAATCCTTCCCTGGTTCACAGAAATGAACTCAAAATGGATCGGCCATCTAAACCTAAGAGCTAAAGTATAAAATAAGAAACTAAAAATAAATCTTCATGACACTAAATTTTGCAATGGGTTCTTAGATACAAACAGTAAAGCCATGAGTAAATGAAGAAATAGTAAATTAGGTCTCATCAAAATTTAAAACTTGTGAGCACCAAAGGACATTTTTAAGAAAATACTAAACAATCTACAGAATAGAACCTTTTGCAGGCCATATGTCTGATAAGGGTCTAGTATCTAGAGTCTATAAAGAACAACTGCAATTTAAGAACAACAACATCAAAAATCCAATTTTAAAAAGGGCAAAGATGTGAATAGACATGTCTCCAAAGAAGAAATACAAATAAAAATAAAGAATAAGGGCTTAAAAAGATGCATCATCAATACAAGTCACAACCGCAATGAGATACAACTACAGACCTATTATGATAGATTTATTAAACAAGAACAACAAAGGAAATAAGTGTTGGCAAAGATGTGGAGAAATTGGAACACTTCTATATGGTTGGAGGAAATGTAAAATGTCACAACATTTGTGGAAAACAGTTTCGTACCTACTCAAAGAGTTAATCACAGCATGACCACATAAGCCTATAATTTCTCTCTTAGGCATATATTGAAAAGAACTGAAAATAAGGACTTGGATGTACATATGCATACATGTTCATAGGGACACTATTCATAATAGCCAAAAGGCAGAAACAATCCAGATGTCCATCGATGGGTAAATAAATAAGTAAATAATGCTGTATGTATATAATGGAATATTTCTCAGCCACAAAAGATGATACATAATGGGTTAATCTTGAAACATTATGTTACATGAAAAGATCCAAACACAAAGTGCCTCAGGTTACATAATTCCATATACACGACATACCAAGAATAGATAAATCCAGAGACAGAAAGCAAATTGGTAGTTGCCAGGGGCTGGGAGTAGGGAGAAGTAAGGAGTGACTACTTAATAGGCATGAGATTATCTTGTAAGATGATGAAAATGTTTTAGAACTTGATTTAGGTGGTAGCTGCAGAACACTGTTGATGTATAAATGCTATAGAAATGTACAGTTTAACATGGTTAATTTTATGTTCTGTGGATTTCCCCCCAGTAAGAAAGAAAGGAAAAACTGTGTGGTTAATTTGAAATTCAAATTGATTGAATATCCTGAATTTTACCTGGAAATCTATATATACCATATTATCTGTATCACTTACTGAAATGCCATAAAAATTAGGCATTTAGTGAATTATTTTTTTTAATAGCAAATAGCTTATTGTTGCCAGTTACTCTTTCAGTCATTGTAAATAAGACAATGATTTCACTGGCACATAATAGTCATTTTCATTTTCCAGAAATATATGCAGGTACAAAGAGCAGAGGTTAAAGATCCTTGTGTTTACATAGAAATGATAAAAAATTCTGTATAAAAGTCTCTGCTCTCTTGATTTTTCTATTATTTATAAATCACTATTCTTAATCCCCTTCCTGAATTCCTATGCTTCATATCTTATTTTTATTCCCAAAGGCAGTATCAAATTAATAATATATAAATTGATTATTTTAAACTTTGGTGTTACTTTCACATGATTTTCTCCAGCCACAACACCTGTGTTTTTCTTATATCTATTGCTTTTTGGGGTATATAACACAATGCAAAAAGACAACTCAAAGAGAAAGAGTGAAAACAAGACAAACATAAGATTGAAGTATTTATTTTCCTCTTTTTTTAATACAATAGAAGTGACCTTACTGATAGTTTCTTTTTTACTAACAGAATAAAAGAGATAGCTGTGAGGTTTACAATCTCTTTACAATAGAACAAAACAAAGCTTAGAAGAAATGCCTGTGCACATAAGCTAAGCTTGAAGCACTGGGATGTTTATTAGATGGAGGGCTTGGGTTACATGACAAGCATCTTAAAACATGATTTGAAGTGAGGCTTAGCGAATTTTCCCTGCAAGATGATGCCACTAATAGGAGGGCAGCATGGATCAAGCACTCTCTGCCCACTTGTGGGAGCAGGGCTAGCTGAAAGTGAGCACTGGCTTAGTGGAAACCATGGTATTCAAAGAGTGCCAACTGTGGATTTAAAACGAGAAAGAGATGAGCTCAGCAAGTCAGAGGGATCAAATCCTCTGGGTCCTTTGACCTCAGGAGGACTTCTAAAAAAATATTTTGAAAATAATTCCTGAAAGCAGTGGAGTTCAAATTTGAATTTTATAGATCCTCTAAAATGGGCTTAATTTCAGTAAGATAACATTTATTTTGCATTCCCATTTCTCATAATCTCTGTAAGATTTCAATGTCAGAAGAGCAGCCAAATGTTTATCTTATATTTATACAGAAGTCATGTGTCTCTATGTCTTTAATACATAAATCAATGTTTCTCTTTCCCTCATGCACAATATATTTTGCAGACTATGGAAGGTTTTTTCACTCAAATGATGAGTTTAAACTAAGAATTTAGTGTTAATCCAGTAACAATCAAAAGCAAAGTAGTAAGATTCACAATATTGATTTACATAAACTTTCTGAACATTGCAATCAAATATTTCCTATTTGGGAAATCAGGTTATGCTATGTCTTTTCATAATAATAAAGACTGCATATGTCCTAGTTAAATTCCAGTAGAGCTCATGTAGTACACAGCATTGAATTTTTAAACAAGTAATGGCCATGAGCTACTCTTCCTAGGAAGGGTAAATTGAAATACCACAGCAGTACAAAACCAGGGAACACAATTCTGACAGGTACTCTGATCAGAAAGTAACAACTTCTTTCAGAGGGTGCTTAACATTCCCCTTTCATTCTCATAACAACGGAAAGAATGCTGATGGTGCTTAGCAAATCCAGGCACCAAAGAAAAAGCATGAGCTAGAATTATCACACTACACAACTAGAATGATCCTGAGGGTTCCAGCAGGTAAAACAAATAAAAGCCACCGTTTTGGACAATCCAAAGTAGAGCATTGAAATTTTGAGTTGAAATCATTAGACTTGACTCAGTAATTAGAGTTAGCTGTTTCTTGTACCACATTACATGTGGTTAACCCAATCCTGCCTTTGTTTTGGTGTTAAGGCCACAATAACAAGACAAACAGAAAAAGCTGTTGCTTAGAGACCTAAACTGCATGATACAGAGTTATAATGAAGCAAAATAACAGTAAGCAGAAAATACTACCCTAAGCTTCAAAGGCCCTGGGGTGAAGGTCTGTCTGAACAGTTTAGGATTGAAAAGGAAAGAATGATTAGTCCAGAGAGAGAAAAGCTGCTCTGCATGGCTAAAGCATAGGTTGTCTGTAAGGAATGGGAAAAGTGGAAAGGAGATGTTGAAAAAAAGAGGCCACCTTGAAAGGCCTTGTATGCTGTGTAAAAGAAAATAAGAGAGGGCACCTGGGTGGTTTAGTTGGTTGAGCATCAGACTCTTGATTTTGGTCGGGTCATGATCTCAGGGTTGTGGCACTGAGTCCTGCTTGAGGCTCCGCACTTAGCATAGAGTCTGCTTGAATTCTCTCTCTCTCTCTCTCTCTCTCTCTCGCTCTCTCTCTCTTGCTCTCGCTCTCTCTCTCTCTCTCCTCCTCCACCTCCTGCTCCTCCTCCTCCACTTCCTCCTCCCCCCATGTGTGTGTGCACTCTCTCCCTCTAAAATAAAAAAAAAAAAACATAAGAGAATAATATGGAATCATTAAAATTTTAAATCAGGAAATTGACCTGAATGAATCTGTACTACAGAAAATGGAGAAAATGGTGGAGTTGTGTGTCAACAACAACAAAGCAATGACAAAAATAGTACAATGTCAGTGGAGATAGAAATGAAAATATGAGTATGATAGAATTTAGTGAGTGGTTAGATATAGGACTAGGTAAAAGGAGAGTCAAAATGACATCTTGGTTTCTGAATTGGTCAACTAACTGGAGGGTGGTATAATTCACTGAAATAAGGAGAAGGGGAGAGAAGCAGGTTTGGTTTGGGATTTGCCGAGTTTGTAACACCTGTGGTTCATACGAAGAGAATTCACTTAGAGGCTTGGTGCTCTAAGTGTGAACTAAATTCTCAGTGGATTGAAAAGACAAAGGTTTATTGCTCAGTTGTATTAGATGCTCATTGTGGGTGAGAGGTGTTTTCTGAATTCCAGATGCTTACTTATTCCAGTGGGATTCATTCCTTATTCAAATGTTTCATGGAAAGAGAATCAGAGGCTCTAGTGAATTGTGTAGGAGGCATGGTTTTAGAGGCACCATGATTATTGCGTTGGTGCATGGTGCTTCAGAAGAAACCAGGACTAGCATCATCGACTGCACACTTACAGGCTTCTATTCCAGTCTCATTGTCATTATATTTTTCTACATAATAGTTAAGAACAATAGTTCTTAAGAGAGGGAGACTGCTCAAGTAATGTCAAACTCAACAAAATATGTTCCACGTTTAAAAACCTAACAGTAAAATTTGAATTCACAATTTCAGCCATTTGCTTAAGAGTACAAACTTTGAACTTTCGTTGAATCACTATGGGCATCCAAGCTCCATCTCGTAGTTTTCAAGAACTAGAGTTAGCCCAATGTATTTAAGCCCTGGAATTCATGCTCAATTGCCAGATAAGAAGGCTTCCTTATCTGTCAAGGTAAGCACTTCTTTGGAGTGTTGTTCAATTTCAGTGTACTTGACTTGAGACAAGCTCAGTGCAGAGGTGCTATTACTGATGTTTGAACATCCATATGGAAGCATTCAAATTTTAGACATCTTTTCTTCCAGGGCTCTTCAAGATTGTTATATAATAACCTCCTTTTTAAGGCCAGCTATGCATTAACAGAGTGCCATGTATCAGTTACTAATCTGAGGGAGCAGAAAAGTCTGCACTGTTTACTAACTCGAGGGGTGGACTCCAAACAGTACTGACCATTATATCTTGGTATCAGTGTCACTAAGATAAAACAAACAAACAAATAAATAGCAGAATGCAGTAAAGCACTGAATGGATGCTCTGCTTGCATAGAAAAGAGAACTAGCAAGATCAGCTTCAACCATGGGCACTGGTCTCCAATGTCCATCAGGTCTCTCCTAGCAGCTGATACAAGGCAATTTGCCTATTTGCCTGGACTCACCTTCTGAAAGGACCCTCTCCCCTGTGGGGTCTGAAATACTGAAAGCTGGGGGCATGTCTGAGCACCACTGACATGTATCCTTACATGGAACACAGGAGCATACAGTGAGCTATAAATAGGGAAAGATATTCACACACAGGCAATAAGCTGGGCATAGACTCTGCGCTCTTTATCTCCTTAAGCATTCCAGGCCCACGACCGATTTTTATGTGACTAAGCAGAGGTCAAAAGACTCTGCATCTGGAACTGTATTTCACAAACATATTCCATGTGAATTCTACGAGAGTTTTTTTTTAAGGTACATGGAAGACCTTCAGTAGAGCAAGAATGCCTCTGTGTGAATCAGGATCTGATACTTCCTCACTGATCTGACAAGCTAAATAAATTCTGTACCTCAGTTTTTCATTTCTAAAATGAGGATCATAACCAAACTCAAAAAAATTATTATGAAGACGAGATGTGTTAATTCATGGTAAATGCCACACTACAAGGGCTAAATAAAATTTATCACTATTATTAGTAGTATTATTAATATTAAAAATGTAGTCACTTGTCTTTCAAATAAAATCTAGAAGAGCTCAAAAAGATTATCTCCTGGATCAAATCATCTGCTACAGGATGACTGGCTATAAACACTGATGGAGTAAGTAGTTGCAAATTCTATATTACAGTATTATTATTAGTCATGAATTTATTAATATTGTATTACTAGTTTAAGTTTTTATTTATTTATTTACTACATCCTTATGTTTTTGGTAAAGCATTCCCATGCTCTTATATTATCACCTATAAATCCACTCAAATCTTCAGTCTCTGGAGCTAAAAAAGACATAAAAGCAAAAAAGAAATTTTAAATATTATCTCTGAAACTAGTTATCAGTAAACTGTGCTCCATGTGAGATTTGTAAACACAGTTTGAAAATGAATTTGTCTGTCTATATATTTTAAATTTTCTCTGTTTTCTTCTGTCAAACTAACACAATAGTTTATAGAAAAATCTTATACTTGGTTATGACCTATAAATTTTCTTAGAATACTTAATTTTGAAATATTTAATGATTTGATTTCAAAATGGGAAGAAAAATCACAATAATTATTATGTATTATTATTGGATATCCAAAAGTATAATTTAGTATACATAGCATAATATTTCATTCAAATTTTGAGATTATAAAATATTGACATATAAAATCATTTTTAAAGTGATTTTGAATAGTATTGTGAATTCAAGGTGCAAGTTATTTTTAAAAATATGCAAGTTCAGAAATATTCGAGACCAATACATATGTAACATTTTATTAGACAGACAAAAATATATATAAAATGGAAATACCTATATTTTTCATGTAGGAAACACAGAAAGGATTATCAATGAAGTTTATTTATTGAAGGAAAAGACAAAAAGAAATATGAGCCAGAAAAAATCAAAGTGTGAAGAAAACCTTATAGTGGAGTGACATGTGATTTTTGAATAAGTGAGTTGCAATGCAGAAGACAGTGTGAAGATGAAGTGACTCATTGTCCCATTGTATATTGAAGCATAAGTGGGTTCTATAATAATCTTCATGTACTATAGGACAGATTAGTTACCATCTGAGGAGACCTTGAACTGTCAGGAGAAATTCAGTATAACAGTATTTTTTTTTTCACCTTTCAAAAGCAGACACAGGTCTTTCAGCATGGAGTGCTTATATGGCGATCAAGTGAAGAGCAAGAGGCTCCTCAAGGAATAACTATTGGGAAACTAACTCAGAATTATAAAACTTTTAGAATGTTGAGCCATAAAAGAAGAAATGTTGGTAGACATCATAAACTACCTAATCATTCTCATTCCTGACGACACTGATGGCCAGCATCAGAGGAGGAAACCAAGGTCATTTGGACTTCAATCTGGGAAAATCATGGGTCAGTCAAAGCAGTACATAAATGTTCATCCATCATCCACAGTCAGTAAATCCAGTCCCCAACGGGGAATATATTTCATACTTAGTAAATATTTACTCAAACATGAATATTTGTGGTGGTAGGTAAACACTTTAATCTTAGGGACACTGAGTTTCATTTTGACTAAAAAAAAAAAAAGAGTTATTAGGTAATAGGTATTTTTTTTCCAGTGTAGGTATAATGTTTTGAAAAGATTCTACTCTACTCTACTCTACTTCAGATTCCATTCTAAGAAACAAAGGTTTATTTTGTAAGTAGTTAATGGGATATAAAGTTTGCTGTTTTCTGTTTTATAAAATTTTAGAAAATATGCAAAGTCATTTGTCCTGGGGATTTAGTTTGTTTAAAGACTGGGGAAAAAAAAAAGTGTATGAAATTAACATGAGGGTGCTGCAAAGTGAGGTTTGAGAAAAGGTTTGTTACATAAAGAGTTGAAGTTTATTTTAAGAACAATAGCATATAACAATGGCTTTCTCTTCCTAGAATTTTACTTCAAATATGGAGGATGCTTGGATTGGTAAGGAGAAAAACAGGAGGCTATTTCACTAAGCAAGAAATTAGGGACTTGGAACAGGAAATATGGAGAATTTAAAAGGGAGGGTAATTGATACACACAAAAAACAACATTTCAACAAGTCAATACATCTTTGCTAAGAAGGGAAATTAAGGCTGCATATTCTGTTAAACACAAAGTGATTCTTTTGAAGACAAAATCTGAACAATATTAAACACAATCCATACATATCCAGTAAGTAATGAACCATAATGTGCACTTCAATAGAGACATCAGGAGAAAAGATATAAATAAATAAATAAATAAATAAATCAGTAAGGGAAATAATAAAGCAAAATAATTAAACAAACAATGAATCTTAAGTGCAAACTAACAACACATGCATAAACATGCATTTATAAGAAGAGGCAATAATGGGAAAGCACTGAAAACTCTGGAATAGCTAACCCTTACTTGTGTCCAGTTACTTCTACACGTAAGAACTCTGTGGTGATATTAGGTCTGCCATAATAATCCAGGATGATGGCCTTATTTTAAGGATTAGTATTATTTATTCCATATGCTTTTTTTGTATTTTTTTCTTAGAGAGAGAGAGTACAAGTGGAGGGGAGGGGGAGAGGGAGAGAGAGAGAGAGAGAGAGAGAGAGAGAGAGAGAGATTGGGAGAGAAAGAGAGAATTTCAAGCAGGCTCCACACTCAGCTGAACTCAGGGCTGGATTCCACAACCCCGGGATCATGAGCTGAGCTGAAATCAAGAGTCAGATGCTCAACAGGCAGAGCCACCAGGAGCTCCTCCATCTGCAATTTCAATTCTCCCTTGCCATATAGCACAAAATATTCACAAATTCTAGGGAGTAGGACATGGGTATTTTTGGGTGGAGGGGGGAGTAAGTGGGGGCATTATACTGCCTACTACAAATATTTAGGATAGGTAAAAGAAGTATGATTTTATTTGAGGAAAAAAAGGAGTGGAAATGAGGAAACTGAATTTTTTTTTTAAATGAACAGTGAATTGAATGAGATGAAATTAAGGATAGAGATGCAGGGCTTATTCTTGCAAAGAATATAATCTAGTTCTTTAGATATCTCTTATCTATATTTGGACATTCAGGTCAATTATCATCAATTATCCTGAATAATATATTTTAATTTTCTATTCCAGTAATAAATGTTAATTATCAATCACCTAATTATAATATTAACTGTAAAAAATTATTTATTAATGGATACCTACTTTTTTTAAGCTAAGTACTGTGGTAAAAAATAAATAAGTAGAAAAAAAATTTGCTTCAAGAAAGTTACAAGTTTATAGAAATAATATTATTCAGTTAAAATAAATATGTGAAATCACATAAAGAAGACATTTTAATTCTTGAAAATAAACAACAGCCAGAACTCTAAGTCCCTAGCCTTTCATGTAAGGAAATATAAGGTAGTTATATGCAATTTTGACCATTGCAAGGCACTCACTGTATTTCTTGTACACTGCACCTATGATAGAAAATGATGTATGTTTCAGGGAAAATCTGCTAAGCTCCATCATATACTAAATGGCATATGCTAAATGGCATAAACAAGGAAGGTATGGTAGACTCAATAAATGGTCCAAAAAATGTCCATGCCCTGATCCCTAATGCCTGTGAATATGCATGTTACCTGGATAAAGGAATTTTATAGACATAAAATTATAGAGCTTTAAATATAGAGACAACCCTGGATTATCCAGGTGAGCTCTGTTGTTTTTTTTTCTTAAATTTTTTAAAAATGTTTATTTATTTTTGAGAGGGGGTAAGGGAGCAGAGAGAGGGGACACAGAATCCAAAGCAAGCCCTATTTTCTGATAATATGTCAGCACAGAGCCGGACACTGGGGCTCTAACCCGAACTGTGAGATCATGACCTCAGCCAAAGTGGGACAGTTAACCTACTGAGCCACCCAGGGGTCCCTCCAGGTAAGCTCTTAAAAGGAGAGAACTTTCAGGGCACCTGAGTGGTTACCTGTATGACTCTTCATTTCTGCTCAGGTCATGATCTCAAGGTTCATGAGATCGAGCCCCACATCTCGCTCGCTCTGCTCTGACAGAGTGGAGCCTGCTTGGGATTCTCTCTCTCTCTGCCCCTCCCCCACTCACAAGCACCCATACACGTGCACACACTCTCCCTCTCTCTCTCAAAATAAATAAACTTCGAAAAAAATGCAGAAAACTTTCTCAGCCTGTAGGCGAAAGACATGGCAAAAAGTGAAGTCAGAGAGATTCCATAGTTGAAAGGATTTGATGCATCATTGCTGAATATGAAATAGGGATCAATGTGTAAGGACTAGAGAGATGATATATCGGAAGCCATCAGCTGACAGACACCAAGGAACCAGGGAAGCTTATGTTTACAGCTTCAAGGAATCAGATTTTGCCAACAACCTAAGTAAGATTTGAAGTGCATTTTTCCCAGAGCCTCCACCCATCATTTTGGCCAGAAAATGCCTTGATTTTTTGGTCCTGTGAATTATTAAAAAAAAAAAAAAATTAGGCCAAACTGGACTTCTGACTGACAGAACTATAAAACAGTAAATTTGTGTTGTTTTAAATTTCCAAGGTTTAAGGAATAACATCAATCTTAAAATAAAAATAAATTGAATGAAATAAAATACATAAATGGAAACATACTTAATAGTACAACCATCAAATGGAATAATACTCAACAATAAGAAGGAACCATCTACTGATGCAGACAACAAAAGAGGTTAATCTTAACAATGTTATGCTTCAGTTAAAGAGGCAGAAACGAAAGTACATACTGTGTAATTCCATTTTTAAGAAATTCTAGAATGTGCACAATTTACCTGCGGTGTTAGAAAGCAGATCATAGGTTTCCAGGGTTGGGAAAGGGAATGAGCTTGACTGCAAATGGGCATAAGGAAATACTTGGAGATCATAAAGATATTCCATATCTTGATTGTGGTTCTGGTAATATGGGTGAATAGATACTTTGAACTCCTCTATCTGTACAACTAAAGTATGTATGCTATAGTTGATGCACATTATACTTAGGGGTTTCTCTGTTTTTGTTATTTCACATCCAAATCCCTCTCCACATGGCAAAAATAATATCTATTTTAAACTATAACTTAAACCATCTTAATTCATGCTTTAAAAGTATGCAGTGCCTGGTCTCAATCCCTTTAAAAAATATTTTATTTTTCATCAGGTTTCTCCATACCTGCAACATTCAAGAAATAAACATGATTTCATTTATTTGAAATAAGTGATGTCACCTCATCACTTAGGTCTCCTTTCTAGATAGCCAAAAAAATAGGAAAAATGCTTATTTTTAAAATCATCACCTTCATTTCTTTGGCTCATTTCATTATATGTATCATGGATTGTAATTATAACGTTCTTTATTAACCTTAACCCCAGTGTACTTCGCAGCAAGCTGAGTGAGTCAAACCACTGTTTCCACATTTTTCTTGGCAATATATGTCCAGTGCCTCACACATTACCTGCCATATACTTTTCAAAATATATTTGTTGAGTTTATCGATAAAAGGATAACTTAAAAAAATGAATGCACCGATATAAGGAAAATATACCTATTATTTTAATTATTCTTTACTCTGCTTTCTTTTTTAAGCTATCCTCTTATTTACCATTTTTCCGTGCAAAGTAATAAGCATGTTCTGGGCAAAAGTGATATCCTATGTCCTTACCACTAAGTAACAAGCAACAAGCAACTAGGCATTCAATCAATATTAAAAATAAATAAACAAAAATAAACAAATGAAAACTATAACCCAAATGTAAATTTAAAAGTTGTAATTATGTTTCTTCTTCTTTACCTTTGCTTTCCCCAATGCCCCCCAAATTCTCCACTCTCTATTTTGGAATTAATTAAAATGCATGCAAACTGAAAACATTTCCAATTAAAATTGTAAAAAGCTTACAATTTATGGCTAATAAATGCAAAATAATGTGACATAATTTGTGTCATCTGTTGGTGTAATACATTATTATACAGCATCAAATTAAAATAAAAATGTTATCAATCTGCTGGTTCAAATGGATGTAAACCTTTTTGTGGTTCATATTGCTATAAACCTCTTTGGTGTTCAATGTAGAAATCGATTTTTAATCTCTAGTTACTCATCACCAAGGGAATGATGGAATTGGAAAGTGATAATATTAACCTAATTGTTTTAAAGAACATGACTATTGTTATACCTTAAATACTGGGATAAGTAAACTGTTGTCTACTAGTGTCATGAGAATGTAACTTTTAGAAATATGTTTAAATTCTTAGAAAAAAATGGAAAAAATATCAGCATAAATTTTTATCTGCTATGTAGTTTTTTATTATGCTTATAACGGTTGCTTAATTAGTTGTCTTCAAGTAGTTTATTATTACATTTTTTATATTACAGTTATAGTGTCAAATGTTCAGGATATCTTATTTGTATACATACTAAGGTTCATTAACATCCAGTTTCAACTGTAAGGTACTCGTGCATTAGGTAAAGGTAATATTCCCTGAAGAATCTCAGAGATTATTCAGACAATGATAATGACTATAATGTTCTTTTGACAAGGAAATGTCATACCATAAATGTGTCATTTAGAATTCTACATTGAATAAGGTCATCACTGAGAGAATTTTTGTTTCCCTTTTTAGAAAATGACCTCATAAATGTCTTCAAGTTTCTATGTTCTGATATAAATGGCACTTCTTACTAAAACATGAACTTTTAGTAGGTCATTCATAAGCAATCCTGCAAAGTAGAGGCTCTAGATACCATGGCCATAGAGGCCAAATTTCCCAGGAGAAAACAATCTTAACAGGACAGAACTATCAATCAGAAAAAGCTTTAAGAGTGTGCATATAACGCAGTACCAATTTAGTATGATCCAGAATGATTTTAGGTGCAAAAGACTTTTTTTTTTGTAAAGCCAATAATTAAAAAAAAATAATAATCAGTTACCATTAGAATAAGTGATCCAAAGGAGCCTTAGGGAAGATCCAACAAGTTTGTAAAGAAACTCTATTATTATGAAGTACTATTGCAACCTGCATTTTACATATGAATATAAATTATGTATGTGAAAATAAGGGATGGGATGGGTGCCTTTGTGCAAGTCATGAAGTTATGCCTAAAAAAATTCACAGAAGTTATTGGAGGTACCAGATCATCTAGATTTAAATTAAATAAATGAATTATTGGGGTCTTCTAACTTTAGGCATATTCTATTTACACTTCTATTAACACTTAAGTCAATATAGTGCAATTTTGAAACAGTGATAACCGAACTCTGTTGTTCTGGGATTCTAACTTGAAAGCTTTATTACAAAAATTCTTAAGCTCACCTACTTATGATTTTTTACTATTAATTCCCAAGGTATAATTTGTCTATAGTAAAATGCATCCTTTTTAAGAGCACTATTTTGTAATTTTTAACAAGTCTGCATACCCAGGTAAACACTACTGCATTCATGGTGTGCAAATATTCATCACCAGTGGGGCTTCCCTCTTGCTCTGTGATTTTTTTAGGAGTCCATGGGAAGCAATTCTCCATGGGACTCATATTTGTTCATATCAGGCAAGTGGAGTATTAACTGTTCTTTGTTCTAGATTAAATTTTCAAAGAATTTTTTAGAGCAAACTGCCGTGGGGGCACTTGGCTGGCTTGGTTGGTTAAGCATATTAATGTCAGTGTCATGTGACTCTTGATCTCAGCTCAGATCTTGATCCCAGGGCCATGAATTCAAGCCATGCATTGGGTTCTACACTGGGCAGGAGGCCTATTTATAACAGAACAAAACAAAACAAAACACAGCCTTGGAGCAAAGAAAGTGTACCTCTCTCCAGAGTAAATGGCAGGCAGTTTACTGTCCAGTATAATAAAGATAATGTGTTCCACCAAGGGAAAAGACAGTCATGTATATTGCCCATTATAAAAGATTCACGTTCCCTTTCCTGTAACACAAACAAGTGTCTGCAGGTGTCATCTGACCTATCTCTTATAGCCACATGGGAATTTGGGCTCAGGAAATTTGAGGCTAAAATGCTGATACTCTGCCTACCACTATGTGACTGTGGTGAATAATAAACTGAACTTCATCTCTGATACTGGAGACTTATTTCTTCAACCAATATTCCTGAGACTTTGGCAGGCTCAATTGTTAGCCTGTAGGTAGGGTAAAATCTCAAATCCTTCACAGTTTTTGAGTTTTGGTGATAATGATAGGATGCTGAAAGAAATACAGCTTTCCAGAAAAGCAAGTTTGAGGGCCTTATAGACCAATTGCTGGGATCTGACAGAAGGTCATGGGAATAGGTAGTGAACATGTTGATCAAATTGTATACTCACCCAGACAATACACTCTCCTTGAATTCATTGTTTTCTGATAAGCAGGAACTGGGGAGGTGGATGTGGCAGATTACTGGAAAAAGGTTCAATACAAATGTTGCAAAATATTGGGGCACCTGGTTCAGTCAGTTGAGCATCTGACTCTTGATTTCTCCTCAGGTCATGTTCTCACAGTTCATGAGTTCGAGTCCCACCTCAGGCTCTCTTCTATCAGCACTGGAGCCCACTTCGGATTCTCTGTCTCCTTCTCTTTCTGCCCCTCCCCACTCTCTTTCTTTCTCTTTCTCAAAAGAAAAAACCATTAAATTTTTTTTAATTAAAAAAAGCTTTTTAATGTTGCAAAATGTTATACTGGCTCTGTCCACTTTCTTTGGGGTCTGAGGTCTTTCTTGATAGTATGGTGATCACTCTTAGGTCCACCCCCATTTTATCAAATAGGGCAAAGACTTTAATAAGTAAGAAGTTTCTGACTCATTTTCAGATCAAATTATAGACATACACCTATACTGCATGCAAAAGGAAGAAAGTCCATGATTGCTGAGGCAGAAACCAGGCCAGTTATCAGTAAGTTTGATGTTTGGGAAATGAGGAACCAGGGTATGTAATGTGTGTAAATAAAAATGTAACAACTGGGGAGTCTTACTGCTTAATCTCTCTTACAGTTTTTCACACCAACAGTGTACTAACTGAAAGGCAAGAGTGAACATCTCACTGGGATTTGTTTTCTTTTCTTTTTTTCTTTAGGAGTTTTTCGGTGCTTTGTTGTTGTTTTTGTTATTGTTATTAGTTTGCTTTATTTTCCAGTAGAATCTAGTCAATACGAGGGAGGTCTTGTCTTCTCTGGGAGATTTCCTTGAGACAAACAGACTTCTGTGGGAAAATATAGATGAAGCATTGCCTAGTACCTATGTTTCTATTTCCCCAGATCAGGTTTATTACGCTGATTAAATTGACCCACTGAATAATGAGAAACTGACACAAAGACAGCTAGATAAAATCTTATAGTCAGCCCCCCTGCCCTGAAACAGGATGTCAGTCATTATTTTGTTATCAGGCAAGAACTTAAGAGAGATCGTTTTGGTAATGGGACTGCAAATGCCTGGGATTTAGTAGCCATCACCAAAGTTCCTCCAGTGTGAATCAAGTTCATGTAAGTTAAGTTATGTAGGTTACAAGGCTTGAGGCTTCAGCCAGAAAGGAATGTATCCATGGCTGCTGTTCCACAATTACCCTGAAAGCTAAAGAGATGGTGACAGTCATGAGTATCTTAACACCTCATGAAGAGTGAATGGAAAGTCAAAACTATTTGGAAGTTTGTTTGGTTGTTACAAAGCTCCACTACAATACTTGCAACCAAAAGTGTATTTGAAAGCCTTGTCTAAGGGCATAGAGCTATATGCTCTTTCTTCACTCCTAATCTCACCTTCGCTCTTTATCCTGATTTCAGTAGTCACCTTAATGACTGTGAAGTGATATCCCTCTGTACTCAAGGAAGATTAAAGATCACACAGACTGGGATGCCTGGGTAGTTCAGTCGGTTAAGCATCCAACTTCAACTCAGGTCATGATCTTGCAGTTTGTGGGCTCAAGCCCTGTGTCAGGCTCTGTGCTGACAGCTCAGAGCTGGAGGGTGCTTCAGATTCTGTGTCTCCCTCTCTCTGCCCCTCCCCGACTCATGCTCTGTTTGTCTGTCTGTCTCTCTCTCTTTTTCTCTCTCTCAAAAATAAACAAACATTTAAAAAAATCACACAGAATTATCTGAGTATGTTGGGAAATTTCAAGGAGGGACACACAGATATATTACTCCACTGGATATGAGCACAAAAATCAGGTCTAGGGAGGAAGAGGTAACTGAATTTAGCAAATAGCGTTTGTGTGAGATTCACAGTGGGGAAGGGAAGTTTGGGAGAACTGACTGTGGGGTCCTTGGGCCAATTCCATGTACTGTTTTTGTTTCCTCTACATCTTAATGTGTAGTTTGAATTTATGCTATATGTATGAACTTTCAGTCTCATAATTGTCAGAGGGAATTCTGATTGGGAAGAGTCCTATGTAAACAAATCCTGGTGAGACATGAATTGCTGTCCATCTTCCTCCCTGTCCCTACCCAGGTGGTGGAGCAAAATTAATGTAGAACCTCATAAGAAGAAAGGAAACTCACAGGCTTGACTAGGACTTAAAATATATAAGGGTATAAGAGATGCAGTATGTTAATATCACAGACCCCTAAGGTAGTGAGAACGCCCAATAGGAGCTGGAGGATTAGAGTGGATTATCTTTTACTGAATTAATTTGTTTCTATTACAATTCTGATTGTTCTGGACACTGTGAGTATAACTGAACCACTAAAAACAAAGAAAAGTACTTGGTTATTTTTGGACATTGCCAACATGTTTGTCATATTGCAGGCAACAGAAGATGATTAGTTTGTATTTACTTGGCAAGATCCCCAACATAATATTCTGGGTGTAACAGAATTTAGCATGTGACCCTACACTCTAATGTCCAAAGCACTCAAATTTAACTCACAGGGTTCACAGTTGAAAAGGGAGGTTAATATCGCTTGTGAATTGTTTCCTTTTGGCTAACTGAATGTAATGTTGTTGCTTCAACACCTCAGTGTCTCGGACACTTCACTCTTTTTGACAGTTCTCTTATCCATTTTTCTAGGTAGAGGGTAGATTAAAAAGGAGTCTGAATTTAGGAATCAAAAGTGTTTTATTTTTCTATGAACTTCATGTATTATTGCCACTCTCTTCTCATCAGCTAACCTCTATATTGCTATCACAAAGTAAAAATTTTACCTCATTTCTTCCTATATTATAATAAGTAGGAAAACTTTAAAGAGGTCTGGAATGAAGTCATTAGGTAGCTAGAAGGGAACAGTGAGAATAAGAACTTCATATTTTCATATTTGGTGGCTTGAGGGTTTTAATCATGTGTTGTGATAAGGCAGAATCATAGCCTCCCAAAAATGCCCACCTGCAAATCACTAGAACTTGTGAATATGTTACAGTCCCTGGCATAGGAGAATGACAGTATCAGATGGAATTTAGCCTACTGTCAACTGACCTTAACATAGGGAAAATGTCCTGGATTTTCCTAGTTGATCCAATAGAATAAAAGGAGTTCTTAAACGTGAAAGAGGGTGGTTGAAAAAATGCAATGGGCAAAAGACTTGATTGTCTGGCCATTGCTGACTTTGAAGATAGAAGAGGGCATGGATATGGGTAGCCTGTAAAAAGCTGGGAAAGGGAGGAAGGTGGATCCACCTCTAGAGCCTTCAGAAAGGAGCACGGGCCTGCCAACATTTTGGTTATAGCCCAGTAGAGCTTATTTTACATGTCTGACTTTTCACAACTGTAAACTAATATATACATGTTGTTTTAGGACACTAACTTTGAAGTAATTCATTGCAGAAGCAAAGGAAATCAATCTATGCTCCTACATTCAGGTTACAGTCTTCAAACCCAATCTATGAAGCTCAACATCTACAAAATTATCGTAAATAAAACTCACATTTAAGCATTTTAATTAAGCTACAGTGTATGTGTATGTGCGTGTATGTGTTCATGTGCATGTATTATGTGAATCATTTGGGTTGCATGTATATAGTAATTTATTTTGAGCCTATTTTAGTACTAAAGTACTAATGATTTTTGCTATAGCTGTGGAAACAGAGAGAAGTATATATAATTGTAACATATTTAGATACAGTGTTAAGAGAATTTTAGATAGTCTTCCCAAGTCCTGTCATCTAACAATTAGAAGAAAGTGTTGTGAGAGAGTGAAGTATCAAAGATAATTCCTAAGCAACTGACTTGAACATTTGGATTGATGGAGAGTCAATACAGAGACAAAGGACTAACACTTTAATCAAAATAGCTTAAGAACTTTATAATTTAGACTAATAGTAATTCAATATCTTATTTAAAATTGGCATGCATTAAATGTATAAAGGGTTATAAATCCATATTAGATGTTTTGGGGCTATTCCACATTTCTTTGGAAATCTACTCAAATCAAGAATATAAGGGATCTCTGTCCTTATGCATTTGGGTAAATATATCCTATAAAAATATGCCAGAACATGTGAGGACAAATATTATGGCTTCAACTGATTAAAATCCCTATTGCATGCAGACTCATTCACGAAAATATCAAAGGTATAGGGAAACAAGTACAGAACAGACTGAAAGATGATCAGTTATGCAACTAATAACTAAGTGAATATGAGAAACATTTTAAGTAATGCTTTCTTCGTCTATAATGTGAGAAATAAGCTAGACTATCAGTAACACCCTTTAAATTCTGCCACACTTTAACAGTGGCTGCCTCATTTAGTGCCACAAAAATAAACCATGCCCTAGAATTATGTAAATCATTTCTAAAATGTCTTATATAAACGTATATAAAAGGGAGAATTAATAATAAAGGACTTCTAAAAATGATCTGATGTCATTTTAATTTTAATTATTAAAAACAAACAAGCAAAAATTTGCTTGAAAAATATCAACTTATTCTGGTTTTTACTTTTTCCCCCTGAAGTGTTTTTTCAACTATAAAATTATAACACAAATTAAGATTCACTTTCAAAGCATCCATCTTCCCTTCACATTGCCTTTCATCTGAGGATCTATGAAAATTTCACATCTTTTTATAATTTGCCAGAGGCTCGCAATGAGTCCAATCTCAACTCACTTCTGTGAAACTGTGTGTAGGTTTACTACTGTGGGGCAAAATTGCTGACCTGTTATTCTAAAAACAAAGCATTCAATTGCTCAGCCATTACTGTCCCAACAGTTTTACTGTCCCAGCTGGCTAGGAGCCTATCTAAAGAAAAAAAAAAATAACTTTGTAGCATGATTTTTAAAACTTCCAATAATCAAGCACACAGTTAAATGGAAGACTGTGATCATTTCTTTATTCTTTTTCTTAGGGATCTTTTATTATTTTTCCATATGTCTTTCTAATCACTATCATTTATATTGATATCTTAATACAATCTTCAAATGTCCTTGGAGCCATTCTTTTTTTAAATATTTTTTTAACGTTTATTTTTGAGAAACAGCAAGAATGCGCGGGCAAGGGGCAGAGATAGAGAGGACAGAAGATCTGAAGTGGGGTCACAGCAGAGAGTCTAATGTAGGGCTTGAATGAACCTTTGTGAGATCATGATCTGAGTCTACGTCGGACACTTAACTGACTAAGCCACTCAGGTGCCCTTCCTTGGAGCCACTCTCTGGCCTGAGATGTGTATTAAGACTACTTCAACCTTTCTATATATACCATTCATGTACTGGGGAAGAAAAAAATCATAAGATTCAACTTTTCTTTTGCTTCTACAATTGTACCTCAGGAAAGCACAGAAGCATATATTTGTTACTCTCTGCCTGGTTATACTATCTTCTTGTTTTGGAAACTTAACATGTTTGTTAAGTTCTAGCTAGAAAACCATAGTAATTAGAATCCACGGTACATACTAAGTACTTGAGTTAGTTATTATTTATTGGTACTCATGATATACAGATCATATGATGTGATTATGCTGTGATACAGTAAAATATAGCAATATAATATATTAGAAATACACATATGAATAAGATGCATTCCCTATTCATAAATAGATGATATGGTGAGGTAGGAAAGGAGAAATGGTAGTATAGTATTTTATTATACATAATCATTATCCAAGAAAAATGTTTCATTTGACATGAATGGGAAAATAGCAAAAGTAATGGTAATGCATATGTAATCATAGACATCTTAAGAGCTACATGTGTTAGAAACCATGCCACTACATAGCATGAATTTGTTTATCAATTCTACCCATGATAAAGGAATTTAATTAGGAATTAGAATTGTGGATTCCTTTTATTTCTGTACTGGGAACTCAGAAAATCCAGTAAATCTGAGTCTTAATGTGGCCTAATTGATAAAAATGGGCATCAATAATCTCACAAACTTTCATGAGAAATCAGTGATTTTGTGTGAAAGTACTTCACACCCTACAAGGCAATATAAAAATATAAAGATCTCTAGTAGAATTATTAACAAGAATTCATGGAACCCTCTTTTAGATGCAAATATGAACCAGGAAGCCACAAAAGGAGGAGGAAATAAGAACAGATCATATGCTGAGGTTGTGTAATGTAAAATTCTCTGCAAATGTTTAAACAGACTTTGTCAAATTTATATAAAAGATGTCATGAAAATGTTTTACTGCAAAAGTCAGGAAAGTCACATTGTAAACATAGAAGAGAGAATGGAGAGAAGCTGAAGTTGAAGTAAATGGGGCTCAGAGAGAAGCTGAAGACATCAAGGACTGCAGAAGAAGCATCTAAGAGGCTAAGGAGAGATAAGCTCCTCAGGACTAGCTGGGCTCTCAGAACGGGTCTGGGAACTCTGAGTGGGTCTGGCCTCTCTGGGCTGGGAGCAGCTCTCAGGATGAAAGCCTGGGGCTGAGTGAGGCAGGGAGCAGAAAGTGGTCTTCAAATACCTTGAGTGTTCATGTGTCCCAGATATCAGCCACAGACACAGTTGTTTTCAATTGTTTTATAAACAAGAAGATCATGCATGTGTGAGGACTCAGTTGAATACTGTTAAAAGAAATTTCTTTAAAAAAAATTAAAGGAACTAATATCTATAATAACTAATATAAAAATAGCATATGCATGTGCGTGTCTTATCCTGTTTCTATTTACCTTGTGCCTGCTAATGAATGTTGTATTAAGATTATCTCATTAAATCCTAATAACATGCAAATAAGGAAATTATTATTATTACTTTCATTTTAGACAGAGGGAAAAAAACCTTGAGTAATTTGCCCAAATTCAGGTAGCCAATAAATTTCTATAACCAGAATTTAACACCAGTCAATTTGATTTCAAAAACAGGGTTCTTGAGAATCAAGACACATCGTTTCTCTTGATAGAGTCTAGTTTTCCTTTTACTACTATTTACTTATACTTATGATGTTGAGGTGTATATCCTGTTTCCTCACCTGGCGAGATTACACACACACACACACACACACACACACACGTGCACAATGGCAATAAGATAAACCCCAAGTAGCTGCAACAAGAAAATTATTTAATAGATTGACAAGAATTATGCAGTACCTGAATCAATCATTTATATGCAGGACTAGAATTCAGGAGTGTTTTGCCTATGTCTGACTAGAAGTTATTCTTTTCCCACAAAATGTCAGTGTTATAGAACTCTTGACACTCAGAAGAAATCCCAGAGCACAGAAGTGGCAAGTTTCAGATAAGGTGTAGGAATACATTAAGCAGTGATATATCTCTTCAATCCCAAAATTTTATTTAACAACAAAAAGGCAATGATTCAAAGAGTGAATGTTGAGGAATTTTTGATGAAGCAGCTGTGGATTCGTGTAATTGTTATTTACACTTTGGAAAAATGGAGAAAGCCTTCCAGAAGTTAAAGGGTATGAATTGTAAGGCACATTTAGTTTACAATGTATGGTGGAAGGAGAAGAGGAAGTGAATTGTACTAGAACAGAGACTCTTCCTTCAATAACATGGGAACTATAGTATCTCCAAGCTTTTAAACTCTCAAATTAAAAGATATTAAAATATAATAAAATAAATAAAGTGTATCTGTTGTGTAACTTACACATTTGTATTTGTATATATTCTCATCAATCTTTGATATTTCTACTGATTTCTTTTTTATACTGTTTTTATTTGAGTATAGTTGACACACAATATTATATTATGTTTGGATGTACAACAAATTGCTTCAACTATGCTACGCTCACTACACATGTAGCTACCATCTGCACCAAACATCACTATTACAACATCATTGACTACATTCCCACTGCAGTGCCTTTTATTCCCATGACTTATTCATTCTACTGATTTCTTGAATATTTCTTGAAATGTTCCCGCTTCCCTTATTTCTTATCCCAATTCAGTCTTTCATTTTATCCGAGCATGCCCTGACAATGTGCTATTAAATGTGAACTTGGGATTTAAAGCAGGGATGCCTATTTAAGTTCTTTACTCTGTCTTTATTTTTGTACATTCCCAGAAAGAAAACTTCAAGCTACATATCTGAAAACATTACATATGGTAGCAGTATATCTTGGATAAATAGAATATTGTAGTTAACATTAAATTTACTTAGCAGTGGCTAACATAAATATAAGGGGGTTTACTAAACAAACACATTTCTCACTCAGCATATACCAACTCAAAGAAATATTAAAGACATTGTATCTCTGTTCCATATGAAAGAATCTAAGTCCTTTACCCCAAAGATAATAGAACTGCATCTCTTAGATATGAACGTTCCTTTCATGTTACATATTTTTTGTATTACAGTGATAGCTTCAGTTAATGTAACCTACCAAGAGGGACCTGACTTTCTCCTAGAAAAAATGTCACACACATAATTTTTATTAAATAATAAAAGATAACTTAAAGGATTAAATTAAAATAAGATCAGAATGATTTTAATATAAATAGTAAAAACTAATTCTGAAATATGTGAAATCCTGATGTGAACTTACACAATTTTATTTACAGCCATTTATTTAGTACATACACATTTACACAGTTTAAAAAGAATTTTTAGAGCACGCATTCATAAAATGGATTACCAGGGATCAAAGCTCTTTTTATATCAGTAAAAATGATTACAATTAAATTTGCACAGGAGCAGGAAGATGGTAGCTGAGTAGGAGGACACTAGGTTTGCCTCCTCCCATGAATATAACTAGATAATTACAAAATCATCCTAAACACCTCAGAAATTGGCCTGAAGACTGACAGAACAAACTCCACAGCAAAAGGGAGAGAAGAGGCCACACTGAAGAAGTTAGGAAGTATGGACATGTGGTTTAGGGGAGACATGGATTGTGGCTACTGGAGAAGGGAGGAAGCTGTGGTCACAGAGAAGGGCAAGAGGGAGGAGTACATAGAGGGAAAACAAGGAGAAAGTTTCTTCAAAGCCATTGGCTTGGAAAATGAGAGAGGGTGAATTTTGTAAGTTCTTGCAGCCAGCGGGTCTTAAAGTCTGGAGTTGGAAGGGAGTGCTTGGGGCACACAGTGGGGAGATTATTAGCTCTTCTCAGAAGGCTTCCCTGAGAGGCAGTGTTCATGGATACACTTCTCCAGCACTGTTTCCTGCCTCAAACCTCAGCATAAACACAGAGCCACCTGCAGGAAGTAGAGTAGCACTAACACTGGTTGTCTAACTTGCTTATAGCATACAACACAGCCTGGAGCTGAGGGGGGAAAAAGAATTATGCAAAACAAGAGTAGACTTAGGGAACTCAGTGACTCCATCAAATGTAATAACAGTCACATTGTAAGTCTTAGAAGAAGAAGAAGAGAGAAAAGGAGCAGAAAATTTATTTAAAGAAAAAATATCTGAAAACTTCCCTAATCTAGGGACGGAAACAGACATCCAGACCTAGGAGGCACTGAGAGCTCCCATCAAAATCAACAAAACCAGGCCAACACCAAGACATAGTAATTAAATTTGTAAAATATAGTGATAAAGGAAAAGATCTTAAAAGCAGCAAGAAAAAAGAAGTCATTAACTTATACAGGAAAACCCATGAGGCTAGTAGGAGGTTTTTCAACAGAAACTTGGCAAGCCAGAAGGCAGTCCAGTGATACATTCAAAGCACTGAATGGAAAAAATCTGCAGCCAAGAATACTTTATCTAGCAAGGCTGTCATGCAGAATAGAAGGAAATATAAAGAGTTTCACAATCAGGGGCGTCTGGGTGGCTCAGTCAGTTAAGTGTATGACTTTGGCTCAGGTCATGATCTCATGGTTCGGGAGTTTGAGCCCCGTGTTGGGCTCTGTGCTGACAGCTCAGAGCCTGGAACCTGCTTTGGATTCTGTGTCTCCCTCTCTCTCTGCCTCTCCCCCACTTGTTCTCCCTCCCTCTCTCTCTCTCTCTCTCTTAAAGATAAATGTTAAAACTAATTTAAAAAAAAGGAGTTTCACAGGCAAATAAAAACTAAAAGAGCTTGTGACTACTAAACTAGCTCTGCAAAAATATTAAAAGGGACTCTTCGAGTGGAAAGGAGAAACCAAAAGTGACAGCACAAATGCAGGAACCATAAAAACAATAAAAATTAATATTTCTGTAAAAATAAGTCTAGGAACTCACACACAAAAAATGGATGTGAAATATAATGATGTGTACCTAAAATACAGGGAGGAGAAGAAAACAGGATGGGTTCAACTTGAATGACCATCAACTTCATATAGATTGCTGCTTACAGAAGAGGTTATATACAAACCTAATGGTAATCATATGTCAAAAACCACCAATAAACATGCAAAGAATAAAGAGAAAGAAATTCAAATATATCACTAAAGAAAATCAGCAAACCATGAAAAAAATGACAAGAAAGACAAGAAAGAATCAGAAAAAAGATCTCCAGAAATTAACCACAAAACAAGTAATAAAATGACTATAAATACATATGTATCAATAATTACTTTGAATGTAAATGAACTAAACATGCCAATAAAAAGACATGGGTGTTGAATGGATAAAAAAAACAGGACCCATCTATACGCTGCCTTTGGAGACACTTTAGACCTAAAGACACCTGAAGATTGGAATAGGGAGGATGGAGAAACATGTATCATGCAAGACATTAAAAGAAAGCTTGAACAGCAATACTTATAGGGGACAAAATACACTTTATTTTTTTAATGTTTATTTATTTTTGAGGGAGAGAGACGCAGAGCGTGAGTGGGGGATGGTCAGAGAGAGAGGGAGACACAGAATCAGAAGCAGGCTCCAGGCTCTGAGCTGTCAGCTCAGAACTGTGAGATCATGACCTGAGCTGAAGTCAGCCATCCAACCGACTGAGCCACCCAGGCGCCCTCAAAATACACTTTAAAACAAAAACTATAAAGCCAAGAGACAAAGAAGGGCATAATATAATAATAAAGGGGACAGTCCAACAAGAAGTTATAACAACTGCAAATATTCATGCACCCAACTTTGAGTCCCCCAAATATATAAAACAATTAATAAATAAACATAAAGGAACTAACTGATAATAACACAAAAATAGTAGGGTACTTTAACAGCCAACTTAATATCCATGGACAGATCTAAATAGAAAATAAAAAAGAAAATAATTTCTGTAAATGACACACTGGACCACATAGACTTAAGTGAAATATTCAGAACATCTCACCCAAAAAGAATAGAATACAATTCTTTTCAAATGCACATGGAACATTCTCCAGAACAGATCACATATTAGGTCACAAAACAGGCCTCAACAAATACAAAGAGTATGAAGTCATACCATGCAGCTCTTTTGACCACAACACTATGAAACTAGAAGTCAACCACAAGAAAAAATCTAGAAAGATCACAAATATATAGAGATTAAACAACATACTACTAAACAGTGAATGGATCAACCAGGAAATCAAAGAAGAAATTTTAAAAATACATGAAAACTAACGAAAATGAAAACAAGATGGTCTGAAACCTTTGGGGTGCAGCAAAAGTGGTCCTAAGATGAAAGTATATAGCAAACAGGCCTACGTCAAGAAGCAAGAAAAATCTCAAATAAAAAGTCTAATCCTACACCTCAAGGATCTAAAAAAGAAACAACAAAAGAAGACTAAAGTCAGCAGAAGAAAAGAAATAATAAAGATCAGAGCAGAAATAAATGACATAGAAACTAAAAAAAAAGCCCAATAGAACAGAAAAATGAGCTAAAAGCTGTTTCTTTGAAAAAATTAATAAAATTGAGAAACCTCTACCCAGATATATCAAAAATAAAAGAGAAAGGACCCAAATAAATGCAAACACAAATGAGAGAGGAGAAATAACAACCAGTACCAGAGAAATACAAACAATTATAAAATTAGAAAAAACTATATGCCAATAAATTGAATGCCTAGAAGAAATAGATAAACTCCTAGAAGTATATTAAAAAACCTGAAACAGAAAGAAATAGAAAATATGAACCGACTGATAACTAGCAACGAAACTGAATCAGTAACCAAAATCTCCCAACTTCCATCTTGGACTTCCAAGAAAAAGTCCAGGGCCAGATGGCTTCACAGGCAAATTCTACCATTGTGGGAATGCAAACTGGTGCAGCCACTCTGGAAAACAGTATGGAGGGTTCTCAAAAAGTTAAAAGTAGAATTACCCAATGATCCAGCATTCACACTAGTAAGTATTTACCCAAAGAATACAAAAATACTAATTCAAGGAGATACATGCACTCTGATGTTTATCACAGAGTTATCTACAGTAGCCAATTCATGGCGACAGCCCATGTGCCCATCATCTGATGAATAGATAAAGAAGATGTGGTAAAAATATACAATGGAACATTACTCAGACATAAGAAAGAATGACATCTTGTCATTTAGAAGGACGAGAATGGAGCTAGAGAGTATTATACTAAGAGAAATAAGTCAGAGAAAACAAATACCATATGATCTCACTCTTATGTGGAGTTTAAGAAAAAAAAATGAGCAAAAGAGAAAAAGAGGCAAACCGAGAAACAGATTCTTAACGGTATGGAACAAACTGATGGTTACCAAAAGGCGGTGGGTCGGGGGGATGAGTTAAGTAGGTGATGGAGACTAAGGCGTGCACTTGAAATGAGCACTGGGTGTTGAATGGAAGTGTTGAGTCACTATTTCGTACACCTGAAACTAATACACTCTCTGTTAACTAACTGGAATTTAAATAAAGACTAAAAGTCCTCATCACAAGAAAAAAATATATAACTAAGTGTGGTAATGTAAGTTGTCAATCAGACTTATGGTGATCATTCTGCAGTACATACAGATATTGAATAATTATGTTGTACACCTGAGACTAATATAATTTTATATGTCAATTGTATCTCACAATCAATCAATCAATATGAAAGCCTGTATGCATGTAACAATTTGTAAAATAAAATAGGACATTATGAAACAAATCATTTTAGATTTAATAAATTTAATTATTTGAAAACAATTTGCTATACATTATTAAATGAGTATTTGCCTTTAACAAACTAAATATATGTTTTATGGGTATACATGCATATATTATTATTCATACATATACATTACTCACATATGTATTATTTAGGTACATACACACAGAATATCTTAGACATTGTCTCTTAGAGCTTACGGTTATTTCTGTTACAAAGATAGTGAAAATTATCTTGTCACTTGAGCATCAGAATAAAAGCTATATGTTGTGTAAGAATAAAGTACATATGTACAAGATGATAAAACTATTATCTTCAGTGAGAATATGGATTATCATTTCCCAAACACACAAGTTATGAAAGTGGTAAAACTGTTCCTTTGGATATTCTTGTTTTATTTATTACATTTTATGCAATTTACTTAGGTATACTATAATTTGTAATATTTAAAATAGTACTTAAAAAAAGAAAGAAAACCATATGTTCAATATTTATAACTTCTGCTTAAAGTTGGGCCAGAGAACTTGACTATATCAATGGTTGCTTCAAAATATCTTATATCATTTAAAATCATTGAGTTTCCATAATTAAGAATCTGATTCTAGAGAGTCTAGTTTTAAAAGTACTGAATTAAACTAGCTGTATCCAAAACCTCACAAAATTGGGAAGTGAAATCTGAAACATTACTTGAGGGAATTTGGAATTCCAAAATTCGAAATGGAGAAAATTATTTATTTATTTATTTATTTTTAATGTTTATTTATTTTTGAGAGAGGGAGACAGAGTGCAAGTGGGGCCAGAGAGAGACAGAGGGAAACAGAATCTGAAGCAGGCTCCAGGCCCCAATCTGTCAGCACAGAACCCAACGTAGGGCTTGAACCCAGGAACTGTGAGATCATGACCTGAGCCAAAATTGGACAGTTAACTGACTGAGCCACCCAGGTGCCCCTCAAATGAAGAAATTTATTAAGCTTCAGGTGGTTTTGATTAGCCAGATCCCCCTTTACACTAATAAGATTCAATTGAGAACTAATGGAGTTCTCTTTCTCTCTTACAATGCTATTCCTATCTTGCTTAGAGTCATGAGCTACCTCACCTGAGATGCTTAACTCGTTTACAGCCTCACCATCCTCATTCCTGAAGACCCATTCAGATAAATAAATCTCAGCCTAGCAGAGACAACAAATGACCAAGGAAACTCAGAACTAAAAGTCTTATGTTCTAAAAAACTTCAATATCTGTATAATTTCTGTTAAGAAAACTAGATCAGAGAACTAAATTTAGGCCATTATTCAATTTATAAATATGTGTATGCTTACACTCTGTTTTCAAGATATTAGCTTACGCAAAATATGTCCAAATCTTTGCTACCATGGAAGCAACACCACATCCCTGAAGAAACTTCCAATGTAAGCCTCATTATTAAAAACATGAAGGATTCAGAAATGGCAGTTTCTATCTCTTCCCCAATTATTTTGCCCCAACTTGGCCTGTTCTGATATCAGATGGTCCTTAGTTTCTGGCAATGAGTTATTATAATGTTAATCAGATGGTGTATCCAACTGTAGTAGATCCCATAATTAGTTATGTTCCCTTTGCTGGAGAACATCAAAACAGTCCCCTGGACTCTGCTTTGCCATTATGAGTGCCAAATGCTTTTTCAGTGAAAAAGAAAATAAGATTAATTTTACCTAACAGTGCAGGAAGTGTACGCTAATTGTTTTTGTTTCGGTGCCACAACAACTCCGGCATGTGCTGTGATTTATTCACAGGGACTGTGAGAACTCATGTTGGTCCAGTAAGTGGTAAAACATTTGCAGAACCTGCTAGGCAGAAAGTATATGCTACCCAGGGTGCCTCTGTGCAACATCTTTGTCTTAGATGGTGGCATATATACCCATTAAATGTAGGGTCTTGTTGCCACCATGACTCACAAATAAGGTCTAGTTGTGTAGAGTACATCAGGATGTCTCCTGAAAGAACAAAGTCAACTAAATCCACTTGTATCCCCAAGAGTAAGAAAGAATTTGATGGTCTTTGAGCTTTCTTTGAGCTTTGTTGGCAACATAAGTGTGTTTAATTATGTAACTCCTGCTCCATTTCACTTACTCTTTAATATAAAGCTTGTTGGGTAAGATTGTAATTTAGTTCATAGATTACAGCAAGTTAGTTTGTGATTTTAATAGATACGTATGAAGATTGCCTAAAGATGTATGTGGTGACTGATAACACTTGGATTTTCACTCTTAAGGAGCTAATATGCTTCTAATTACTTGAAGGAATGAGCTGGTATACCTGTGGGAGCATGCTGCTGCTTATACGTCTGTAGTGAGAAACTGTAAGTAGGAAGCTGTCTACCTACAGACATTTCAAAGGCAAATGTTTGGCTTTATTGCTGATTACTGCAGATTGGCTCACTTAGCATTGATTCCAACTAACTGTATTCAATAAATCCCTTGCAGCTTGAATTCACGTGACCTAGGTTTTGTTAAGCAGAAATACAAGAGAAAGATTTAAAAAAAAGCTAGAATTGAGCAAAATGAATTGGTGGCCACATCTGGATAGATTGTTTCTTGGAAAAATAGTGTTTTGTGATCTTGGGCCACCTATGGTAAAGGGACTACTATCTAATCCGTAGTATCATGTCAGAAAGAAAGAAATAACAGTAGGAATGCCTTTCTACTAAAGAGGACACTGGGCTAGTTAAGTGTTTCCTCCCTCTGCATTGTTACTGGATGAGAAGCACACAGTTTGGTTTTCTTGCTCTCACTGAAATTTCAACAACTGTATAATACAGCACATTAAAGTCACTAAGTTCAAATTAACTGATAGAGTTGCCTGTTATTAAGATTTCTGATTAATAAATTCACAAGTAGGCTACATTACAGAAATGCAAGGATGGATTAGTGGTATAAATTATAATATTATATTTTCTTAAATTAAGCCGGTAAAGAAAAAACAAGCACTTCATCCATGCAATATGTAAAATTAAATACGAGTCAATTCCACATTTATTCAAAATGTATACACTAGATTTCTACTACAAATATATATCCGAGATTAAATACTAACAATATCATTAGAGTCAGAAAAAAGACAAGAATGCTTATAATCACAGCTAATATTCAGCTTCCTATGGAGATCCTATTCACTGCAATAAAACCACATACACACAAAATGTAAATACACTAGTATAAAAAATCACAATCTCACAATGTTGATCATTTTTCTATCTCAAATATCTAGAGAGATCAACCAAAACAATAATTAAGCTAGTTATAATTCCGGGGAAATTGGCAAGAGAAATCATAAACATAACAGAAGTAACCACTGTTCTTTTATGCCAATAATAAATGATAGAACGTGTAATGAGAAAATATTTCCTATAGTCACAAGAATTTTAAATTAGTCAAATGCAGACTGGGTGTTGGGGTTTTGATTAGAGTGTGCAGGAGCTCAGAAAGCAGAGATAAATTGCTACATGGTGCTCCTTATGGTTTTGAGATCGCAGTCTCACATCATCAACAGACACTCATTTCACTGGAAAGCAATGGAGAAGGCTTGGACAACTCTGAAACTAAAAACCAGGGGATGATAAAACGTGAATCCTCTTAAATCAGTAGGACTCTAGGGACAACAACAGCCTTTATCATAATTAGCAAGATGTCATTGTTTGCCACTACATTTGTAGATTTATCTATTTACCTGTCTGTGTGGGTTTGTATCCCTTCAGGGGGAAAATATTGCATATTCATAACAATGAAAGTTCAGATCCACTATGTACCTGTACTTCCTGTCATATATACAAATATATATATTTAAGAAATATTGGGGTAGCTAACGAACATACTAGTAGCCCTAGATATTTTAAACTAAAAGTTATTAAAAATTTAAGAGACCCTTTAACTCCCTTGATTACCACTTCACTGCTCAGTAAACACATTCAAAATTGCTCAATGTTTTATCTGTATTAAAGCTTACCCACTATATTTAAGATTTGAAATTTTCAATCATAATTAATTTACCCTTGCTGAAATTCTTTCAATTAACAACTACCAAATAGCTTTTAAAATATTAAAAATATTTTAAAATATTAAAAAATTAAAAATAAAATATTATTATATTAAAACACAATATAATTAAAAATAGAGTGCACTCTCTTTTTCTATACCATGAAATAATTTTTGAAGCAATGACTTTATTTTGTAAATTCTTTTCACTGTGTCTTAAATCACATCTATCATTACTTCAAATTATCTTCTAAAATCTGTGGAGAGCTCTTAAAAGCTAATGAGGCCTTTGATAGAAGATATAAGACAAGAAGATTCACTCAATTACCCTATAATATAAACTGACAAGACCAAACTTTTCTTAATTCATTTTTGTGCCCCTGCTTGCCTGATAAATCTCTCTCTCTGTGCACATAAACATATATGCATATACATGCATGTGAGCAGGCATATGCATATACACACACTCATAAATACTTGTAGTTATACTCATTGCTATTGGGGATTATCTTCACCTTGTCCAAAAATAAAAAAAAAAATGTATGTTCAGCAAAAAATTATCAGATATCATTTATTGGACTATCATGAAGAAAAGTACAAGTACACATTTGTGTCCCAAAATAATGGAATGTAATTGAGGGTGTTGAGTTAGGTATTGCACTTGTTCTATAACCAAAACAAGTAAGAAAGAAAAGAAGAAAAAATAAGGAAGGATTAACTGACAAAATTTCCTCCACACCCAGGCTACAAGTTTTCAAGAAATTATAATTCTGAAAGTCCTGCTTTCAGACTTAACATAATGGAGGATGCTCTGAAATCTAGGGCGGGGTGGGATACACTTTTCTTATATTGCTTATGGTTAATTATGGTCATGTAAAATAGAGCTTTATGATGATAAAGTCTATGCATTCGATATTGAAATTTAAAAAAAAAGCACTATATAATTCTTCCTTGAGAGTGTATTCAATATGGACCGTGTCAAACTACGAGGAAACAGAAAAATTGGAAGTAGGACACTGGAATATCTTTAAGAAATTGCATCTATGTGTAATAGTCAAACAGAATGTTTAATTTACATTGCTACAAAGCATGTTATAAGAAGGGGTGGGAGATGGCCGAAATGGGTGAAGGGAAGTGGATGATACAAGCTTCCAGTCATGGAATAAATAAGTCATAGAGAATGTAGGCAATGATGTTATGATAGTGGTCTGTGGAGATAGATGCAGTTACACTTGCGGTGAGCATAGCATAGAGAAGTTGAAACACAGTCATACACCTGAAACAAATGTAACATCTGTGTTGATGATACTTAAAAATTAAAAAAAAAAAAGAGAAGGGCAGAAGTACTTTTTCTTCCTAAATGTATAATTTACTTTAATTCTTTTGATGATATATCATCATTAAATATTGAATATATGCCATGGAGTTAGGTATTAGGTACCCAATGAAAATCCGTACTGTCCCTATCCTCATTAATACATATAGTTTTGTGACGGGGGTTTAAGTATGCTGCTATAGTTCTTGAGTATACTTATTTGTCCTAAATAAGAAATACACACACACACACACACACACACACACACACACATGCACACTTACACATGTATGCATTTCTGCTATAACTTTGCTTTGAAAATATAATTCCTAAAATTGTAATCTATGTAGTAGCACAATTAAGTACTCTGGGTGAAGGAGGGATTGGGTGCTTGCTTTTTTATGCATTTTTATCTCTTGTTTCTTGCTGCCTATTTTCTAATCTTGCAATAAGAGTGAGTTTCTCTCCATGTACTTGTTCACCACCAGGTTCATAATCACCCCCAACAAGAGGTCTAACTGTCTACAGGCTAGTACGAGGGGCTGCCCTTCACCTTACTGCACAGAGCAGTCTCATGGACACTCGAGTGTTCAAACGAAGGTTCAATTCTGCATACACCAGAGGTGAGGCACAGAGATATTTTTGTTCTACTTTCCCCCAAATTTTGGAGAGAAACACTTATCTCTTTGTAACTTCAGATCTATTTTTTTTTTCAAGGCAATTCAATGGAAGGAAGATAAATTTTCCAACAAATGGTTCTGAAGCAATAGGACATTCACAGGGGGAAAAAACGAACCTCAATCTAAGTCCCACATTTACATAAGATAGTTTGAAATGCATTACCCACTTAAATGAAAACTTAAAACAATGTTTTTATAATTAAGAGAAAAAACTAGATCTAAGTCTAGGCAAATAATTCTTCAAATTTATACCAAAAGTACCATTTATAAAAGGGAATTTTGAGAAGTTAGACCTTACTTAAAAAAAAAGTTCTGTTAAAGAAACTTTTATGAGGATAAAAAGGAAAGCTACTGACTGCGAAATAATACAAACCCCAAATCTGAAAAAGACTTCAATAAGTATATAAAGAGTCCTCCACAGTCATCAGTAAAAAAGAACAAAAACAAAAACAAAAACAATTCAATTAGAAATTAGGAAAGTCGGGAGCAGATATTTCACCAAAGAGAGAACACTGAGCTGCTGGATGTCAGAGAAGCCAATTAAAGACCAAAGTGAAAGTGTTCTTTCTGACTCCTGCTCTGATAGTATAAGCAAGAAGCTAAAACCAGAGGACTCACTGATTCACCTCATTCCATTTCGTTCATGGATGGTGCGCACATTGAGGGTCATTTGGTCAGTGAAAACCTGGGAGCTTTTTCACTTTCAAGAGAACCTAGGGCTTAAGGGCTTGGCAGTTTTGTGGACCCTGGAGTTGCAGGAACGGTATAGAGAAAGTGGCAAGAGTAGAAAAATACTGTTGTGCTAAGTCAGAGCAGGACAGCATGTCATCATGGTTTCCCAATCCCTCCATTGGGAAACTTCAGTTTAGGTGCCTGAAGAAGACCTCTGACTCCCACCTCAGGGACCTAGAAATGGGCTAGAAATTCAGATAAATAAAAGAGCATGAAGTGCCAGAGAGATGTGAGCATTTTATTTCATTTCCCTTCAGAGACTCTAGTGCACTTGCTGTGTGCCAAGTCTGGTGTAAGGCAGGCAGCTTTCCTAGGAAGACTGTTAGGTAAAGTCTCTGTAGTTGCTGAGAGGGAGTAGAAGGAGAGGGGATGAGAGGGAGAAAGGGAGGGAGAGGGGGGAGGAGAAGAAGAAGGAGAAGGAGGAGGGGGAGTGGAGAAGAAGGAGGAGAAGGAGGAAGTAGGAGGAGGAAGGAGGAGGAAAGGAGGAGGGGGGTAGTGAAGAATAAGGAGGATAAGGAGGAGGAAGAAGAAGAAGAAGGAAGAAGGAGGAGTGAAAGAGGGGGAGGAGAAGGAGGGAAGAGGGAATGAAGAGGAAGAGGGGGAAGAGGAGGAGGCAGCAGCAGAAGCAAACATAGCTGCAGCAGCAAAAGTGTTTACTGAATGAAATAAAAGAAGGCTAGCAATACTGGAGACCATCCATCAAGTGAGAACTAGGTAAGAGGAAAGTTGGAATGGCAGCAGTCAGGGTGCGATGTTATTCACATTAAGGATCAAGATGTTTGCAAAGTGTTCTAAAGACAATGGAAATCTACAGACACTTTTATGCTGGAAGATTACATACTTGCATTGGCCATTTTACAAAGTTCACTGCTTGTGGAAAGTATATTATCCTGGCTTCAAGGCAAAATTGGAAGGAGGATGGCAAAGTAAGTTTATTTTGTACTACTTTAGAAGACCTAGTTTCTTAGATTAGGGAGGAGGCAAAAGAAATGGGAGGAGATTGGCCAATTCAAGCAATATGTTCTGGGTCAGAATTTATATTCTTAATTTGGGGGCATTTGAAAGTAAGGGACAAAACAATAATGACTTCTGATATCATGGCATAATCGAGAGAGTAGGGAGATTTTCTATCATTATTATTATTATTATTACTATTATTACTAGCTCTGGAACAAAAAAGTAAAACAAATTTGGAGGAAAAGAAATGCTTGATTTTGGACATGTTAGAAGAATGATCTAGGAATCAAAGAGGTAAGGAAAATTGGCAATAATGGAAAACATATCCCTGTAGTAAATACTGATTAGACAGAGACATTTAAACATATATAAAACTATTTAATAGTTTACACACATCTTAACTGATGCAGGCCAAATACCTGCTTAGTTTATTTCCATTTATAAGTTAAGAAATTTTAGAGCATGCTTATAGCAATGGACTGAAAATAGTAAGGATCATGCTCAATCTTCATTTATCAACTATTAATTTCTTTGTTTACTGGGGCTGACCATTGAAATTCTGAAAACTTCTAGAATGTCCATTTTGAGAATTCATGCCAAGCAGTAAATGGAATGCTTTTTGTTATGAGGCATGTACAAGGACAGAGTTAAGGTGTGATTTAGTAGTTTCTATCCAAGTCTCCCTTGTAGCATAGGCCATGATACTGTGTGAAGAAAATATACTGAACCATTTGTTGACCATCCTTTTTCTGTCCCATGAAAATATGTACTTATAATAAAATGTTCATCTTTGAGATATCCATCAAATAGCTTTGTAGGAGAAAGAAGTTTAGGTGAAAAGTAAGGTTTTCAAGATTATTTTCATTTAAGCTCATGCAACTACTGATTTTCATTCTTGTGGGTACCATATTCATGGGTACTCCTTCTAACTGGGGAAAACTGCACAATAATTCAATAATGTAGATCCAAAAACCTAAAAACATTGTGTTTTCATGACAAACTTGAAAGTTATTATCATTTAATATTTTTTGACTGATGAAGTATTTAAAGTATTTTTAAATTGTTTTCATGTTTATTTTTATTTATTTTGAGAGAGAGAGAGAGAGAGAGAGCGCGCGCGCACGCGCATGAGCGGGGGAGGGGCAGACAGAGAGGGAGAGAGAGAATCCCAAGCAGGCTCTGCACTGTCAGTGCAGCCCCCATGTGGGGCTCAAACCCACAAACCATGAGATCATGACCTGAGCCAAAATCAAGAGTTGTATAGTTAACCTACTGAGTCACCCAGGCACCCCTGATGAAGTATTTAAATCTCAGAGAAAGTATGCAGCTTGTTCAATATCATAGAAAAAAGGTCTATGACAGGATAAGGACACAGAACCAATTCTCAGGTTTGGAATCTCATGTTCTTTTCATTACTCACTTATATTTTGTAATTAAAATATTGTTAATAGTAATAGTAGCAACAACAATAATAACTTACTTCCAAGCTCTTTTTAGAGATTTGGATAGATTTGAAATTTCTTAATAGAAAATATTCTTGTAGTTAATGTTATTACTGATTTTTTAAAAATATTTTGCAAAGATAATCCACTGTTTTTAGATGCATAGTGATCTCCATGTATATATATTTGTATTTTCTTGGACTTAATTTCTCTGTAGATTAACGTTTTCCTGCTTATTGTATTCATCAAATATTTCTGGAATGCCTTTTACATTCTACTAACTGTGACACATACTAGATTTTGAGAATTTCTTTTTATTAAATGCATTCATTAAATGTATTTGAAAACACTTCAAATTAGGCACATATCAAATAATATTTATCTGATATATTCTAATATATTTTTAATGTTTATTAATTTTTGAGGGAGAGAGGAGAGAGAGAGAGAGACAGAAAGAGAGAGAGAGACAGAGAGAGAGAGGGAGGGAGGGAGAGAGAAACAGACCACGAGTGGGGGAAGGGCAGAGAAAGAGGAGACACAGAATCAGAAGCAGGCTCCAGGCTCTGAGCTGTCAAACGCCAGGCTGGATGAACTCACAAACTGGGAGATCATGATCTAAGCTGAAGTTGGAAGCTTAGCTGACTCAGCCACCCAGGCACTCTGACTTACGCGGTATATCCTAGTTTTAGTAATTATTTTATACCATATACTGGTTATCCATTTTTGAAAACATATATAAAAATAACAATGGGGGGGCACCTGGGTGACTCAGTCAGTTAAGCATCTGACTTCAGCTCAGGTCATGATCTCACAGATTGTGAGTTAAAGTCCTGCATTGGGCTCTGTGCTGACAGCTCAGAGCCTGGAGCCTGCTTCAGATTCTGCGTCTCCCTTTCTCTCTCTCTCTGCCCCTTGCCCGTTCATACCCTGTCTCTCTCTCTCTCTCTCCTTCAAAAATAAATAAACACTAATTTTTTAAATAACAATAGGGCCCCTGGGTGGCTCAGTTGGTTGAGCATAAGACTTTGGCTCAGATCATGATCTCCCAGTTTGTGAGTTCGAGCCCTGCATTGGGCTCCGTGCTGACAGCTCAGAGCCTGGAGCCTGCTTAGGATTCTGTGTCTTCCTCTTTCTCTGCTCCACCCCCTCTCATGCTCTGTTTGTCTCGATCAAAAAGAAATAATATATTTTTAAAAAATTTAAAAAGAAATAACAATATACCATATTAAAGTAAAATAAGTGAATTAAGTGAGTCTGATGGGAAGATATTACATGCACAGGTAGCTTTGTCCTGCAAGGTCCTACTTCCTAAACCTCCCTGTCTCCCTAAAAACGCTGGGGACTGTTCCCAGCATCTTGGCGCCAGTGGACCCTCTCAGCCTCCCCCACCCTCATCCCATCCTCTCTCCTGCTCCATCACCTCAGCTGCCCTGCACCTGAGCCATCCCTGAGTTGAGCAGTAAGAGTACAGAGGAAGAGGTTGAAGGAGGAAGAGTGTAGTGAGTTAAGTGAGTTAGTGCTGGGGAATGGAAGGAGCCATTCCTGCCTGATCTCTATTCTCAGAACGCTGGGAACAGGGGACTTGATAAAGTCCCAGGAGGACGTGCAGGACGGTGCCTTCCTGGTCACCAGCCAAGTGCGTCAAGGACCACGACTCCAGAGATATACCCATGCACAGTTGCAGGGTGTTCCTATCTGTCCTTCCTTTATTTGTAGCTATTGTTCTGAGTAAAACATTTACTGTAACATTTACTGTGCTCTCCAAGCTTGCAAGGAGGGTATAAAATAAGATTCCATTCCTAATAAAATTTGCCATTAGCCATCAGCTCTTGGTCTGTCTCCATTTGCCATCAGCTTTTGGGGACGTATGCGTTTCCATTGGCCATCAGCCTTTGGGAAGGTCATTGTGTCGATCTTCGATCATCGTCTCCCCAGGACCCCTTACCTACCACAGTTAGCTCATGTTCTGCCATCCGTTGGGCATGTATGTGGGCCTAGGAAGAGTGGGGAAGTGTCAGGGATGCCTTCAGTGGGGCATTCTAGGGGCTGTTCTAACCACAACTGGCAGTGCCAAAGACTTTCAGGAGACCATTTGGTGAGGTAAGCCTCTCATCCACCTCCAATTCAGGTACTGAGTGTAGCCCAGCAGGGAGGTTACAAGCTCTGTAGGGTCACCCATCCAAAAAGAGTTAGAGAGAGTGACTAACACACCCAGTGTGGCACGTGTGGAATTATAGGGTGGGGCCAAAGCACAGTGATGAAGGCTGTACATTCACCCTGAGTGTCTTAGTATGCAAGACTGCATGACATTAAATAATATTAAAAAATCAGAATGACAAGTGAAGAGAGAGACTGAAGAATAAGGAAAAATATAATGGTCCCCATACTTTCATTTTGCACTGAGTCGTATACACTACATAGCTGTTAGTACAGTTATTCTCAAGAAAACATAATTCTTAAAGTATAAGAATCTCTAACATTGTATTGTACCCTTTGTGGGTTTTAAAGCCTTTTTTTATATATTATGTCATTAAAAATTCACAATATTCCCTTAAATTAAGTTGATTAAATGTTAATATTTTTTGTGCTGTGAATTTAGGGAGGGCAGGGTCTATGTGGAAAAAAAAAACACATCTGTGTGTTGAAAAGTGAGTACTTTCCTAGTTGCTAATCACTAAGATAAATTAATATAAAATAAATTACCCAAGTTCATTAGCACTGTAATGCAAATAATTGAGACTGGGTTTTATTATTATTATGATGCTTCTTTATAACTCTACACTTTGCAGCTTCAGACTTAGCTTTAAAACTTTTCAAAACCAACAATTTTACCTTCCTCCATGACTCTAATCTTTCCATCTTTGAGGCTCACTGATGTTCCAAGGATTTGAATGATTTTAAAACCTGTACCAGCAATGCAAGTACACCCTTCTTTCATCCAGAAGAGAAAACAACAGATTCATATATGGAAACAAAATTAAAAACAAACTAAAGCCAGAAAAAAATATACAGACAAATGGAGACAGAGACAAAGACAGAGAGAAGCTTCACTTTTTGGTAAGTACAGTTGTAAATCTTGTAAACCTTACTTTCAATTTGCCATCCATTAATTCATTGTTATCTACAAATAAAAAAACAAATGCCTTAAAGCCATCTAGATTCCTTACACCATTTCTAAAATCTGGCACTGAGGAAGCATATCGGTATTCAAAATTGATATATCCTGTGTATTCTTCCTTTACTCAATTATCTTTTGACACATATAAAATCCCCCCAATGGTTGGTCAACTCTGATCTGCACCTGTTGTTCTCCTTAGCCTTATTCTCAAAGAAGACACAGATGTCTTGTACATGTATTTCTTTCTTATGGCCTATCCTTTTGGTATTCACAATTTTTACCCTGTGGTTTTTCTCCTTTCCAGGATCTCCCCTTTTCTGCATTCTCTCAAAGGCTAATTCTGTAAGTCTTCTTTGAATTTATACTTTTCATTTTCATGAGTAAAGTGGATAGTAGCATGACATCATTAGAAAAGAAAAACAGCAAGTTATAGACAATTACCCTATTAATGTTGAGACATATTGTCCACTTGGATCAGAGATTCCAAAAAAAAATAATTATCATGTTCAGTATACATAAAATAGGAGAGTTTAAACAAAAATAAATGCCAAAGTTGGAAGAACAGGTTTACATCATGTTCTCTCTTGAAATGTTTCAATCAAGGCACACAGAACTTAATGGTACTCCATTCTGTTTCATACTGCCTGAAGAGCAGAAAAGCCATTTCACACTTGACTCTAAATTTAACAAATACCCTTAAAGTGAATTTCGTGGATTGTCATAAAATAGATGAATGAGAATTAGCACTCACCTTTAAAAATCTGAGTGGCAGTTAGGGAATTAGTTCATTCCAACTTTCAGATTTATTTGTATTATATAGTATTAGTAATAAGTGATTCATGATTATGATTATCTAAATTTTGACAGTAAAAGAATGATTTTTAATGGCTTATCCATGTGATATGCTGAAAACGCTTTCATAGAGGCCCGAGGGAAGAATCAAAATCACCTGACAAAAAAGCAAATGACTAGTAAAGCACCTTCAACTTTATAAGAATGGTCATTGGTTGAGCCAGTGATTCATTATTCTTAGCCAGTATCCTACTAACAGTGAAAAGAATTCATGAAATTAAACCTTGCATTCCGAAGAAGTCAGTGAAGTGTGTAAGTAAGTAAGTAAGAATGGCAGAGTCCTAGTTTAAGTCATCTACATAAAATATTTTAGTCAAAAACTGCTGATGGTAAAGTAATATAGGTAGTGAATAATTATGTATTTTCAGACAAAAATATCTATATTTTTTCCTGGTTTTTGACAACAAAAATTGACTTCCATTTGTTGAATCACCTGTTCTACACTGTGGACAGTCTTGGTGGAACTATCATTATTAGGTAGCCTGCCAACCCCATAGGATAGCAGTGGCTGCCTAATTGGCATCTTTTCACAAATACTTCAAAACATACACATTTATAAGGAGAAGAAGAAAAACAATCATAATTCAGTATTTGTTGTATTACCTTCCTTCTAACTATTATAGACAAGGAAGGTAATACAACAAATATTATTTTGCATATAACTTGGAAAGTAAATATCTGAAACCCAAAGAGCAAACTACTGAGCCCAAGCCTGATTTGAGATCAGGTGAAGGCTGTGCATAAAAAGAGAAAAAGAGAAAGGAGTGAAGGTTTAGATATAAAGGGAGAGACTCCTGAATGGTAACATTTGAAACAGATCTGAGGACACGGACTGCTAGGGAATTGAAAAGAACAGATTTAAAAGCAGGTGGAATTTAAGAAATAAACCAACCAAACAAACAAAGACAAAAAAAAAAAAAAAAAAAACCTTAACTATAGAGAATGAACTCGTGGTTGCCAGAAGAGAAGTAGTTGGGGAGAAGGGTGAAATAAAAGGGATTAAGAGTACACTTATCAGAATGAGCACTGCCAACCGTATAAATTGTTGAATCATCATATTGTACATCTGAAACTAAGATAACATTGTATATTAATTATCCTTGAATTTAAAAAAAAGCGGGTGGAAGCAGGGAGAACAGAATTGGAAAGGCAGGATTTAAAGGACAGAGGGATATGGATTGAACAGAAATGAAATCATTAGAGGTTTGATTACGAACACAAAGAGGGAAAATATATTTTCTTGAACAATAAAACTAATATAATATTAACATAAATATTAAAAATTACATATTAAAAATAAGTTTATCAGAGAAATAGAAAAATATATCTGAAGACACACTAGCCACATTCATGGGAAACACAAGTACATAAATAGCATATATTACTATATTAAAGTTAAAAATATTTTATTGTGTGTTCCTTATGTGTAGATCAAGTGTATTATTTTGTGGTGGTACACTGAAATTATGCTGGCCTAAGTAACCACCAGTTGATTAAAGAGCTATTCTAATTAAAAAGTGAATATGGTTGTAACAAGTATGATAGCTTTAATTTCTTATCTTTGATTTGACCTGAAAATAAAATGTAAGAAAATTTAAAACAGAAACTATGAAAAAATTACAGCACTGCGCAGAAACAGCAACATTAAAACCAACAGATACGTAAAGCACTATTTAGTAAGAGTTTGTTGTGCGTATAAGAACAGTTGGCAAACAGAGACCTTGCAAACTGACAAGAAAATGAGGCTCAGAGTATATTGTTAGGGCACAGTTTACACGGTGAGAATGCAGAGCTCAGTCTTTCTTTGCAATGATTGGTTATAGCATTACAATTTTTGTAGTCATTGGGGATTGATTAAAAGTGATTACCTCATGTTAATTTTTGGAAACAGATTAAGCTTTGATTATGATTTTCGGAGGCATTTATAAGAAGCACACTAAGTTTCACTTGTTTTGCAGCATAAGCCAGATTAAGCTTTGTTTATGTATTTTGAATGGTTTTATCTGCTGAAGGAATTTTCTAATTTGGTTTCCGTTTTCTATTTTACTTTATTTTTTTAGGGTTTATTTATTTTGAGAGAGAGTGTGTGTGTATGCGTGAGGGTATGTATGCGTGCATGCGAGCAAGTAGGGAAGGGGCAAAGGAAGAGGGACAGAGAGAATCCCAAGCAGGCTCCATGCTGTCAGAACAGCACCCGATAAGGGGCTCAAGCCTACAAACCGTGAGATCATGACCTGAGCCAATCAATAGTCAGATGCTTATCCGACTGTGCCAACCAGGCACACCTGTATTTTACTTTAAAAACACAGGAAACTGAATTCCAAACACTATAATTAAGTCATTTCTTTCATTCAGTCTTCTTGTTCACAAATATTGCATATCCCAACTTTGGAAGGCACAGGAGCATCAATATGAAACATAAGAAAGAAAGTACAAACAAGATTCTAACCTACTATCTCTCAATCCTCTAATTATTCATGTTCCTCCAAGTACTAAAAGTATATTGCCTTTACTGAAGCAGATGTCTGGACATATCTAATAATTTGTCCTAATTTTTACCACTGAATTCATAATTACAAAGAAAGTTATCATTTTGACCTCATTGGGATAACTGAAATGTACTGTGGAAAAATGCTAATTTTGTGGGCATAAAATTATTGTTTCCAGCAATAAAATATATCAGATAATTTCCGAAAAATAAGTGTCTGATACTTTGATATTTAAATTTTCCTACTGATGTTTTTGACCTAAAGATAGAGCATTAGTGAATAAAAAAAATTAACATTTACAGGTATGTTCTATTTCTGGATGCAGTTATTTTCCTAGAGGCTAAAGTTGCCTATGAAAACAAGAAATTAAAAGTGAATTCAACTTTGAATTCATTTTTAAAAAGCTCTCACATTGCTAAACATTTGTTTGCCAAAAGAATCAACATTTGTATATCACATATGATTTAATTAATGATTATCATTGATATTCAAGATAATTTTCTTTCCCTTAAGATAATCATAAATGAAATGGCTATGTTATTAGTGGTATGGTTGTTACTATTTAATGGAAATTCCACATTAGAAAAAAGATATTCATCAAGAATACAATCATTTTACAATAATTACAGATGCACACCTGTTGACATAAAAGTGATTTTTGGCTAATGATCTGAGCAGAGTCATGCTGTGATTAATGTGTATCAATTCTTCAACCTAGATACCAATTGTTTCAGGTGTATATTAGTAAACAATCCTATTTTACAGATGAGAAAATTAAGGCACTGCGAGGCTAACTAGCTTCTCCAAGCTTATATAGGTAAGAAATTTTGTGTCCTGGATTTGAATCCCAAAATAAAATCTCAAAAGGTTATCTCTTTATTCCTTTCTAAGACCAAAAACCAAAACTGCATACAAGCCAATCAATGTACAAAATGCTATAGATGAACAGAAAAGGGGGTTAGTACATCTTCTAGAATAAAAAGAAGTCAATTATGCACTAAAGATAAAAATAGCAAAATATTCCATTTGCATTATATTACAATAATCCTTAAAAGTAAGATTAAATTAACCTTATTTGTATTTTCATATTTCTATATAGCATATAAAATATTAATATTTGAAATTAACTTCAAGAATAATAACATTGTAACACATGTTATATCTAAGACATAGGATATATTAAAATAATGTGTTATATTTTCATGTTTTCATGGCAAATTTTGATACATCTATGAATTAACCCAACTTTATACACTGCATAACATTTCCCAAGGACTTCAGTTATGTACTGAATAATGTATCCTACACTCTTGAATTTCTTGTGTATGATACATCATCACAGATTTTATCATTACATCATTTTACTATGTATTTTTTTCATTGCAGAGGATTGTGATAATTATGATAATTTTCATGGCTTAAGTATTTTTGAATCTCTAGATGTCACTACAAAGCTATTATGCCTTAAAAAGAAATATATGAATCTAATTCATATATATATTTGTATCATTTAGTCACTTTAATGAATGATATTTTTATTGTTACTCTTCTAACAGTTTTATAATAGGTAATATTATAATGCATATCACTTTCAGATATAATAAATATCACTGTCTGATAATGATAATAGTAAAGAATAACAAAAACAACAAAAGAGAGATGCAAATACTTGTTTGCAATTGTTTTATAAGAACTAAAAAATTGGAAAGTTGTATTGTCAACATGTTAACGTAGGAGTTTCAGTCTCAATACATTGCATCACTTTATGCTTAGGGTTCCAAGGATTAAAAAAAAATTTCTAAAATGAGCCAGACACTAAATATATCACACTTAAAAAAAATCTGCGTTATAGACCAACAATAAAATTTTGAATATTATATAAGGTCTTATATAGCCATTTTAAATGAGCCATTTTAAAATGCTAAAATAAAATGAAACATTCTTTTCTCACAAAACAAGAGGAATATTGGATTTGGCCACAGCCAAGTGGTTTCGCTACCTCTGATTGGAAGATTAGGTCAAAAATTTAGGAGTCTCCTTCATTGACATATAAAAAGAGAAATCTCTCTTTACATTGCCTATATAAAATTTTTTGAATTGGTGAGGAATTTTAAAAGCTGCCGAAATTAGATTATAAACTATAAAAAATAAAGGTCTCAAAACATAATCAATAAAGATTATTCAAAACCAAACTTTATAAATCTTTGTCATTATAATTGGAAGAATTATTTTTAATTCATCTTTTCAAAACTTTTTTTTAACATTTTTATTTTTGAGAGAGAGACAGACAGGCAGAGTATGAGCAGGGGAGGGGCAGAGAGAGAGGGAGACACAGAATCCGAAGCAGGCTCCAGGCTCTGCGCTTTCAGCACAGAGCCTGATGCAGGGCTCGAACACACAGACCGTGAGATCATGACCTGAGTTGAAGTCAAATGCTTAACTGACTAAGCTTCCCAGGCACCCATTAATTCATCTTTTAATTGAATATCTAATAATATCATTATATAGTATAATCGTAAAAAAATTCGCCTTCAAATTTAGGTGTAGTTCTTTGATTTTTGCTTCTGTGTTTTCTTTTTGTGTTTATTTATTGTAAATTAAAGTTTATTTATTTTGAGAGACAGAGTAAGAATGTGCAAGAGTGGAGGAGGAGCAGAGAGAGAGGGAGAGAATCCCAAGCAGGCTCTGTACCAGCAGAGAGCCTGATGTGGGACCCCAACCCATGAACAGTGAGATCATGACCTGAGCCAAAATCAAGAGTTGGACATTCAACCAACTGAGCCACCCAGGCAACCCTATTTTTGCATTTAAATCTAAAACATTACATCATGGTCTCTAAAATATAAGCTTCCATGCATTTATAATGTATGAAAAAAATATAATATGAAATTTCACATGTACACTTATATTCATATTATGAAAATAATTCATTTATAATATTCCTTCATATCAAAATATATTTTAACTTTATAGGAAAAATAATAGACCATGAGTATTTTTATACTAATTCATTCAAAATATGGATATGTTCAGTAGTATCTAGGGGTACGTACAACTTCTAAGCTCCATGCAACATTGTAGATTATTAATTTTCTTTTAAAAGTGCATCACCTAAGTTGATTATTGTTTATTGCTTATTTTTTAAAAAGAATTTAATGTTTATCTTTTTTTTCATAAAACACTGGTAAGTATACCGTAATTATTTACTTTGTCTCTAAAACTTGAAGAAACTTTTCAATAAATATGTCCATTTGCAAAGCCATCATACTCATTGAATTATCGATTAATCACTAACAATGCAATTTGAAAATCTCATAACCTACAGTAAATTCCTACTATCCTGCTGCAATCTTTATTTCTTAAATGAGAATTTAAGTCTTGTTAAAGATAAGAAATTTACCTCTGTACTTTTGTTGTGACACAGGCTGAGTTATACCTCATTTAGAGCAGTAACATAATTTTTGCTTTAATTATTATATATCCCTAATTTATTTTTTAAATGATGAATATATGTGCTACCAAAAAGTAAAATGATGCTGCCTTGCCAAATAGTAAACAAACAAAAAGTCATTAAATATGCAGTAGAATTTTTTTAAATATTCAAATTTGTTGAAAATTTCATATAAATTGCATTCCAAATGGATATGGAACTAAAAGGATAGTTTAGATACATGTAATTATTTATTAATATAGATTGTTTCCAGTGTATAACAAAATCAAACAGAACACTTAAATGTTCCTAGATCTCATATGCCAATTTAGTTAAAAATTTAATAACTAAACTTAGTAGAACATAAAATAAAATAAAAATAAAAATAAAATGAATTACTAAACAGGTAAGTACAATCAGATTTCTATAAGGATAATAATGAGAGGCTAGAATTTATGTGTTTATATTCATTACTTATATTTATTCAGTAACTTTTCTCAATAGGTATGTATATGTGCATTCATTTGGTTCTTAGAATAAAGCCATATTTTTTTAAATCAAGAAAAATATGAGAACTTTGGAAAGAAATGTTTTACTTAATAAAAATATTTATAACATTTATATACTACTGGATTCTACTTATACAAATAAGTTCTCAATTTCTTAATTGTTCTTTCCAGGGAATACATTTGATCAAGTATATTTAAATTTTGGTGCAAATGATTTTTTATGCATATATACATATATATACACATATAATTATATATAATCATACATATTATTTACTTATATATTATATAGTCATGTATATATATGCATATATATTATATATACACATACACATCATATATATTATATACATATATAATCATATATGTCATATACATGATTACTTATAATTATATGTTAACTATTATATATTAATTACATATTATAATTAATTATATCATATATTATTTATATCTTAATTATATATAATTTTCCAATATATATTAGAAAAAGCTGATAATGATTTTTCTAGTGATTTTTTTAAAGACATTTGTTGTCTCTTTAAAACAAATTCTGGGATCTTTTCCTTTTTTTCATCCTTTGAATTTTGACTGTATTATTTCACATAGGTTTATGGTCTAAGATATCCTCCTGTGTTCTAAATGTCTCATTCATATTAAAGACAGGAAGAAGGTGATTGCAATAAGAACACATTTTCTGCTCTAGTCCATCTCTTTTATAATGCAACAAAACCTTTTCAAAGGTCTATGGGCCTTCTCAGAAGCAAGAGATTGAAGGAAAGGGAAAAAGGAAAAGAATTGGGATGAAGGAAAGTGTGTGTATTTTTGGTCATGTATTGACTTAAATAAGTCCTTGATGTTATATTTATAAAAGAAGGAGTATTATAACTATGTTATATGAAATAATATTTATATAAAATTAAATACATAATGCATGTTTCATGAAATTTTATAAATAATAGTCTGAGTTAATTAAGAAAATGTAAGAAATTTATTATTGTATTGTTCAGAACTTAAATTATATATAAAACTTCCATACTTTATTTCAATACTTTTATTATTATTACTGAATGAAAGCATCAATTTAAAGCTGCCTTTATTTTTAATGTTACATTTTGTTCATTATTATTATGTAAGCTAAGAAAAGTAGAGGTGTGTTTTGTTATATGTCCTCCAACATCACCATAATTTATAACAGTGCCTGTAACAAATACCCATTAGACAGTTAAGTGAATGAAAGCATATAAAATCATTATGTTGCTTCCTGGACCTTTACTATTACCATTAACACTGTTATCTGTTCCTCATTTAATAACAGTTTTATTTCTATAACTGTCTTAATATATAAGAGTAAACCAAAAATTGTTGGGAGTAGGTTTTTTAAAAAGGGGAAAAAAACAAAAGAAAACAACAATTTCATTAAAAACTCTGATTAAATAATTGATTTTTTAAACATTTGTGTGTATTAAATTTTTACACTGAATAAAGCCACATATATTCAGTAAAAGGTAACATTACTAAACTGATTAGGTGGAAGAGAAGATAGTTATTATATTTTGATAGTTTACATAATCTTTTCATGATACATAGTGCATTGTAACAGCATTTTGAATTATTGTGTTGTTGGCAATCTGTGCAAACCTTTTGAAAGATAAATCAGTACATGGCTCCTGTCATCACTGAAAGTTAATAAGAGAGAATATTTCAAAGCTCTGTAAATGCAAAAAAGAGTAATAATTAAAATAAAATTTCAGCTATATTTTTAAATCTTTTGTGCTGAAAAATTATAGTTTTCATTTTATTCATGTTTCATGTCCTAACCAGAGGCCTTTATAAGACATACACACATGACAGCAAGAAAGAGCTAAATGTCTGCAAAATAGTATCCTCTCAAACAGAATGCATCATTCTGTTAAAAATACTGTTTTACTGTGGATGTGATGCTGTATATAATGAATTGTTTTAGTGCTTAAATTATAGAGGAGTAGTATGTGTAGAGTGACAGACTGAAGAAAAACCATCAACACTAGTATTAGAGATGTAGAATACAGATATGGGATTGTAATAGACACATATTATGATGTCCATGGGAGAAAAGAAAACAGAAAATACCAAAAAAACTTACATAAATAAAGGCTTGAATTTTCCTTTTCAACAATGCTGCCCAGAAACCCAGGCAAAATTACTTAAAAATGATAAAGTTCTAGAGCTATGTGGATGGCATTTCTGAATTCCATGTATAAAGAGGAATTCTTATACCAGGTGTCCATAGACAGTGGTACATACAAAACAAAGACAATCAAACCTCTATAGAACTACATCTTAATTTTTTTTAATATTTGTTTATTTTTGAGAGAGGGAAAGAGCATGAGTAGGGCAAGGGCAGAGAGAAAAGGAGACAGGATCTGAAGTGGGTTCTGTGCTGACAGCACAGAGCCGGATGCAGGGCTCGAAATCCACGAACTGTCAAGACCATGACCTGAGCCAAAGTCAGACGCTTAACCGACTAACCCACCCAGGTGCCCCTAGAATTACATCTTTATTAAAAAAATAAAAAATAGAACTTAATGTCACAACATTTTGTTTTTATTTCAAAATAATTACCCATGTGTAAAATTGTTGCAATACTTGTACAGAGAAACGTTTTTGCCTGAGCAATATAAAAATAAGTCACTGACATGAAGCCCTGCCATTTCATAACTCTTTAGTATGCATTTTCAACAAACATGGAGATTTTTACATAATCAGAATAAATCAAAATTATGAAATTAAATTTGATCCATTATATATTCTTACGTAAAAACCATTTAAGTTTCGGTAATTGTCTCCCTAATCTTTACAGAAAAAGAGGAGCAAGGAAGGAAGCATGGATGGAAGGGATACAGGGAAAGAGGGAGAGACAAAGGGAGAGAGGTAAGGATAAATGAAAATGGTAACAGGTAAAAAAATGAAGTAAAAATATATGATCAAGAAATATACTCAGCCAAAGTATTGTTCACCTGCCAGAGCAGAGGTAAGAAACTCTGTACATGCAAATATGAGAGAGCTACCTAATTCCTTGATATGCTATAATCAAATGAAGATCAAATCAGAAAAGGAAGTTAATTGAAGACAAAATATATAAAAAAGAGGACTGGTATTTCTAATACCATGGCCTAAATCTAAAAACAAACAAAAATTAAGACAATGAGAGGGAGGAGGACAAGATGGCGGAAGAGCAGGGAGCGCTGTAATCCGCGCACGCCCGTATGGATTCAACTGAGAAGGACTGAAGGGATAAAACTTGGATTTGCAAGTGGGGGAAAGAAGAAACAGACGCCAGAAAGAAGACAACCTCAAAG
>CM053574.1:111313266-111363284 GCA_028646485.1 Cryptoprocta ferox | reverse complement strand
GGTGGAGGTCACTTGTGGGGAAGAGCACTGGGTGTTATATGGAAACTAACCTGACAATAAAGTATAAAGTTTAAAAAAAAAAAAAAAAGAAATTATAGTATTATCAAAAAAAAAAAAAGACAATGAGAGTGTTCACTGTAATATAAGTGCTTAAAAAAAACCACTCAGGTAAAAACAATTCTCATAAAGGGTAGCATTTTAAATTGTTTCACCTGTCCCTGAGATAAGCAAGTAGATGGGAGGTGGGTTGGTCAGGAAGAAAACATACATCACCTTAATTATGAGCATGGGGTAGATCATAATATTGTACTGATATTCTGAAACGTTTTGATTTGGGAGGCATACTTGCTGTACAATATTAGATTTTCCATATAGAAACGTCAATTTAACTATGTCTGTTCACCTAAGAGGAAAACAATGCAGGGGTGGGAGAAGGGCGGTGGTCCTTCAACAATTACAATAAAATTTGGGAAATGGAGACATAAAAATTCATTAATCTAGGATGGTGTAGATAATGGTTGAAAAGAACAACAGAATAAAATTCAGGTATACTAAATGAGAGAGAAATGTAAACACTGCAAAATAAGAACTATGAAAGAAACAATATTTACTCATTGGTTTCATTTTGTGTGTTCTTTGATTCTCACAAAACCCTTAGAATTTCTCTATTTTGTGGGTAACTGTGGCTCTCCAGCCATCACCACTCCCATTTTCTGAAGCCCTTAACTTATCCCTCTTCCAATGGTGTCCAGCAAGTCACTTTGGTTGACAAACACATGCTCTACCTTTACTAGTGCAATCACTCCCCTTGTATTTGGACACCTGGTGAGAGAAGTTCTCCAGTTTATCTCTGTGGGTACTCAAACAGTAATTGGAAAACACAAGCTGATTTTGATGCCTTAAATGTGCTCTAAAAGATTCTTGTGCACACTATTGCAGTTCCTGATACCAGTTCTCTCCTTTAATCCACATCATCCTACAAGTTCCGTTCTTCCTCCATAGGCCCTTCTTCACCAATGTCGCCCAGTGATAACTGGCATCCCTGTCCATTTTGACAAACAAAAAACTCAAAAAGTTGTAGTAATCATCTTTCATACTCTTTTTTCTCACCACAACTCTATCCTTGAACAGTTATTTCTCAACCAAATCCTACTGATTTTATCTCTTCAACAGGTGAGATGAATCATAAGGTATGTCCTTTTATTCATATTCCACACTGTGTTGTCTGTTGTATAAATGGTAAAATGTAGATACTTAAGAAATAACTGACCAAAAGACTGTAGGAGTAAATGTGGAAAAGAAAAAAAATTGCAACTTTCAATCAAGTTTATTTTCAATAATTTGAAAACAAAATCAGCCTAATAAGGTATTAAAATCCTTTAATAAAAATTTTATTAATATTCCTCTTTTTTTTCTTTGTTTGGCTGGTATGCTCCTTGAACTTAGAAACTTTTCTTGTACCACTTTATATGCAGTGATTACCAGAGACTTTTTCAAACAAAATTTGTTGAGTTAGTGACTGAATGTTTACATGAATACAGAGTAAATCTTTGCACAGATGCCCATAATTACAGAAGAATAAGATGGCTATAGTCTACTTTCTTCATTTAATTTGTCAATGAACTTGATGGAGAATAAATATTGAAGTAGTCTTTTAAATGATATAATATTAAACTATAGAAAACTGTAATTTTGGTAGTTTTGATGTCTTATATGACTTATGTCTACATATTAATACTTATGAAACACTTTTGAAACTCAACATAATGCATATTAAAATATACATAAGTGATGATAAATGTGAATGAGTGTACTTTTCATATTTTGCTTTTAAAAAACTAAGAGTAGGGACACCTGGCTAACTCAGTTGGTTAAGTGTCCAACTGTAGATTTCAGCTCAGGTCATGATCTCATGGCTTGTGAGATCAAGCCCTGCATCATGTTCTGTGCTCATATAAGCACAGAGCCTGCTTAGGATTCTCTCTCTCTCTCTCTCTCTCTCTCCCTCTCTCTCTCTCTCTTTCTCTCTGTCCCTCCTCTGCATGCTCTCTCTCTCTCAAAAAAAAAATAAGTAAAAAATTAAAAAAAAACTAAAAGTAACTATACTTTACATTTACATTTAAAAGGATTTTCTATCTAAAATCTTTAGGAATGCCAGCCTTATGTTCAATCACCTGAATCAAACATAGTTCTAAATGTCACAAAATCATCTTCTATATTTCTCAACATATGAGAAGAAATTCCTTGACTATCTTATGATTTTTCAGTATTGTTAATTAATTTGGGGGTATATAAAAATTTAATGTCATCAGAAAAAAATATAATAAGACAGAAAGAATTTTTCACAATTGATGTTAAATTACAAATATAACACTTAATTTCTTCTATTGGAATACAAATCTATAAATTACACATTATTATCACTGAACTGTAGAGTCTCTAACATATTGCTTTTTTATTGTACAAGAAAACTATAGGGATCACCTAGAAACCATACATGGCACACAAACACATACCTCCTCTCCTCTATCCATCTTTTCCTTTAAATTCAAATCTACATAATTAGGCATGTTGACTGAGTTTGATCCTAGGATTCCATTATGTAGGTAGAGTAAGAACTAGACTTTCCATATTATAAGTGCTTGCAAATATATAATATGTGTTATTGGGGGAATAGAGACTCATATCACATATTCCATATTACCGTTTTTGTTTTTGTTTTTTTATTATTATTTTGGGGGGGGGGAGTGGCAGAAAGAGAGGGAGAGAGAGAATCCCAAGCAGGCTTCATGCTGAAGCATGGAGCTGACCTGGGGCTCAATCTCACAAAACTGTGAGATCATGACCTGAGCCAAAATCAAGAGTCTGATGCTTAACTGACTGAGCCATCCCGGCGCCCCCATCATACCTTTTAAAATTGCATTTGAGAACCATATTTAAGTATCCTGATATATATCAGAGAGGTTTATTTTTGTATCTCCCATATTTCCAAATTAACTATGATATTAATTGTCCTTATTCATTTTATTATATTTACATTCTTCTAAAATTGATGAATTCTTCTGTGCTATACTGTTATATCAATTACAAAAATTAATAACAGTGATTACATGCTTCAGTTTATGAATATATCAACTACTACATGGTTTTATTGAATCCATAAATAAAGTGATTATCATGAAAAATGACTTTCAGAGGAAAAAAACTGAAGCATACATATGAAAAGTTTTCCCTTCTCTTACATGTCAAAGGAATTCTGAGAAATATTCTGTAAGTTAGTTTGCTTCACCTCTGAGCCATCAATGTCTTATATAATTCCCTTAACCAAGTTTATATCACCATCTTTCAATCTGAATGAATGTATCATTTATAAATTTCAATCCACTAGTACTACTATATGTGGAATCATATAGTCTATTCTGATTTATTTTTTTAGCAGAGAGGACACTTATTCTGGGATAAGTGTCATTGTCCTCTTTGTATAATTACACTCCCCCTGAAGCCATGACTGCTTCTTATTTAGGGTCTATTTTGCTAGAGGGTGTCTTAAAATGAGATCTTTCCCAAAATTAATATATTTTTAATGTATGAATATGTACTTATTTTTTTTCTTCAACGGCTTGATATTTGGGGATATAATTCTATGTTATAAATTGTTGTATGTTATTCTTTTTTTCTAAAGAACACTTTTTAATGTCTATTATTTTATAAGACCTATTTAAGCAATATAACAAAATGGTAGAGAAGATATTTTCCCACATTAATTTACAAGTCTATATTATTCAATCTTTCACATTTTGATCTACAATTTATCTGGAATTGATTTTGTTTATGGACAATGATATGCTTATGTTGACTTCTTCCCTAATATTGATAACCCAACCAATCCAACACAATTTATTTGATAGCTTTTCATTTTCTTACTGTTTTCCAGTGCCAACTGGGTCAAAAACATAGTTCTATTATGCATTTATCATTTCCACTGGTTAAATTTGCCAGGTATTGCATAAAACTATAATGTCTTAATTTCTTTATTGTCATAATTAAGGGTTTTTTCCCCGGAAATTATGTTGATGTAAAACTTTCTAAATCATTGTTCACCTTGACAATATTGCTGGCTATTGGTGTTCCTTTACATTTTCACATAAATATTAGATTAGCCTTGCCATTTTTCACAGAAATTTCTCCTGAGAAATTGGTTCAATTGACATTGGCATCTGTTCAGCTTGGAATTACTAGGACTGTTGCTCCTATGAAAATTCTGCATATATTTTTCTTGCAAAAATGCAAACATTTCTGTTTCTTACAGATGAAATTATATGGTAAGTAATCTTTTCTGCACGGCTTCTTTTTTCAGTAGAGGGTATGGAAATGCATCTTTTTGTTTGTTTCAAGTTGTTTGTCCACATTCATTGCTCTGTAGCTTTCCATTGACAACTAGATCACACTTTCAAAAATCATCTGCTTGATTCGAAAAACCTGAACTACAATCCATACCATACCATAAAGCATAGCATGAGTTGTATGTCCAAATAGATACTCCTACCCAAATCACCCTTGTATATGTAGATCTTTAAGTGACTTAATCTGCACTTCTATTTATTACTCTTCTCAAATGTTATTATTCTCTCAAATTCTTCTTGTTTTGTTTTATGTAAATTTGGTCTGATTTTAAAATACCTTTTAGGAATTCCTAACATTTTAGCCGCTCCAGCACTCTTGTTTAAACGATTATATTCCTAGATTGAAGGACTGGTTAACTTACTTGATGCTTGAGATTACAATCAATTTTCGTTTGCACAGCTGGTAGAGGTATTTACTCTTTTACCATTTTCATCTAGTATTCTGAGCACTTCTCAATCTTTGTTATTTTCCATTTACACATTAAAATCCAGAAAAAACTGTGACTTGTATTTCTAAATACTCATTACAAATCCTTCTCTTCTGTCCTTTTCACATTTCACACTTTCAGTGTTGCTATAGTGTAAGTAGTGGAAAGAGAGAAAGTAAAACAAAAATTGCTACTATTTCTGAGAATTCACTGAAAATTATTTGCTATATTAACCTATTATCAAAGAAATATTATATTTGGCTGCACTGAAATAGATTATAGAAATGGAGCTTGCTTATTTATTTAAAGCATAATTTGATGTGGACATGTAAAGTATTTGAGATATTAAATTCAGCAGGAGGGGGAAAGGAAAACAACCTCACTAGAGGTTATTGTAATAATTTTTATTCATTTCACACCGCCTCTTTTAGTGCAATTGAGCCTGCTTCACCAAATTTAGATATTTTATTGAACAGTTATCTTTAATAGTACAATGCATATGTCTTTTAACTAATGAAATGAAACTGTACTGATCAGTTATTTCAAAACATGCAAGTAAAAGACAAACTCCAGTTCATACAGTACTCAAATATTTATTTTTTCATGGTGTAAATATGCATCAACTTTATTCATATACTAGAATCTACATTATTGTGAGAGCCCATGGTTTAAGTCTAGTATGAAATATTTCTTTTCTTGGTCTAATTTCACCATGCTTAATCTCTTCCTTTACTTCATTTACACTTGTAAAAGATCAAAATAAATCAAAAGATCGAATGCTGTCTACACTTCAACATATATTAATGAAAAACAAAACCTTTACAAAAGTGGAAACAGGGATTCGGATTTGCTGGATGCCACAGTTTCTATACTTTAAAATATTTACAGAAATCGTTTTTGGTCTTACTGTGGTATTTTCTTAGGTTTAACTCTTTGATGTTACTTCATGTATTAAATCCCAGACAAGTGCCAATTCTATTCTGTTTGTGACGATCTTGCCTGAAACTATTGTTTGCAAGCTTTCAATACGTCTTAATAGTTTTCAGCATGACCTACTGTTGTAGTGAAGTGGATATTCAGCAATGAAAAATTTTTCCAAATACACCATTTTCTTATTTTTGTTCAAGGATATTACTTTTTATTCACTTCAAAGTTTTAATTTATTCAAATAAAAACTCTGCAGCTTTTAAAAACAAAGTTGAAATTTATATAAGCATTTCAATTACTTTTTAAATACAGCTAGATGCCTAAATTACTACACTTTGTTAATTAAAAATTACTATTTTCTCTTTCCTTGCGCGACTTTAAAAAATAAAATTGCTCAAATTACTCCAAAAATCTATTAATTATAAAGAATATCAGGGATATTTATTTGTAACAATTGTTACTTTCATATAAATATTTAATGTCTTATGATATCTGGAAAATATCATCTTTAAAATTAACATAACTTGTTTGTGGCAGTTTTGAGGATTTTGTTTCAGCAGATGTGTTACATATTAACATGAAGGAAACTGTGAGAATGTGTTTCATTTCAAAAGCTTATTGGTAGCAATTTAATTTTTAAATGGTCCTAATTACTTAGAATACATGATGATATTTTGACTAATTCTTGTACTTTCTGTGTGTAGTGCTATTTACATTTGTAAGCAGTGTTCATCTTAATTGTATTATTTTCCTCCACAAATATACATTTATTTAAAATAAAAGAAGAAAACACCTCTAATGGAACTTAGGACATGTACCTGATATATCAGCATACATGCATAATGCCATCATATTTTTTTTAATACTTTGGAATACAATACAATACTTTTTACTTTGTTGCCGTAGCTACGGCCTCTGTTCTATGAGCCTTTATTTAGCTTGTAATTGGCTGAATGGAGAATGGTATTGAAACCTAAGATGTGGGTGTGCTGTGTGCTTTTCATGTGACTTGCTATTTGATTGTCATTGCTTCTAGATTTTTGAGAAGAGAGCAATGGGATAGGTGTATGATCTAAATTGTACATATACACATATATCAATATTGCTATTTTTAACCATCTGTATGTATATTAACATAAAGATAAGTTTATACTGACATATCAAACTTGAATCCATGATTACATAGATTATTCTAGCCTCTACCTCTTTCTTTTTTTATAAATCTTGACACCAATAGTGAGAAACCTGACTCCTACCACCTGTCATTCATTTATAGAATTGTTCAATTTCAGTATGCATGTATAGTAGTATCAGAACTGTTAGCTCACATACCTATGGGAAATATCTATATCAACTAGATTACAATTCTTTTGGTTTTAGTTTGGTTCCACTAATTGCCAAAGTTACTTATGGCCATACCTTTCCCCAACCCCTATAGTGAGGCTATTTTTTGAACTTAATATAAGTTATTTTCTCCTTGTTTCATTCATCCCTGAGATCTCCCAATCTCTTTCCTTCTTTTTAATTTTCCTTTAAGATTTTTCTGTGCTGTAAAGTCCAGTGGGTTTTGACAAATGCATAATGTCACTTACCCACCATTACAGAACATATAACAGAATAGCACTATTGGCAGGATTAACACCTCTTGCTGTGCTTCACCTGTTCAAACCTCTGTACTCCCCCTGTAACTTTGGCAACCTTTGATCTAACATCATTATAGTTTTACCTTTTCCAGAATGTCCTAAGATTGAAATCATACAGTATGTAGTCTTGAATTCTTTTCTGACTTGCTTCTTTCAGTTAACAATGTGCTTTCAAGATTTCTCCATGACTTTTTATGATTTGGCATCTTATTAATTTTATTGTTGAACAACAGTTCATAGTAGTGATGTACAATTTTTTAATCTATTTACCTACTGATGGGCATATTGGTTATTCTACTTTTTGGCATTTATGATTAAAGTGGCTACAGACATCCATGGATAGGTTTTGGGTAGACATAACTTCTCAAATCACTTGGTTAAATATCAGGAGTAGAATAGATACATCATATGATGAGAGTATATATATCAGTAAAAGACACTGCCAAACTGTCTTCCAAGGTAGCTGTATCACCATTTTGTTCCCACCATGGCAGGTTAGATGGTAATGAATTCTTCACTGGGCTTTTGTTTCTCCTTCTCTATTTTTTTTAGAGAGAGAGAGAGAGCAAGAGCAAGAGTAGTACAAGAAGAGAGTCAGACTCTTAAGCAGGCTCCAAGCCCAGCATGCAGCCCAGTGTGGGGCTCAATCACATGACCCTGAGATCATGACCTGAGCTGAAATTAAGAGTAATGGTTAACCAACTGAGTCACCCGGGCATACCTCTCCTTCAATTTTTAGTATCATTTTACTGGATATAAAATACAACTCATATATTTCACTCCCTTCATCCCCTATCTTCTTGTTTATATGGCTTCTCATGAGGATTTTATTGTAATTTTTATGTATTTCTGTTATGGTGGGTTTTGGTTTCTAGCATTTCCCTTGGATTCTTTCTCACAGGTTTATAACTTTGGTCCCATTACACACTTGGTGTATATGTTTTCCAATATGCTTCTTAACATAGTAATCATTTTAAATTTTAAATTATTTTAAATTTTGTCACAATTTCAATATCTATGTCATGTCAGAACCTGTCTCTGACATTTACTTTTGTTCCTCCAAATTATGTTTTGTCTTCTCTTTTATATCACCTTCATTTTGTTGTTGTTTTTGCAAGCTAGACATGATATTATTAGGTAACAGGAACTGAGAGAATTTTAATCAAAGGTTTTATGTTTATTTGGCTTGCAGTTGGCCTTTGTTTAACATTTGCTGTGATTATAGATACCAGAAGTCTCGAACTCCTCTCCCTTCTGATTTTGTCTCCTCTATTGACTTGGGATTTCCTTATGTATTCTTACATCTGCATTTGGCAGCTCTTTCACCTCTGTAATTCATTGATAATAAAATTCTATTGGTGAGGTGGTAAGGGGGAAAGGAAGGAAAATATTCTATACCCTTGTGATAAAATCTCCATATTTACTGAGCTTCTGTGACCTTCAGTGTTTTTTAACATTTCTTTTTCTTCTCATATTATACATGAAAAGTTTGAGGGCACTACGGGTGGGAGAATATACACCTTTCAAGTCCTATAATACACGGTAAAGTCCTTTTCCCTGGAAAGTGTGTCATTTATTGAGAATGCTCTGGTAGTGTTTCCTAGTGATTCCTCTTTCCTCTTACCCTACTAGGGCCATGATGAAATTTTTGTTGGCTTTTCACTGACTGTGAGAACGTGGTAAGGTACCAGAAGGCAAAGCCCACAAAAGTCTAGGGGTGGTCCTGTAAGACCTCCAAAATTTTCACTCTCCACTTATTCCACAATTACCTTCCAGCATTTTGTCAAAATCATCACGTAAATGTTCCTTCCAGGCTGTGCTTCGAAAGGATTATTCTCCAGGGAGACCGATCTAATCTGAGACTTTCTAAATGGACGTTTCTACAGATTTGGGGACAGTAGTTTTCCTCATTACCGCAATTCTATCATGAGTCTAAGAAATTCATTGATTTTCAGCTTATTCAGCCTTTTCTTGTAAGAATGATGTAAAGACTTCAGCACTCTTTGGAACTGGAGTTCAGAAAATCCAATAATTTCTTAAAAGCTTTACTTATTTTTTTTAAGTTTGAGTGCAGTTGACACACAATGTACATTGGTTTCAAGTGTACAACGTAGTGATTCAACAACTCTATATGTTATGCTATGTTCACCACAAGTGCAGCTACCATTTGCTACCATACAACACTATTATAATACCATTGACTGTATTCCTAATGTTGTATTTTTATCCCCATGACTTATTCTTTCCATAACTGGAAGGCTGTATCTCTCACTCCCCTTTATCCATTTTGCCCACCTCTCCACATCATCCTCCCCTCTGGAAACCGTAAGTTTGCTCTCTGTATTTATATATCTTTTTCTGGTTATTATTTGCTTTTGATTTATAGATTCCACATATAAGTAAAATTACATGGTATTTGTCTTTCTTAGTCTGACTTGTTTCACTTAGCATAATACCCTCTAGGTCCATCCATGTCACAAAGGCAACATCACATCCTGAAAGGCTTTTTTTTTTTTTTAATTTTAACCCTCACCACCAAACCCTAACGTGTTGATAACTTCTTTTGTCATATAATGAGAAAAATATGGCACAGTGATGATTAATTTACTTCTCCACAATGAAATAGGTTGTAACAGTAGAGCTGGACAAAACCAGACTCTAGTGCTCAATCTCCCTACCATGGCACACACTGCCTTTGAACTCCTTATAAGCACTTAAATCAGAAGAAGAGAATAAAATTCATCGAGATTGCATGCAATTTCTACACTAGACAATGTAAAAGTCTATTACTTTTCTGAACTGAGTATCTGATGTCATGGGCTATCATGTCATTCATTTAGCACTACTGAAGAAGTTTCTATTGTCCAAACGATCACGTGACTTCTGAATCTATTTAGTAAATATAATATATTTTCTTCCAAGAAAAGAGATGCATGAGCATGCATGTGGTTAGCTCTTCGTATTATATGGACACAAGATAATTTAGTATGGTATGATAGAACAGTGTATAATTAACTCACCAATATTTTCCAGCATTTTGAAAAAACCTTGAAAAAGGAAGAAACTGCTTTTTTTTTTTTTTTAGGGCCTAGTCAATGGGTTGTGTATCTAACAATTTTCTGTTCTAGACCATCATTCAGATGTTTATATGGTGAGTTAAATGCAAGATTAGGTTAGGTCTCAAGAATCTACGAAACTGTTTATTTTGCAATCACTCATTAGAGTACCAGTTGAAAGGAAAGGTGCAAATATATTGCAGAATATTTTAATGTACCTGAAAACAAAAAATATAAAAATATGAATCAGAAAGAAAAGTTAAAATAAAAACTTGACCTTCAAAAACATATCAAAAACATGACCCCAAAAATGTTAAAAATAAGCAAACAAAACCCTAATATGTACTGATTGTGAGCTATAATTTGTTTATAGTTGAATTTTGTTTGAAAGGTATTGAAGAAAATAAATCCCAAAACATAAAAATGCAATATTATATATGTAAACATAGGAAACAGTAATGGGTATCAATGTGATATTTGAAGTAAAATGAAAAAAGCAAATCTCAATGTTGAAACATGAAAATAAGTACTAGACTTTGTTTTCAAGTATATAATACACATTATATTAGGTTGAATCAAATTAGCAGTTTTGTCTCAAATAAATGAGTTATTGTTTTGCCAGTTTTCATTTTAGTTATGGTATATATGATTACTTATCTGGCAAACTATTCTTTTATATTTTTAAATTAAAATTCCCTTTTAAATGTTAATGAAACAATTTCCTTCTAAGTTTATAATAAACATGTTTAGTCTTAATTTTTGAAGATTTACTTAATTATATGCAAATATAAACATTCAGTATTGGCAGGTTATTATTAAGATACTAATTTACTAATGCTGAGAAGCTAGTATACTGTAATTTACAAAATAAATGATGACCTATGCACTTTATCATTGGCATTTCAAAACTCAGTTTTATTTCTACACATAACAGAGAACATAAGTCACACACACTGCATGTACCTTTGACACAGAGTCCATTATAGCAGAAAAAATTGTTGTAGCCATGCATAGAGAATATTTGCCTAGTTAAATTAAATGGAATACTATTTTTGTGACATATTAGAAAAATGCGTCTGTTGATATAGGAAGTGTATTATTTTAGATTCTTATAACATTTTTGAGCAAGGGCATTATGATACAATAGGTATTTAGGATTGGTAACATGGTTTGTGAAGCCAGAAGCAAGCAAACTAATGTGTGAGACAAATCAATAATACTAAATAGAGAGTACCATTGCCAGATAAACAACAATCAAGAACTTCACTGGCCTTTACAATGTAAAGATTGCAATCAGTTTGTTTTGATTTTTAAATTTTTAAATGAAAGGGTGTTGCATGTAAGTGATGAATAACTAAATTCTACACCTGAAACCATTTTACCATATATGCTAACTAAATAGAATTTAAATAAAAATGAAAGCTGAATATTAATTTAATGAGAAGATACTTTTATCAGACAACACAATGTTTAAAAGTATTTCCTGAGGTCAGACTTTGTTCAAATATAGACTCATGAACATATCATTAAATGTATTTCTGCTTCAACATCCTTTTTGCAAAATGATCATCATAATGATGATAATAATTATTATATAACTCTTACTATATGTGTCACAGATTTTGACTTATATGATTCTCTCTACAAGTATTATTTCCAATATACAGATGAAGTATAAATGAAGTTAAATAAATGATCAAAAGTCATCTAGCTGATTATAAGAAGAATAATGCCTCCCTGAATTAATATGATGATGATGTTTCAAATTTTCATGTATGAATATGTAAGATGTGGTTGGAGAATTCAGGAGAGCGTCTTTAAATGATATCAGCTATAAAACCAAAACCAATCAAATGAAAACATGAAACTTGAGGTTAAGAATTATCTGAAATTGTAGAGAAGACATGGGAATCATAAGGTATGCAACAGGATGTTTGACACAATATTTTTCTAATACTCTGAAAAAAATATCTTTAATGTCACTACATAACCAGATACCTTTTTTTAATGGAAATGATAATACTAATATGTCATTACCTACCATATATTAATGTATGTATTTTATGTGTTGACCTTATTTATCAAAATGACTATAGAAAGAAGACATTTTAATCTTAATTTTATAGATGAGGAAACCAAGGCAAGATAGACTGTGTAATGATTTGTAGGTCATACTGCTATTAAATAATTGGGACTAGGATTTCAATCCAGGCAATATGGCTCTGGAAACTGATATTTTCTACAACCTACATAATCTTACATGATGTATTTAAAGAGATTTGATAGGCAATTTTATCTTCCTACTATTCACGATAAAATTACAAAACATTGTTATATAAAGTAATTTATAAAAAAATTAGACATTGATTCTTAATCCATTCTTTTTGAATTCACAATTCAACATGTAATTTCAGCACAAACCCCATCACAGTGCTCCATCCCACGACCCATGACCTGAGTAGAAATCAAGAATCAGATGTTCAACTGACTGAGTCAACCAGGTGCCCTCAATAGTTTTAATTAAACTATTTTTGATATATATATATAAATATATACATATATATCAATTTATATTGGTTTAAGAAGGCTGACCCACATCAGGGAAATAAGAAATGAAGGCTACTTTCATTCTTTCCAAGGGCATGATTTGGATGTTTCATACATTAGATCTGACAAAACCTTACTGGCAAAAATTTAGTCACATGACTCTACCAATTTGGTCTTAATGCTGACAGCCATGAACGCTAGGAAAATTCTATTCATATGAGAAGAAACTACCAGTCTCTGCCACATCCATGAATAGAAAAAGAGAAATGAGGCAACTTGTCTGAGACAGAATTTTCTGGATTCTAGCTTGTCATTAGGAATTAGCAATTAAATCAGACTCTGCAGTTTTTAGTCAGAGTTACAAACTATTGCGTCCAAGGCAGAAAATCCTCAGAATTGGAGCAAAACTATTCAAACTTCATTTATCACATGTTATTGAGCTGGTATATGAGTGTATACCTTAAAGTTTGAAACTCACTGACACATTAACAGAAAAGATTATAGGCCATCAATTAGCTATTATATGTCTCTTTAATATATTATTATACATATTTCTCTTGCAGAATACAAAGAGATACTTGACACTACTCATAATTGTTAGAATATATCTGTCAACCCTTCTGACAACAGACCTATAGCCTGGAGGAAAAATAACATAAAAGAGAAAATTCCATACATATGTTTTATAATTCAAGAGATTTTTTTTTTTTGAGAAGCCATAATGGATGTCACTACATGTATTTTGGAAAAGCAGGAGTTTCATGCAAGATACTGAAGGATCAATTTACAGCAAAATGATGCTGTTAGAAACTTAGTATGGCACAAACCCCAAATTCTTGCTATTTATGCAAGTATGTTAGGATTAAAAGAAATTGAAATAATGATTTTCCTAAGAGGAACATATGAAATAGAAGAACCTAGAGGTGTTTTGTTTTATTTTGCCCATACATTTTGGCTTGGGTCCTTGCAGAAGAATAAAAGAAGGTGCTTACTTTTGGTCAAAAGGATTACTACCTCAAGATCAAATACTGAGCTGGTTAAATATTCATTAATTATTATACGCATTTGAGATTTTGTAGAAATGAAAGTGATGGGTCTCTCTAGGACTGTGGGTTTTCAAATTTAGTTCTAAGACCATCAGTAGAAGCATTCCCTGATAATTTGATAGAAACACAAATTCTTAAACATCTGCCCACACGTATTTAATCAAAAGTTCTGTAACTTATAACTGGCCCCATAAATCTGTGTTATATTGTATTCCAAGGAATCCTGATGCAGCTAAAATGCCAGAAAAACTCTTCTAGAATACGCTCAAGCATGAAGACCACATCACGCCCGGATGTACACTGGGCAAATTAGTGAAGAACCAAGAGCTTTTAGTGACTCTGTGAGGTTGAAAAAAATCTACTGGAAAAGACCCTGAATGTCTTCATTTAACTTAGCCGTATCATGTCCAAAACAATGTGAGCATAGCCTCATGAAGTCTTTGAGATATAACTTATTCCTATAGTCTAGTTTTGACAGGCAAGACATACATACTTAGAGGTCTCTTTAATAAATCCAAATTCCTCAATCCAAACAAAATGACTGTTAAGTATACTTCTAGCTTCAAGAACATAAAAATACCTGTAATTTTTAGTATATCATATTTTGGACCACAATTTATTAGTTTCCAACACAATGACTCTCATTGATTGATCCAGATTTGAATATTTTTCAAGCGCATAAACATTTCTGTAGTTACTTTAAAAGCTATCAGAAAATTAAAGGACATTTATTTATTCTCTAATCTTGTTATTCCCTAACTTCTATTAACTTTGGGCTTTGTTTATACCTCAAGGAACTAGAAAAAGAACAAAGGTAGGTTGCTTATTTAAGGCATTTTTTTTCAAGCCTCTAACAATACATCCTAATGAACTGTTACTTTTATTTATTTTTCCCATCCCCTTCCACACTTAGTTTGTTCTCTGTATTTAAAAGTCTCTTAGGGTTTGCCTTCCTCTCTGTTTCTTTTTTTTTTTTCTTTCCCTTTCCCCATGGTCTTCTGTTAAGTTTCTCAAATTCCATATATGAGTGAAAACATATAATATGTCTTTCTCTGACTGATTTGCATACCAGCATAATACCCTTCATTTCTATCGACATTGTTACAAATGGCAATATTGCATTCTTTTTCATTATCGAGTAGTATTCCAGTGTGTGAGGGGGGTGTATGTGTGTGTGTGGGGGTGTGTATACACCTCTTCGTCATCCATTCATCAATTGTTGGACATTTGGGCTCTTTCCATAATTTGGCTATTGTTGATAATGCTGCTATAAACATTGGGGTACATGTGCCACTATGAATCAGCACTTTTGTATCCTTTGGATAAAAATTCCTAGTAGTAGTATTGCTGGGTCATAGGGTTGTTCTATTTTTAATTTTTTGACGAAACTACACACTGTTTTCCAAAGTGGCTGCACCAATTTGCATTCCCACCAACAATGCAAGAGGATTCCCCTTTCTCCACACCCGTGCCAACATCTGTTGTTTCCTGAGTTGTTAATTTTAGCCACTCTGACTGGTGTAAGGTGGTATCTCAATGTGGTTTTGATCTGTATTTCCCTAATCATGAGCGATGTTGAGCATCTTTTCCTGTGTCTGTTAGCCATTTGGATGTCTTCTTTGGAAAAATGTCCACTCATATCTTCTGCCCATTTCTTCATTGAATTATTTGTTTTTCAGGTGTTGAGTTTGGTTAGTTCTTTACAGATTTTGGATACTAACCCTTTATCCAAGATGTTATTTACAAATATCTTCTCCCATTCCATTGGTTGCCTTTTAGTTTTGTTGATTGTTTCCTTTGCTGTGAAGAAGCTTTTTATCTTGCAGTTCATGAGTTGTTTTCCACATGGGGCTCTGTGTTGACAGCACAACCTAAAGCCTGCTTCAAATTCCCCCTCTCTCTCTCTCTGCCCCTCCCTGCTCATAATCTCTCTCTCCCTCTCTCTCAAAATTAATAAACATTAAAAAAATTTTAAAAAAATATCAAATCGAGCGAGGGGGAGAGAAGGAGGAAGGTGAGGAGAGAGAGAGGTTCAATGATTTTTGCCCCTTTATCTTTGCAAGTCAAATGCATCTGACATGAATTTATTATCTTGCACTGTTTAGTAAAAGTACAGAAAGAAAACCTACCTTCAATAGGGATTTTTAAAACTCTTACAAATTTTATATGGAATATTATTATGCATATTATATTATATTCAGATTTAATTATATTCATCTACTTCATATTTTAATTGTTATGTGTTCTTCATCTTTGATATTCTTTCTGGGTAGCAATTGAAAAATTAATATATTCTTAGTTGCTGCTTATGGGATGCTCTGTGGATATTAAAGACAACTTAAGTTCTTATATCTATGTATTCAAAACACTATTCCTTTCTTAATTGTACAGGTGGTAACTCTTGTATTTCTTTGGATTTTACTTTGCCTAAATGGATAAACAATTATAATTGTATTCTATGACAGATGTTAAAATCATACAAAATATGACAAGATAAGACTTACTGAACTATTGAGGCTTGTAAAATTAACTCTGGGAATATTTGTTTTATTAATTCATGACAACTGTAGATGACTAATCTCTTAGATCTCTAGAGTCACATATTTAACAAACAAAAACATGTAATCAGCTCTCTAATGTAGTGACTTATTTTTCTTATCTTATTGCCTTGACAGTTTAGCAGTATTGGAGAGCCCAGCCCCGAGCTCTGTGCTGTCAGCATGGAGCCCAGCTTGGGGCTGGATCTCATGAACTGTAAGATCATGACCTGAGCTGAAATCAAGAGTCGGGTGTTTAACTGACTGAGTCACCAAGGTGCCCACATCAAGAAATAGTTTTCTAATATAAAGCTTAATAATACTAAACTAAACAAATAAACATCTCTTATATTCATTTCTAGTACAACATTAAAACTTATCTATTTTGGGGGCCTCTTGGTGGCTCGGTTGGTTAAGCATCTGACTTCAGCTCAGGTTGTTCTCTGATGAATGGTTCATGAGTTCAAGCCCCGTATAGTGCTCTGTGATGACAGCAGAGCCTGGAGCCTGCTTTGGATTCTGTGTCTCCCTCTCTCTCTGTCCCTCCTCCACTCATGTTCTGTCTTTCTCTCTCAAAAATAAACATTTTTTTAAAAATCTCAATAGTACTTTCTTTTTACAACTGCTATGTGATCTCCCATTTTCTTCTCATTACCTATATAATTATTCCTTTGCATTAAAAGCAAACAAATATACATGGAAAGAAAAATGAGAAAGTATGAAATGAGCACATGTGAGAAGACAGCATTAACGCACAGCTTATGTGGAAATGAATTTAAGAAACACACTTATTTCTTAGGTCTTACACAGTCTGCTAGTTTCCAGAAATAATTTGAAAGAAAAATTTCAATTTTGAACAGTGGAAAATTCATGCATATATTCATTCAAAAAGAGGACTCGTTACATGCAGAGTACACGATCTGTGCTCTCTCATGTGTTAAAAATAAAATTTACTTGCTAGGCATGTTTTATAAGGAAAGTTGAAAATATAATTGTATTGACATTGTAAATATTTTCATTAATAACTTTGCATGTCAATGAAAACATTAAAAGGATAATATCTTTAAAGATATAACTAGTAGGGCTAATAGAGAAATATAGTGTATAGATATATTTTAAGATGCTTTGTCTCTTAAATATGTATCTCATACTCAGAGAACAAATGTCTGGTGTTATAATTGTTTAGGTGGAACATGGATTAAAAACAAAATCTATACTTACTTTATTATGCTTGTGTTTAATATTATTACTATAGCATAAACAATAATTCACAAAATGATTAGCTTAATTATAAATCTTAAGCATATGAGCTAAGTATAGTATAGAATAGACACTTCCCTACTCAGCTCTAATATTTATCCAATGACCTTACTTATGCTGTTTTCTAAGTAGGAAATAAGTATACTCTGAAATATATTTTCATTAATATATGGCCTAAAAAGTTTCATTAAAATATATTAAAATATATTTTCTGAATTGGACTTCCAAATTTTAGAAGCATTAGATTCAGTCTCAGTTGTTCTAATGTGAATGTAAGCATGGATAGTAAAGGGATTACCAATATTTTCAAGAAAGAATTAAGGAAAATTACATGGCAGATTATTAAGTAAAATTATGAGGTGATAATTTACTGGGAAAAATTATCAATATAGTCAAAGTAATATGTAGCCAAGTGTAAGAATAAATATAGGAAAAAAGTAAGTTTATAAAATTCTCAGAAATAAAGGCCAATATCAGGTGATTTTGTAATTCCAAACAATCAGGTTATAGATAATGACACAAAATAGAAGACAAAAAATTCATACTACATATTTTAAGAAATGAACTATCTAGTACTGAAATGATGGTCTAGAAAAAGGAGAACAAAAATATTTATGCTAACATTAGCTATACACAAAACAAAATTAACAATGCTTTAAAAGCATGGTATTCTATGGGGCACCTGGGTGGCTCAGTTAGTTAAGCGGCCAACTTTGGCTCAGGTCATGATCTCGCGGTTCGTGAGTTTGAGCCCCGCATTGGGCTCTGGTCTGACAGCTCAGAGCCTGAAGCCTGCTTTGGATTCTGTGTCTCCCTCTCTCTCTCTCCTCCCCTGCTCATGTTCTGTCTCTCTGTCTCTCAAAAATAAATAAATGGAAAAAAAAGCATAGTATTCTATGAAACAGAAGGGTAAGTCTCTGAATACAAAGTTTAGTGTCACGGTATCTATTAATTCTTCAATCAGTACTCTAGTTAATAAGTATATTGAAAGAAAACACACATAAAAAAATTACTTTAGAAAATTATTTAAGGGGTGTGTGGGTGGCTCAGTTGGTTAAGTATCTGACTTTGGCTCAGATCATGATCTCACCTCTTGTGAGTTTGAGCCCCGCATTGGGCTTTCTGCTGTCACTGCAGAGCCCACTTCAGAACCTGTGTGTCCCTCTCTCCCTGCCACTCTGCATCCCTCTCTGCCCTTCCTTTGCTCTTTCTCTCTTCCTCTCTCCCTGCGTCTCTCAAAAATAAAATGAACATTAAAAAGAGAAAATTATTTAAATTCACACTGAAAAACAATATGGAGTAATATGAGTAGATTAATGTAAACATTCATATCTTAAAAAAAATATATATATATATAATGCAAATATGGAATTACTATAGCTAGAAAAACTATAACCCCTTATTTACCACCTTGAGGATAAAAATGAGACTTCTTCCCTGGCCACTCCATTCTTGATTATTGGACCCAGACCCAAAACAGCCATAGTATAAAGGCATAAATTCATAAACCTTCTCTTTTCTTCAACAAAGAAAACTGAGGTTTTGTCATAGCTGTGTGTTTAAACTACCAACAACAGAGACAAACCTGTGCTGTTGACATGACACCATCCCCCAGGTGATAAAGTTACCTTGTCAGTGGCAGGCTGAGACTCTTGGATTTGCCTTCCTGTTTAATGTTTCTATCAACATTACTGTTTCTTGGCTTACCAAATTCCCATTTGACTGTCAAAGTAATAACCCAAACAAAACATTTTTTACGTTCTATACCAAATATTTTGGGCTCAAAAAATTTGGATAATTTAGGACACATGCATCCACTAAAACACACACACACACACACACACACACACACACAATTATAGTTCTAATGAACTAGAAGCCAAGACTACTCCATGAAGCTCTTGGATTTCTGGGTTTCTCATGCAGCTGAGATACTTAGCAGCAAAGGGGGTGACTGGAATAGATGGAATAATTAGTTCCCTTTACCAATGTTGTTCTGCTGAAATACAATTAGAACAGGGAGGACTACATTAAAAACTGAAATTTCCTTTAGTTTTTCTCTTAAGTACTAAAATAATTCACAGCTAAGAACTAGGGTAATATGATAAAGACAACATTGCTAAACCTTCAGATACTGCAGCAATAAATGGTTGGATTTCTGCTCTTGTAACTAATTTGCAAACCAAGGGCAGGAGAATGTCTAATAGATGGTAGAGGAAGTCCATTATGATTACCAACATAGACTGCTGATAAGCTTTAAGATGTGTATGTAATATTTATGTTTTACAGCATTACTAATTATCCTCATTCCTTTATTTATTTGTTTATTTTCTTAACCCTATTTGAAGAACACAATTATGACAAATATGTTAGGTTTTAGTTGGAGTAAGACTTGAATGCTATCTGCCTGTCAATAAGAATACTGATGATGATGGATCTTTGTGAATTCTTATCATTATAAGCACATCATGTTTACCTGAACTAAAAACAGAGAGAGTGATAAAGGAAAAAGAGAGTGATTTTGTCAGATAATTTCCACTTCACTTTTCTATACTGCCGGAGTCCAGCTCCAGCAGATCCAAGGTTCCCTGAAGGATGGACAATCAGGATGGCTCCCAACACTATACCCACTCTTTTCTGTCCTCATGCCTGCTCTCTTCTGTGGAAAACCAACTTGTATGAAACATATCGATGTGTCCCATGCTTTTTTACTTCAGTTTGGTGTTAACGAATAAACACAGGGCAGCATTAGAAAAGAGAGGAGAGAGAGATCAGTGCATTGATTTTCCTTGTTTCCTTTCATAACAAGTGTTAAATAATTACTTTAAGTATTGATTAATGATGCAAGTAAAATGTAGGCAAATTATAAAATGTTCTCACATCAAGAGTTGTTATCTACAAATCTTTTGGTTAAAAAACAGAGAATATGTTCTGAAGAAAACCATTGTTTATAAAACCAATCATCTATATATGATTCATAATTTATTTTCATATTAATGTTACAATCTATCAAAATGTTTCAAATGCACCACAAAGTGAGAAGCACTGGTTTATCATTGATTTCCTTTTGGAAAAAGATGGTAACAGGAAACTACTCCCAATAAAATTAATTACTAACAAATCTTGATGCATTTTCCTCTAAACAATATTTTAAGAATGCCTTAAACCTCTGCTCTAATAAGGCAACATTTGCCTTTAGTTACTTTCCTGATAAACTCCTCTGCTTTTCTTGTAAAAAAATTGAAGTAACCTAGTAAGAAAATGACAGGAATGCAAAAAATTCACCCTGAAATAGCTTGGGCATAGGGTAAAATATAAGGTTCATTTAATTATGATTAGGGCAGATGTGTCTGGACTTCTGAAACAATTAGAACCAGTAGTTGAAGGTTGACAATAATCTTCCTTTCAAGTCTACTTTTCTTTCAGTGTTTGATTTACTTCTTGTAGACAAGCTATTTCTGCATCATTTGAACATAGCCATGAGTAGTGTTTTTGTTTGTTTGTTTTTTGTTTTTTGTTTTTGTGGGGTTTTTTTTTTTTTTTTTTTTTTTGGAGAGAGAGCATGAGCTGGAGAGATGGGGGATAGAGAGAGAGTGAGAGAGAGAGAGAGAGAGAGAGAGAGAGAGAGAATATCAAGCAAGCATACTCCACACTCAAGACAGAGCCCAACATGGGGCTCGACCCTGGAATCATGACCTGAGCTGAACTCAAGAGTCTCATGCTCAATGGATTGAGCCACCCAGGTGCCCCAGCCATGAGTAGTTCTTAAAGGGCATGCCTTTATTATTTACTTCTGGGATGATCAACTCTAGAGAGAGATCCTTAGTAATAATGTAAAACCACTGTTAGAAACTTATGGTTGGCATTAGGAAGGTGGACTGGAAAGGGGGAGTTATTGTTCTTAAAGAAATGAGGGTTCTGCTCTCATATAAAATGAAAATAGCTAGAAAGAGTCAAGGGACATTCAACACAGGATAAAATGTGGGAAATAGGCTCAGCATATATTTTTCCCAAAATAAAATGTCTTAAAACTCTCTCTATACAATATAATTCCAAGCAAACTGCTGGTTTGTACACATAGACATTTAGAGGCACTGTTTCAATTATTATCTAGTATGTTTCTTCACAGCATATATAATTTTATGTTTGCTGTGAGAAGAGTGGACAGAGTAAATATGGATGCAATGATCTGATTCCATATGTGTGTGAAATTCATAAATCTTCTAGGAAAACTTATTGTCATATCAAAAAACAGACTAAAAAATTTTTAAAAACTGCTTTACATACGCATGTTTTCCCATTGTCATAATATACTCAGAAAGAAAATATTTTGTTTAAAACCTTCCTCTGATACATTTGTAGATCCTGCTGATTTCAGAACAAGTTTATGCCATTTTCTTCTGAGAATTGAGACTTGATAATGAAACTACCCCACTTATTTATGATTTTACTTTATAACTTCTAGGATTTCAAGAGGAAAAGGAGAAAATCACTTTTATGATGTAACCATGAGTATGGGTGAGTAAACCAGTTAAATTATGATTCTGATTCATTTAATTCTGTAAACTCCTTAATTTATAGCAAAATGCTCAGTCAAGAGATGATCTATTTCATTTCACTAAAACCCTTATCCTAAAAAACCACAACTTTATGCACTCATTGTTCCTTAACTCTCCCTTTAGGTTCTGCTAACAAGCTTCATGTGGGATAAATCATGACACCATACTGTTGCTCTGTTTTTTGTTTTTTGTTTTTTTAGATAATCAGAAAGTGATGCTGTTTTTCTAATCACTGAGTTCCAATGCATTGTGGCATTTACAGAATCAAGTATTCATCTCATCTATAGAGTTTCATTAAAAGCATTGCATAACATTTAATTTCTAAGCAGCTTATTTAAAAAGTTAATTATATTTTCCACACGAAGGTTGTAATAAATAACACTGATGTGCCCGATATACACAACAAAAATATAGCACCCAACAAGTACCCCCAAAGAGACTAATTTAAATAAATAAAAAAATAAAACAGAAGAAAGGAAATACAATTGAACACACCTTTTTATTTGCCATGAAATTTGGTATTTAAGGAAAATAACTTTCAATAAAAGATGGTAATTATATCAATATAAATATATATGTTGTAAGAATCTGATATGTAAAATTTGTAGAGAGATTTTTCACTCTTTTATTTGACTTTACATAATTAATGATAACTTAGAATCATGTGTGTTCATATCATTTTTGACAACTTTAGTGGTTCAATTAGGATATAGTAACAAAGAGCACCGCGGATTGCCAGCAAGCATCAGAGGCCTCGAAGAGGCCAGGTAGGATCCTTCTTTAAAGTCTTTAGAGGGAGCATGACCCTGCTAACAACTTGACTTCTGAAATCTGGCCTCCAAAAATGTGAGACAATAAGTTTCTGTTGTTTTTAGCCACCATGTTTGTTATAATTTTTTTTTTTTTGGCAGCCCTAGGAAACTAATACAGCCATCATTATGAGGTCTGAAAATAAACACAGGCAAAATAGTTATTTTGGGGAAAACATTACTGGATATTTTGTTAAGCAGTCATTTTTTTTTTATACTCTGATAAGTTCAATACAGAAAAAATTGGGAAGATGGCACAATTAGATGTGCTTTGTGTGTAGGTGTGCATATATGCATGTGTATTTTGAGAGACACATACATGCACTCAGGTCACTCGTTATGACTTTGTTTAGACTTGCAAAATGAAAATATGAAGTTTCAAGGGTTTATACAGGAAAATATAATGATTCACTTACTATTCGAATATATAGATATTTGCAAACTAGTTCTTAACATTTGAGGCTTTGACTTTCAATGCATGCCCAGTGAATAGCTTACAGCAGGTCCAAGGTAATATCATAATACACATCTGTGGACTTAAATGTATAGTACTTATTAAAATAAGTGAATTGTAATGAGTATTCAAGTGAAATAATATAATAAAGGCAGTTGTAGGAAACTCCTCTTGCACAAATTAAAAAAAAAAGCAAAGCTGCCTATTCCATCAAAGTTCAAAGAAAGCACCATTTATTAAGCCATCTCTTAATTACCCCAATCAATTATGATGTCTTTTTTCTACCTTCCAATAGCATAATTACATTTATTCAAATGAGAATTGTTCTTGCCCATTGTTACTGGCACATAACACTCTCAATTACCTAGATTACTTCTGTCTCTGGAGTTTCACATTTTATAATTTTTTAAATGTTCATTTATATTTTTGAGAGACAGAGAGAGAGAGACACAGCACAGGTGGGGGGGAGGGGCAGGGAGAGAGGGAGGCACAGAATCCAAAGCAGGCTTCAGGCTCTGAGCTGTCAGCACAGAGCCTGATCCAGGGCTCGAACCCACGAACTCCAAGATTATGACCTGAGTAGAAGTTGCATGCTTAACTGACTGAGCCACTTAGGCACCCCTGCAATTTCACATTTTAAAACCAATTCATGTCTTCATTAACAATAAATTCACAAAAGCAGATCATATAACCTAAGGTCAATGTATTATTAATTGAATAAATGACTTTCACAGCCACCTTTAGAATCAATATATATTCAGGATACTTGTGCCATATACAATACCCCTTATGTACCCATGGGTGTTACCCTCCAAAACCTCAAATCATGGATAGTACCGAACCCTATGTATACTATATGTTTTTCTGTACATAAAAAATAATTTATAAATTAGGCACAGTAAGATATTAGCAACAATAAATAAAATAGAGCAATTATAACAATATATTATAATTCAAGTTATGTGAATGTGTTTTTTCTCAAAACATTTTATTATACTGTACTCACCCTTCTTCTTGTGATGATGCGAGATGATAAAATGCTTACCTGATGAGATGAGGTGAAGTGAATAAATAGGTGTTGTGATGAAGCCACAAGCTATTATTAACCTTTTGATGATAAATCAGAAGTAGGACCATCTGCTTCTGGTCATTGGTTGACTGCAGGCAGGTGGAACTGTGGAAAGCAAACCCATGAATAAAAAAAGGGAGTACTGTATGCTCTATAACTTAACAAAATGAAAATGATTAACAGTGTGATATAGGCATTATCAGTATTATTTAACAAATAATTTCTTAGTTAAAAGAAACATGTGAATGTCTATGTCACAAAATTCACTTAGGGTTTCCTACTTTGTCACTGTTAGAACTGGGTTGTGTATAAAAAATTACACTTTTTTTCAATCCATATGTTTCCTACTTTGAATGAATAATTATGACGAGTACTTTAATTAAATTTTGTAATATGCAATGTTGTATAAAATATACTTTGCTACTCATATAAATATACCTTGTATAGCCATTACTTGACATTTGTTACCTCATGAACTAGCTGTTTTTTTCTCTTCTATTTTACTTTTTGGCAGGTCAATTTGCGCATTGTTTAGTCTTTGTACCTAAAGCGTATGTTTAACATAATGTCAGCCAACAACATGGCTATATGTGTTGTTTGTTTGTGTTTGTTTGTTTTAGTTGCAATGCTAGGAAAACAGTGAAGTTGAGAAGCTAAAAACAGGGGCAGCTGGGTGGATAAGTCGGTTGAGCGTCCAACTCTTGAGTTTGCTAAGGTCATGGTCCCAGGTTCATAGGATGGAATCCCGCATAGGGGTTTTACCCCCACCTCCTATTCCTCTCCTCCACTCATGTACTTTCTCTCTCTCTCTCTCTCTCCCCCTCTCTCTTAAAAAAAGAGATTTCTCATTTAATTTTTATAGTTTTCAAATGATTCCTAGAACTACTGAGAAATAATATTTATATTTCAACATCTTGAGACTGCAGATGCCAAATATGAATTATAAGTATATTTAACATTCAAAATAATTTGAAAACTCAGAATACCTACAAACAATTATATGATACAACCTTTCTTGGTTTTTGCTTATGTGCATTTAATGTTAATGGGAGCTTTGCAGAATTAGAAGATCTTGTAATAGGAAAATATGTCAAGACTCTTCATAAAAGTTTTTATCTTTTGGTCTAATTTGGACCAGCAGATACTCTGACTCTAAAAGCATTGTGAAAGTAGTGTGCCTATTCAGAATTATTAGTTACAAAATAAGTTCATTATTTGCATATTTTCTTTTGGAAATCTATGAGCAAAAATGAGGAAGAGAACAGTAGGTGGGACTTATCTTGATATCAGTAACATATAACTTTATTTTAAGATTTAAGAAATTATGAAATGTATTCATAAATTTGCCAATCTAAAGAATGCTAGTATAACAATTCACAATTGCTTACTTAGTTTTCCTCAAAAATTAAGATTTCTAGGGTTTAAGAATTCTAATTAGTATAATTAAAGCTACAGGAAATAATAAGGGAAACGACTCTGTATTCAAAGAAAGTAAAATGTGTTTTTTGCTAGTAAAAGGTAGGGAAAAAGAATTAATTACAAATTAACAGAGAATTTCCTTAACATTATCAACGTTATATAGATAAATCATTTGTCTTCACAATAATGCAGAAATTGAATGGAAAAAGACAACCAAGACTATTCTTCTAATTCAGCAACTCATGTATTAATTTGAAATATTTTAATACCTTTGCCATAATTAAATGTAGTTGGTATACAAAGCTTTAGATTGAGATACTTATTGGAATGTAAAATGATACATCAGGCTTTTTTTCTATTGGTTGGGATGTAATTTTTAAAATCAAAATTGCTACTGTCATATGTAATCATTTTATATGCATGTAACAGCATAAGTAGAAAAATTCAAGTGTCAAGTAGTTTTTAAAGTCAATATGCACAAACATATTGAAACAGATTTTGCATATGCAGCTGTTAAACTCCTACCCAAGGGATTATTAATGCATCCTTAACAGCTGCTACTTCTTTTATTTGAAGAAAGTGTGAGAATAAAATATGACATATTGCAAGTCACATGATCCAACCTAATAAGGCTAATTGAGGCATAAAAATGAGTCACTAATACCCAAATTAGTAGATTATTAAAAGAGATATGAATATGTATGTTGAAATGCCAAATATATTTTCAAGATTACAGAGACTTAAAATATCCTGGAGTTGTCAATAAAAAGACATTTTATAATATAAAATCCACTTAAAATATTTTATAATGTTGACAATTTTATTTTCATCTAGCTGTTCACTGTGATTTCAAAATATTATATTGCATTGTTTAAATATTATAGTAAAATTCATATAAAACATTGAAAGTCTATTATTTTTAATCCAATTTTTAAAATTCAAGAATATGTAAAAATGTATCTCAAAATGTAATTTCTAATGTCCATATATTTAATGTGAAGTTATATTATTTAATTATAAATAAAATATTTTGTGATTCCCAATTATTTTAAATTGTGTATTAAAATATATAAACCCTGCAGTCTTTGTGATATTAGCAATAAAATGTGTATATAACTTGAATACATAAGCAAACATTTAAAGTTTTTGAGTAGTTTATGTAATACTAAAAATACTACAATATTTGAAGTATATAGTTTTAAAAATATTTAGCTTTATTTTCAATTCATAATTATATACTTCAAATACTTTACATGATTTCTGCTTGCTTGTTATAGGAACAAAATTAATGAATCTCACTGAAAAATTTTAGTATTTAGCCATTTTTAAAATATATTTTTGAAGCATTTTTCGTAGGATTTTTTTCTTTTGTGTATATCACATGGAGTGTATATCGTACTTCCTGCTTTCTTTGTCTTGGCTACTCATCATTACTAAAGAAAATCACAAATACTTGCCAACAGATTTCACTATTAATTATAGTTTCCTAATCTCAGTCATCCCTGAGATGTCTAATGTCATAGCAAATGCTACAGAACACAGTAGCTTAAAAGGCTTACTATCACAGCTGGACAGTTCTCCCTGGGGATCTCTCATACACTTGCAGGAGAAAGTCACACCTGAAGGTCCAAATCAGTGTGATATGCAAGAAGCCTATTTCATGGACCTGTCTGGTTGCAGGCTGGGCTGTCTGGAACTGAGGCAGCTGACCCAAACCATGATCATTCTCTGTCTCCCTGACCCCCTCTTCCTCTCCCTCTCTGTCTCTCTCTGCCTCTGTCTCTCTCTGTCTCTTTTTCTTTACTTGCCCCTATATTATTATAATTTCCTGAGAACTTTATTCACATTATTAATTGTAATTATGAAACATATTAGTAAAATCTTCAACACATTTTTAGTTTTAAGTATTATATATTTCATTTCTAAAACTTATATTTCTGCATGGACACTGAGGACGACACTGCTTCCTTACTTATATTTTTACTTCAATTTTTAACAGTATTTAAAGCTTTCTTATGCCATATGCTATGTCAGATACTTCAAAATAGCATTACCTTGATTATTTCAGTTCCATTTAGCCATTATTGTCTAATGTTTACTGACTGTGGATTTAATATTTTGTGTAACTTTTTTCTTTCTTTTATTTTTTTTAAGTTTATTCATTTGGGGGGGGGGCGGCAAAGAGAGAGGGAGACACAGAATCTGAAGCATACTCCAGGCTCTGAGCTGTCAGCACAGAGCCTGATGCAAGGCTCAAACTCATGGACCTAGAGATCATGACTTAAGCAACCATCAACATAAACTACTGTATGCACAGGATGTTATATATAAACTTAATGGTAACCACAAATCAAAACCAGTAATAGATACACAAAAAAATGAAGAGAAAGGAATCCAAGTATATCACTAAACAAAGCCCAGCAAACCAGGAGAGAAGAAAGCTCTACCAAAAAGAAACAGAAGAGAGCTACAGAAACAAACAGAAGTAGCAAAATGGCAATAAGTATATAACTATCAATAATTACACTTAATGTAATTGTACTCAATGCTTAATCACAACTCACAGGGTGACAAAATGAATAAAACAAACAAACAAACAAAACAAGACCCATCTATATCTGCTCTACAAGAGACTCATTTCAGACCTGAAGACACATGCAGATTGAAATACAAAGGAATTAAAGGCACATATCATGCAAATGGAAGTGAAAAGAAAGCTGGGATACCAATACTTACATCAGACAAAATACACTTTAAAACAAAGACTATTACAAGAGGGAAAAAAGGCACTATATAATCTTAAAGGGAGCAATCCATCAAGAAGATATAACAATTGTAAGTATTTATGCACACAGCACTTAAGTACCAAAATACATAAAGCAGCTAAAAATATACAGGAAATAATTTAATGTAATACAATAATAGTAGTAAGAGCACCCCATTAGTAATATTAGTAACACCTCACTTATGGATATATCCTCCAAACAGAAAATCAACAAGAAAAGAGTGGCTTGAATGACACATTGGACCAGATGGCTCTAACAGATATATTCAGAACATTCCATCCTAAAACAGCAGAATACCTACTCTTTTCAAGTGCACATGGAATTTTCTCTAGAATAGATCACATGTTAGACCACAAACAAGTCTTAACAAATTCAAAATGACTGAGGTCATACCATGCAACTTTTCTAACCATAATGCTCTGAAACTAGAAATCAACCATAAAAGAAAAATCTAGAAAGAACACAAATACATGAGAGTTAAATAAAACAGTATTAAGCAATGAGTGGGTCACCCAAGAAATCACAGAAGTAATAAAAAAACACACAGAGACAAATTAAAATGAAAGCAAGATATTACAGCATCTTCAGGATACAATGATAGTTTTTTAAAGAGGGAATGATAGTTTTTTAAAGAGGCAATAGAGCTCTACGTCAAGTAGCAAAAAAAATTAAAAATTAAAAAAATATTAAAAAAAACTAACAACACTTAGAAAACGAACAACAAACAAACAAAACTCAAAATCAGTAGAAGGAAGGAAATAACAAAGATTAGAGAAGAAATAAATGAAATAGAAACTAAAAAATCAATTGAATAGATCAATGAAATAAGGAGCTTGTACTTTGAAGGATCCACAAAATTTATAAACCTTATGAAGACTCATCAAGAGAGAGGAATGGGGTGGAGACGACAGAGGGGGGGAGAGAGAGAGAGAGAGAGAGAGAGAGAGAAGAGACTGAATACAGAAAATCAGAAAGAAAAGAAAAGAAATAGGGGCACCTGAGTGGCTCAGTCAGTTAAGCATCTGACTCTTGGTTTTGGCTCATGTCATGGGCTCACAGTTTGTGAGTTCCAAGCCCTGCATTGGGCTACACGCTGACAGAACAGAGCCTGCCTGGGATTCTCTCTCTCCTTCTCTCTCTGCCCTTCCTCTGCTCTCTCTGTCTCTCAAAACAAATTAAAAAAAACTTAAAAATTATAAAAATAAAGAAATAAGAACCAACACCACAGAAATAAAAGCATTATAAAAGAATACTATGAAAAATTTTATTTCAAGAAACTGGGCAACCTAGAAGAAATAGAACAATTCCTAGAAACATAAGCTCCCCAAACTGAACCAAGAAGAAAAAGAAAATTAGAATAGACTGATTACCAGTGATGAACTGAATCAGTAATCAATAAATTCTTAACACACAAAAGTCTAGAAGCACATAGCCTCACAGGTGAATTCTACCAAACATTTGAAGAAGCTTTAATACTGATTCTTCCCAAACTATTCCAAAAAAATAGAAGAGAAAAGAAAAGTCATTCTATAAGACCAGCTGTACTCAGATACCAAAATAGATAAAGACACTATAAAAAAAGATAATTACAAGCCAATATTTCTGATAAACATAGATGCAAAAATCCTCAACAAAATTTAGCAAACCAAATCAACAATACATTAAAAAAATCATTAACTATGATCAAGGGGGATTTATTTCTAGTATGCAAAGGTGGTTCAATTTCCACAAATGAATGTGATACATTACATCAACAAGGAAAGGATGAAAAACATATGATCATCTCAGTAGATGCATAAAAAGCATTTCACAAAATATAACATCTAATCCTGTTGAAATCCTACACAAGGTAGGTTAGAGGGAATATACCTCAACATAATAAAGGCCATAGATGAAAAAAACCACAGCTAGCAACATACTCCATGGTGAAAAACTGAGAGCTTATTCCCTAAGATGAGGAACAAGACAAGGATATCCATTCTCACCACTTTGATTCAGTATAGTACCAGAAGTCCTAGCCCCAGTAACGAGACAAGAAAAAGAAATAAGTCATCCAAATTGGTAAGGAAGAAGTAAAACTTTACTATTTGCTGTTGACATGATACTATTATATATAGAAAATCCTATAGACTCTACCAAAAATGTACTAAATTTCAAAAATGAATTCAGCAAAGTTTTAGGACACAAAATCAATATACAGAAATGTGTTGCATTTCTATGCACTAATAATGAAGTAGCAGAAAGAGAAATTAAGAAAACAAGTCCATTTCAATTGCAGCAAAATGATAAAATACCTAGGAATGTACTTAACCAAAGAGGTAAAAGACCCGTACTATGAACACTATTATACACTGATGAGAGAAACTGAAGATGACACAAATAGCAAGATATTCCATGATCATGGAATGGGAGAACAAACGTTCATATAATGACAATGCTATGCAAATTTTCCACAGATTTAATGCAATCCCTATCAAAATACCAACAGTAGTTTTCAAAGACTTAGAATAAATGATCCTAAAATTTGTATTGTACCACAAAATGCTTCAAATAAAGCATTATTGAAAGGGAAGAATAAAACTGGAGATATCACCAATCCCAGATTTCAAGATATACTACAAATTGGTGGTAATCAAAACAGTATGGTTCTGGCACAAAAAAAGACACATAGATCAATGGAACAGAAAAGAGAGCCCAGAAATAAACATATGATACATGGTCAATAAATCTTTGACAAAGGAGGAAAGAATATGCAATGGAAAAAAAGACAGTCTACAACAAATGGTTTTGGAAAAAGCTAGAACAAATCGTTTTGGAAAAAACTAGACAAATACATGCAAAATAATCAAACTGGACTACTTTTTCACACACACACACACACACACACACACACACACACACACACACACAAAGTAGATTAAAGACCTAAATATGAGACCTGAAATCATAGAAATCTAAGAGAGCAGAAGCAAAAATTTCTCTGAAATTGGCCATAACAACATTTTTCTAGATATGTCTCTTAAGGCAAGGGAAACAAACAAACAAACAAACAAACAAAGCAAACTATTGGGACTACATAAAAATAAAAATCTGGATAGTAAAGGAAACATTCAACAGAATAAAAGACAACTTACTGAATGGGAGAAGATATTTACAAATGACATATTCAATAAAGAGTATCCAAAATACACAAAAATGTATACAACTCAACACACACACATGCGCAACTATTCCAATTAAAAATGAGCAAAAGATATGAACAGATCTTTCTCCAATGAACCCATACTAGTGACCAACAGACACATGAAAAGATGCTCAACATCATTCATCATCAAAGAAATGAGAAACAAAACTACACTGAGATACCTCACACCTGTCAGAATGGCTAACATAAAAACGCAAGAAATAACATTTGTTTTTAAGGGTGTGGAGAAAAGGGAAGACCGAGGCACTGTTTCTAGGAATGCAAACTGGTGCAGCCACTGTGGAAAATAGAATGGAAATTCCTCAAAAAATTAAAAATAGAATTAACATACAATCCAGTATTTCTACTCCTGAGTATTTTCCTAAAGAATATGCAAATCATAATCCAAAAACATATATTCACTCCGATGTTTATTGGAGTATTAATTATAATAGGAAAATTATGGAAGAGCTGAAATGTTCATCAGTAGATGAATGGATAAAGAAGATGTGATAAATATGTTTGTGTGTATGTACGTATGTGTGTGTGTGTGTGTGTGTGTGTATCATACACACATTCACTCAATGGAATATTACTCAGCCATTAATTAGAAGAAAGTTTTGCCATTTGCAACAAGGATGGATCTAAAGAATATAATGCTAAGTGAAATAAGTCAGTAAGAGAAAGAAAAATACCACGTGATTTCATGCATTTGTGGAATTTAAGAAACAAAACATAGAAAAAATAGACAAACAAAAAAGAATATATAGAAAACAAACTGATGGCTACCAGATAGCAAGTGAGTGGGGGAATAGATGAAATTGGAAAAGGGATTAAAAGTACACTTATGATCATGAGCACTGAGTAATACATAGAACTGTTGAATCACTATTGTACACCTAAAAATAAAAAAACACTTTATTATATTGGACTTAAAAATCTTAGTCAATATTTTTATTAGTGAGTTATCTTATGCTAAATTTAAAACTAAATTTATGTGTTGAGACATTCAAAGCTTTAGCTCTAACATCTGGTACAAAGGAAAGATGTCTCCTCTCATCACTCATTTTCAACACTGTACTGCAAAGTCCTTGCTAATGTAATGTAATGTAAATGTAATGTAAAGAAGTGCATTTAAGTGGCTTAAAGATTTCTGCAACAGGGATTTCTTTAAGATGTATTTCATTACTTATTGTCTATTTTATTACTGAACACATTTTTATTGTAAGAATATAAACCATTTGTTTACACATTTACCTGTAGAGCAGCATTTTAGCTCCTCCCACTTTTTTGCATAAAGTGGCTATGAACATTTATATGCATGTTTTTTGTAAACATAAGGTTTCAATTCAATTGAGGTATATACTTTTGTATATGAATAATAACTCTTAGGGTAAGACTGTGTTTAAGTTTCTAAGAAACTACCAAACTGTCTTTCAATGTGGACTGTACCATTTTGCATTTCTACCAGCAATAAATGAAGGTTCTAATTTCTCCACATTCTTCCCAGAATTTGATAATGTTGTCCAATTCATTATCACTGGAATCATACTTTCAATTTTTAAATTTGAAAACAAAAAGTCCTCAAATATTAAAATTGCTATTTATTTATTTATTTATTTATTTATTTTGAGAGAGAGAGAGAGACACAGAGACAGAGACAGACACAGAGACAGAGAGCACAAGCAGGGGAGAGGTATAGAGAAAGGAAGAGAGAGAATTCCAAGCAGGCTGCATGCTGTCAGCACAGAGCCCAACACAGGGATTGAACTCACAAACTGTGAGATCATGACCTGAGCCAAAACCAAGAGTCGGACGCTTAACTGACTGAGCCACCCAGGTGCTCCAGATTTATCAATTTTTTATTAATTTAGGCTTCATGTTTCTTGTTGTCCATTTATGTCCCCTGATTTGTGAAGTTTTTGGTCATTTTCCTTCAAATAAGCTTTCTGTGCCTATCTATTCCTCTCTTCCTTCTTGGACTCTCATAATGAATGTGTTGGTCCACTCAATGACTACCTCTAAATTCTGTAGACTTTCTTCATTCTTTTTTCAAGGTTTTTCTTTTTCTGTCCCTCCAGCTGGATAATTTCAGACAACCCCTCTTTCAGTTTGCTGATCCCTCTGTTTTACCGAAAGGTTGCTGTTGAAACGTTCTAGTGATTTTTATTTAATTTTCAGTCCTTGTATTTCAGAGCTAGAATTTGTTTAGTTCTCTTTGTTAAACTTTTCATTTTATCTATGTATTGTTCTTCTGATTTTCTTTAGATGGCTAAATGTGTTTTCTTTGTACCTCACTGGATTTCTTTAATATGATTAATTAATCCATCTATCCTATGACTTATTTTTTTAAGTTTAGTTGTAAAATATATCTCTTGATTTAAAAGGAATATCATAATTACTCATACTGAAAAAAATATATTCCAAAATCTAAGATGTAAAGGAATAATTTTCTCTAGGTAGCAGTTCACTCATAGAAAATTCTCTCTCATCCTCTAACTTTGGCTTCTATACTATGTTTGAACAAAATGCAATTCTACATGTTTCATTGCTCAAATAATTAAATATAATAAACATGTATATCTTCAATCAGACAACTTCCTCTATTTCTTTAAGAAAAAAAATGAAAAGTTTTCAAGGTAAGTAATTTATCTACACATGATGAATTATTACATTAGAGTTCACTGTGTTAGAGCAAATTTGATTTATGATATGTAATTTCTTGTTTATTTAGTTGGTTATTTGTTTTGACATTCAATTGGAAATGCTAAGTAATGATAAAATCATTTATATAAAATAAAATGTAGTATTCTGTGGTGGAAAGAAAAAATTTAAATTATATTGTGATTAAAAACTGAGATAGATTCTTAGCACTTAGCAATTAGTGCTAAGAAGACATTTGTTCTTTTATCACTGGCAAGGTCATTCTTAGATAGCAAATAAACAGGCACAGCAGGAGACACCTACAAAGACATAATATCTTGAAATCAGATTGATGTAAGCTACTCTTGATCACCCGCAGGCACCCCAATTACCTGGAATTACTATCCCAATTAAGCACCTGTCTTTACAGTTGAGTGTTATTAGGTTCGATTTGATAAGATGGGAAAGTCCCAATTAAGAGGACTCCCTAATTAAGCATGCTTTATGTAGAACAGACTACTCCAAAAAAATATTTTTCTGTCCTAGTTCAATAACATTTTATCCATTACATATACATCTATTATCTATTATATATATTATCTATTATCTATATATATAGACACCTATATCTATATCTGTATTTCCATTTAAGTCGTTATGCACTGTTTTATGATAAATATCTGGCAATAGTAAAGGAAAAAAAATAACACTTGTCAGAAACGGTCCAAATGTGGCAAAATCCTTCTCTCTTACAAGTAAGCTATAAGCAGGATATGTAAGACTCCATTCCCTAATAATTTTTGTTTTGTTTATTTTGGACTTCCCATACTACACTTTAATTTGCATTTACATTTAAAACTCTTAAAAATCATACATAACCATTATATTTTGTGTAATTTCTATGAAGCTAATGTAATATTGTTCATCTAGCACATGTTTCACTCCTGTTATAATTTACAACTTAATTAGAGCTTGTTAGATAAATTGGAAGAACTGTGACTTTGAAAGTGAAATCTCTACAGTTCCAATTATTCAAAAGTGCATGCACTGCTATCTAGAGTGAGATGAGCCATTAGGAGGAGATGAAATTGTATGAAGACTTGTCTCTAGGATTATAACCCTTATGTATCAAGAGAAATGCACTTACAGTATGATTTTTTTTTAATTTAATGAGTTTTGGAAGAAAGGTTCAGAAGAATATAAATATATTATACAGTTATTGCTGCATAACAAATCTCTTTAAAACACAATGGCTTAAAACACCAAGAATTACTGATTGTCTTATATAGTTTCTGTGGGCTAAGTATTTTAGTGTTGTTTGACTAGGAGGTTCTGGTTAGGTGTCTCCATGAGATTACAATAGATACCAGCTGACTGCATTCTTTTTAAGGCATATATACATCTGGAGAAATAATTCCACAGAAGTCACTCAGAAATAACTTCACCTCCTTGGCAAGTTGGTGCTGGCAGTTTGCTAGGAGATTTATTTCTTCTCAATGTGAACATCTTTATGGGCTACTTGAGTGTCCTCTCAGCATGGAAGCAAGCACCAGAGAAAGATTTGAGCAACCAAATCTCTTTCATATTACATCAGTCACACAGGACAACCAGCCCTGGTGCAGTGTAGGAAGACCACACAATGGCATTACCATGAGACAATCATTATTGGGACCATCATGGAGGCTTGCTAACTCCATAGCCTAGTGCTTGCTGCAGAAATTCTTTTGCCAGATTTTCATGATTCCACTTTTAATTCTGTTATTGATTGTGTGACTTTTGGAAACACACTTAACTTCTATCTCTGAATTTCTCTATATTCAAAACAGAAATTACAATGTTATTTATTTTATAAAATTTATGAGAATTAAATGAGCTAACATTTGAAAAGTATTGTTAGAAGAGTTAGGGTTACAGTACGTTTCTATTCATGATTGTTATTTCTATTTTTATTTTTATGGTAATATCACAAAGTAAGCAATTTTTATGTGTTTTTTAAAGACTAAAGCATATGACTTCCTGGACATCTTACATTCATCTTATATCCAATATACTGTTGGTTAACATAATTTTTAAAAAAGTATTTGGTTAAAATTAGTAACTCAGGAAACAACAGATGTTGGCTAGGATGCAGAGAAAGTGGAACCCTCTTACACCATTGGTAGGAATGCAAACTGGTGCAGCCACTCTGGAAAACAGTGTGGAGATTCCTCAGAAAGTTACAGATAAAACTCCCCTATGACCCAGCAATTGCACTACTAGGTATTTATCCAAAGGATACAAAAATAATGATTTCAAAGGGCACATGCCCCCCCCAAGGTTTATAGCAGCACTATCAACAATAGCCAAGTTATGGAAAGAACCCAAATGTCCATTAACTGATAAATGGATAAGAAGAGGTGTGTGTGTGTGTATATATATATATATACATACATACAATGGAATATTATTCAGCCATCAAAAGGAATAAAACTGCCATTTGCAACAACATGGATGGAGCTGGAGTGTATTATACCAAGTGAAATATGTTGACCCACATTGTCACATTAGTTTCAGGTGTACAACATAGTGATTCAACTTCTCTTTAACTCAAGTTGTGCTCACCACCATCAACATAATTTTGGATTGAGAATGGAGGTATCAAATATATATTCCATGATGAATAAAATAAAAAATAGTGAAATGAATGATCTATTGAAGGGACATATTTTTATAGATGGACAAAGTGCATATGAAAATTAAAACTCACAATAAAATCTCTACCAACCTTGCACATTTGGCAAAAAGATAAAGACTGTATTTAGGAAAAATATTATGCTATACAATTAATATTATATTTTTATCACCAGCATATGCATTGTCACCCTTGGAATATGAGATACACTACAATTCATAAACCAGATTTGTGAATCAATTAAAATATTCAAAAAGCTCCAAGAATGACTGAAAATATAAAATCAATAATTAAAAATGAAACAAACAAAAACTAAAACATAAGTTTGTAGTTAAGTTTGACTCTCAGTTTTGAATTTGAGGTGAGGAGAGAGGGAATGTCAGAATTTAAATTAATTTCTTGGCTATGCCTGAGATCATTTCCTGACAAAATGAAAATAGGCTATGAACTAAAAATAGTTTCTACAGTTTATGCTAAATGTAGATGCTTGCCAAGAATAACAATGTTAAATGAAATACTTCTTGAAATAGGACCTACTGTCATCACTTTCTGTTGCTATTAATTTTAATTCTCTGGTGAACTAGCTTAGCAAGAATCATATATTTTCATAAATATCACTAGCAATTTGGAAAATTTACAAAAAGTATAACAAGCCAATATAAAAGTATAACTCATAAAAATGTATGGGAGTATTTATAACAGAAATACTGAATGAGAATAAAATTTGCATGCATTTGCAATTCATAAGTTACTAGTTCCAATGACTCCAGTAAAATTGAATTCCTTGCTCCAACCACAATCAATGATCTTGTTACATCAACCAATTTTGTATCTTAATTTCTCAGAATGAGGGGATATATTTTTTCTGAACTATACTCACCCTCTGTAAACTGTCCACTTTAAAGATAAAATGGATGTGGGGCAGCTGGGTGGCTCAGTCGGTTAAGCTATTGACTTAGGCTCAAGTCATGATCTTGTGGTTCATGAGGTCCAAGCCCTGCTTCAGGCTCTGTGCTGACAGCTCAGAGTCTGGAGCCTGCTTCACATTCTGGGTCTCCCTGCCTCTCTGTCCCATCCCTGCTTACACGCTTTCTCAAAAATAAAATGAACATTATAAAAAATAAAGATGAAATGGTTGCAAATGTACCAAGAGTTCTTTCCAAATAATTGAAAGGAACCCAAAAGAACAATAGTAACAATAATACCACATGCATGCGCACACACGTAAACACAAGCTACCTATCTGTACTTCCTCCTGCTTTGTAGACTGGTTTATGCTTCAGACAGCTGAGCAATATAAAAAGGTGGTTTCAATAAGTACCATGCTCTTCCAAAAATACAGTATAACCATGCAAAATTCAATTTGCCTTTTATTTTCTCCAACTCCCCCACCACACACACACACACTATTATTCAATATGCATGTAGGTTTCTAATCATTAAAGATGGTGTTTTCTAATTCTAAGGCTTATCTAGAATAGACTTTCATTCATAGATGTTTTATAGAATTAACATGTTGGCCTTGAGAAAAGAATAGCCCAATTGACATTGATGTATTAAATCATTAAAAAGTATAGTACATGATTAGCACGTTAGTGTATATGATATTTTCTAATGTGTACATTTAATAATGTTTCCTCTTATAGAAAGATATTTATTTTTTTAAAAATCTTCCAAGCATAATCAGCTATAAAAATGCATTTTTTTCCTGTTAGTCAACCAATTGCTTGTCATTTAATTAAATCATAAACTATAAAAAATATTATAGAATAAAACACACTAAAATAAAAAAATTCAGTAAATAATGTTTCTTTTTTTTCAAGAAAAATATTTACAAAAATACTACATTAAGAAATGCAACAGATAATGTTACATTACATATGATTTAATAATAACTGAAATAAAGCATTTGAACATACAGCTGTGTTTTGGATTATAAGAAGTTTCATAAGGCATTAACAATTTATTACTTTAATTGCTAGTTTATTAGTAAACAATATATTATTTCAAATCTAATAAAGGCATCTGAAAATATGTCATTTGTGTTTTTATTTTGACTCACAATTGGCATTTTATTGCATCTCCTGAATTAAATCTGTTGAATGTTATCTCACAAAACATTCTCATGCTGTGATCACTATTCATTAAAAAAGTAACAGAAGATTTTGCTTTATGCTGAACGCTCCCTCTTACATTTGTACATTATATACCTAAAAGTATGTATGTGACATGTATATATATACATACATAAACCCATGTATAATATAAAGTATTTTTTAAATTATTTTGAGAGAGACAGAGAGAGAGAGTATGAGCAGGGGAGAGGGGCAGAGAGTGAGAGAGCGAGATTCTTAAGCAGGCTTCACACTCCGCACAGAGCCCAACACAAGGCTCAATCCCCGATCTTGGGATCCGAGCCAGTCAAGAGTCAGATGCTCAACTGACTGAGCCACCTAGTTTCCCCTACTATAAAGTATTTTTAAATGCTATAGATTATTTTATACTTCTGATGTTCTTGGTACTGATAAAATGCAACTGAATACAACATATAAAAGAAGCAATGATCCCTATCATGAAATAGCCCCCAGTAAACTTGGAAAAACTAGAAAATAAGAACACATTTGATGTTTTTCAAAATCAACAGAGTACTTAGTAATTATTTAGCCATCGTGATCCCATGATTAGATTTATATCTCAAATAAGAATTATTTTGTAATTTATTGAATGTTGAATGTTTAATTTCTGATCAAGATTTCCAAGGTGTTTGTCAATGTGAGTATAAATAATTTATTACATTTTAATATATACTAGCATTAAAGGAGAACTACTTGAAATATTATAAAGGTGGGAATTAAAATATGAAGAAACAAATTAGTAATAGGAAAGAACATCATAAAGAGTCTTAGCATAACAACAATGCAGAGAACTGTATGAATCCACGCAACTAATGACAAAATAAAGAAGTCAATGATAAAAAGTGTGAAAAATACTCACAATATAAGCATAAAACAAAATAGAAGACACGCACCTAAGCCTGTGTTGATTATTTTTCTGAGTATTGATAATAAACCTATAAAAATCCAGATTTAAAGAACAGGTAAATACCAATAAAAACATAATGAAACATACATGTTTCTTTCTTTGACAGAGTAAACTAAAATCAAAAGATTATTTTTAGAATATTGTATAAAAATTATTTTACCTAATAATAGGCTATCTGTAGTAGGAAAAGGCCCAGCATACCAGCCATCATTCATGAGTCACCAAAACCAAAACTTTCTGGATTCTACAAACCTCAAAGATATAAAATATATTTGAGAGAAATGCTTAAATAATTGATAAGCTTCATGAGAATCATACCAGAAACACATAATAATTATATAGCTAATATTTTTGCATAATTTAACCAAACCAATTTCTAAGTCTCTAACATATGATACATACTTCGGGGCACCTGGGAGGCTCAGGTGATTAAGCAACAGACTTCAGCTCAGGTCATGGTCTTGCAGTCTGTGAGTTCAAGCCCCACATCGGGCTCTGTGCTGATACCTTGGAACCTGGAGCTTGCTTTGGATTCTGTGTCTCCCTCTCTCTCTGCCCCTCCCCCCACTCGCACTCTGTCTCTCTCTCTCAAAAAAAATAAATAAACATTAAAAAAATTCTTAATGTGTACTTCATTTCTTACAAGAATTATATGGCCACTTCAGGTAAGATGGAAGAGTAGGAGGATCAAAACTCACCCTGTCCCATGGATACAATTAGATAACACACACATGCATCTGAGTCAATAACCCAGAAAATGACCCGAAGACTGGAAAAGCACTCTCCACAGCTAAATGTAGAGAAGAGGTCACACTGAAGAGGGTAGGAAGGGCAGAGACATGCTCAAAGCCAAACTGACGCCTCACACTACCTGAGGTGGGAAGAGACGGGGCAGGGGTAGAGAGGGGAAAGGAGCAGACCCTAGTGGCAGGACCCCTAGGCAGAGGTAACCAAGGCAGGAAGATAAATCCTCATAACATTTGGCTTTGAAAAGCACAGAGGCCTAACAATGAGTGAGGCATAACAGCTAGAAATTTAAAAATCAGCCACCAAGTCTTGGGAAAGCTGGGAGGTTGGCATCCTCACCCTTAAAGAAAAAGCACAACAAACATCCCTCCTGAGATACAATATAGAAGCAGTAGTTTGAAAAATGCCTTGGGTATACAGGAAGGAGATTTACTTACTAATCTCAGAGCCCAGACTAGAGAGGCAGGGATCTTTGGGAGACTTCTACAAAAACAAAAGAGAGAGCATGAACCCTTTTACTCCCCTACCCCCAAAACAGATACACAGGATACCTGCAGGCACCAGCACACTGCAACATTGTCCACCTAGCCTGCTCACAGTGCATCCTACCTCTTCTGCACCCTACCTATCCACTTCTGCAGATCCACCCCCTACAACGTAAAACATAGCAGCTAAATCCAGGATTGCCCAACCCCCAATGCCAAAAAATGTTTTTGGAACTGGCAGACAGGTGGTAATAAGAAAGATGGCTGTTACTCTTGTATTAGATATGCATCTGTATCTCAACTTAGTTCTCTAAATAGAACTAACAGTTTGAAATTCCTCTTTAACCCAAATTAACCTTGATAGTATGAAAATTATAGGACAAAAATTTACATAAAAATTAATATAAAGTAATTATATATTAGTTTAAGGGCAAAAATCTATATATTACTGAAGTCCAAAGTGTTGCAGTTTTTCTGCGCAGAGAAAGAAGCAGCACATGAGAGATAAGAAATTGATAGATTCAGCATTGTCAAAAGTCAAAGCTCTTCTTTGGCTCCAGGAATATCTCTGGTCTATATTTTAGAGCAAAAAATGGAATCTATTCTATCAAATAGCATGTTCTCCATATCCTGCAAATGTTGATGCTAATTAAAATTTCCAAAAGAGAGAGTGGCTTTACTTAGGATGTAGAGAGTTACAGTAAAGATTATTTAATGAGATCTGGATTGACAAAATGTTTTAAAACTAAAGAGACATGCTTTTTGCATAACACTTGTGAATATACTACATGCCACTGAATTGTCCACTTTAAATCGTTCATTATATGTTATATGAATTTCATCTCAGTTTAAAAAATCCAAAGTGGTTTAAAAAAACAGTAAGTAGTTAGCTTTCATCCCCTTTAAAACTGCAATGATAAATTAATAGTAAAATATGAATATGTATGGTTTCATTTAAATGAATATGCTTTATAAAATATATCATCTCCATCAGGGAAATACACAATTACTTTTTATCCTTTTTTTAGAAGTCAGGCCAGTCATTTTTCCTTGCCCACTATCTTTAATAAGAGGTATTATTCTTTCAAAAATTGAATCTATGAGGTCAAAAGCAGAAAAGAAAATACCCTCTAATGAAAATTGCAGTTCTATTTCTGTTTCTGAACCACTTTAATCATTCAGTGTGTATTGTTGCTGGACTTAACAATCACCGTTTGTGGGCAAAATAGCTCTAATTAGCTTCATGTTAAGCACTGAGCTGACAGGGAAATATTCTCAAAAGGGTTCTAAATTAGCACTAATTTAAATCACCTCTACTATCAAAGGCTTTCTTTAGCATATCTAAAAAGTTTATATAAGATTTTCTACTGGACTCGCTAAGGCTAACAATCAGGTGCAAATACCAAGTTGGGGAGTTTGCAAAAGTATATTTATATATGAATTTTAATATATATAACATATACCTGGTCAGAACAAATGATAATCTAAAACCATTGAATTGACATGGATATTCCAAATGTGATGAAAAAAATAAGTTAATCAACATGCTCACTCATTCTAGTACTTTCTCAAATGAACTAAAGATTTGTTCAATAGCTCTTTGATGTTAATCCAAGTATCTGACACATCTGTCATACAGTAAACTCATTTATAGAGAGACAGTTAACTATTTAATTACCAGAAACTAAGCAAATTTTATATTAATGTCATAACAAATATTTTTCTGTGAAGAAACTAAAAGGGATTATGTACATAGATATCTTTGACATCCATGTATATAAACATCTATTTTGCATCAATAAATTCACACTATTAGTGTTCAAAGAGATAACACACAATTAAAATAACATATAATAACAACAGTAGAAAAATGCATGTAATGCACTGGACATGTAGTCTATGGATTTCCCATTACATATAAACAAATATTAAAGAAATTAGATGCTGCCATTTATAGAATTCCAGCTTTTATCCCAGGGTTATATATAATTATTCTTTGAGTATTAATTGTGGTTAAGCTGATGATTTCTGTAAAAATTTAGGAGAGCAAGAATAAAACTGAATCATTTAAATATTATTCCTCTTGGTGCACAAGAGTGGCTCAGTCTATTAAGCATCCGACATCAGCTCAGGTGGTGATTTTGTGGTTTGTGAGTTCCAGCCCCCTGTCAGGCTCTGGGCTGACAACTCCAATACGCCCACCCTGCACCAACACACCATTGTTTTTATCCTATAACTTTGCAATTACCCTCTTACTGTGTCTCTTCTTCCTGGTTGCTCCTCTCTCATTTATTCTTAATGCAGTAGCTAGTATCATCTTCTTAAAACTTAAAGCAGATCATATCACTCCTATGCTTGTAATTACCTACTGTCTTCTCACCCCATTTCACGCTGGAGTTATTACAATGAACTTGCAAACTTACACAACAAATTTGGTTCCATGCTATTTCCTATTTTAGTAACTTCATCTTCTGTTTTACTTCCCCTTACTCAGTTTACTGGTACCAAAGAGTACTCAAGTTTGAAAGCTTTTTGCAAGAACAATTAGAAGGACTGATTTGATCTGTCAGAATTTAAGTGGGAGACTAAATGATATCACATGCATGGGACTTAAGGAATTCAGTTTTTCATATGTAAATTTTAAGAAACTGTGAACTACATGTGGAAAGATTGAGTTTGCATTTGGGTTTATGATTCTGGAATTCAGTGGAGATATTGTTGCTCAACTATATATACATGTGATGCACACACACTTCTTAAAATAGCTTTCTAACTAAAATGTGACTGCTATATTACTTTTTAAGGGAAGCCATAACAAAGAACTAAAACAGTATGGGTTAAACAACAGAAATTTATTTCCTCACACTTTGGAGGCTACAAGTCTGAGGTCAGGATGTTGGCAAGGTTGAACTCTTCTGTTCTGAGGCTTCTTACCTTGGCTTGTGCATGGTCAACTTCTCCTGTATTTTTATATGGTCTTTTCTCTGTAACTGTCTGTGTCCAAATTTCTTATATTTATAATGAAACCAACCATATTGGGTAGGGTCCACCTTAATCACTTCATTTAACTTTATTATCTCTTTAAAGACCTTCCGTCTACATACAGTCACATCCCGAGATACTAGACATTAAGAATAATAAATGAATTATAATGAGACACAGTTCATCCCATAACAAGTTCTCACCACTTAATTTTGTTTCCTGTGAGAACCAAAAAGATATTCCTTTTCTTAACACAATACAGTGTGTAAAGTGTGTTATAATACAGTATCTTTGAGAAGTTAGTGCTAATTATGTACTATACATTTGAAATAACATGCAGAGATATTAAATGGAACTGGTATCCCAAATATCAATGAGAGTGATGGGATTCTAGAATGTCATAATCCAGATACTATCACATAATGTCAAAGGAAGATGAATATTTCCATAATGGCCAAGACAGGAGTGGTAATCAACATGCTTTATTCTGAAGGTATCTATTAGAAAACAGCATTCTAAGGGATAAGATAGAAGATCAGAAAAACTAGTGAGCAGAAGGCTGATCCAAGCTATCATGATAATAAATAATACTGCTTCACAAGGTTTCCAAACCTAAGTCATTTTCCATTGCTTGAAGTGTGGAAAGCTCCTCTTAAGGAAAGACCTAAATCATCATTTTTAAGATACAAAATATCTTAAAAATAAAATGAAATAAAATAAGATGCCTTATTCTTCTTCTCCAAAAGGAGCCTTTGTAATTTGCCAATGCAACTGTGTACCAAAAAAAATGACAATCATTAGAACTTTTGGATTATTTTCATATATAATATTTGAGCTGACACAGAAACTTACTTGAAATGCTACAATTATTTTTGGATTGACATATGAATATCAAGTAATAAGTGGTTTTAGACTGAGTTTATCACATAGGAGGTCTAATGTATTCTTGCACAACATATTTTCCATTTCTCAAGTGTCTATATGAAATAGATATGCTTTATAAATGAAAGAAGCCTCACATTAGTTCTCACGTTGGACCATTGTGCTAGAAGAACCTAGAAGAAAGCCCCTAAAACTACTGATCCTCTGGCCAAAATAGTGTATCCAAAGCAAAGCCACATTCTAGATATATTTACAGAGAAAACATAAAAAGATTTTAAAGATGCAGAGAGAATTGTATCCACTATTGCTCCTTTTAATCCACTATCTGAATCTTTATTGAATGCAGAAGAGTACCATAACATAAATCACTGGATAGTCCAAAATACTCTTGAACCAGATGTTATATTCTATATTGAGCAGATCAGTACAGCCTCTGACATTTTTCATGTAGCTTTTAGTTTTGTGATTTTTCCCTTAATCTCTTATAACAAGAGGGATTATATATATTGCTACATATATCCATTGTATTACATATGTATCCAATGTATTTCGCTGCTGTGAATTGAGTGCTGTATATATGTAAGTATGTGTGTGTGTGTGTGTATATATATATATATATATTTTTTTTTAAGGGAATTCAGTAGTGCATCTTCATTCAGTGCCCTGGCTACAGGGCTCTGTTTGTGCTTCTGTTCCTGGACATAATACTTTCTGTATTATCTCGGGTCCTTAATCATACTGATAGTCTGGGTTAATGACATTATGACATTATGCTATTTTTGATCAGATGAATAGAAAGTGGCAAAACCCTACTCTAGTAAACAACATGCTTGCTAGAGTGTAAAGATGATGTCTAAAAAGTTTAAAATGATTGAAAATCAGTGAAGTTTTATAGGTACAGAATTTTGGATAATCTTAGATGTCCTCTCTAATATAAAGCTTTTTCTACTCTCAAGAAACTGACTTCTACCACTGAGAAATAAATACTTAATGCACCTCTTTGGATTTTAAGACAGTATAAACCATACATGAGTCTACTATTCTGACCTGAACTATTAAAGACGTGACTAGAAATTCTGCTAATTCAGAATGTGACCTAGAGCAAAAGAGTTCTCTGTAGTAAAAACAGGTACAGAACATGCTGCTTAACTTTGGGACCATGGACCCAACACAACTAAGGTGACACAGATGTATTTTGCTGACATTCACACTGTGTGGCTTTTGTGTTAAGCTCAGTAGGAGAGCAGGCTCTCAGGTTCCTAGGTTGCTGCAGCAAGACCATGCCCTCTGTGGACAAAACAAAGGTCCTTTTTAAAAACAGCTTCTATGACATTGGGGCTTGGTAGAGATTGTGTATTTGATTATTGGGCATGTATTGATTAAGTAACTACAGCTTCATACTGTGGCACTGTTACTGAACCACAGATTCATAATTTTAGGCAAGCATGGTGGAGGTCCTCCATACCATGAAAGTGGTGCATTTGAAACTGGCCTTAAGTAGATGTCGAAAAATAAGGGTCAGATATCCAACTTACTTATCACTTTTGTAAGATTTGTCCTTCAACTCTCATCTACTGCTTTGTGGCATATTTTCTATAACCATAGAGAGGGAGGGAAGGACTTGGGCCTAGTTAACATACAGAACATCAAATATAATGGTGGCATGTCAAAATGGATTGCCATTGCATTTCCTTCCATTCAGGATAAACTCTGAAGAACTGTGGTAAAGAAAACTTTTCTCAGTGGGCAGAGGTGTAAGCAATGTATTTCACTGTGTCAGTCAAATTGCAGGGAGAAGTTTCTTTTTTCCTTCTTTTCTCCTTTCCCCCCTGGAGTAAGGGAAAGACCAACATTGATGCACTGCCGTGATTAGATCAATTCTTGCCATCCAGATGTATTTTCCCTTATCTCATTCTTAACTCTCCACTCCACAGGTTTTAGGCTCTCAGACTGTCCTTTGTCTTTTGTTGTTTCTGTCCCCCCTTCTCTTTTCCTTTTCTTTTCTTCTCTTTTCTTTTCTTTTCTTTTTTTCTTTCCCCTTCTGGCTTGCTTGTTTATTTGACTTGTCTGTGTGTTTGCATGCTTTTCTTCGTTGTGTGTTTGTCTGTCTGTTTTCCTTTTCAGGGCTACCTCAAGAAACAAGCCAAAGTACACATGGTGGAGAATCCCAAATATCACTGAGTAGGGAAATAAAATAATCAAAGGCACAACAAGAGAAACCAAGAGACACCATTAAAAGAACACTTCCTGAAATGACAGGCCCTGGACAGTCAATGAGCCTCCTTTAATAGAGCAATACTAACAGGTGCACAGTGCGTAACGAGCTTTTAAAACTGACAAGACACAGAAAGCTAGCCAACATGACAAAACGAAAGAACTCTCCTCTAAAGAAATTCCAGGAAGAAGGCACAGCCACAGAACTGCTTAAAACAGATAAAAGCAACATAATTGAGCAAGAATTTAGAACAATTGTCATAAAATTAATCGCTGGGCTTGAAAAAAGCATCAGAGAAGCTATTGACACAAAGACAATGGACCTTAAAAATAGCTGTGAGGAGTTAAAAAAGGTTATAAATGAGGTGCATAATAAAATGGAGGTGGCCACGGCACAGATTGAAGAGGCAGAGAGGAGAATACGTGAATTAGAAGACACAGTGATAGCAAAAGAGGAAGCCAAGAAAAAGAGAGAGAAATTGATACAGGAGCACAAAAGGAGAATTTGGGACCTGAGTGATACAATCAAATGGAACAATATCTGTATCATAGGAATTCCTGAAGAAGAAGAAAGAGAAAAAGGTCCTAAAGGGGTGCTTGATCAATTATAGCTGAGAATGTCCCGAATTTGGGGAAGGAAATAGCCACTGAAATCCAAGAGGCACAGAGAACTCCCCTAAAACAAAACTTGAATCGAACTTTGGCATGACATATCATAGTGAAACTGGCAAAATATAAAGACAAAGAGAGAATTCTGAAAGCAGCTAGGGATAAAAAGGCCCTAAGATACAAAGGGAAACCTATCAGAGTGGTTACAGACCTATCTAATGAAACTTGGCAGGCCAGAAAGGAATGGCAGGAAATCTTCAATGTGATGAACAGGAGAAATATGCAGCCAAGAATCCTTTATCCAGCAAGCCTGTCATTCAAAATAGGAGAGATAAAGGTGTTCCCAAATAAACAAAAATTGAGAGAATTCATCACCACCAAACCAGACCTACAAGAAATCCTAACAGGGACTCTATGAGGGAAATGTTGCAAGGAATACAAGGTACCAGAGATACCACTACAAACATGAACTCTACAGAGACACAATGAATCTAAACCCATATTTTTCAATAATAACACTGATTGTAAATGGACTGAATGCTCCAATCAAATGACACAGGGTAGCAGAATGGATAAAAAAAAAATCCATCTATTTGCTATCTCCAAGAGACTCATTTTAGACCTGAAGACAACTTTAGATTGAAAGTAAGGGGATGGAGAAAGATCTATAATGCAACTGATAGTCAAAAGAAAGCTGGAGTAGCAATATTTATATCGGACAAACTGGACTTTAAACTAAAAGCAGTAACAAAAGATGAAGAAGGACATTACATAATAATTACAGGGTCTCTCCATCAGGAAGAGCTAACAATTATAAACATATATGTGCTGAATTCGGAAGCACCCAAATACATGAAACAATTAATCACAAACAGAAACAATCTTATTGATAAGGATATGCTAATTGCAGGGGATTTTAATACTCTACTTACAGCAATGGATAGATCAACCAGACAGAAAATCAATAAAGAAACAATGGATCTCAACGAACCTGAACAACACATTGGAACAGATGGAATTGATAGATATATTTAGAACTCTTTATCCTGAAGCTAGGGAAGTCACCTTCTTCTCGAGTGTGCATGGCACATTCTCCAAGATAGATCACATACTGGGGCATAAAGCAGCCCTCCATTAATATAAACGAATTGAGATAATACCATGAAAACTTTCAGATCACAATGCTATGAAACTTGAATTCAATCCCAGGAAAATGTCTGTAAAACCTCCAAAATGGGGGGTTAAAAAACATCCTACTAAAGAATGATTGGGTTAATCAGGCAATAAGAGCAGTAAAAAAATATATGGAAAAAAATGAAAATTAAAATACAACAATCCAAACTCTCTGGGAGGCATCAAAGGCAGTGCTTAGAGGAAAGTATACTGCAGTCCAGGACTACTTCAAGAAACTAGAAAAAGCACAAATTCAAAATCTAACAGAACACCTAAAGGAACAAGAAGGGGAGCAGCAACAGCACCCCAAACCCAGCAGAAGAGAAATAATAAAGATCAGGGCAGAAATAAACAATATAGAATCCAAAAAAAACAGTTGAACAGATCAATGAAACCAAGAGTTGGTTTTTTGAAAAAATAAACAAAATTGATAAACCTCTAGC
>CM053574.1:111268176-111312766 GCA_028646485.1 Cryptoprocta ferox | reverse complement strand
GCCTCTACTACAAAGCTGTCAACATCAAGCAGTATGGTATTGCCACAAAAACAAACACATAGACCAATGGAATAGAATAGAGAACCCAGAACTGGACCCACAAATGTATGTCCAATTAATCTTTGACAGAGAAGGAAAGAGTATCCAATGGAAAAAAGACAGCCTCTTTAACAGGTGATGCTGGGAGAACTGGACAGCAACATGCAGAAGAATGAAACTAGACCACTTTCTTACACCATACACAAAAATAAACTGAAAATGGATGAAAGACCTGAATGTGAGACAGGAAACCATCAAAACCCTAGAGGAGAAAGCAGGAAACAGCCTCCTTGACCTCAAGTGCAGCAATTCCTACTCGACACATCCCCAAAGGCAAGGGAATCAAGAGCAAAAATGAACTATTGGCACCTCATCAAGATAAAAAGCTTCTGCACTGCAAAGGAAACAATCAAGAAAACTAATAGGCAACCGACAGAATGGGAAAAGATAGTTAGTTGCAAATGACATATCAGGTAAAGGACTAGTATCCAAAATCTACAAGGAACTCACCAAACTCCACACCTCAAAAACGAATAATCCAGTGAAGAAATGGGCAGACGACATGAAAAGACACTTCTCCAAAGAGGACATCCAGATGGCCAACAAGCACATGAAGCTCAGCGTCACTCATCATCAGGGAAATGCAAATCAAAACCACACTGAGATATCATGTCATGCCAGTCAGAGTGGCTAAAATGAACAAATCAAGAGACTATAGATGCTGGCAAGGATGTGGAGAAACGGGCACCCTCCTACACTGTTGGGAATGTAAACTGTTACAGCCACTCTGGAAAACAGTGCGGAGGTTCCTCAAAAAACTATCAATAGAACTTCCCTATGACCCAGCAATAGCACTGCTAGGGATTTACCCAAGGGATACAGAAGTGCTGATGCATAGGGGCACTTGTACCCCAATGTTCGTAGCGGCACTTTCAACAATAGCCAAATCATGGAAAGAGCCTAAATGTGCATCAACGGATGAATGGATTAGGAAGATATGGTTCATCTATACAATGGAATACTACATGGCAATGAGAAAGAATGAAATCTGGCCATTTGTAGCAAAGTGGATGGACCTCGAGGCTGTCATGCTAAGCGAAATAAGTCAGGCGGAGGACAGATACCATATGTTTTCACTCACAGGTCTAACAGGAGAAACCCAACAGAAGACCATGGGGAGGGGAGGGGGGGAAAAGATTTAGGGAGAGGGAGGAAGGCAAATCATGAGAGACTCTTGAATACTGAAAACAAAGTGAGGGCTGAAGTGGGAGAGGGAAAGGGGAAGGGGGGTGATGGTCATGGAGGAGGGCACTTGTGGGGAAGAGCACTGGGTGTTATTGGAAACCAACTTGACAATAAACTATAAAAAAATTTTTTTAATGTTTATTTCAGGTCAATTTACCACTGGTTCTTACTTTACATTATCCGGGTTATTTGAAATGTGCCTATACTCATTTTCCTTTCCAAATAAAATACATTCTATAGATAAAGTCATTGGGAACTGAGGAATAGAATAGAATAGAATAGAATAGAATAGAATAGAATAGAACTTTCCTTATAAGCTCATAAAATGACTCTCTTTACACAAATTTATAGGGTAAATTTAATTAGAAAAGAAAATTACATCCCACATATTCAGCCCAGCATATTAAAACTAGAGATTTCTCAGATTGGAAGAAACACATGCAGTCTTCTGGTGAAGATGTATGAATGGATGGATGAATGGATGGATAGATGGAGCATAGATAGATGAGAGAGAGAGAGAGAGATAATAGGTAGATAGATACGGTAGGTAGGTAATGTTCTAACACAACGTGTGGAATCTGCAGGCATACTAGTAAAGGTGAAATAACTCTATCCAAGATATGTTTTCTATTTATTTAAGTGGAATTGAATATTTTATTCAAATATACATATTTGTAATTAATGACAAGATATCAAAACTTTTATGGAATAAGTAAGCTAATTTTTCCAGAGAGATCATATTTTGATTCGTTATCAGTATATTCTTCTATGTACAACAACCAAACTACTTGCCAGAAATCATCAGTCTTCTTTGCTTCTGCAATACCTGAATGTATTTTGAAGAGCAAAATGATAGTTTGCACCTCGTTTGAATTATCATAGTTTTTAGTGTAAGATTAAATGCTTGTGAATAATATAATTTTCAGCATAGTGTATATTCACTATTTTTTATATAAAACAGTTGCATTACTAATTTAAGTGTATATCGTGAATCCCAAATAATACCCATATTACATATAACTTTTTTAACATCAGCAATTTAACAGTTTTATATTTTAATGAACTAGAATTTTAATTCCACTAGCTCACATATTATAACAGCATATGATTATATCTTTTATCATAATTTTCTTTATACATTTATAAATATCTTGATGAAAATTTATTAGTTAAACATTATCAAATGTGAAGCACAAATTAAAGTGAAATGAAATGAAATTAATTTTCATAATCTGTAGGTATCTATATCAATATCAACATCTATATGAAGCTGTGTAATTACTGCTGCAAGCTGTCATCATCTACTTCTGCCATGACTGTCCTTCAGTTGTCCTGCTCAGATATCCCTTCATAAAAAGATCTTGCATTCAACTAGAGGGAATTATGTATGCTAAGTGAAGTACGTCAGTCAGAGAAAGACAAATATCATATGATTTCACTCATCTGTGGACTTTAAGAAATAAAACAGAAGAACATAGGGGAAAGGAAGGAAAAATAAGATAAAAAGAGAGAGGGAGGCAAACCAGAAGAGACTCTTAAGTACAAAGAACAAACTGAGGGTTGCTGGAAGGGAGATGGGTGGGGGGATGAGCTAAATGAGTGATGGGCATTAAGGAGGGCACTTGTTGGAATGAGCACTGGGTGTTATTTGTAAGTGATGAATCACAAGTTCTACTCCTGAAAGCACCTGCACTGCATTTTAACTAACTTGAATTTAAATAAATTATATATATGTATAATTTATAAATTATAAATTATATCTTGCATTCAGCTCTGAAGATAGCAGGTACCTGAGAGTCTCCAGTTGCAGCACAGGTCTACCTCTGAATTTGAGGATGAGATCACACATTTCTTACACATGCCCCAGCCAATGATTGAATCTAACAAGGGCATCAAGGCTGGTAATTTTTATCCAATGTAACACTCCTTTATTGGCAATATCTACTTCTGAGCTTCTCATCATGAGGCCACCAATTTGTCATATCTGCCCAGTGGTCTTAAACTCTACCTTCCCATCCTATTTCCTCCCATCTTTTGTTTAATGGGTTTCAGATGTTCAGTGCATTCTGAAGTTTTTCCCTGGGAAATATGGCTTCCTTTCTCTCTTTCTGTCTCAAGCCTTCACCTACAACAACCTTTCTGAACATCTCAGTTTATCTCAGGGCCAGCTACCAGAGGTAGCTGTACAAGCTTCTGTATGTCTGAGATTAATTCTAGTTATAATTTTATTTTTTATATGCCTCATATTATATAATATGCCTCTTACTATAATGCTTACAGTTGTTTATTTTGAATTTTGATGCATATGTGGAAATATAAGTAAAACTCATTTTATTATGTTTTTTCCTTTTTTGTATTTTTAATTTTTTATTATAATTTGAGACTTAGCTTATGAGAGACAAAGTTGGAACAGATAGTTCCTGTGAACTTCTCACTAAACTCCTCCTAATGTTAACACTTTACATAACTATGGCACATTTATCAAAATTAAGAAATAAAAAATGGCATGATACTAGTGAAGTATAGACTTTATTAAAATGTCAAATGTTTGTTAATTTTTTTTTGCTGATGTATTTTTTGCTAATGAATTTCCATTCCGTCATTAATCTAAGATATCAAGCAGCACTTAGCTATCATTTTGCCTGAGTCTTCTAAAATTTGTGACTGGTTTTTAATTTTTGCTATTGTTAAATAACCTTAACACTTTTGAAGACTAGTGGTCAATAATTTCTAGAATTACCCTGGTTTGGGAATTTTTCTAATGTTTTCTCATAATTTTATTAGGCTTATAGATTGGGGGTGTGTGTGTGTGTGAAGAATATCATAAAAAGGAAGTACTCTTACTGCAGCATACTCCTAATTACATGACATTAACCTAGCATTAAGGTCCTGTTCCTGTGAATCTGGATCCCTAGGTTAAGGTGTTATCTGTCAGATTTCTAGCTTTCTAGAGTGCTGGCCTCATAAAATGAGTTGGGTACTATTCCCTCCGCTTGTATTTTCTAGAGGACATTTTATAGAATAGGTGTTATTTCTTTTGAAAATGTTTGGTAGATGAAAGCTTTGTCCTCTAGAGAAATAAGTCGAATAAAGTGTGTGCAGTGGCTGCTATTGTCCTTTCCCAGCTCACACCACAGTGAAACTTTCAGAAGTTTCCTCTCAGATCTTCCCAGTGAGTGACATCATGAAGATCTTGGAAGGAAAACCTTGCAGTAAGGTGCAACCCTCCTCTCAGTCTGCAACCTAAAGGGGCTTCTCATTCCTACTCTATCCTATGCTTGGCCTTCAACAATTTTTTTTTAAATTAGCTGAATTTTCTTTCCCGTTTAAGTGGCACTCAGCGACTTTTGTCCTAGGTAAATCTGGAATCCTGTTTCTCAAGGCAGGCATCTGTCTATATACACATTTCAGGTTAGTTTTTTGTCCTAGTCAGCTCTCTGATGAGTTCAAGAAAAACTGTTAATTTGCTATTTTCAGCTTAGTTCTTGCTATGAGGGTGGGGGTAAAATTATTTGTAGTTCTCTTTACCTCTCACTGACCTGGAAGTCCTCTGACCTCATTCATGATATCACTATCCTATTTCTTTTATTCCATTGTTTTTTCTTCATCATCCTCAATTGGAAAGATGACTTAAACATTGAATATTATATTTCAAAAAGAAAGGCAATATGGAAAAGTTATAATTCTATGTCATCAAAGAGCACCTTAAGTTATATTTTTAGAATATCATTATACTTTTGTATAATATTTATATAATATTTATAAATGTAAGCAAATTATTTCTTATTAAAAATAAACCATGATTGTCCAATCTGAATGATGAAAATATAAAAATAACCCAATCTCAAAAACTGTATGCTTGTATTTGAATCTGGATTATTTTCTAAGGGAACGAGATAAATTTCTGGACACAGAACTCTTTTATTTTCTTAGTTTTATTTTGGACAAAAATCTATTTTATACTAAAGAATATTTCTTTTGCAGGAATAAGTAAATCAATAATGTCACTGAATTTTTTACCTGTTTAATTATGACTTCAGGAAAACAAAATCTGGATTTATTTTGTTTCACAATGTTAAGTATTACTACATAGATTACAAATATGAAAGGTTTAGGTTTTATATTATTAATATGCTAAATTGTATTATTGTTGATTCAATATGATCATATATCACTTCCTACATAATCCACTCACTTAAATGGTATCAAGTCATTCAAAAGGAGACCAAGGTACATGTAATTCTTTATGTTCTAAAACTGAGTTTAGGATATATGATAAATGCTGTTTAGGCTTCTAAGTTCATTTGTTAAGCTGCTTGTAGACATTTATAATTAATGTGCAGTTTTGTCATCATTACCAAGAAGAAATTGTATTTCGAATGGTAGCAATTAAGTATTTCAGAAATTGGTCCATTACATTATTTTTCTGTTACTGAAATGAATGTTAAAATGATGACACTTTGGGAATCTCTGTACTAAAGGAAGCTTAGAAGCTTTAAAAGTAACTTGTTAGAGAAACTTAAGTAGATAATTCTCTCCTTCTTTCCTTTCCTCTCTCCCTTCTTTTCTCCCTCCCTCCTCCCATTTTCCCTTCCTCCCATTCTCCCTCCTCTCTTCCTCTTGTCACTTTTCTCTATTTAATAGATGGGAATAACCAACTGCATATATATATTTGTATTTTAGAGAGAGAGAGAGTGCACAGTGGGATAAAGGGGCAGCAGGGGGAGGGAGAGAGAGAGAGAGAGAGAGAGAGAGAGGGAGAGAGAGAGAGAGAGAGAGGGAGAGAGAGAGAGAGAGAGAGGGAGAGAGAGAGAGAGAGAGAGAGGGAGAGAGAGAGAGAGAGAGAGAGGGAGAGAGAGAGAGAGAGAGAGAGAGTGAGTGAGAGAGAGAGAGAGAGAGAGAGAGAGAGAATCTTGAGCAGGCTCCACACCCAGTGCAGGACCTGATTCAGGGTTTGATATCACGACCCGGGGATCATGACCTGAGCCGAAACCAAGAGTCAGATACTCAATCAGCTGAGCCAACCAGGCACCCCTCAATGTTTACTTTTAAATTTGACTTCCAACTATGGTTATTTAAGTGGACTGGTTCCTAGGATATATGCCAGGTAGTATTTTTATATTATGTTTCAGCCCTTTATTTCCAAACAAGTCCATTACTTAACGTCCTTTAAAACTGACTTTAAAATATATAAGTTACATAGGAATGCACTTTTTAAAAAAGTTTATTCATACATTCTGAGAGAAAGAGAGAGAAAGAAAGAGATAGAGGAGAAGGGGCAGAGAGAGGAAGGAGAGAGAATCCCAAGCAGCCTCCACACTGTCACCGCAGAGCCTGACATAGGGCTCTATCTCACCAACTTGAGATCATGACCTAAGCTAAAATCAAGAGTCAGACACTCAACTGACTGAGCCACTCAGGTGCCCCAAAAATGCATTTTCCTTAATAATAAAAATGCTGCACACAAGGCTGGACAGTGTCCTATCCCACCCCCATCCCTAGACATGTTCAGAATTTGGGGGTTTTACTTGAGAACTTTCACACTCTTATGTGTACTTGTGGGTGTGAGCACATACGAGTGTATACCCAGTGCCACATCTATCTTCAACGCTCTCTTATACTCAAGTAGCTCAGCATTCTACCATAGCCACTAGCTCTTTAGTTTTGTTGAGTCTTGAATTAACTTTATTTTCTGATCTTCCATTTTTATTTTCAGTTTCAGTTTCAACCATTAAATTTTTAAATTCCACTGATCACTGCTTAATGGGCACAGATCCTCCTTCATTTATATTTATGAGAAACCAAACAGGACACACTTACTTTAAAGTTCTAAGTATATTTTTATTTTTTTTCTTTTGCTTTGTGCGTTTCAGTCATTTTTTTTGTATTACTTGTATCTCATTTAAGACAGGAACTTATTCAAATGTTTCTTTACACTTGCATATACACTGATATTCTGACTCAATTATCTATAAACTGTCTTTCGTAAGGCAGATCCTTAGTAAATTGTTTTGTTTTTTATAGTTATAAAGTAAACTTTGTGTGATCAACCTTTTTATGTGTGTGTGATCAATCATTTAGTAGTAAATCAGGCCATACTCAAAACTCCACCTCGCAGCAGTGAATACTATATTCATATTTTAAGAATCAATATACTGTTAGGCAAAGATTGTCCATTCCAGTAATTTGAATTAATTGTTTGTTTGTGATTCATTATAAAAATATGCTTTAATTTAAAGTTGCAGAAAAACTAAAATCTCAAAGGCTTTGTTCTAAGTCTTATGATAGGTACATTTAAATTATATAATACAAATAATTTAATACTCAGTTTCCATGAAATAATTTTGTTTTTATTCTATTTATCTTTTTGATGTTTATTTATTTTTGAGAGAGAGAGACAGAAGAGGAGGGGGAAGAGAGAGAGAGAGAGAGAGAGAGAGAGAAGAGGAGAGGGCAGAGAGAGGGGGACAGAGGATCCAAAGCAGGCTCTGTGTTGACAGCAGACAGCCCAATGCGGGGCTCGAACCCACGAACAGGAGATCACGACCTGAGCCGAACCCAGACGCTTAACCGACTGAGCCACCCAGGCGCCCCTGATGTTTATTTATTTTTGAGAGAGAGAGAGAGACAGAAGAGGAGGGGGAAGAGAGAGAGAGAGAGAGAGAGAAGAGGAGAGGGCAGAGAGAGGGGGAGTGAGGATCCAAAGCAGGCTCTGTGTTGGCAGCAGACAGCCCAATGCGGGGCTCGAACCCATGAACCATGAGATCATGACCTGAGCTGAAGCAGGACACTTAATTGACGGGGCCACCCAGCTGTCTCAATTTTGTTCTTTTTGAAGACAGCTATTACTACAGTTTGAGAAATACTGAGCTAAAGAAATAAAGCTAATTTGGAAGAGGTCTAGCTAAGATGGGAGAGAGAGGTTTTCTGGGAAAATGGCCCAGATTTTGTGTCGATTTGATCAGATATTCCCAGTATTTTTCCCTGATGGTGCTTTACTTTCTTTCACACTGAATTGATCACACATCAAAGAAATTGCCTGTTTATTTTTCTGTCATCCTTATTAAAATAATAAAGCAAACACCATATCTGTTGTCTTTATCTCCAGATGATAGTTGTTCAGAAAATAAGGTTGAATATATTAATAAATTGCAGAAATGTTTCATATTGCTTTTGATTCATACAATAAAGATAATTTTACATGTTGAATATTAATATAAACACAATATTTTCTCTGCATGTAAAGAATTCAGTGAGATGACAAGTGTATATCAATTACTTTAACATTTGTCCTTTATTAAACAGTGAATAAAGGATACAAATTTTCTGTGATGGCACCAAATTGTACCCAATCTGAAAACACACCCTACGGAGTTAAATGGCCTCATGAATAAACTGGAGTTTCCGCAACATTGATTATATGTATAAACCATCTCAGCCTTAATGACTGGCTGCCACTTGCACAATTTGTTCTTTATAGTTCTGTCTCCTTTCCTTCTAAGACTACTTCGTTCTGAGACATCCCTTCACACTTTGCTGCATGGGAGCACAGGTCTGGGCTTTACTGATATTGACAACTCTATCATATTGATTCAAAATTGTGCTTCACCACATCCTTGAAGGATTTCTTTTGACCATCTGTTATACAACTGGTTTTCTTCAGTTCCTCATACACAGGTTGCTCTGAAATCTTAATGCCATCATTTTTTTTCTCTCACATGAATAGGCTTGCAGCGCAAGATAAAATAAAAGTAACACAGATGTCCAGAATTTGTGAGAGTATCCAATAACTATATCATTGGAAACTTGAAATTATCAAGATATTACTTCAGGAGAAGCTTTGTTTGCTTTTTTAATGTTTCAAGTTTTTATTTATTTTAACATATAGAGTAATTTTAGTTTCAAGAGTAGAATTTAGTAATTCATCACTTACATTTAACACCCAGTGGAGAAGCTTTGTTTTTCGTTAGGATCTCCCTTAATAATGAAGCCACCAGGGGCATCTGGATGGCTCAGTTGGTTGAGTGTCTGACTTCAGCTCAGGTCATGATCTGGCAGTTCATGGGTTCAAGCCCTTCGTAGGTCACTGTGCTGTCAGCTCAGAGCCTGGAGCCTTCTTCAGATTCTGTGTCTCCCTCTCTCTGCCCCTCCCCTGCTCGTTCTCTCTCTCTCTCTCTCTCTCTCTCTCTCTCAAAAATAAAATTTTTTTTTTAAAAAATGATGGACCAATTCCAGATCACACAGATATTGTAGAATGAAAAGTGTTGTCACCGAATCATCATTATCATCATCATCATCATCATCAAAACTTACATTTGTGTAGCATTTTATATTGTTATAATGGATAATGAAACTGCCTCTTATATTGGTTACTTGCTTACTGTCAAGGTAGCTGAATGGGAGGTAACCTGGTCCTAGAATCCAGGATTTTTGATTAAATATATTATCAGTACATGTTACTGACAAGTGTAGTTTAAAAGAGCCTGACATAAAACTATTATTACTAAATTATTATAATTTGTAGTTAATTTCTAAAGAATATTAAATGTGATATCAACTTATGTTGAAAATGTTCAAAAGAACTAAATTTGGTCAACAACTTGAATGTGCTTAGAAGTAGACTCTTCCCTGGGGTACCTGGGTGGCTCAGAGAGTTGAGTATCTGACTTTGGCTCAGTTCATGCTTGGAGTTTGTGAGTTCAAGCCCCACATCAGGCTCTGTGCTGACAGCTCATTGCCTGGAGCCTGCTTCAGATGCTGTGTCTCCCTCTCTCTCTCTGCCCATCTACTGCTTGCACTTTGTCTCTGTCTCTCTCTCTCTCTCAAAAGTAAATTAAAAGAAAGAAAGAAAGAAAGAAAGAAAGAAAGAAAGAAAGAATTGGACTCTTCCCCAGAGTCTCCATATAGGAGCCCATTCTTGCTGACATGTGATTTTGGCCTTTTGAAACCTTATGTGGAGAACCCAGTAGAGCCTTCCAGGACTTCTGACCTACAGGAATATGAGCTGTTAAATGGGTATTATTTTAAGCTGCTAAATTTATAGTAATATGTTACACAGCATTAGAAAATTAATACATGATGTAAGACTTTTTTTTTTAACTGTGATCTTTATGGCAATAATGTCAGTTCACATGGATCTATATTATGAAATACATCAATACTTTCTTAATATCAATATATGTAGCTTTTAGTTTGTTGTTATTGTTTGGACCAATAATGGTACATAAGAAAAAGTACAATAAGGAAATATTTTAGTGGACAGAATATTTATATGACCCAATAGTATGAGACTGCTGTCAAAGCTGCTAAAGCCTAAAAGAAGTCTATGGCATTGGTCAGTGATGTTCCACAAAAAAATCACCTGCCTCACCTCTCCACCATTGGTCATAGCCAGGGTTCAGAGAACCATTGAAACAGATAGAAAACTTTCTACTCCATTTAGTGATATTAAAATTAATCAGCATTTTGGATCACCTATTACTCAAGTTAACCAAGACCCTGAATCTCACAGTCCTCAATAAGTCTAGATCCTATCCATTCTAGTGAACTATTTATTTCATTTGAAATTGATGTTCTGGGAATATGACTCTGAGGTAGAGAACTGCATCTAGGATGTATTTAGGATACTCAGGAATGTATCCAAAACAAAGTGAGGGAAGATCATGAATGGTACTGAGTAGAGGACTATGGTGAACTAAGATGCAGTTGCAACAGAAATCTCAGCTGATCTTAAGAGAGCTGTTTGTGGAGGTGGACCTTCAGAGTTAATTCAAATATAGGCAGCAGACCTATAACACATTGACCAGCTGCTACCAGGGAAAGCACATAGCTTTGGGAATACCGCTCCCTTGATCAAAAACAATTGACAATGATGTCCAGGAAGGTCCTCAGTTGTGATCCATTGGAATTCAACTCTCTTGGCATCTGGGGAAATAAAGATTTGGGTTCGAAGAGTGATATCTGGCCACCACACAGAGTCTACTATACTCTAATGTGGCTACAGGTCCATTTGGTGAATAACTGGAAAATATTGCATATACATGTAGTTATGGTGTGAAGTCTTTTTTTCAGTTATATCTGTCTTGCCTTTAGGTCTTTGGGTCTGGGAATGAAGTTGGATCTAGAAACTGAACATGATAGGTAAAACTCTTTAAATGTCTCCTTCTTGATGTCCTGCTTTAACCCTCAGAATGTATGAATCTGAGAACACATCACTTCTACAATTATTTTATGTTGTATGGTACAGATGACATTCAGATAGGGAAATTATCTAGTCGGGCTTGGTCTAATCACAGTAGACTTTAAATTCAGATTTCCCTGGCTCATGGCAGAAGGGGAAGGAAGGGAAAATGGAAGTGAGAGAACTCAATATAGTGTTGCTAGCTTTGAGACAGAGGGGGCCACATGAACAGGAATTTGGAAGCCTTTAGGATCAAACAACCCCTGGATGATAGCCGGTAAGAAAATGAGAACCACAGATCTGTAACCACAAGAAATAAGTGGATTTTTTCTCCAGATCTTTGAGATAGGTGTCTAACCTGGCTGACACCTTGACTTTGATCCTGTGATATCCCAAGCAAAGAACCTATTTGAGGTTCTCAAAATCCACCTGGATTTTGACCTACAGAGCTGTGAGATAATACCTGGGTGTTATTTTAGATGGCTATACTTGTGGTGATTTATGACACCAAAAATAGAAAAGCCAGTCACTAAGTAAGGAACTTAATTTTTGCAATGTGGTAAGCCTTTCTTCTGGTCAATTTTTAATACTTGTTTTAAATATACAAATTAAGAAACAGTTAACTGCCTATTTATTTTTTCCTAGGCATACAATGAGCTTTTATTCATTCCCATAGATTTCTTTGGGTTAAGGCACTCTGATTCCAACCCCAGCATTGCCGCACATCACATTATTTAACTTCATGTTGTCTCTAATTAGTTGAATGCTATAGCTGTGCTCTGCCATTCCAGAATCCCATCAGCCTCGTGATATAATGGAATTCACTACCAGAAAGATTCTCCTGATACCCCAGCTATGAATGGAAGTTTGCAAAAATACTGGTGCCATAACCATCAATATATTCCCTATTCCCTAATGAAAGAGATATCCTCTGAGCACTCTCAATCTAGTCACGTGGTGATTTCTCTAATTTGGTGCTGAATTTCCAACATCTAGAATAGTTTTTGGCACATAGGAGGTGCACATTAGACATTAACGAATGAATGAATGGTTAAATAAACACCGACCTACAAAAGGAAGTGGTCCTTCCCACCCTCTTTATGTATCACCATGGTTTAAAAAAAAAACTATTCAAGATTATTAAGGTTTAGTAAAGATATTTATTTACATTCTTGATAATATGTTTAATTAGTTAAAAGGATAGATCACTTGTCTATTAGAAACTCTGGAAAATCATTGTAGCAAATTTTTTTTTTTGAGTTAATTTAACATATACTCAAATAACAATAATTTTAAGGTGGTTGTTTTAATATGTTCATGTCTTTTATCATGGTTAATGAAATTATTTCCACCATTGGCTATTATTTTTAATAAGTTTTATTAACAAATTTAGAATATAACAATGAAAGTTTAGATTATTGTACCAGGAATTAAAATCTTTCAATAAACTTAATTTTAAATTTAATTTTTACTTGATTTTTCTCTCTGTGAACAACTGAAGTCAAAAATGTTTCAAGTTAATATTTTATTAACTCTTGACAATTCTCTTGTAAAAATTCACAAATTTTATTTCATCTTCCCTTTAACTCAATCATCTCTTCAAATTTTATTCCTATCAAATTTTTATTTATTGGAGTTATCATATAATACACTGAAATACAATCTTATACTGTGATATTAGACATAATCATTTAAAATTATAGATCCCCAACCAAATAAATCTTAGTGTATGTTCTTCAATCCCATAAAAATAAATGAGAGGCCTCAGGTATGCTAATAAGTTGTTTCAAAAGGAATATCAGTGTTCTGCTTTTATACTCAATTGGACTAATATGTTTTTCACATATTTATTAATTTGTTGGTTGGTTGATGGGTTAATTTCTATCTATCTGAAAAACTTAAATGAGGTGCTTTATTTTTCATGGTAAAATCTTAAAAATAATATCAAATTAGAAAATCAGTTTCAGGTTAAAGGAAGAGGTACAGTAAGATGTTAGGTAGAAAAGTTTATTCATATAGGTAGATTTCTTCTCTTCCAAAGGGAATTGGAATAATTAACAACAACAAATCATTTATCTTAAAAGAAAGAGAAGTATTTTAACAGGAAAAGCAATTTTTTAGCCTTGAATTTCAAAGAAAAAAATATAATGGATAGTCAAGAGGTAGGTTTTTAGATACTTAAACATTTTTAAAATATTTTGTAAGACATTTAAAAAATATTTTGTAAGACATTTTATATAATGACTTTTGTAGAATGATGAAAGTATAATATTAAAGTAAAATATAATAAAATATATGTGGAATTTTAGGTATGATAGTCAAATAGATTTCTGCTAGGCAACTGTGTATCAAATAAATGTATAATATTGTGAATTGCAGATGTAATGTGTAGCTTTCAAAAATCTTAACAAATAAACAGTATAGCTCTCAGAGAGCATTAGAGAGATCTGGGAGGAAAACATGGATGGAGACCACTCTCTCTAACATAGTCTGTGCGGGTACACTATGATCCTACCCAAAGGCAAAAAATGTCTAAGAAAGACAATAAATGATTAAACAACACCAACAAATATACGTTTAAGAAGTTTAAAAATGATAACATCAAAACCACAATGAGATATCACCTTACACCTGTCAGAATGTCTAGATTCAAAAAGACAAGAAATAATGTTGAGGAGGATGTGGAGAAAAGAAAACCCTTCTCAACTGTTGGTGGGAATGTAAATTGGCACAGCTGCTACGGAAAACAATATGGAGCTTCCTCAAAAAATTGAAAATAGAAACACCACATGATCCAATAATTTCACACCTGGGTATTTACACAAAGAAAACCAAAACACCAATTTGAAAAGATATACATACTCCTATGCTTATTCCAGCATTATTTACAATAGGCAAGATATGGAAGCAACCCAAATGCCCATTGATAGTAATGGATAAAGAAGATGTAGTATGTATACAAAGGGATATTACTCAGCCATAAAAAAAATGAGATCTTGCTATTTGTGACAACATGTATGGACCTAGAGAGCATTATGGTAGGTGAAAAAAATCAGAGAAAGACAAATACTATGCTATTTCACTTATGTGCAGAGTCTAAAAGACAAAACAAATGAATAAACAAAAAGCAGAATCAGACCTATAAAAACAGAGAACAAAAGTTGTTAGAAAGGAGGGGTGTGGGGAGATGAGAGAAGGGAAAAAGGAGATACAGGCTTCCACTTATGTAATGAATAAGTAACAGGAATAAAAAGCACAGCACAGGGAATATAGTAAATGGTACTGTAATAGTGTTATATGGTGACAGATGGTGGCTACACTCGCATGTACAGAGTTGATGGATCACTATTTTGTACACCTGAATAAAAGGGAGGAGGATAACTTAGTTTTTATGAAAATAGAAAAGTATGTAGGAATTTTTGAATCACACAGTAGGTTTCCTAACACCAACAGGTATATAATTAATAAATTACTAATTAAAGCTAAAACATAAAATAAAATGATAACATCACAGTATATTTTTAGAGAAAGTTTCAGTTTTCAAAGGAAACTGAATGCATACAACCTCATTAAGTATTCATAGCATTTTATATTCAGTATATGAAGATCTAAACCTAGATGTGCACACATATACACACATTAATATGGTAATAATGGTATATAGTCTTGTTACTGATTATATATTAATAAATATAGATAAATTTTTGTAGATTTGTTTTTACTTTTATTAAATGGGGGGAAAGCTAGTTTTTAAAACTTTAAATTGAAACTTTAAATATTTTGAGTTCATTTTGTGTGTGTGTGTGTGTGTGTGTGTATACACACACACAGACATACGCAACTTATGTTTAATTTTGAGGCCATAATTCTTGCTTCTATATATATTTCCTATTTGTAAATGAATCTTGTGTTTATTATCGATCCTTATGTTAATGCTTTTGATTTTTTAATATTTGTCTAATTGTTTAGTTACATATAACATGACTTTTAATGAAAATATTTTATAGCAGCATGTGAGCGTTGCATACATTATTTTCCAACATCTTATTGATGGTCATTGAGATTGGGTATTTGTGTACTGAATAAAATTTAGTTCATACTTTCTCTGGGCCAACAAATGTACTAAGATATATCTTAAGTTAGAATATAATCTCGTCCCCCATATCTGATAATAAAAAACATCAACTTAATTATCCTTATTTTTTTCACCTCAGATAATGAGAGGATATCTCTATAAAATCAACCATACCAGTATCCGAGCTGATGAGTGTTTGACATCTATTGAATCACAGGAAGACACCTACTTCCTGTGCACTAATAAACGAGAAAGTCATAAAATCATGTGAATCACTGTGCTCATGTTGGGATTATTCCTAACAGAATAACAGACTTCAATAAGAAAACAAACAAACAAACTTAGGCCATCTGAATTATGGGAGAGCCAAAGAAAAATGTGTTGCACGATACAATTCTGCTTCTTTAATCTCTTATACAAAATTTGGCATGAATGTATACATACAATTATTCATATGATACATATACATTCTTATATGACTATATGCATATGTGTGTGTTGTGTTTAGCTCAGTGTCTAGCTGTATAACCTATTTTGAGGTTTACTGTATGCATGGTCTTTGCATAAATGGGAAATTTATAGTTCTTTATAACAATGAATTAAAATGTTGAGTAAGAGTTCTAAAACCTAAATGAAAATGTAACATGAAAATCTCCACATAGTACAAAGTACGTACCATATAACTTGGTGTTCTGTTTTAAAGGAGACATCTCACCAAATAAATAGGTATATCAATAGTTAAATAAACACAGATAAATAGAGATAATTACTATAATCTGTCAGAAAAATTTTACTGACAAAAAACATGACGAAGATATTTTAAATAAAACATTTTTTTCTGGAATGCATTTTTTATTTCCTTCCAACCACATATTTTGTGGTAATTTTGCATTATAATATGTATTTTAAAAAGAAATGCATATTTCAAGAATTATGTCAATAGTCAAGATTAAAAAAAAGATTACTTTTGGACATCCATGCGTAACTTAGGCTAAACATAAACATAATTTCTCCAGAAATAATGGCGCTGGAATGGTATAACATAAAAATGAATTTTTTATTAAAATTCTTCTTTGCAGATTCATTAGGAGTTTAGGTAAGACACATGGCTGAAATTATATTTTTAAATATTGATTGGCTAAAACATTAAAGGAAACATTTAAGTACTTCCAGGCGGCAGCAGAATAGAATCTCAAATAGAGAAATCGGATAACCAGCAGGTAGTATCAGATGTTTTGGATTCATTCCTGGCAGTAGGGAGCAAAAGTTCCCTGAGACAAACCACAGTTTTGCTAACAGTGCCCCAGGGAGTATTGGCAAATACATCTGAAATATTGACTTTCATAAAATAGGCAAACTTACTTTGTTTGCAGAATGCACATTTTCTTTCACAACTATACCTAAGAATCTCTCCAAAGACAAAAGATAATACAGTTTTCTCTTTGTCTCTGGTACACTGTGAAACATGACAGTGAATTGGAAAGAGAGATATCTAAAAATATAAGGATAGAACATCTTCATTTGAAATCACAGAGTCACAGAATACCTAAATATGACTTTTACATCTCATCTCAGTCTTTAAATATTTTTTTTAATAGAAACATAAACTTTTTCTTACTAGTTCACAGATAAATCAGAATGGGGAAGGGAAGAGGTGCATACTGTCCATTGCAAAGCCATTTGTGAGAATGGTAAGTTTGAATAAATATTCTATTTCATATGGAAATATTTGTATTAAAATGCAAATAAAATACACACGTACTTATTGTATTTTATTCTACCCAAAAAAATATATGTATCCTAATTCTCCATTTTCATAACAAAACTTAGGGCCATTGCTTTTACCTTCTTTAGAGAAATATTTCTAAAATTATAATATGGAAATAGGATCATACAAAATCTTTTTTCTTAATGTTTATTTACTTTTGAGAGATTGAGAGTGTGTGTGCAAATGAGAGAGGGACAGAGAGAGACAGGGACAGAGGATCTGAAGCAGGATCTGCAATGACAGCAGAGAGCCGGATGCTGGCTCGAACTCACAAATCTGTGAGAACATGAACTGAGCCATAGTTGGACGCTTAACTGACTGATCCACCAAGGCACCCCAGGATCATCCAAAATCTTATTAACATGAAACCTGGTTGGGGTGCCTGGCTAGTTCTTTCAGTAGAGCATGGAACTCTTGTGAATTCAAGCCCCACGTTGGATATAGAGATAACTTAAAAATAAACTTTAAAAAATGCAACCTGGCTGAGCAGGGGGGTATGGTGGGACTTGAATTTTCAAATTTCTAACAAGCCAAGGTGATTCCAAAGCCAGGCTTTCTCCACACCACTCTGAATAAGCAAAGCTTTAGCACAGAGCTTCCCAGTGGATATACAAGAACACATTAGAGTACCACTAATTGATGATGACAGGTGTTCCTAAGCTATTGATCCCATTTGTTCACAGTGTCTTAGTGATAGCTGAAACAGCCACATCCTGAGCTAATTTCTTCCAGCTCTTTGGAGCTGGATCCACATATTATAGAGTAACCCACACTTTATGTGTATGCAGAGCACACTGCTCTGAACAGTATATGACTAAGTACTGAAAAATTACATGTGTCAATATTGAAAGGATAGTTTAGGAGAGAAAATCCTTATCAATTAGTAGTTACTCCCAGGATACCTGGGTAGCTCAGTTGGTTAAGCATCCTACTTTGGCTCAGTTATGATCTCATGGTTCGGTTTATGCATTTGAGCCTCATGTGGGCCTCTGTGCTGACAGCTTGGAGCCTGGAGCCTGCTTGGGACTCTGTTGGGAGCCTGCTTGACCCTCTCTCTCTTCCCCTCCCCTACTTGCACTCTGTCTCTCTCTCTCAAAAATGAATAAACATTAAAAAATTTAAAAAAATAGTTGCTCCCTAAAAATAGTACTTAACTAAAATATGTCAAAAATATCTTCAATATTGACTTATTTGGCATTTTTGAAAAATAATTTAAAATTATAACCAGTCCACTTAAAGAAAGTGTTTGGGAGTTACAGATCTATCCATTAGAACAAATGTGGTATGGGGCGCCTGGGTGGCATCCGTCTTTCTCTCAGGTCATGATCTCACAGGTCGTGGGTTTGAGCTCCCTGTCAGGCTCTGCTGACAGCTCAGAGCCTGGAGCCTGTTTCTGATTCTGTGTGTCCCTGTCTCTCTGCCCCTCCTCTGCTCATGATCTGTCTCTCAAAAATAAATAAATGTAAAAAAAAATTAAAAAAAAGAATAAATGTGGCATTTGTGCTATTTAAATTTTATATGTTCTAATTTTCCTTCATGATTTATTTTTCAATTACAAAGATGTGTAATAACATTTTCCAACTGTTAAAAAAAAAAGAGTGTTTGGGGGTCAGCAGACTGGCATGTATAGGACGACTTAGGCATCTTCTGAGGAAAATATTTAAAAAAAATACTCTTCTTAAAAAATTCCTTAAGAGTAAAATGAATAGTTCTCTCAAATCCAGTTGTCTGTAATATACTGAAGTCACTAAAATCATACCTACACACTCTTTCTTTGTGATTACAAAATGTATTTTTAGAGATCATAATTTGTAGTCCAGGTGTTCCCAACATTCTATATGGTTCAACTATATCTCAAAAATCCATTTGTATGAATATTGTTTATCACTGAATTATTTTGGAACTTTTAGTATTGCAATAAAATATAACGTCAAATAATTAAATTAAAAGATGACCATTTCTTTTATTAAATGGTTGTTTTCTGTATCACAAAATTATTATTCCTTCAATCAGATAGTAACATACTCTGCAACAGAGAAGAAAGACAGGAGCTCCCCACTCACCAAAGCATAATTAAAGTTTTATAAAGTCAGCCCCAAGAGTACCCCTTATAGGATTTCATTTACATAAAAGACAAAAAGAGGAAGATAGTGTCTGCTTAGAAGTCAGGAAGTGGTTTTCCTGGAAGACAGTGACTGAAAGGCTGAATTCAGAGACTTCTCAGGTCCAGGTTATGTTCTATTACATGATCTGAGTAGTATGTTCAGGTTGTAAAAATCTTGCATAATATACTCTGACACGTGTACCTTTCTGCATCAATAATAACATCTTAAATGTATGAATAATCATATCTTTTTAAAATTTCTTTTTGGTATTTTTCAGGGGTAGCAGGGCTCTTTTTATTTCAAATCTATTCAACAGTTTGAAGAATAATTGTGTGTTTTTGTTGAGTACATATGTGTGTATGTGTGTATTCAGTGAAGGATAGGATATAAACATTTTATTTAGCAAATTCTAATTGCAACCTTTAAATCTGCTGAGAGAGTAGGATGCAACTATAGATTTAGTGTTATGTTTTTGAAAAATTTGGAATGCTTTCCTAAATCTTTCCTTCCACAAACAGATTTGATTCAAGATAGAGAACTACACAAGTGAGAACTTTCTGTCTGATGAAATGGCTGGTTCATCATGCAGAACATCCCGATAATCAGAATTATAAATCACTGAGCGATAGCTTGGCTTTGAGTCATTGAAACTCTACTTCAAAATGCACCCTTTAGTCAAGATAATGAAATCCGCTGCAACTATATGCTTTTTATGAAAATATACATAAAACTACTCTTTCCTGACATTTACTATGGTAATCAGACACAAAACTGAAATATATTTCTGGCATCTGAGGCTGCTCTACCCTGATTGAAGAAAATAGTTTTTCCAAAATACCCACTTTATGGATATTTATCAACAACCATTTTCCCTTTCTGTGGGGGTGGGAGAGGAGACTTGTAGTAAATAAATAAAATTAGCATTCATTACCATAAACATGAAATATTTTACCCTAAGTGGATGGAAAAATGTATAAATGACACTAAACAGTTGTTTAGTAACAACACAAAAAGAATGATTTTGGGGGAGAGTTTGTTAAAAGAATATTCAGCCTTAGATTTGAAAGACACAAATAAACTATTTTTCCCAGAGACAATCATACAATGGAATTGGATATTCATTCATATTTTGTTTCTCATTTGCATTTTCAAGATGGTTGTACTTCAGGAGTTTGCCTTAAATAAGAACTTCGAGAAGTAGGTAGAACTACAGGTAAGTTTCATAAAACACTGGAGTATCTATGAGTAGCTATATTTTGTTCATTCATTCTCTGAAAATGTCCTCAGGTTATATTTTTGCTTCAAAATTTATTGAGGGTTGTAGGCTGAATAATGGCTTCCCAAAGATCCTTATCCCAGGAACTTGTGAATATGTTTCTTATGTGAAAAAAATGGCTTTTCAGATATAATTAAATTAATAATCTTAAAATGGAGATTATCCTGGGATCTTTAGGAGGACATAATGTAATCACAAAGATCTTCATAAAAGGGAGGCAGTTGTCAGGGTCAGAGAGAGAAGATTTAAGGGTAGAAGCAGAGTCGGAGAGGCAAGAAGATGCTATATTGCCTGACTTTCAAGATAGAGGTGAGAGGGAATAGTGGAAGGCATGAAGCAAGGAACTCAGAATTCAGAAGCTGGGCTGGGGAAGCAAACATATTCTCACCTACAGCCTCCAGAAGAAACCAGCCCTGAGGACACCCTGACTTTAACCCAGTTTAACTGACTTCAGACTTGTGGCCTTCAGAACTGTAGGATAATGCATTTGCCTTATTTTAAGCGACTAAATTTGTGGCAATTTGTTACAATGGTGATAAGAAGCAAATATACCTGGCAACCATTAACCAATAATTGGCTACCAAGACAATACAGCTGTTGTACTCTTTCATTTTTCATATAACTCTATTTCACATGATTCATTCTTTATGTAATTCTTTATTTCAAAGCCAGTTTCTTCATCTAGACTTCTAACTGGTTCCTGCAGTGACCTAGATTTGGTTCTTTTATGTCTCCAGATATGGCAGATCCTTCTAATGTCTGCATTACATTTACTTAGGATGCAACTGATTTCAGCTAGAAATACTAAAGTTCTGTGTGGTCTCAGACTTATTTTGCATTGTCATACTCTCCACTGGAGTGACTGTTCTTATCTTTCTGCACTTTCTCTGGCGCCTTTTCTGATATCTGGAGAAAATCCACTGTATATTTAAAAGCCACTAAACATAGCACCCATGCAGAAGACAGTATCCTTAGTGGCAAGCCTCAAATGGGGTTCAGGATTCAGAACATAAATACCCCATCTGACAATATTTCAGGTAGATATTTGTGAATTTCATTCTCAAGTTTTCCCAGCTCTGGAAAGAAAGAATTCCCTTAACCTGTATGAACTTTATAAGGCATCATTGTTTTGTCTTTAAATCCTGTCCTCATTCTTGCCATGTGCATATACTGCTTCCTGAGATCACTTTTCAAACAACTACCTGCACTAATTTTTTGCCTCAAGCTCTGCTTGCAGGGAAACCTAAAGTAATGCATCAGGATAATGTCATCAGTCTTGAACACAGCAGTCAATCAAATGTTTCCTGGATGATTTACATTTGAAAAACAACTGATTAATGAGAAGGATTTAAAATACATTTAAAGAATTCTCTTGATTTTGTTTGGTGCTTTTAATTATCTTTCATAATGATGATGTTTCGTCTTCTGCATATATGTATTTAACATTAACAAGACGTATAATTAGCATGCTGTTAAAACTTCTGAAATATGAACACAATGAAAAATATTTCTAAAGTTTAGTTATTAAGTGGTCACTCCAGTTTTATGAATTATTTTTAGATAGGTATAACATTAATTTTATTTTTAAAATACTTTATATGTGATTAATCTAATTTTCTTTTTTTTAATTTTTTAAATTTGAGAGAGACAGCAAGTGCGGTAGGGGCAGAAAGAGGGGGAAAAGGGAGAATACCACGCAGGCACCCCACTGTCAGTGAAGAGCCTGTTGTGGGGCTCGAACCCACAAATCACAAGATCATGACCTGAGCCAAAATCAAGAGTCGAAAGCTTAACTGATTGAGCCACAAAGACACACCTGAATAATCTAATTTTCACTCACCACGGCTTTGTTTAAAGGTCAGATTATATTAAACGTGTTCTTTAATTTGAAAAAGGTGTACAGAATATAAAAAGATCAATTCTGATCTTAGAGATAATGACTGCTTTTCATAGTCTGTACAGGCAGTGCTAAATGGCCACTCTTTACAGTAACACTTATTAAGTTCAAAAATTACTTTTTTCTTTTAAAAAGAAATATATATGTTTGATGATTATGTGCAATCTTTAGTGCTCTCGTAAAAAAAAAAATAAGCCAGGAAAATGCAACAGACTATGAAAATACATGTGTGTGTATGTGTGTATTCAAAGTTTGTATATGTGTGTGTATATATATATGTATGTATACATATATGCATGTTATTCATTGTTTGTATATATATATATATATATAAATGCTACATGGAGTACATAATATATTCACTGTAATTTCTAAACATATTTTCAGCGCACAGTTTGAATCATTTTGTGAGGACAGTTCTGATTACAAATATGAGTATAAATACATTTCTGAAACTTTCAGTCATAGAACCCTACTTTACTCATAAACACACATGTAATAAATTGGTCAATTAACACTAAGACTTGTGATTAGGTGAAAATATAATACATATGTTTATTTCTAGATATAGTTCACAGTAATACTTTTTGATTTATTATCTGCAAGTTTTAATGGTAGTGTGGTTGGGAACAAAATCTTTTGGCCACATTTTACTGTAAAAAATTATGAAGGCAGTCTGATTTTAAATACTTTATGTAACTAAATAATTTGTATGTCTTCTAGGTTAATAGAATCAAGTGTCTAAATATAGACACAGATTTTTATCACTGAATTCTGTAATACTTTCATGGTTTAACAGGAGATTGACAATTATCCATAGAAAGTTTTTGTTTTCCCTTGGATGGGCTGTCGTTTTAACTTGCACATATAAGATGTTCATATATTTTTAATTTAAGAAAATCATATCTTATATTACAAACTTCTTTTTTTCTCATTATCATCTCTTCACATGAAATACGTTTATGTACTTGTGCATTTCATAATTTGTGTTTTGCTTTATTTTATTTCATCTTTATAAATTCAAAAGCTTGTCTATAGTTCATATCTGTTGTTTGAAATGCTGCCAATTCTTATGTCTGCTTAAAGTTTGTTTTTATCTAATCATTTCCTTTCTTTCACCTCTCTATACCCAAAGTACTGCAGACTTAATATTCAATGCCCTCTGTTAAGTCAGAATCTCTTCTTTGATAAGATGTCTTCAATTTCTAAGACATCAAAAGTAAGTACTTTATAAATTTAACTTGTTTTGCAGAATACATTTTGTTTCATTCTCCATCTGCATTTTGCTTCTTTATTCTTTTTATTGGTACAACTGAGTATGTCCCTCAATTGAGTCTTTTTTTTAATGAGTCTTTTAATAGGTGTCATTCTTCTGTGAATATGAAACATTTACCCGGAGTCACCCATTTGTAAAAGTATGAGAAAAGACCAGCCCATGGAAGGAACTAAAGGTGTAAATCATTTAGTTTATTAGGTTAAGACTGAGCCACAATCTCACAGACACTCTGTTTTGTGAATATATCTCCTTCCTATCCAGCAAGGTATTTGTGGGAGTCAGAATGAAGGCCAGTATGTTACAGAACTTCAGTATGATTTTCTAATACTTACTACAATTTTCTCTCACCAAGAAATTTAGCTGGCAAGCTAACATGTACTGTTTGCTCCCCAGTATGTCACAGAGACAGATGCTTTTATTTGTATTATTATTTTTGTAGTATTTATTTTATTTTTGAGAGAGAGAGAGAGAGAGAGAGCGAGCCCGTGCATGCAAGCAGGGAAGGGACGGGGTGCGGGGGGATGCTGTGCAGAGGATCTGACGCGGGCTCTGTGCTGACCGCAGAGAGCAGGACCAAGGGCTCAAATTCAGGAACTTCAAACCACAAGCTGAAGATGTTTAACTGAATGTGCCACCAGGCGCCCCCAGACAGATAGATGCTTTTAGATGAATTTGTTTGCTTCTTTGCTTGTTTGGTGATTGGCGGTTGGTTGCTTGGTTGATTTAGTTTGGTTTGTTTTGTTTGCAAGATAAATACATACTTCTTCACTGAATCTGGACTCATTTGCAATTTCATGTTTTCACCTGAAGATTCCATTTCACTACTGAGCTTTGATTTAACAAGTATTTCTGACTTCCTTATTGTTTTCTGGTTTGCTGTTCATTCCACAAATAGCACTTCTCAGAATTAAAGTTTAGAGATATAGATGACTTGGTTGTCAAAAGACGTTCCTTTTTGTTATTGTTTTCCCTCTCTGTTGATTTGGGTTGTTTTCAGAGATAAAAATTCTGAAGATATATCTTTAGTTCAATATGATCATCACCTTTAATAAACTATTACCTAGTTCCTATTTATTCTAAAACTCTATCTGATTATGCATAAATCTTCTTTTGTATGCATGTAATTCATTCTTAAGAGGTAATTGAAAAGGACACAAATGGTTAGTGCATAGAATATTAACAAGTGTTACCAGCCTATTTTGTGTTCATAGATGGATACATTTCCCTTTCTGTAAACTGATAACAATGCTGATTACCACAGTTTGTACTATCTATTAATTAATGACTGTAGAGTTTGTAATGAATACTAAGCATTTTAATTTAATAGAAGATCTTCCATTTAAGTTTTTTTCCATGAAAATCTCTCCAAGTTATAAAATTCTTAAAGGGGACAAAAGTTAAGTTTGTTGGTGAAAAACTATACTACTGAGATTTTATTATTAAACTCAATATTAACTGTATAAAGAATTTGTGATTCCTTGGCATAGCAAATAATATACTTGTGCTCATGTGAGTCTATAAACTTCCCATTATACTATATTTATTGACTGTTCTTTCCCATCATAATCAGTAACATTTCAGGGATGCTCATTTATTTTTATTAAATACCTATATTCAAAATGTTACACAACATAAAATATGCTCCATATTGTTTTATATAATTTCTATTAAGTACTAAGTTACTACTAATGCTGTTGCATAATGCTTTAGGCTCCACAAGAAAAAGTAATTTATTATGGCACAAAACTTGCTAATAGGTAAATTATTATGGTAACAAAAGTGAAATATTTCACTTATACCTCGGATTTTAAAATATAGGAAAAAACTTTTAATAACCTAGGATCATCAAAAATGAACTCTAAATAATAAATAACTCAGATTTAATTACATAGCAGTAAAAAAGATTAAAAAGCTATTTTTTATTTTAATTCAGCAAAATAACATTAATATCCATTCCCTTTCAACACAGAATGATAAGGGCTCAACAGGAGCAAAACCATCAATGACCATCGCAAAATGCATAAAACTTTTGATATTTTATCAGAATGATACCTAGAAAATTCTACACAATTTTAATTGAGGTAATCACATAGATAATTCCTCAACTAATGACCTCAATTTAAGAGATATGTATATATGTTAAGTGCCAGATGGTAAATTCAAAAATTGTTAGCAAATACTGGACAATAATATCTTAACACAATTTTTCCATAGCCATGTGTCTATTTTCCCATTGTTGTTTTAGCTGTACATGTGTCCTCCATACATGTTGTGCCTAAAAAATCCCAAAGTGCCACCTCAGAGCATATGTCTTTTCTGTTCTTGTTTTCTTGAACACTGTGTCTTCAAATAGATTGACAGATGATAGATAGATGATAGACAGAAGGAGATATATTTAGATTCATTTGATTTCAATTTTCCTACATGTATTAATTCTAAATCTAAATACATTAAAGTATATTAATGAATTAATCTACTTTTATAATGAGTAATCTGCACACTGTTGGACTATGAATACTTGTGAATAAAGACTTATTTTTTATAAATTTTTATGCATGTTATAATTTGAGTTAATTATCAAATGCCCTAAACATTCTTTAGTTAAAGACAAATAAGAACTTAGGCAGCAACTGTTTATCAATGGCTCTGTGATAAACTAAAACAAATACTAGTATATGGAGACAGGTAAACATGAATTGAAATTACAGCATTCACATCCATTGGACATGTGGAATCGCAAAAGGAGGGGTGCAAGGGTGGCTCAGTTGGTTGAGTGTTTGACTCTTGATTTTGGCTCAGGTCATGATCCCATGACTGTGGGACTGAGCCCCACATTGGGCTCTGCAGTGAGTATGAAGCCTGCTTAAGAATCTACCCCTCTCCCTCTGCCCCTCTCCCCTGCTCATGTGTCCTCTTGCTCTCTCTGTCTCTAGTTAAATAAATAAATAGATAGATAAAATGAAAAAAAAATTGCAAAAGGGATTATTTATCAGTAATTTCCAATTTATACCATATAAATTGGAGAGCATATACACAAAACATTCTGAGAATGGAATGGATGGTACTACTAGAAACTGGCACAGTATTTAGGATTCTATTCCATGTTATTATAGTTTCAATTTCCAAACCCTCCTTCACATTTAAATATTTTCATTAGCAGTATTATATATACACAAAAATATCTCAGCACATTCAACTGAAATGGAACTTACTTAGTTTTTTTTACTGGAAGATTATCAATATCTTTATTTTCTTTATATGCAAAATATATTGTAAAATGAGATTTTGACTACTTTTCGAAGTTGAAAACTGGGAGATAATTGTCACAAGTTCATTTCAACGTTCTCTTCCTCTAGTATTCCTTTCAATAATAAGTACTTATTATACCAATACTTTATAATGAACTTAGGAAAATTTCACCTACTAGTTCTAACTCCATTAACAGAAACTTTACATTGTTTAGAGAAGTCTAGTGCCTCCCTTCCTTTTCCCTATTTTCCATATATAGCTCCTTACTTCCTTCCAACTTTCCTTCCATAAATATTGATTAATTTTCTATCATTTGATAAGCCATCTTCTATGAAGTGAGGACACAGTGGTGAGCAAAACACATTCCAGTTCACAGTGTATTTGCAGCCCAGCTGTGGAAGCACACAATATGCTACACCAAAACAAATATTGTCCAGAAAGGGGCGCCTGGGTGGCTCAGTCGGTTGAACATCCGCCTTCGGCTCAGGTCATGATCTCACGGTTCGTGGGTTTGAGTCTCACATCGGGCTCTGTGCTGACAGCTAGCTCAGAGCCTGGAGCTTCTCTTCAGATTCTTTGTCTCCCTCTCTCTCTGACCCTCCCCTGCTCATGCTGTCTCTCTCTCTCTCAAAAATAAATAAAACATTAAAAAATTTAAAAAAATATTGTCCAGAAAATAAGTACTACAAAATACAAAATAATTTAATTAAATAGAGAATAACTGATAAAAGTTAGTGTGGCAAGAAAGACTTCTCATAATATGGTTATTTATGAAAGTACTCCTTAATTATGTAAATTGGCATCATACATAGATGTGGGTAAAGTAATTTGAGATGAGCAGTCTGAATGCCCTGAAACAGAAATGCACGTAGAATGTTTAGAGGATAACAAAGTGGGGAGAGGGAGGTATGGTGACTACAGTATGGTGAACACAAAAAAGAGAAGTAGGGAAGGATTTGGAAGAGGGGGCAGTGGCACTTTTACTCCACTAGATGGGTGCCTCTGAGGGATTAAATTGGGGAGTACAGATATCACAGTCAAATCTCACAAACTGTACTCTTGCAAGCTTTATGTGGAGGTTGTCCTAGAGTACTATATCCACAGTGGACATAGTCATTAGGATCTCAGAGCTACTGCACTATTCTAGACAAGGGAGTTGTTTGCTTGTATTATTGTGGTAATAGTTTAGTGGGAATGGGTAGTATGATGGGAAACAGGTTTTGTTAGCAGACACAAGATAATAGATTGAATGTGGCCAGAGAGAAACAGAAAGAGAGAAAACAATGATTATTTCTAGAATGTTGATTTGCTCAATGTATTGGCTGTGGTACCATGTCCTCACACAGATAGGAATAGGGGTCCCCAGTTGGTATTGGGGAGAGGAGGGAAAAGCCCAAGAGAAGATGACCTGAAACTTGTTTTGGAAAAAAATAAATAAATAAATAACATTTCCTAATGATATTGAGATACCAATTGTGGAGAGCAAAATTGACCACTGAATTTGGTGAGGTAAAGGTTGTTGCTTACCTTGACAGAAAATTTTAAATGAAATCATAATGAAAACCTAGTAGGAGTCATTATGAACAAATATGAGGTATGGGAAATGGATTCCTAATCAAAACTAGCCTCTAAGATTATTATTAACTGACTACTATCAGAGAAGTCAGCTTTTAACCCAAGAAGGAATGTGAAACCATAGGAGTATTTATCTCATTTTTCATTTTTATTTTACTTTACAATGTATCTGTAAAACTTTTAAGATGACATAGAAAAGAAAAGATCAGGGGCACTTGGATGGCTCAGTCAGTTAAGCATCCGACTTTGGCTCAGGTCATGATCTCGCAGTTTGTGGGTTCAAGGCCCGCATCGGGCTCTGTGCAGACAGCTCAGAGCCTGAAGCCTGCTTCGGATTCTGTTCTCCCTCTCTCTCTGCCCCTTCCCCACTTGTACTCTGTCTCTCTTTCTCTCAGAAATAAATAAACGTTTAAAAAATTTAAAAAAGAGAAAAGGGAAGATTGTTGGTAGAGGAGAGAAGATGAAAGAAACAAGGAATAAATACAAGAATAACTACAAGAATGCCTACAGCATTCATGTGTTGGTCACGGTAATTAACACCTGCTGCTATAAGGGTCAACTTCCAAAATCTCAGTAGATTAATGTGATTTTCCTCCCTCAGGCAGTGGCACACTTTCTGCTCCAAACAATCACTTACGGACTCAATAAAAGCTATATGATCTTGCAACTACATCATCTAGATAACATGGCTGCTAAAATCACTATGGTAGAGAGAAAATCCAGACATAGAAAAAGGAGTAAACTTAGAGGAGAATAATTCTAGCTCTTGTAAGAGGAGAGAAGACAGGGTGAACTGGAAGCAGGTACAGGTAATATGGTAATATGTATAGGTTGGCAAGTTAACATCTGAATGCTTTTATAATATCTGTAAAATGACAGCAGAGGGGCATGTAATATTAGAGGAAAGGAGAGCATATGAAAATAACTTAATAGAGGGTAGGGAAATAAATTAGTTAATGACATGAGTAATAATGCTGAGTACTAGTTGAGATTTGTGGTTAAAAGTATGTATGAGACATTTGATAAGATGTGTTAACCCAAACATATGGGGTAGCAAGTCTAGGGTCATTGTATCAGCAAGTATGGTGGGAAAAGAATGACAAATGAATTTAGGGTATAAGAAAATAAATTCAGCAATAGAACTTAAAATTCAAGTTGAACATATCTGGATATAGAAATATGTGGAAATGAGGCTTAGGGAAAAAAACTAATGAGGTCACTAAGTTAGAGGACACACATGTATTAAGTAATTGCTGAATTGGAGAAATACTTGCTGAATTGAAAATTATTTATGTAGAAATATAGGTGGTTTTGGACAGAACTGTAAAGTTTGAAATCATGATTATAGAGGTACAGTTATTGGAAAAATCTGACTTAAGGCACAACCATGAAATTGGGTGGCTAAAATCTAGTGGAAGGACATATTTGTAGAAATTAAGACAATCAAGGAACTTAAAGACTAAAGTGTTGTATGGATAATCTGTATAAAAGGTGACATTGCCAAGATTTCACTGTCATCTATTAGAGATACTAAGTCAGGTAATAATATATTCAGGGAAGGGGGGAAGATAACCAAATGGTACTGTTTGAAGTTGTGTGTTTCAAAAGAACTGTTTTTGTTAATTTTGTTTTGTTTTGAGAGAAAAGGCAAAAGAGAAAAGGACATATCTATAATTATAGTAAGAACAAAGAAAACACTGCATTTTCTACAGTCTCCATGATACATGGGTATGGAAAGAAAAAAACTGTCTCTGAGAAATTTCAAGGGAAGTATGGCCCTTGGGTGCTGGGGTGGCTTAGTCGGTTGGGCGTTCAATTCTTGATTTTGGCTCAGGTCCTGATCGCACGGTTCCTGAGATTGAGCTCCAATTTGGGCTCTGGGCTGACAGCATGGAGTTTGCTTAGAATTCTCTCTCTCTCTCTCTCTCTCTCTCTCTCTCTCTCTCTCTCTCTGCCCCTCCCCTATTCTCTCTCTCTCTCTCTCTCTCAAAATAAATAAATAAACATTTAAAAAAAAGAGAGAGAGAGAGAGAGAGAGAGAGAGAGAGAAATATGTCCTTTTCAGAAACCCAGACTTCACCTAGGAAAGAAGAAAGAAGTTATAGAAGGGGAGTTTGAGGATATGCAGAACTTTATTCTTTGCAGACCTTAAATTCCAGAGGACAACAAATAAAACACGGTAGCAAGTCCAGCTAATAGATGATTATTTGGAAAGTTATACCTTTTCTTGACAGTTGAACTGAAAAGGAAGTTATCCACAACAGGATTCATTTTAACAGTCTGTCATGGTCTTGCCAGAATCTTGGAAGAGTGTGGTGGCTACATTTTAATTTGATAGGTGCTTTTTGGTCAATGATCATCATTCACACCATTACACCACCAGGTTTTTAGGTTTGGTGAATAGGAACAGTAAGCCTGGAAACATCACCACTGGTCTGATACTTCTTTTCTCCGATAATGTTCAGTTGAAACTGAAAAATAAGCTGCTCAGCCAACTTCCTAACAGTTAATAAATAAGAAATAAAACCCATAATTAAATACAGTGTTACCTTTCTAAAATTCAGTTGCCAGTGTAGCTCCCAATAACCACTATTGACCTGAAATGAGTATCATTTAGGTTTTGCCTAAACACCTCACCGAACATAAACAGTTTCTTTGGCAAGAGACACCTAGTTCTTGTTCCCTTGTTCACATGTTTTTGCTATGGAAAGAATATTAGAACTTTTCTTTTTGGAGTATATGTGAGGATTATCAAACCAATTTGATATTCTCCCTGCCACCACAGGGAGAAGAAGAATTACAAGAGAAGCCACAGTGAAACCCCTCTGGGCTTTGCTTTCTTTTTTGTCTGTCTCTTGTCATAGGGCTGCATTCTGACTCTGACCTTAGAGAAAATAGCTGTGCAAGTGGCTAAGTAAATAAGTGTTCAAATCAAAAGTTCTGTAGTACTGATCCCATTAACAATACATCTAAAGTTACATCTGTAATCAGAGTTAGTAGTAATAAGCTTACATCATTTTTCCTGCAATATTCTGACTACAGTACCATGCCTCACTCTTTGTTCCAAACTTGGGGATACAGTGGCTATTTTTCTCTACTGTACCCCATTAAACCTTAAAGGTTCAATCTGTAAATAGTCTCAGAAATACTCTAAATTATAAATCATTGGGCTATTTATCTTCATGTGAATATTTAGATCTAACTCCTAACATTTTTGGCTCACAAATTGTTCCATAAATTTTTACAAGAGTTTTGAATGACTTAATTTGTAATAAAACAATACTCTTATCATTACTAATAAAATATATTCATGTCTGTTTTTCTTTCCACTCATGGAATCATCCCTCTGCCAGGATGATTAATAATAGGGAGCACTCCCCCAGTCACCACGACTCAGGTTGGTCTTGCCAAAAAGCCCCAAAAACACTCTCAGCAGAATCCCACTTCGGTTTTATGCCTCAAGATCTGAATTATTTAACTTGTATAATTAATAATTAATATAAGACATTAACAGTACTATCTATATGGAGCTAAGACAGCCGAGCCTTTTCTCTACCTTTTTAAATATTCTTTCTATCATAATGAGATAGAGAAAATGGCCACCTAGCTTTTATGAATGTGAGAAGCATGGCTTATATTGTAAACGATTGCTGCACTTAGGCAAACACACAATGCCCACAGAAAATAAACTACCATGCAGACTCACTGCAAACTAAAGACATACTTAGAAAAAAATCTTTCAGAGAAACATTATCTTAGGAAATTCAGCACTACTATATTTGCAGTATCTTGTCTCACAGTTGATATTTGTGATGGTTCCACAAAATCTCCTTTCCTAATCATAGTGGTCTAGAATTTATAATAAAAAAAATCTACATCCTGGTGTACATACTATTCAATGTCTTTTCTTTATTTTTATTGCTTTTTTGAAGGTTTTATTTTTAAGTAATGTCTACATCCAACATGGGGCTTGAACTCACAACCTCGAGATTAACTTACTCTACCAACTGAGCCAGCCAGGTGCCCCTACAATATTCAATGTCTTCCAGAGTTGAAAACTGCTTGTCTTTATGAAATGAATATTTTATTTTCTGGCATCCATTTGTTAGCCCTTCACTGTTTCAAAGGTCTTAAGTCCAAGTAATTATTAAAAGACCTAACAGCTCAAATTAGCACCTTTTCTGCCTTTGTTCTGTTTAGGCTTTGAAAGCAGATTTTTTTTTCCCTAAAGCTAAAAAGCAAGAACAAAAGGATCAAAAAGATATAACTAATTACTATGATGGTGACTGTACCCTTCCATGTCCTGATCTAAATATCTCTAAATTTTCCTCTTATAAAAATCTATTTTACATAAAGGAAATAACTATTGTGACTTTATCTATGATATTTTCAAATAAGTATACATAATTAAAATACATAATTAAAAATATATAATTTAAAATATATAAAAATATATATAAATAGAGATGTGATATGATGATATATTAGTTCACTTTAATGATATATTAGTTCACTGTTCTGGAAATTCATATGTTTTTAATGAATTACTTAAAGTATTTTTGTGCATTGTAAAAAGGTCTATGAACTGATTTAAAAGTAATATTGGTTGACCTTGTCTCTATTAATACATGATAATACATTTTCTACTAGGGTTGTGATAGAAAACACAAATTCTTTCTATATTTAAAGCTCATGGTTTGTTTTGCATTATAAAGAATGGTCTGTAAACTCCAGTTCATAGTAGAGTTTTTTTTCTTTTTATTCATAGGATATAACCAAAGGGTCAATATCTTGGTTTAAGGCCTGAATCTGACAATCTGTGCTAAATTTATCCTTAAGCCATTTGCTGATTTTGAATATCTCCAGGAAAAAAGCAGAAATCTTGAGGAGGTATGTTCATAGTGTTACAAAAGTTAGAATAAAATAAAATGGTATGTTAGAAGGAAATCAGTAAGGTTTCTGTTTGGAATCCCTGACAGGATATATCAGAGGTACAAGGTGAACAGAAGTACACTAGCCTTTACAAAAAGTGAATTTCAGTTTTCAGTCAGCTCAATTTCCAATTGGTTTATGGTGATGCGCCCTTATCTTAAATGGCAGTCAAGAGTCAAAGGACTTGAGAAGAGTTTCCCAAATTCCTATCAAGATTTGGAGGCAAATATCAGAGTTTAGGTATGGACAACTTACAGATCCATGATAACCAACCCAGACTTCTTTTGGTACTCATGTAAATCAGCATACAAGAAACAAAACTGTGCCTGAACTAAGATACCTCTTATAAAGGAGAAATGCATTATGGAAAAAAATGATGTATTTTCAATGTTCAACATGATCTTCCAGCAGTAAAAGTGAATTCTTTCCAGAATTAAAAACCTATGATATTTTACACACCATTTCTCCATTTTTTTTCCCAAGAGAAAATCTGCTCCAATTTATAACATACACCTTGTACAGAAAGAGCACTAAGGTTGCAAATCTATGTAAAACTGGGCAAAATCTACAGGGAAAAGTGTTAAAGGGTTTGATACCTAAGAACAGGGATACTTGCAAGGTGAGCTCCATATTGGATTTACCACCCTGAGTGGGGGACTTTCCCCAGCTGTGGCGTACAGCAAGCTGGAGTCCCCACCGAGCACGGTGTTCTCAGTGAGCTGAGGGGGCAGAGGAAAGTTTTCAGCAGAGGTGAGCAACTGACATATGTGGAACTTTGACATTCAAAAAAAGAAATTATGCTCCCGGGTTCTCTCTGTGTTCCCAAATGAGGGCTTGACCACTTATGTCCAGTCAGAGCCTCCTGAAACTGGTCAGAGACAGGCTGAGCTGAGAGAACAGGGAAACTAGTGATTGAGCAATTCTGGGGGATGTTGGAGATCCAGCCCAAGCAGAAATGAGAATCTACATTCATACAACTTCAAAGCTCAAGGTCTCAAGTTTAGACACAAGAAAGGCCTTAACTTTGGATAAGGAACATGACATGGAGTAAGTTACACAGTAGCCTCACCATAACAAAATTTGGAATTTTTCCTTGAAAAGAATTTTAAAGGGAACAGTTTAGATGTAGGGCCTTGCCAACTTGTAACTGCTTGGAGAAATATTAGGCTTTCCATATCTGTACAGCATCATACATTCAAGACTACACAAGCTCAGAATGATAGCCAGTAACTAAGCTAAAATCTATGACTATAACATCAAATTACATCTTGGCCATAGTGAATAATGTTGCAATGAACATAGGAATACAAATATCTCTTTAAGATAGTGATTTCACTTCCCTTGGATGTATAGCCGGAAGTGAGGTTGCTGGATCAAACAGTAGTTCTATTTGTAACAGAAAGCTCCATACTGTTTCCCATAATGTTAGTGTCCATTAACAGATGGATGGATAAAGAAAATGTGCTATATATATATATATATATATATATACATATTTATATTTATATATATATTTATATATATATCAAATCCTCATACTATATACTTGAAATATATTAAAATTTTATTTGTTTATATATCTCAATCGATCTGGACAAAAGATCAAACCAATTCATAAAAATATCATAGAATTCAAAAGGTCTAATTCTTTTCATACAATAAGGAGTAAACAATGAAAAATGTTACAGTTGTGAAGAAACAGGAAATGTGATCTATAATTAATGCAAACACAGTTTATAGAAACCATCCCCAAGATAGCCTATGTTAACCATTCAGTTAACAATTAGTTTAAGGCAGATATTGTTAATATTCTGAAAATTAAAGAAAAATTCACTGAAAACACAGGATAGATCAGCAGAGACACAAAAACTATGAAACAAATAAATACAGTTTGCAGTCTGTATCTAGAACATTTATTGAGTTTGGCATGGCAGTCATTTTGCGATCTCCAAGCATTAGGCTTTCTTTTTTGTTGATTTTTTTTTCAATTATTATTGTTCTAGTGGGATACAGGTTGAGAATAGGGAGAACACATATTTGACTAAAATCACTAAGACAAGGATTTCTGTGAAAGTGTTCAAGGTACTTCAAAGTCATATTCCATATATACCTATCCCATTATATATGTTTTTAATCTCTTTATGTAACCAAATAGCTTTTCCTCTTTAATTTGGGTGTAAACTATTCAACTTTATCAGCACGTGAAGAATTACTCCCATATCCGGTTACTGTTAGTGGTAAGGACCAAACTGAAATCAGTAAAACAGATACAATCCCGTTAATGATTTATTACATAATATTCCATGGTTTCTTACCTGTAACACATGATTAAATTACACCATAGAGAGAGTCTGAACATTACTATTTTGAGAATCTCTGAGAACTAGCTTTCCACTTTCAGAGTGTTTTATGTTAGCTTTTTACCAACCCACTAAATACTTCATAAATAGCAATTAATAGGCACTTCTAATTAAAGATTCAGTTTGAAACTAAGGATTTTTAAAATCTTTTCTTCTTCCTAAAATCACACCAAATTCAAGTATATAAAACGTGGTTTTAAAATTATATGAAGAAAATAAAACTGAATGAAAGTTAACTATGGACAAGGTATGCAACTAATTTCATAAAGATAAAAGTATATGAAGAACTAGTCAATAAGAGACACAAAATATCAAGTTCCTACCCAAAGGTAATGACAACCAGGAGCTTGATGATTTTTACCCTCAAACCCAAGAATCACCTAAGATTTGTATTTGATGAATGGCACAATTTTTTAAAGATAAAAAATTGGATACTATCTCAAAAGTCTCTAAAAATTAGAGTTATATACCACATTCTCTGCCTCTATTCCATAGCCCATATATCCCCCAGGATAAATTATGAACTAATGGAGCCAGAGAGACTTCTCCAGGGAATCTAAACCTAGCAAAGAACAGGAAGCTGCTGCCTGGATAGTCTCCTTATATTGTATTGTGTTCTGTTAACTATCCCCATCCCCCATTCCCACACCACTCCCTCCCCTCAGTTATAAGAGATACTTGCATACATTTAAATGGATGAGATCAATCATGATTCTAGATTTAGGTTGCCTCCTGAGCAGAGCCCATGGATATCTTAGAAGAGAAGTAGATACTAAAGCTGGGAATCTGGCATTGTTTTCTACATTAAATATTGAAATATTCTTTGGGCTATGGGCTCCACATTTGATGTTTTAATTATGCCACTGAACTATAATATGATGATAATAAATTACATTAGCATAGCAAAAAAAAAGACTATAAAATACACATTTGATCATTTTGATTTTCAAAGTAGCCTGTTTGAGTTATGTGCAAAATTATTTTTGCTTCCTATTTCTGAGTTGAAAGTTCTGGTACTTACATGGCCTACTTCACACAAATATTTTCAAAGAAAACTATACCCAAGAAAAGCATTCAATTACAAGGAGTCTGTGAAATGAAGAAGACAATCAGCCAAATAAAATACTTTGTGTAAAAATTGTATTTTTTTTTCTCAAGGTCCTGAGTCTTCACTATGAAAATTTGAATAAACAACGAATTGTGGTACTGACATTTCTTTTGGTCCAGGTTGCCAGAGATTTGTGCTTTCCTGACAATTTGTTGATCACCCTTGCAAATAAACAGTACAAAATAAAAATATCTAAAACTGTACCTCTGAATACCCCTGTGATATGCTACATCTCTATTTCTCACCCATCTCAAGAACTGATACCATAATTTACTTTGGTTTTGCTCAAGCTAAATAAATGAAGAAATTCTTGACTCCTTTTTTCCCCATATACTTAACACAGATTTTAAAACTACCTAAAATATATACTTTATTCTCCTTATTGCTCACCATTCCCATTATTATGTTTCTAATTCCAATTCTGGACTACATAGCCTCGGAAGTGATCGCCTTGCCTCATCCCTGCCCAGCCCCAAACGGCCTGTTCTGTAAATAGCAGCCAAACTCTTAGTTAAAATTCTAAGTGAAATAACGTCATTCAACGCCCTGCTCAGAAACTTCCAATGGCTTTACTGCATTATGTCCTTTCTGTTCTTCAAGAACTCCATGTAGCATCTCACCTAAGACTGTTTGGACTTGCTGTCTCTACTCTTCACAGATATTTATTTAGCTAAAGATGGATTTCATTACTGCCTAATCATCTATGATAATACATATATTAGATATATTTACATTATATTAAATATTATGTATGTTATATATTTCTCTGTAATTTTATATACCAAATGGTATGTATATATATTATATATACATATGTATATAATTTATTGATAATGAATGCTATATTGAATAAAGATTTGAATACCATCTGGATCTTTCTACAATTGTAGGCTACATAAGAGAATGGATTTTCTTTTCATATATAGCCATATGTCCAGTCACTAAGTAGATATCTGGAATATGTTAAGTAAAACCTCAATAAATTTTTTTAATGCTCACATGAATGAAACAACATATTAATTCTATATTTGTAATGTTCATTTTAGGACTATTGAGGGTTTTGGGTTTTAAAGCTTCATCTGCAGATCTTGTCTGTAGCCCCAGAATATAACTTACATTTGCTCATATATGTAAAATAATGTAGTAAATTTAATTATATTACATTTTAAAATACAGGAGTCACATGGATTATTTGTCAAGATTCTGATATCCCTTGCTTGTCAAGATAATTTCCAGTTATTTTAAATAGTTCCATGTTGATACAACTTAATTTGACAATTTAACTTTTCTATAATATCAGTTTTTAAATTATCCTATACCCTCTATCTTTAATAAAGTATCTAGAAAATCAATGCTAATTAGATATAGGTCTTTTCTTTTCTTTTTTTGCAAGCTGACACTCCACATACACTACCCTTAAGTTAGTATGATATATATTAAAAAAAAAAACAGCTCTCTTGAAAGACAAAAAGAAAGTCTTCATACATTGTTGTGAAATATTGGAATCCTAACTTCTTTCAATGTGCTCTGTAGTGTGACTTCCAAATAGAATATAAATTATAATAAATAATATACTTCCAATCATTTGTCAAGGTATTTAAAGTAAAAAATGCAATCAACTATCATTAAAGCACTTTGATCTTGTAATGTATTTCTGATTAATCGATGTTCTGCAACCTGGTCATAGAAAATGAAAAAAAAATCAGTCATGTGGTTAGTAATAATGCAATGTTTTCATTAAAAATATGGTACTAAATTGAAGTAAACAATTGATTGCACTAAAATAAAAGTACTGGAATAAAAAGAAATGTATAAAAATCAAATTTTAAACGATTATAAGATTTTTAATCAGTTTTTGGCAGATATTGCTTTACAACATTCTTAATGGTGATCTATTGCCTACCTTTTGGAAGAATGTATACCACCCAATCCTAGGTTAACATAAATACATCCATGCATATATATACATGCATACATAAATGCTTCTAGGTGATTTTACTATATCATTTTCTTCCTAACTTTACGCCAGTGATTTACAAGGATAACTCTCAAAAAGATTTGAAGTACTGATTGATATTAAAGGTAAATTCATCCTCATTAACTCATTTAAAATATTATTTTAAAATATATTTCATATTCTGGGGCGCCTGGGTGGCTCAGTCGGTTAAGCGTCTGGCTTCGGCTCAGCTCATGATCTCATGGTTCGTGGGTTCGAGCCCCGCACCGGGCTCTGTGCTGACAGCTCAGAGCCTGGAGCCTGCTTCGGATTCTGTGTCTCCCTCTCTCTCTGACCCTCCCCCACTCATGCTCTGTTTCTCTCTGTCTCAATAATAAATAAAACATAAATATATATATATATATATTTCATATTCCAAAATGACATATTTTGTAAGGAAGACTTTTAGGAGGATTGTGAGGCAAATTGTCCACATTCCTCAACAGAACATTTGGTTAATAAGTATTAAGATGATTTTTCATGTTAACATATTTGTCAGTTGACTAAATTTGTTTTTATAAATTCTTATTTTCTCAGAAATCATAAACCATCAAATATAATTCTAACGCACATACAAAATATTTTTTCAAATTAGTTTTCTGTGATAGCTAATATCATCCACATAGTTCTGTTTTATAAAAATCCAAATTAAATCACTCTTTTATGGTTTATGGTTATAAGTCTTTTGGGTAATTTTCATTCTATTATTATCCAGTCACTGTAAAGAACACTTAGAAAGACCTTTCAAAAACATTTCAGCTCACTATTAATTTTGGAAGTGTTCATCAGGCAATTTTATGATAAGTGGCAAATTACTTCTAGTAGTTTAATGAAGTCCCTTTTTACTCAAAATACTCCTTTATTTATTGCTCCCCCTCTTTTTCTGTATCCACTTGATATTACACATTAGTGATTCAAGGACATAATTAACATAGACAGTCTCTTTCTAATTCTCAGGACAAACTTTCAGTGCTTTTTATAAATCAGAATTCAGTGTGTAAAGCAAAAAAAAAAAATCACTGAGTGCTTTTTTGGGAGAAAGCCATATAGATATTCTGAATCAGAGCCAATAACTAAATTATTTGATATTATAGATTAACACAGTCTATAATATTGAGTTGGAAAAAGATAGTCACAAAGGAATGGTGAGTATTTTAAAACTCCTGTGGATAAATATAATTTTAAAATTACAGTGCTTAAATTTTATCACTTAATTGCATCATCTTTATGCAATAATAATAATGATTACTTTTGAACAAATCTAAGTGGCAGAGCAGAAGGCTGAAAAACAATTTAATTATCTTACATATAAGTAAGTATATAATTTCTTTCTATTACATTAACCACAGTATAATTTACTTGCAATTTAAAACCCAAACTTCAAAGTCACATAGGTTTCTCCTTATAAATCTCCAAATTGATATCATTGTACATAAATTCTTCAAAATTCTTATACATAAGAAATCATAACATTTGATTGTAATAGGGTATCTTTTATTCTTAGTGGCTATTGTACTGAAACAATTTTTATGGTATATGTTATCATCAAAATGATCATTCTGAATATCATAAATTACTAAATGTAAATACATTTTTTCCATATTTTAGATGATGGGAACAAAGATCTTATCACCTTTATGATGTATCACTCAGGGACTCACATAGGTAAGAGCTGGAATTGTTTCAATTTGCCATAAAGTTTTAATAGTTTTGAAGTGCTCCTAATTATTATCAGTGCAGAAATCAGGTAATACTTTTCAGTATGGTTAGGTTCCTGATTACCTCCCATGATCTGACTTTAGAAAACCTATTAATATAACACTCTTTCTTCTCCAATAAATGTACCCTATTAAAAACAGGTCCTGGTATCATATTGTCTTCCTCACACTCAAACACTGTATCCTAATAACTTTAGTTTTGTTTCCAATGTCACCTGTATCCACATTAAAAAAAGGGAACTAAAAAAATATTCCTTTTTTCATTAAAATAATTCCTCAATTAATTTTTTTCAATAAAACCTTACAAAAAAATAATTTCCAAGGTCTCTTTTGGTATAAATTAATAAAATGTTTATCATCTACATTAAAAAATATATATACCATTCTGAGAAATAGAACAGAACAATTTCTAAGTGAGCATGAGAAATGTGAAGGGATTCTTAGGAACTGCTTTCAGGGTAGTAACGTGACTATATGAGACCTGTAATTCAAATCTTTCCAAGATCAACCTGGAAATATTTTGTCAGTGGCTAGAGTAGGCAAATGACGTAAAAGTAGTGACATCTTAGTCTCATTTTTTCTATTATTCCTGTTTGTAGCAAGATTCCTCTGTTGGTCCTAATACCAAAGGCTCAATCTGAAATAACCAATAATTAAATGAGAATTTCATATTAAATTAAAACAAACACTCTCCCAGAACCAATCATCAAATTAAGAATTGAGTAGGTGAAATAATAACACTAAAATAGAAAAATAAGTGTAATTTAACTGACACAAAGTCATATCATGATTGGTGGTGGGAATGTGACAAGTATGAGGATTATCAGTAATTAGGAATCTTCATGTTGTCTTATGCTACAAAATGCAAATCTTTAACTCTCCTAGTAGTGCCACTTGTAAGTTGCCATTCTGTACTTTGCTATCCACCTGATATATAAAATTTTAGTGAAGATAAATTGTTAGTTTAGTTTGTTATTTTGGTTACTGCTTAGTTTGTCTAACTTCCCATTTGAAAAACATGCTAATGAACTGCAAACTCTTCCTAACAGTTCGTATGTTAAGTAAAAGTATGTTTTGCTGGGTATCTTTAGAAAAAGTATGTTTTCCTGGAAAGATGATCTAAGACGTGGGAGGCCTAAAATATCTTCTGAACTAAGACTTAATTTGAGAATATTTCATGTATTAGTATTTGTCCTAGTGAGTACAACCTGAAATCAGGATCGTCTGATTTCTCCAACTATTAAATGTAAGATACTCAAATGATGATGCTATGAAAACCACGTAATTTTCTCATTCTAAAAGGTTCAAAGATAGACATTACTGATTAGCAACTACAGTACAGGAATTTAAAGATCAAAGAGCTTACTTCTCAGAATTCCATTATGGAAAATGTTATTATAATTAATTTCTCTTGTTGAGATAAATGGCTCATATGACACAGCAGCATAAAAAGTCAATACACTTGGGGGCACCCAGATAGACTCAGTCAGTGAAGTGTCCAACGCTTGATTTTGGCTTAGGTCATGATCTCACAGTTCATGAGATCGAGCCCCACATAAAGCTCCTCACTGAGTGTTGACAGCATGGAGCCCACTTAGGATTGTCTCTCCCCCTCTATCTTTCTATGCCCTCCCTCTGTTCACACTTGTTCTCTCTCTCTCTCTCTCTCTCTCTCAAAATAAATATAAACCTTTTTTAAAAAGTCAGTATACTTGAATAACTCAAAATAAATTATCTAAAACAAAAATAAAATATTGAAGAAAAATGAGACACAATGAACAGTGACACATGATAAAACAGGTGTGATGGTTAATTGATGGCTCAATTTAGATGGTATCTTTGCATGAGATTAATGTTTAATTCAGTGAATTTGAAGTAAGCAGAGTGACTTCCACATTGTGGGTGGGCCTCATCTAATCAGTTGAAGGGCCGAATAGAACAAAAAATCTGGCTTCTGTAATCAAGACGGAAGTCTGCAATAGAATAGAGTTGGATTGGAACTGCACCAATCCATAACTTTTCTGGGTCACTAGCCTATGGGACTACACTGCAGATTTTGGACTTACCCACCTCCATAATTGTATGAGCCAATTATTTATAATAAATTTCTTTCTTATGTATACACTCTATTGGTTGTATTGCTCTGAAGAATTCTAATACAGTAAGCTAACAAATAATTTCAAGCCCAGAAAGAGGTGAGGAAGAGATAAAGTAGGGGGGAAAGACTGGCAGAGAAAAATATTATTATTAATTATATAATTGCTAAAATATTTCAAAGATAGAAAAGTCATAAACTCAAGCAAAATAATTAAAATATTTATAGGTGAGATGATTAACCAAAATGATATGCAGTTTTATCAAAAGCACACTGAAATTCCAGTAAACAAATTGCTATATAAATATTGATTAGCTAAGTCTAAAATGTACATGGAAATGTAAAGATCTAAGATGTCAAAAACAATCTTAGGAAAAAAATTTGGAGAACTTGCATGTCTCTAATATTAAAATTAACCATAAAACTGTAGAAACCAAGAGAATGTAGTATTGGTATAAAAGAAGAAAAACTGATCAATTGATCAAAATGTAGAGTCAATGTTTTTTTTTTTTTAATGCCAAACAAAATTTATTAGGGAAAGGAAATTTTTTGATAAAATAATGGTGATGAAACTGGATGCTCATGTGGAATAAATAAATCTAACCCCACCTCACCCTAATGCAAAATTTGAGATGCATTTCAGACCTAGATATAAAGGTTTAAATTATTAAATTTTCATTTCTTAATGTTTATTTACTTTTGAAAGAGAAAGAGCATGAGCAGGGGAGGGGCCAAGAGAGAGGGGGAGAGAGAGAGAGAGAGAGACAGACAGACAGACAGAATCCAAAGTAGTCTCCAGGCTCTGAGCTGTCAGCAGAGAGCTTGATGCAGGGCTCCAACAGAGAGATCATGTCCTGAGTGGAAGTCGGAAGCTTAATCAACTGAGCCAGCCTGGCACCCCTAGATTTTTAATTTTAATCCTTCTGGTTTAAACACATAGGAAAACCTCATGCCACCTGGAAGGTATTTAAATATTTCTCATACAAGATACTGTACACAATGTTTAACATACTTTGGGATTAAATTTCAAAAAATGCATGCAACATCAGAATTGGCAAAGATGAAGTCAAACTTTCACTTTTCACAGATAACATGATACTCTACAAGGAAAACCTGATGGACTTCACCAGAAGCCTACTAGAACTGATCCATGAATTCAGCAAAGTCGCAGGGTACAAAATCAATATACAGAAATTTGTTGCATTTTTATACACCAAGAATGAAGCAACAGAAAGAGAAATCAAGAAACTGATCCCATTCACAACTGCACAAAAAATCATAAAATACCTAGGAATAAACCTAACCAAAAATGTAAAAGATCTATATGATGAAAACTATAGAAAACTTATGAAGGAAATTGAAGAAGACCCGAAGAAATGGAAAAACATTCCATGCTCATGGATCAGAAGAATAAACATTGTTAAAATGTCAATACTACCCAAAGCAATCTACACATTCAATGCCATCCCAATCAAAATTGCACCAGCATTCTTCTCAAAACTAGAACAAACTATCCTAAAATTTGTATGGAACCACAAAAGACCCTGAATAGTCAAGTAATATTGAAGAAGAAAACCAAAACGGGAGGCATCACAATCCCAGACTTTAGCCTCTACTACAAAGCTGTCATCATCAAGACAGTATGGTATTGGCACAAAACCAGACACATAGACCAATGGAATAGAATAGAGAACCC
>CM053574.1:111144901-111268076 GCA_028646485.1 Cryptoprocta ferox | reverse complement strand
CCCATAAATGTATGTCCAATTAATCTTTGACAGAGCAGGAAAGAGTATCCAATGGAAAAAAGCCTCTTTAACAGATGGTGCTGGGAGAACTGGACAGCAACAAGCAGAAGAATGAAACTAGACCACTTTCTTACACCACGCACAAAAATAAACTCAAAATGGATGAAAGACCTGAATGTGAGACAGGAAACCATCAAAACCCTAGAGGAGAAAGCAGGAAACAGCCTCCTTGACCTCAACTGCAGCAATTTCCTACTTGACCCATACCCAAAGGCAAGGGAATCAAGAGCAAAAATGAACTATTTGGACCTCGTCAAGATAAAAAGCTTCTGCACTGCAAAGGAAACAGTCAAGAAAACTAATAGGCAACTGACGGAATGGGAAAAGATAGTTGCAAATGACATATTGGATAAAGGGCTAGTATCCAAAATCTAAAAGGAACTCACCAAACTCCACACTCGAAAAACAAATATTCCAGTGAAGAAATGGGCAGAAGGCATGAAAAGACACTTCTCCAAAGAGGATATCAAGATGGCCAACAGACACAGGAAACAATGCTCAGCATCACTCATCATCAGGGAAATACAAATTGAGGTGAGAATATGGAGAAACGGGAACTCAGGAACCCTCCTACACTGTTGGCAGGAATGAAACCTGTGCAGCCACTCTGGAAAACAGTGCGGAGGTTCCTCAAAAAATTAACAGTAGAACTCCCCTATGACACAGCAATAGCACTGCTAGGGATTTACCCAAAGGATACAGGAGTGCTGATGCATAGGGGCACATGTACCCCAATGTTCATAGTGGCACTTTCAACAATAGCCGAATCATGGAAGAGCCTAAATGTCCATCAACTGACGAATGGATCAATAAGATGTGGTTTATACATACAATGGAATTCGACATGGCAATGAGAAAGAATGAAATCTGGCCATTTGTAGCAACTTGGATGAAACTCGAGGGTATCATGCTAAGTGAAATAAGTCAGGCGGAGAAGGACAGATACCATATGTTTTCACTCATATGTGGAACAGAAGAGACTTAACAGAGGACCATGGGGGAAGGGAAGGGGAAAAAGTAGTTATGGAGAGGGAGGGAGGGAAACCATGAGAGACTCTTAAATACTGAGAACAAACTGAGGGTTCATGGGGGAGGGGGAGAGAGAAGGGGGTGATGGGCATGGAGGAGGGCACTTCTTGGGATGAGCACTGGGTGTTATATGGAAACCAACTTGACAATAAACTATAAAAAAAGAAAGAAAGAAAGAAAGAAAGAAAGAAAGAAAGAAAGAAAGAAAGAAAGAAAGAAAAAGAAAAAAAGAAAGAAAGAAAGAAAGAGAAAGAAAGAAAGAAAGAAAGAAAGAAAGAAAGAAAGAAAGAAAGAAAGAAAATACATTTAAAAAAACTTTTCCTCTAAAGACACTGTATTACAAAACTTGTAACTTTCTGAGATTTGTACCCAGGACATATAAATAACATCCACAGACAAACATCCCCCAGAAAAGCAAGTTACTTGAATAAATTCTTCATGAAGCAAAGAAGAATAACTTAATGACTACTTAACCATTCATAAGAATGGGTTTCTAATTTATTAAAGTCTTGAGTATAAGAAATATTTATACAGAAACTGAAAAGAAAGTGCAGTACATGTTCTAATTTTTATGTTAGGAAATAATTTCTAACAGACTAATAGTGTTCACAACAAAATATAAAATTTAACTTCATTAACATTAAGAACATCTTTTACTCGAAATACAGATAGAAAATTAAAAAAAAAAAACAATACACAAAGAGGGTAAATTGTTTTCCATGTAAATAAAAGATCCACTACCTATTACTAGGAAACATATTATTGTAAACAAATCAATACAAACTAAAAACAAATGTGTATAGACAATGTGTATAGACAAAATATGTATAGACAAATCAGAGAATTGCAAATAAAGTAGTGAAGAGATGCTCCACTCCTTTACAAATGTTGGAAATGCAAACTATACCAACAATGGAACATCACTTAAGACCCAAGAAAATGGGCAAAGACAATTTATATAAATGCATGGGAATACATATTCACCAAAATCAATAGTGTACAGAAATATATATGATTAATATTGGATTATATTCAGAATAATATGCAAAAAGGACAATTCATAAAACCATAGTGAAGAATAATGGACAGACACATAAATGGAAGTCTGAACTCCATTTTCTACGATCACTCATGAGTACATGAAGCTGGCTGCCTCTTACATCCTGTAAGATCCTCCACATCCTGTGTTTTCTCCATAAATTATACCACACATCCTCTCACGCTAGTATCTCCTCTCCTTCCATGTCCTCTTTACCATCCTACTCTTTATTATTTTACTCGAGAAACAAAAAAGGCAACCTCATGGAATCACAGTAGACTAATGTAGAGAATCCTCCCAAATATTACTGTACTCCATTTGATAAAATATCCCAGCACCAATTTTCTTTTTTATAAGGATTAAGGTGATTATAAATTTTATTGGAAATAATAAGTGTACATGAATTAAAAGTGTTTGAGCACCCTCACACACGGGTAGTAGGCTTTAGGAAAAGACAGGAAAATTCATTACCCCTGTTAATTATTCTTAACCTTTCCAGGAAACAAAGGACTTCTATACTTGAAATATATAGAAAATCTTTAAGGTCAGCTGCCTCACCCTCCAACAAAAAACATCATTACATTTATATTTCAACTCTGATTTTGTTATTTCTACTGTTAGCAAAGTAAATTTATTGATCTTACATTTTAAAAATCCATAAACATTTTAAATAATCAATCATGAACACTCTCTATCGATAATCAAAGTTGACTAAAGATATATAAGCAACATTACCAGACACTAAATAGAAAAAAAAATAATAATTCCTCCCACTACATATTTTACAAACATACAGAATATCAAGGCCACATTGACCTAATACATGTTGTGATATAAGAGGACAAATACAAGAAAAGTATTAAAATTTGGACATTCTCAGCTCATATTTATGACCATGATCCTGGCAAGAGTAGAAACCAAAAATGTGAATGGTCTAAATGCAAAAAATTAAAATAATAAAATAAAATAAAATTAAATTAAATTATCTGACAACAAAAAGTAATTCTAATAATAATAAAATACAGTTTTCATCCAATTACCTTCCTTCTCTCCTCTTCAACCTCCAATGCTATTTTTAAATTTTCCATAGGAATGTTAAACAATTCCTGAAATTTCCATTCTGTAGTTAATTATTTTAGAAGGCCATCCAAACTCTTCTCGTTTTTAAGGAAAATGCATGTACGCTTTAGAAAGTGTATCTTTAAAACCCACCATGTTTCTTTTTCTTTCTGGTGAATTTTGCAAAGAGAGATAGAAAAATAGAAATAGCATAAAATCAATTGTGTAGTATATGCATTTACAGAAATGACATGTTACATTTGCCTGTGTTGAAGCATTTAGAAGTATAGCATAGTTACCGAGACATTGCCCTCCTACCTCATACTACAAAATCAGCAAAATTAATAGTTAGTTCGTATATAAAATGGGTCACAAAAGAAAAGCCTCGCCACCATATGGAAAATGAAACCTTGATTGTGAGTCGACTTCCTGTGAGGACGTGGCATTATTAGTTTCAGTGTGGCTTGAGAATGTTCCTTTTGTCAACCTTGCTTGCATGTACCTGTTTTGCTCCAATAAACTATATTCGACTACACACAGTCTGCTGTCAATCATAAAGTTAACTTTTAATGCAGCTTTTATCACTTGTGTCAGAAAAATCACTTCTATCTAGGACCTCAGTGTGTGGTTAGATATTTAAAATTGGGTAAATATTGATGTAAAATTGAAGGAACTCTATATTATAACTATATCTAGTTAACTGTAAGGAGGCATGATTTACATTCATTGAAATTCAAGCTTGTTACATTAACAGTTTTGTAAGTTGTAACAAACATATACACTCTTGTTACCAACAAAATGATAAAAATATATAATCATTCCATTACCACAAATTTTTCCTTCATTCCCCAAACAAGCCAAGTATGATGTAGATTTTAATTATAACTTTTTTTTTCCAAAATGAAATAAATAGAAAATACAGTATATACAGTCTTCTATGTCAGGCTTCCTTTTTGTAACATAATGCTTTTAAGATGCATCTCTGTTTTCTTTTTTCTTTTATTCTTTTGAAGGAAAAGTATGTAGATTTTAATAAGATTATTAATAGCTTTAGGTAAGTTCCATGGTGTCCAGTAGTAACACAATGATTAATATTATCACTGGGTCACTATGCCTTTCATTTGAGCACTTCAGAAATTCATGTTTTTGCATATATGCCCAGTTTGTTCCTTCTTTCATGGAGTATTTTTGTACATATGTACTACAATATCTTCATCTAATAGGGCATTTTGTTAATTTTAAATTTACAATGATAATTAACAAGAATTTTAATAAACTTTCATTTAGAATTTCAATGTGTTTTAAATTTAACTTGGATAAATATGTTGGAATGGGATTACTGGGTTGTGTAATAAGTAAATGGTTAAATATATATATGGTAACATGTTAAGTGTAAAATTATGTTATATTATTTGTTTTCAAAAGTGGTTGTAAAATTTTGCAAAATGATTATTTTTCTTTGTAAGTTTTGATACTTTTTGTTTCTATTTTATTTGTCCCAAGTATGTTTTGATTTCCATTTTTATTTCTTTCACCAACTGATCATTCAGGAATGTGTTAATTTCCACATATTTGTGAATTTTCCAACTGCCTCCTGTTATGATTTTCCATTTTACACTACTATGGTTACATATTATTTTAATCAACTTGAGATGATTTCAATTCTTCTTAAATTTGTTAATACTCATTTTGTGACCTAACATTTGATCTATCCTGGATAATGTTCTGTGTGCACTTGAGAAGAATGAATATTCTGCTGCTGTTGAATGGAATATTCAGTACATCCCTCTTAAATCCATTTGGCCTAATGTGTAATTCAAATCCAGTTTGCTTCCTGATTTTCTGTCTAGGTGATCTATCCATTATGGAAGGTGGGGTATTAAAGTGTCATTGCATCACTGCCTATTTCTGCCTTCATGTTTGTTAATATTTGATTAACATATTTAGATGTTCCAAACTGTTTGTCAATATATTTGCATTTGATATACTGTCTTGAGATATTGACACTATTATCATTGTTTCTTGTTACAGTTTTGCATGAAGTATCATTTTGGTCTGATATAATTATAGCTAATCTTACTCTTTTGGTTTCCACATGCATGAAATATCTTTTTTCCCTCTCTTCACTTTCAGTCTATTTGTGCCCTAAATTGAAAGTGATTCTCTTGTAGACAATATAGAGTTGGATCTTGTTCAATATAAAATTGCTTAAGGTACATCTTATCTCTCATAAATTAAAAAAAAAAAAGTGTTCACATTGCCAATTACTATGTTCTCATTTGTATTTTTTAAATATTTTGTGAAAAATATTGATTTATTAATAACCTGTGCTATTTTCATAAACATTTTGCCAAAATGGTGGCTGACATTACAGGATAGTCATGCATAGTTGAAGTAACAGAGAAATATAAAGTTTATTTTCCTCACCCACAGTGAGGAAAGAGTGAAACATAAAGCATTTTATTTTTAGCCTCATATTTTCCTTAGGATATTGTGAAGCTTCTGAACTGCCTTAGACACTATCCCCAATAGTCCCCCTTCTCGTTTAGGGTTCATTCTGATATAAGCATAAAATAGTTGACCAACATATATACTAGATCATAATAGCTATGAATCTAACTAAGCTCCTTTAAGCTTATTTAAGCTTCATTTAATGTAAGGACTTTGTTGTGACCTATTTGTAGGGCAGATCTCCCATGGATAACTTCAATAAGAATTGTGATTAAATTATGTTTATGTTCTTAAGTTCGTTTCAGTGGCTAGTCCTCATTAACCTTCATAAATGAGTGGCATTTTATTGTCCCATGTTGTTGTTGGGTTTTTTTGGTTCTGTATTAGTATCAACAACTTAAATTCATGTTTCATTCTTTCCATCCCCCCAATTTTCTCCTAATTAATTTTCTAAATTTCCCAGATAGTCATAAAATACAGGCTGTTGTCAGGTCACTTCATGCAATTTTCTTATTGGCTAACTTAAATTGTGGCTCATAAATAGTATTTATTGATTTATTTATCTATTTTATTTATTTATCTTTAATACAGAACTGAAAGAATTACATTGGAGAATGCATGGAAAGTAACTTTTGCAACAATGTTAATTTTTTTTATCTAAAAGAAACAAATTTTGCATTATTGCACACTTTCACTTTTTCCATCTAAATATGAAAGATGATTACAAAACATTCACCTACCAAACTTTAATTCTGGGTCAACACAAATACTTTTACCTTATAAGTGTTTGGGGGGAAAAATAAAATGATTTTTAAATTCTTTTATTCTGTACTTTATTAATGTAGAATTAAATATTATAGTCAAATTAAAATTAATTTAAATGTACATTTAAATGTCTCAGTTAAAGCAGGACATTTGTGAGGCACCTGAGTAGCTTAGTCAGTTGAGCTTCTGACTTTGGCTCAGGTGGTATCTCACTGTCCATGGGTTTGATCTCTGCATTGGACTCTGTGCTTATAGCTCAGAGCCTGGAGCCTGCTTTGGATTCTGTATCTCCCACTTTCTGTGCCCTTCCCCTGCTCACGTTTGGTCTCTTGCTCTCAAAAATAAATAAAACATTAAAAAAAGCAAGACATTTGTTTTATTTGTATGCATCTAGTATCTTATCAAATTGTATATGTAATTTTAAATATGTAAGTGTATGTATGCACATCTAAAATTGAAGTCTAAAATAAATGTTTTAAGCTGTTCTAGATATTATTATAGTATAGATTTTTTACAATTTATTTATTTAAATTCAAGTTATTTAACATACAAATAGTATTGGTTTCAGAAGTAGAACCCAGTGATTCACTGTTCACATGTAACACCCAGTGCTCATCCCAACAAGTGCCCTCCTTAATGCCCATCACCCATTTACCCCATCCCCCCCACCCAAATTCCCTCCAGCAACCCTCAGTTTAGATATTTTAAATTGCCCATTCCATGCCTACTGTTTGCCATGTGCTTTGAATTTATTTTTAGAAATTTTTATTTTTATTTTTTAAATTTTTTTAATGTTTATTTATTTTGAGAGAGAGAAAGACAGAGTGTCAGCAGGGGAGGGGCAGAGAGAGAGGGAGACACAGACTCTGAAGCAGGCTCCAGGCTCTGAGCTGTCAGCAGAGTCCGTCTTGGGGCTCAACCCACAAGCAGTGAGATCATGACCTGAGTTGAAGTCGGACACTCAACCGACTGAGCCACTCAGGCGCCCCATATTTTTAGCAATTTTTAGAACCCTGGAAAAGAAGTATTATTATCACTAATTTAAAGATTTGGAAACTGAGACTTAAAAGGTTGGTCATTTGACTTTGATTTATTAAAAATAGCTTTTTCTAAAAGATTTAGATATCATTGCTTTATAATTAAGAAAGAAGATAGCTGCACCAGTATATGAAATAATGGTTTTCAGCTTATTAATGAAATTCAAGTTCAAGAACTTCTGTTCTTATTTTAGTCTTCACAACTTCTCTAATAGTAGTGATTACCATTTTTAGAGATAATATTTAACCAATCTTTTAAAAAAATGATAAACACAGTTACAAAGATGGTACTCCATTTCTTAAGAATTTTCTTTCACCCCTTCAATTTATTTATTGGCATGCCAGAAGTTTATGGTTTTCTTCTTTCCATTGAAAACATTTCATTCTTATATTGTTTTTCATTGAGCTCCTATTTTAATAATTTCATTGATATAAATTTAAATAACAAATGGAGTAAAAAGAGGATACTAATTAATTTAAATTATCTCTATTTACTCATAGTACCTTATTAAACATCAAATATAGTATATTTCCTAATTTGATGTTATTGTGGCATACTATGACTATATCATATGAAAGATAATATCAATATGCACATTTTTACAAATGGCTATAATTTACAAATCTGTCATTTTTAGGCAATCATTTTCTATGTTGCTAAAAGTATTATATAAAAGTACATTTTAATGCTCCCAAGGAACTATAAACAAGAAAAGTATCACTAAATATCTTTTTTAAAAATTTTACTGACAATGTATTTTAATAGCAGATAGTCTTCAACAACCATTAACAAGAATACTGTGACATAATTTGGCAAATTTGTAGAATAAGGGATGCCATATTGAACAATATTCCTAGTACTTTTTAAATATAAAGAAATCAAGAAAGATGTAACAAATTGAGGATTAAACATCCAAAAATGGTTTCTTTTTTATTATTTGAAATATTAAAGAGAGGTTAAGTTTGACCCTCATATTATCTTTAATACACAATTATGCTAATAAAGTAGGGAATTGCCAAAAAATTTAAATGGAAAATATAATTCCCTCATGCATATAACATAACAATGAAGAAGCATTCAGTATATAGGCTGAAATGTGTTTTAACATATTCTAATATAATTTCACAATGATGGATTTTTCTAGACCTTTGTCTGAGTGGAGAGAGTCACCATAAGCAAAAGAAAAACAGTTAATAGAGCCTCCCCCTGAAAATAGGGAGGTCTTAATTTATTAAAATACTTTTGCCTTATTTTTAATAATTATAGAACACTTATAATATGTTAGAAATGGTATTTTAAATATTAGACGCATTAACTAAATACCCACATTGCTTTTTGTGGTAGTATTATTATTATCACAATTTAAAGATGAAGATTTGAAGTGAGTAGCAGAAGGGTATTAAGTAATTCATTCACAATTCTTATAAAGGGACAAAGCCAGGAATTAACCCAAGGATAATGGCTTCAGAATCTGATTTTATAAATACTGTACATTCCTGTACAAGAAACAGAGAGGTATGCATGGATCAGAGAGTTCCTGTAACAGGCTAGTCTATTCTTCTCCTGATCCCATTGTTGATTCTTTTCTGCAGTTGGACTTCCACCTATGATTTCGCCCTTCAATTCATCAAATGGCAGTTGACATGGCTTTTTCTTTGGATCTGCCTTTTTTTTAAATTTGGTCTTATTAGCCTGATTGTTGTATTTTCTGCATCAGAAGTCTCTCAGGGGAAATAGAGAGGTACAGAAATATTGATGATCTGGTCTCTTTCTAGGAATGGTGTTAATATATAACATACATACATTCAAACATATATACAAACCCCTATCCTCTCCTTGCATGGGATAAATATTGTGGAAATGAGGGCTTTTACACTGGGGGTTGGCTTCTTGAATTTACACCTGAACCTTCCACTCACATGAGTCACCTTGAGCTATTTTCTTAAAATCTCTACCCTTCATTTTATTATCCATTAAATAAGGTTAATAAAAGCATTTTCCTCAGTAGATAATTATATGTATAATAACATTAGTTAATAATTGTAATGCAGATATGGAAAGGGTGGAATACATTAAAATGGCTCTGTAAATTTCATAATTATTATATTATATTAAATTTCATAATTACTGTATGGTAAGAGGTATGCATTCCTAACAATAGTATTATAAGGAATGATACATTGCAGATGTAGAATTTTTAGGATCAGGTAGGATATATAGTTGCTAATATCACGCAGAATGTTGAATGTCAGAGCCAGTCTTTCTGATGCCAATATTCATTTATTTTTTAAATGAGACATAACTCACTTATAAACTTCACTATTTTAAAGTGTAAAATTCAGTGTTTTTTTTTAAACTGATGTTTCACCGTTGTCTAATTCAGAATATTTCACTTCCAAAAGAAACCCCATACTCATTTTCAGTCACTGCCCACTCACCATTCCCCCCAGATATAGGCAAAATAAATCTACATTCTATCTACAAGGATTCTGGACACTTACTATAAATGAAATCATACCATATGTGATCTTTTGTGTCTTGCTTCCTTCACATTGCATATTTTCAAGATTCGTTCATATTGCAGAATGTATTCATATTTTATTCCTTTTGTTTGTTCATCAGCTGGTAAGGATTTGGGATGTTTCACCTTTTCCTTATTATTAATAATGCCTCTATAAACATTCCAATACAAGTTTGCACATAGGCATATAATTTCAGTTGGAGGGGGCAGTAGACCTAGAAGTAAATTTTGCTGGATCATATGGTAGCTCTATATTTAACTTTCTGTCGTACTGCCAAACTGTTTTCCAAATAACTGTGCCAATTACATTACAACCAAAAATATATGGTCCCTTTCTCTACATTCTCCTCACACTTGTTTTACCATATGTTTTATTGAAGCCACCCAATGTCTTCAACTGAAGCCATACCTATTCAATGGGATTCATATCCATTGGTATGGTACTGAAGCCATACCAATGGATATGAGGTGGTACCTTATTATGGTTTTGATTTACATTCCCCAAATGGCTAATTACATTGAGTATTTTCTAATGTGTTTACTGGCCACCTTGTATTTTCTTCAGAGAAATGTCTATTCAAGTCCTTTGCTCAAACCTTCATTTGCTTCATTTCATTTTCATTTTAATCATCTTTTTATTGTTGTATTGTAATATTCTGATACTGGACTATTGTGAATTTTGTGATTTGCAAACATTTTCACCCATTATGTAGAAAGTATTTTCACTTTCATGATAGTGTCCTTTGGAAGCATAAGGTTTTCATGTTGACAAGGTTCAGTTTATCTGTTTTTCCTTTGGTGGCCCCTACTTTATGTGTCACATCTAAGAATCTAATACATATCCAAAGTCATGAAGATAGACCTTTATGTTTTTTTCTAAGACTTTTTTTTTTTTATTTTAGCACTTACATTTAGGCCTTTGATGCATTCTGATTTTTTATATGAAGTACGAAATGGTAGTTCCAATTCGTTCTTTAAATAGGGATATCCAATTGTCCCATATGATTTGTTGAAGGAATTCCTTTCCCTACTGAATTGTTTCTGGCATCTCTGTCAAAAATTCACTTTTCATATATATCCAGAGTTTATTCTAGATTCTATATTTTCTCTTCCATTAATCTGTCTATCCTTATACCCGAAATACACTGTATGGATTATTGTAGGTCTGTAGTAACATTTTAAATTAGGAGATCTGAGTTTATCAACTTCGTCTTTTTTAAGACTGATTTGTCTTTTGGGGTCCCTTGAATTTCCATCTAAATTTTAGTTTGTGAATTTCTATAAAAAAGACTTCTGGGATCTTGATATGGATATAGATCAGTTAGGGAAATTTCATAATTTTAACAATATTAAATCTTCCAAATAATTAACATTGAATGCCTTTCCATTTTCTATTTTAGGTCTCCTTTAATTACCCTAACAATAGTGATTGATTGTTTAGTGATTTTTCTCAACTAATTCTGCAAAGTCTACATTCTTTATTCTATGGGCCCACAGAAATCTATGCTTAGTAGCTTGGTGGTCAGGTCATTATTGATTAGAAATTTTGTTAAACATGTGCAAACAATAGATCTCTTTAGTCTTTGCTAAAGTGCTTTTTTTTTTTTTTTTTTTTTTTTCCTTTTAGGGCATGTCTTCAACACTTCACTAGTTGACTGATAATTTTTCCTAGTCTTCACTTCCTGCATGCATGGGGATTCAAGGTCAAGCAGAGGTGAAAGCTTAGGGTTTTCTCAGGTGTTTCTTAAGCTTGTCCAGAACCTTGGGTATGCACCAAATTATGTGCATACATAATCGACTTCTAGGTTGCCAGGAAATATATCAGATTCTTTCAAAGCCCACATAAATATCTCACCCCTCAGATTTTGATTTTAAGCTTTTTCGTTGGCCTACTATTTGTTCCAACAGCATTATCTACAACCTTAGGAAGCTGCAAAGTTAAACAAATACCTTAAACAAATTTTGATAAATACTTCTAGAAAAACAGCTTTTGACCTGGATGACTTCCAAGTCAGACCAAATAAATGGGTCTTGAAACTGGGATCTTCCAGGGAACCAGCACACACACAACAATAATAGTTTTCTGAGAATGTAGTTTTGAAGGAGATCCAGTCTTGTTCATCTGCGTTCATTGGTTGCAAGACTGATGATTTTCACTGTATTTGCAGGTTGTTGGTTTTAATCATATATATGTGTGAATGTTTATGTATGTATGTGTATTTATAATACAGGAGATGAAAAGATGAAGAGCGAGAGAAAAAAACAGATACATATTCTTACTAAATTTTCTTTAAAGTCTGAACCAAAAGTATTTGGAAAGGTCAAAATAACAAACTTCTATTTTTCCATCTATGTATTCCTGTGAAGCTATTTATTTTTCATCACTTATTGGTCCCTATATCTGTATCTGTTGTCTCTTATGCCCATGTCACAGCAAAGAGGAAAATCTGGAAGGAAGGAAGGAAGGAAGGAAGGAAGGAAGGAAGGAAGGAAGGAAGGAAGGAAGGAAAGAAGAGAGAGAGAGAGAGAGAGAGAGAGAGAGAGAGAGAAAGAAAGAAAGAAAGAAAAGGGGAAAAGGAAGAAAGGGAGAAAGAAAGAAACAAAAAGGAAGGGAAAGAAAGAAAGATGCCAGAGTAAGTTAGAAAACTAAGTAACTGTGGGGAAAATCTAATTTTTAAAGCTGTTTATCTGTAATCTAACCTTGTGACTTATATATTTTTTATCATGGCTCTATACTACATTGAGTTCAAGAAAATACCCCAAAGTATATTGCACATGAATCAAAGTATAATCATCTACCTAGTGGGTATGTGTGTATGTGAGTGAGTATGTATGTGTTTGTGTATTTATAGAAAAATCTTTCCAATTCAATTCATTTATGAATAACTTACTTACTGTTGTCATTTTCAAACCCAAATGAAGAGGTCAAGGCCCATGGCACTCTATATTTTTAATGATATGTTAGATATCTACTATCTGAGTTTGTTATTCTCTGTATGAGCTTCATTTGTTATAAACTGAGGTTTGGGATGAACTTCAATTGCAAAATGGCATGGGTTAAGTAACAGGTTTCACTGAGGAAAGCAAACTCACAAATTGAGGGTCAGAAATAAGAGGTGTTAGGGCACAGGTTCCCCTATTCTCCTATTATCCCACATCTTGGAACCAATGTAAAAGCAGACTTGCAGTATGGTTCTATACTCTAGTGCAGGCACTACTACCACCACCATATTGCTCCCCTTTATGGCAAAGCATGAAAGCAGCTTTGCTAGTCAAATAAAAACTGAGCTGCTTGACACCAAGCAGTAGGACTACGGGTGTCAATTGTTCAAGAGTTTCAGGGAATGCTAGCGGCTCTGTTCCTGAGGATTTGGGGCAGTAGGATGTTAGAGTTCCAGTGTGGGGTTAAAAAATCCAATGGGAATATTATCTTAAGTGCACTCCCCTCTGGAGGAAGAGCAGAAAGATTCCTCCAGTATCGGATAGCTCATTTCCCTGGTAACCTAGAGTGAGCTCTCAGGGTCATGTTAGACAATTCGTTTTATTGAACTATCCTGAATCTGTATCTTCTGCCAATCAAACTCAACATTTCAATTGACATTAAAAAATTGAACAATTTTTGTTTTCACTTTATTTTCCTTTTAGTAACTGACCTACTTAAATGGGAACTGTCAGTAATGTCAGTCTAAGATAGTAGATTTTTGATAGGGCTAGTAGGTCATGCCATTTCATTTAGAGTTATTCTCCATGGTGTATGCGATTGTTTTGAGTGACATGGTAAAAATGATTTTCAACCCTAAGAAATTAGAGATAAAAAAATGTAGTTGTCAGTAAAAATTTTATATTGGAACATGTTATTGTTGAAAAATAACTTAGATAGATTTAACTATCTTTTTGGAACTATAAGACTACAGAGACCTAATTCAGTTAAACTAAAATGAGCCAAATTGTTGGTCATATCTCTCATTCGTGATTTTGTTTGGTAAAGAGTCTCACAAATGTTTCATATCTATCGTATCCATGACATATTTCTCCTAAGTCTCCATTGTTTCAAAAAACCACCATTTGAAGTTGAAATATTTATAACTGTAATTTAAGCAAAATTAAAGGTATTTAGAAATTTATTCAGTCAAATAATTGATAAAACAAGGCTTTTTAATTCCAATTTTACTCCATCCTCAATATTAACTTTCTGTCCTCTAATTTTAAATTGCAGGAATATCCATCTAGCATCACTGCTTCCTTTACTGTTTTATTCTTTAGTGCTACCACCACTGCACTAATTCAAACTGGTTATTTTCCTGGTCAATTCTGAGGTTTAGGTGTAATTATTTCCTTAGTGCACAAACTTGTCTGTCCTTTATATTTATGAGTGGCTTCTGCTATTTTTATGATTGTCTGCATTTTTTTCACTTGAAATTTTCTGGAAAAATGAACCTTTATATACAAAATTCTTCTGAAAAATATGTTAACAAATTCCCCACCTTATTCACTCAGTGATTGGCAGTTAACAGAGGCTGGCCAAATATAATGTCCCTGCATGGATAGAGATTCATCCAAGGGAACTGGACACAGGGAGGAAATATTCAGAACCCTCTTATGGACACTAATATGAATGCAGGGAAATAGAGAATCTTTCATGTTATTAGAGTTTTAAAAAACACACATGTATATAGATTCAGTGTATATGCTCTCTACTATGTTATTAGGGTTTGCATTAAAAAAAGTGAGTAGATGGGAAAGAGAAGATATTTTTCATTTGTAAATCCTAATTTATCTGAAACAAATTAAAGCAGTTATTCTAAGTATCCGTTAAATCCATGTGACTTGGACTCCAGTCTTGCAACTGAACTTTCATACTTTACTAATCTTGTCATGTGGGACCAAAATTAACTCATCCCACTGTGGGACCATGAATATAGCTATGATTCTAAAATAGCTGAAGATGAGTTACCTTGAAGGGGGTATTTTTTTCCTAACTACAGTGAAGAGATTTTCAACTTCTTTCAATATTGTTACCACCCACAGCCAAGGTTATTAAATATTTAGAACAGAGTATCAATGCCAGTTGGTGAGCATGTACATTTCTCTTTCTTAATAAAAGTAATAGAAATGATAGAGAAGAAATAGAAGAAATCTCTAAGAGTTCTAAAAAAATAAAGGTAACCCTACAAAAATAAATTGTATAGAATTTCAAGACTCCATAAAGCACACAACAGAATAATTGTAACATAGCATAAAATAATCAAAGACTGACAAAGTATAGAGCTGTTGCAGAGGTAAGATCATTCTTCAACATGGAATTCCAGAGAGGCTTACAGCTTGGAATCCATAAATACAGGAAGTGTGGCTGAGAAATAGGCCATTTCTCAAAGTAATTATTTAAAGCAAGACCTATAGCTCATTTGGGCCACACATAGTTATCCTACCCAAGATATTCCCGAACAGATTATGCTAGTTTCTTTGAGTTTAAATCAATCATAAATATTTTCTAAACAAAGTAGTAATGAGCCTAGAAGAACTGTGGCTGAACAGAACATTAAAATTAGGCAGAACCCAATGTAAGAGAATACAACAGAATGACATATAAAATTCAATAAAATAATAGAAGTTTCAAGGAGGAATGAAGAAAATGCAAAAATATTCTTAAACTGAAAAGTTTAAATGTATAGGTGTGGGTACTGCCTTGTAATCATACATTTTATGTACATAAAAGTCAGCCTGTCAAAGTCCCTTACCATCTAATTTAAATCTAACATTAAGAAAATTACTGGGAGCCAGCAAGATGGCAGAGAAATAGGGAGCTCCGTACTTTTTCGCCCACATCTCTCAAACCAGGAAGGACTGAAGCCATAAGACACTGAACCGCAAAAGTCTGGGAGGAAAAGAGACAGAGTCCACTAAGAAGACAGCCTCATAGGTGCGTGATTGCGAACTGGGGAAGATAAAAACGGGGGGACCCAGAGGTGTGGAGGGGAGGGAGCCCCCTCCACGGAGAGCTGCGGAGAGATGAGGGGGAGAGAAAGAGCGGCTGAAACTGCTATAAACTGTCTCTGGAGAAGAGCAAAACATCTGCCAGGACGGAGAGGGGTCCTATTGTCCCATCTGTAACCGCAGGGCGTTCAGGGAGAGATCTATCTCTAGCTGTGGCACTTTCCTTGGGCTAGGCGCCCCAATCCCAGGCAGCACGAGGAGAAACTGCTCCCCTACTCCCCCTACTTGATCCCCAGGTAGGAAGCAGCCTGACCTGTGGGAGTACATTTCAGGCCGTATAATTTAAGGGCGCGGACTAAGATCTGGAAACAAGGTGGGGCTTGGGAGATACAACTCTGCCCACCTTGGCTACGCCCAGGGCACAGGGAGATCAGACCCAAAAGAGTGAGTTACAATGCTCGGTTCCAGAAGGGACTTGGGCGCTGCCATTTTTTCCCCCACAATCACCAAGGCGGGGCCTTAGGGAGCAGCCCAGGGGAACTCCAGTGGAGGCGAACCTGCCTACACCAAACGACACCCATTCGCACTGAAGAGCTACCATTTTTTTTTTTTTCCAGAGCCCGGACAAGATGAACATTGATGCATTGCCGTGATTAACTAGATCAATTGTTGCTATTCACATATATTTTCACTTATCTCATTTGTAACTCTCCCCTCCATTGGACTGAGCACTCTGATCATTGGTTTGCTTAAACAGTCACATTTAATGCATTCTCTTGATGCATATTCTATACCTCCATTGCTACCTTCTTCTCTCTCTCTCTCTCTAGAATAATCAGACTATAGTTTCTTTGGGTAACATTATCTTTGTTTTTTTCTCCTCACCTCCTACCATATTCTCCACTATCTCTCTCTGAATTAAGCCTTTTAGTCTCTCTTCCTGGTCAATGTTAAATTTCGCTTCCTCCCCACCCGTCACTTCTCTCTTTGTGTACGCTCTTCCATCAGCACTGCCTCTACCCTGCTCTTTATTGGTAGCTGGGATTTCTGGTTTTATGCTTTTAGACTGTCCTTTGTCTTTTGTTGTTTTTGTTTCCCCCTTTTTTGTTCCCCCTTCTGGTTTGCTTGTTTATTTGACTTGTCTGTGTGTTTCCATGCTTTTCTTCGCTGTGTGTTTGTCTGTCTGTTTTCCTTTTCAGGGCTACCTCAAGAAACAAGCCAAAGTACACATGGTGGAGAGTCCCAAATATCAATATGAGTAGGGAAATAAAATAACCAAAGGCACAACAAGAGAGACCAAGGGACACCATTAAAAGAACACCTCCTGGATGGAGAGGCCCTGGAGAGTCAATGAGCCTCCTTTAACAGAGCAATATTCACAGGGGCAGAGTGCATAACAAGCTTTTAAAACTTGACAAGAGACAGAAAGCTAGCCAAAATGATGAAACGGAAAAACTCCCCTCTAAAGAAATTCCAGGAAGAAGTCACACCTACAGAAGTGCTCAAAACAGATATAAGCAACATAACTGAGCAAGAATTTAGAATTGTCATAAAATTAATCGTTGGGCTTGAAAAAGGCATGGAAAGCATCAGAGAAACTATTGCTACAAAGACCAAGGACCTTAAAAATAGTTGTGATTAATTAAAAAATGCTATAAATGAGGTGCATAATAAAATGGAGACGGCCACTGCACTGATTGAAGAGGCAGAGAGAAGAATAGGTGAATTAGAAGACACAATTATAGAAAAAGAGGAAGCCAAGAAAAAGAGAGATAAATTGATCCAGAAGCACGAAAAAAGAATTTGACACCTGAGTGATACAATCAAATGGAACACTATCCATATCATAGGAATTCCTGAAGAAGAAGAAAGAGTGAAAGGTGCTGAAGGAGTACGTGAACAAATTATAGCCGAGAACTTACCCAATCTGGGGAAGGAAACAGACATTGAAATCCAAGAGTCACAGAGAACTCCCCTCAGATGTAACATGAATTGATCTTAAGCACAACATATCATAGAGAAACTGGCAAAATATAAGGATAAAGAGAGAATTCTGAAAGCAGCTAGGGATAAAAGGGCCCTAACATACAAAGGGAAACCTATGAGAGTAGTTACAGACCTATCTACTGAAACATGGCAGGCCAGAAAGGAATGGCAGGAAATCTTCAATGTGATGAACAGAAAAAATATGCAGCCAGGAATCCTTTATCCAGGAAGCCTGTCATTCAGAATAGAAGGAGAGATAAAGGTATTCCCAAATAAACAAAACTACGAGAAATCCTAAGAGGGACTCTATGAGGAAAATGTTGCAAGAAACGCAAGGTACCAGAAACATCACTACAAGCATGAACCCTACAGAAAACACAATGACTCCAAACCCATACTTTTCAATAATATCACTGAATGTAAATGAACTAGATGCTCCAATCAAAAGACATAGGGTAGCAGAATGGATAAAAAAACAAAATCCATCTCTTTGCTGTCTACAAGAGACTCATTTTAGACTGAAGACACCTTCAGATTGAACATAAGGGGATAGAGAAATATCTATCATGTGACTGGAAGCCAAAAGAAAGCCAGAGTAGCCATACTTATATCAGACAAACTGGACTTTAAAGTAGAGGCAGTAACAAGAGATGAAGAAGGGCATTATATAATAATTACAGGGTCTACCCATCAGGAAGAGCTAACAATTATAAACATCTATGCACCAAATTTGGGAGCACCCAAATACATAAAACAGTAAATCACAAACAGAAACAATCTTATTGATAAGCATGTGCTAATTGCAGGGAATTTTAATATTCCACTTACAGCAATGGATAGATCAACTAGACAGAAAATCACTAAGGATACAATGGACCTGAATGACACATTGGACCAGATGGATTTCACAGATATATTTAGAACTCTATATCTTGATGCTATGGAATTCACTTTCTTCTAGAGTGCACGTGGTACATTCACCAAGATAGACCACATACTGGGTCATAAAGCAGCCCTCAATAAATATAAAGAATTGAGATCATACATTGTACACTTTCACATCACAATGCTATGAAACTTGAAATCAATCACAGGAAGAAGTCTGGAAAACCTCCCAAAACATGGAGGTTAAAGACCACCCTACTAAAGACCAATTGGGCCAATCAGGCAATTATAAAATAAATTAAAAAATATATGGAAACAAATGAAGATGAAAATACAACAATCCAAACTCTTTCGGATGCAGCAAAGGCAGACCTACGAGGAAAGTATATTGCAAGCCAGGCCTACCTCAAGAAACTAGAAAAAGTACGAATACAAAATCTAGCAGCACACCTAAAGGAACTAGAAGGAGAGCAGCAAGAGCACCCCAAACCCAGCAGAAGAAGAGAAATAATAAAGATCAGGGCAGAAATAAAAAATATAGAATAAAAAAAAAAAGTTGAACAGATCAATGAAACCGAGTTGGTTTTTTGAAAAAATAAACAAAATTGATATACCTCTAGCCAGACTTCTCAAAAAGAAAAATGAGAGTACCCAAATAGACAAAATCACAAATGAAAATGGATTACAACAAATCCCTCAGAAATACAAGCAATCATCAGAGATTACTATGAAAAATTATATGCCAACAAACTGGACACCTAGAAGGAATGGACAAATTCCTAAACACATATGCACTACCAAAATTCGTACGGGAAGAGATAGAAAATCTGAACAGACCCATAGCGAGTGAAGAAATTGAATCAGTTATCAAAAATCTCCCAATAAATAAGAGCGCTGGGCAAGATGGCTTCTCTGGGGAATTCTACCAGACATTTAAAACAGAGTTAATACCCATTCTTCTCAAGCTATTCCAAAAAATAGAAATAGAAGGAAATTTTCCAGACTCATTCTACATAGCCAGCATCACTTTGATTCCCAGACCGGACATAGACCCAGCAAAAAAAAGAGAACTAAAGTCCAATACTGTTGATCAATACAGACGTAAAAATACTCAACAAGATACTAGCAAATCGGATTCAATAGCATATAAAAAGAATGATCCATCATGATCAAGTGAAATTCATTCCTAGGTTACAGGGCTGGTTCAATATTAGCAAATCAAACAATGTGATACATCACATTAACAAAAGAAAAGATAAAAACCATATGATCCTATGGATAGATGCAGAAAAGCATTTGACAAAATACAGCATCCTTTCTTAAAAAAAAAAAACCCTCGAGAAAGTCGAGATAGAAGAAACTTACTTAAACATCATAAAAGCCATTTATGAAAAGCCCACAGCTAATATCATCCTCAATGGGGAAAAACTGAGAGCTTTCCCCTGAGATAAGGAACGTGACAGGGATGTCCACTCTCACCACTTTTGTTTAACATAGTACTGGAAGTCCTAGCATCAGCAATCAGACAACAAAAGGAAATAAACGGCATCAGAATTGGCAAAGATGAAGTCAAACTTTCACTTTTCGCAGATGACATGATACTCTACATGGAAAATCTGACAGACTCCACCAGAAGCCTACTGATAGAAGCCTACTGATACATGAATTCAGCAAAATTGCAGGGTACAAAATCAATGTAAAGAAATCAGTTGCATTTTTATACACCAAGAATGAAGCAACAGAAAGAGAAATCAAGAAACTGATCCCATTCACAATTGCACAAAACACCATGAAATACCTAGGAATAAACCTAACCAAAGATGTAAAAGATCTGTATGATGAAAACTATAGAAAACTTATGAAGGAAATTGAATAAGACACAAAGAAATGGAAAAACATTCCATGCTCATGGATTGGAAGAATAAACATTGTTTAAATGTCATTACTACCCAAAGCAACCTACACATTCAATGCCATCCCAATCAAAGTTGCACCAGCATTCTTCTCAATACTAGGACAAACTATCTTAAAATTCGTATGGAACCACAAAAAACCCCGAATAGCCAAAGTAATATTGAAGAAGAAAACCAAAACGGGACGCATCACAATCCCAGCAGCAATCCTCTGCCCAGCCTTTGTAGCAGAGGCTTACAAAGCTGTCATCATCAAGAGAGTATGGTAGTGGCACAAAAACAGACAGATAGACCAATGGAATAGAATAGAGAACCCAGAACTGGACCCACAAATGTATGGCCAATTAATCTTTGACAGAGCAGGAAAGAGTATCCAATGGAAAAAAGACAGCCTCTTTAACAGATGATGCTGGGAGAACTGGACAGCAACATGCAAAAGAATGAAACTAGACCCCTTTCTTACACCACACAAAAAAATTAACTCAAAATGGATGAAGGACCTGAATGTGAGACAGCAAACCATCAAAATCCTAGAGGAGAAAGCAGGAAACAGCCTCCTTGACCTCAATGACAGCAGTTTTCTATTCAAAACATCCCTAAAGGGCATGGAATCAAGAGCAAAATGAACTATTGGGACTTCATCAAGACAAAAACCTTCTGCACTGCAAAGGAAATAATCAAGAAAACTAATAGGCAACTGACGGAATGGGAAAAGATAGTTGCAAATAACATATCAGATAAAGGGCTAGTATCCAAAATCTAAAAGGAACTCACCAGATTACACACCTGAAAAACAAATAATCCAGTGAAGAAATGGGCAGAAGGCATGAATAGACACTTCTCCAAAGAGGACATCCAGATGGACAACAGGCACATGAAACGATGCTCAGCGTCACTCATCATCAGGGATGATACAAATCAAAACCACACTGAGATACCACCTCATGCCAGTCAGAGTGGCTAAAATGAACAGATCAGGAGACTATAGATGCTTGCAAGGATCTTGGAGAAACAGGCACCCTCCTACACTGTTGGTGGGAATGTAAACTGGTACATCCACTCTGGAAAACAGTGTGGAGGTTCCTCAAAATGTTAACAATAGAACTCCCCTTGACCCAGCAATAGCACTGTGAGGGATTTACCCAAGGGATACAGAAGTGCTGATGCCTAGGGGCACATGTACCCCAATGTTCATAGCAGCACTTTCAACAATCGCCAAATCATAGAAAGAGCCTAAATGTCCATCAGCTGACAAATGGACCAAGATGATGTAGTCTATATATACAATGGAATACTACATGGCAATGAGAAAGAATGAAATCTGGTCATTTGTAGCAACGTGGATGGACCTCGAGGGTGTTATGCTAAGTGAAATAAGTCAAGCAGAGAAGGACAGATACCATATGTTTTCATTCATTAAGTGTAACAGGAGAAACTTAACAGAGGACCATGGGGGAGAGGAATGGGGAAAACATAGTTAAGGAGAGGGAAGGAAGCAAGCCATGAGAGACTCTTGAATACTGAGAACAAACTGAGGGCTGATGGGGGTGGGGGAGAGGGGAAGGGGGATGATAGGCATGGAGGAGGGCACTTGTCGGGATGAGCACTGGGTGTTACATGGAAACCAACTTGACAATAAAGTATAAAAGAAAAAAATTTGAACTCAAAAAAAATTAAAAAGAAAAAAAAAGGAAAAAAATCATTTGTAGGGCACCTGGGTTGCTGAGTTGGTTTAAGAGCCCGTCTTTGGTTCCGGTCATGATCTTGTGGTTCATGGGTCCGAGCCCTGCATCAGGCTCTGTGCTAACAGTTCAGAGCATGGAGCCTATTTCAGATTCTTTATCTCCCTCTCTCTCTGCCTCTCCCCTGCTCATGCTCTGTCTCTCTCTGTCTCAAAAATAAATAAACATTAAAAACAATTTAAAAAAAGAAAATATTTGTACACACAAAAAATTACACATTTAGTAAGAAACCCTATGACAGCAATTTACTGTCATTGATATAGAATTGTATTAATAAGATTAGGCATAATTAACCATCTTTAATATTGAAATATCTAAAAAAAAACCCAACTCGGAACAGAAATTAAGAATATTAACAATTGGTTTTTGGCTGAGAAAAAGAGGGTATGATTGCAAATGAAATTATTATAACAGTATTTTTGAAATGTGAAATTTGCGTCTTTGAAAATATTTTTAAACAACAAGGGAGAAAAAACTGGACAAAGAACAATTGCAAACAAAAGAAAAATAAGTAATTAGAATAGATGAAAACCAGGAAGGCTTTTGACAAAATTCATTCTCTGAAAGGTGAAGTTGAAATAACCTGTAATTCAAAGACAAAATTATTGAAAGAAAACAAAAATGAGAAGTTAAGAAATATGAAAGACAATCATCGAATTTTAAAATTCAAATAATACACGTTCAGGAAGAAGAACAGGACAAAAGAAACTATGAATATATGATCACCTTGGAAGACAAAATATTACTCTTATATTTGAAATTGACAAATTATTTCTGAAGAAGATTGATTTTTAAAAGAGGACACACTTAAAAAATACTGCTATAGATTGAATGTCTGTGTCTTTCCAAAATTCATATATTGAAATCTAATTCCTAATGTGATGGTGTTTGGAGATGGAGCCTTGGCTGGTGATTAGGTCATGAGGGTAGCACCCTCATGAATGGGATTTGTGGCCTTATAAACTAGACCCCAGGGAGATCCCTTGTCCTTTCTGTCATGAGATGACAGAGTAAAAAAATGACCATCTATGAACTAGGAAGCAGGTCTCATCAGATGCCAAATCTACTGGTACTTGGATCTTAGGACTTCCCAGCCTCCAGAACTGTGAGTAATAAATGTTTGTTGTTTAAACCACCAAGTCTATCATAGTTTGTTATAGCAGCTAGAATGAACTAAGTAATATACTTCTTAAATTTCTGATTTTCAAATGGAAGAAAATAACTTTTCATAGTTAGAGAGACTAAGTATATTATTCATATAATCTATGAATAAGTGATATTTATACTGGCATAAAATTTCAAATTGACATGTAAAAGACACTGTCTTGAAAACTTATATGGAGTATAATTTTGAATGTATAATTTATCTAGGCAAACTACTATTCAAATAGATGAATATATTAGTAAAGAGGAAAGGCTATCCTGAGGAGGGTATCAAAAATTAAAAACTCAGTGAACCAAGTTTGACCACCTTCCTTCTCTAATTACATGTTACTGAAAGTCAACTGTTGATATTTCTGCTCACTCTTTGGTCATTCAGTGATAGAGATCAACGGAGAAGCCCCCTTGTCAAGAATTAGAATTCATTATATAAGGAAGTGATAATGCATAATAGCTTGTGCATAAGCTCTTAAAAAATCACACTAAAAATTATTAAAACCTTATAGCAGCATTATTTACAGTAGCCAAGATATTGAAGCAATGTAAGCAATCCAAGCTACCATCCATAGAATGGATAAAGTAAATGTGATATGTATATATAAATGTATGTATGTATACATACACCCATTACCCACCCACACACCCACACCCCCCCACACACACAACAGAATACTACTCTGCCATACATTCAGCCATAAAGAAGAATGAAATCTTGTTATCGGCAACAACATGGATGGATCTCAAGGGTATAATGCTAAGTGAATAAGTCACAGAAAGACAAAACAAAACAAAACAAAGAAAAAAAGAGACAAAAGGAAAAACAGACTCTTAAATACAAAGAACAAATTAGTGGTTGTCAGAGGAGGCGGTGGGTGGGGAGACGGATGACATAGGTGAAGGGGATTAAGAATCAGTGTGATTAGCACTGATTAATGTATAGAATTGTTGACTCATTATATTGTACAACTGAAACTAATATAACACTGTATGTTAATTATACTTAAATTTAAAAAAAGTAGCTTGCACTCACATTTCATTAGCAAATGTCAAAACAAGGTATATAATGATGCCCTTTGGATCAGCAAATGGCCAGTTTGCCAATCATAGCATTAAATGCAAAGTCCTCCAACTGAAACATGAACCAGAGATAGTTTCTTCTATCTGGGAACCTATGAACTACAAAGACAGCTTACCTATCCTTCAGTATTCCAATACAAAATGGAAAACAGGGTGAAAAGTAACATTTTTTAAAATCCTAATGATTTATGATTCTAAATGTATAACATTCTGTAAAAAGCAAAAGTGTAGTGATAGTAAAAAGATCAGTGGCTTCCAGGGGTTTGGAATAAGAAAGGGAGAGATGAATAAGTGGAGCAAAGGGGATTTTTAAGGCACTGAAACAACCGGGTACGACAATGTCATGGTGCATACGTGGTATCATACATTCGTCAAAATTCATAGAACTGCAGAAGTCAAACAGTGAACTCTAGTCTATGGACTTTAGTTACTATTAATCTATCAAGTGAAACAACTGTTAGAAACAAATGAAAGATATTAGTAATAGGAGACACTGTACAGGGGGAGAAAGATTAATGGGAACTTTTTTGGCTCAATGTGTCTACAGGCTTAAAACTGCCCTAAAAATTGGCTTATTAATTAAAAAAACAATACATTTTAAAAACTCCCATTGAAAAATGAGGGGAGGGGAAGCTGAGAAGGACAGACACATACACATAAGAAGAACCTAGTCCATTGAAATTCTTTTTTTTTTCCTTCCAAGCTTTTACTTAAATTCTAGTTAGTTAACATATAGTATAATATTTGTTTCAGGTGTAGAATTTAGTGGTTCAACACTTACATAAAATACCCAATGTTAATCACAAGTGCCCTACTCAATCCCCATAACCTACATTCCCCCGTCCACCACCCTTCTGGTAACTATCAGTTTGTTCTTTATAGTTAAGAGTCTGTTTCTTGGTTGGCTTCCCTTTTCCCCCACTATGCTCATTTGTTTTGTTTCTTTAATTCCACCTATGACTAAAATCATATGTCATTAATCTTTCTCCACCTGGCTTATTCCACTCATGATAGTACCCTTTAGTTCCATCCACATCATTGCAAATGCCAAAATTTCATTGATTTTGATTGCTGAGTAATATTCTATTGTGTGTGTATATATCTACATAATCACATATAATTATATAGATACATCTACACATATACTACATCTTTAGTTGATGGAAATTTGGTCTCTTTCTAATATTTGGCTTTGTTGATAATACTGCTAATAAACATCTGGGTGCATATATCCCTTCAATCTAGTATTTTTGTATCCTTTGGATAAATATTTAATAGTGAAATTGCTGGGTCACAGGATGGTTCTATTTAACTTTCTAAGTTTCTCCATACTGTTTTCCAGAGTGGCTGCACCAGCTTGCATTCCTATCAACAGTGTAAGAGGTTCCCTTTTCTCAGCATCCTCACCAATACCTGTTGTTTTCTGTGTTAATTTTAGCCTTTCTGACAAGTATGAGGTGACATTTCATCATGGTTTTGATTTGTATTTCCCTGATGATAAGTGATGTTGAACATTTTTTCATATGTCTGTTGACCCTTTGGAAAAATGTTTATTCATGTCTTCTGCCCATTTTTTAACTGGATTATTGTTTTTGGGGGGGCGTTGAGTTTTACAAGTTCTACATATGGTCTGGATACTCGGGGAACAAAAATTTTAGTGGTCTTGAAATAGGGGAATAAACCTCATTATTGCTGAATTCTTAATCTCTGGAAGGGAAAACTCGTATTATAGCCCTAGTCTCTTATCTCTGGCCTCTTAGTTCTTTTTCTTAAAATTCCCTGGCACCTTCTGAAGTGAACAATAGAAAAAATGTCCCAAGGGCCACTTAAGTCTGAAAGGAAAAGAGAGACTTTTTGTTTAAAATTGATATATATTTTGCAAAACTACTGTCTCAAAGGCATGGCATTGTGTTTTTCTTTTCCATTTATTTCTATCAACTTTTTGTACTAATTGCCATGCTTGAAGGGTTTATTGTTGTTTATGTTTGGTTATTTGTTTTTAGCTTTGCTAACTGCCTTCAACAATCAAACTGTCTCTGTCTCTGTCTCTTTATCTCTCTATCTCTTTCTAATTCTCCTTCCTTTACCTAATAAAAAAAAACAATAATTAATTTAAGTTTAACAGGGTTTTATGGGTCCACCAAATACTTAGCACTTATAAAATCTGGTTTGAGTCATAAGTCTTATTAAAAGGATTTTACTTGGTAATGATTTAATCTTTGTTTGTGGGTTTCTAGTTATGGATGTGACAAACCCCTTGATTTGATTTTAGATGCAAACTGAGCTTTAATCTGCCTTGTTGCTGAAAGGCATTCCTAATTAATTGCATGTATGACTGTTTGGGTTTGAGAAGCAATAATTTAGTCATACCCTATAAATTACTGGATGTGTAGACTCCTTTACTCTCAATTTCTAATTTCAAATTTAGACAACTATTGTATAATTTATATCTTTCTGAGAAGAGCATCAAACCCACAATGGTAACCCTGTTTTTTTTTTAATTTCTTATTCGAGAACTACATGACAAATCATCCTGCTTTCTATAACAGATCTCTTTATTTTCACCAAATTTTCCATCTGAAATTGACACACACGTTAAACTTTCTGTTATGACTGCAGCTGATTTTAGATAGGATTTTCATATTATTCAAAAGCAAATCGGTGATGCTATACACTCAGATATCCAGCAGCTTAAAACAGCAATGGATAATTTATTATTCAGGCTACATGACCCCTTATAGTTCCTTGAAGGAAGTGGGGAGGTATTGTTTACTACAGACATTAACATTTCCACACCAATGGAGAAGAAGCTATCATAAACATTGCCGGATGTCATAACAAAAATAAATGGAGACCGCTGGATCACACCGTATCAGCATTTAATATCAGCAGTGTGGGGATGCATGTGTGGCTCAGCCGGCTGGACTTCCAGCTCCTGGTTTTGGCTCGGGTCACAGTCTCACGGTTTGTGAGTTTGAGTCCCCTGTCGGGCTCTGTCAGTGTGGAGCCTGCTTGGGATTGTCTCTCTCTGCCCCTCCCCTGCTCGTTCCGTCGCTCGCTCTCTCTCTCAAAATAAGTAAATAAAACTTTTTTTTTTTTTTAAAGTATCAGCAGTGTGGAATTCCTGCTCCATTCTCGTTGAACAGAACTAATCACATGGGCCAGCCAAACCAGAAATAGACAATTATGAGAAATCTTAAACATCTGTTTGAAATTCAGAGCGCTAGCAAATCTATGCAAGAACCGCTAATGACTACCACAGAGGGCAACATAAAGATCTATTTTTAAAGTAGGCAAAGACACAAAACACATTACTTATGTATACTCTATTTTATACTCTTAGTATAAAATATAAAATATACTCAGCATAAAATATACTTTAGAAACAGAGAATTAAACTGAAAAAAAGAAATATGAATAAAGTTTACAACGAAGACACCAAACTTTGTAAGAGATACTAAAAAATTGTTAATAATGTGTCTGTGAAATTAATACAACTGTATAGAATCGAATTTTTTAAAGAGAAATACCTTTTTTAAAAGTTTATGTATGCATTTTAAGAGAGAGAGGGAGAATCCCAAGCGGGCTATGTACTGTCAGCACAGAGCCTGATGCAAGGCTCAGTATCACAAACTGTGACATAATGATCTGAGCTGATATCAAGAGTTGGGACAATTGGGGCGCCTGGATGTTTCAGTGGGTTAAGCATTGGTTCAGCTCAGGTCTTTATCTCACAGATCATAGGTTCAAGTCCTGCATCAGGCTCTCTGCTGACAGTTCAGAGCCTGGAGCCTGCTTCAAATTCTGTGTCTCCCTCTCTCTGCCCCTCCCCTGCTTGCACTCTCTCTCTCTCTCTCTCAAAAATAAATAAACATTAAAAAAAAAAAAAGAGTTGGACAATTAACTGACTGAGCCAGGCAGGCACCTCAAAACAGAAATTTGAGGCAGGTGCCTCAAAGAGGCACCTCTTAATACACAATCTTAAATTATCTATCTGAATTTGAATTTTTAGATAATTTAAAAATGTAAGAATAAAAAATAAAAGGATATATTTGGGACTAAAGATTATGTGCAATGTGTATTATTAGTATCAGTATGTATGTGTGTATGTGTGTGAATAGGTTTGAAAAGAAAAATATTTTGATATTTATTACATATTAATAGATGTAAACAAAAAATCAAAGCCTAATAAAATGTATACAAATATTGCCACACACATATAATAAAATTTTAAGGATTTCAGCCAACAACGATATAAACTCTGAAATATGGTTAGGATATTGCTAATTAATCCATTAATAGAATGGATTACATGGGAAGAAATAGAATAGTTTCTCGGCAATGTGAATTTATACCACTATTTTAGAATAAGTCAACTGGGGTGATAAATAGCATACAGGAAAATGACAGAAATTAATATAAAATAGCATTGTCCCTTCCATTCTATTCTTCATAAAGCAATCAAAAAAGAGCCAAATTATGTAAATTCAAATCCCATGATTTACTTCATATTTAATTCAGATTCAAATCCAGAGACATTACAGCCTGTGTGAACTCTACTTCTTCCACTGGCCTCTCCTCCTCTCTCTCTTGCTTTCTTACCTCCATAATCTGTTATGCTTTGCTGTTCTTGGAATATTCTCTCAATTCAGAGGCTTTAAATGTACTCTTCCTTCTGCCTTCCTGCTCTATCCTCATGTACCTGCTTTACTGTGACACTTTTTCCAATTTTCCACTAATTGTTAGCTTGTCAAGAATAACACCTCCCACTCTCTTTGTAGAAAATAGCATTTTCTTATCACAACCCCCTTACTCTGAATTACTTTTCCTTATAGTGCTTAACAACTTATGACATCTCACACATGTATTGCTTATTTATTTTCTCCCTTCATTTGAATTTCAGCTCCATTAATCCATAGGATTTTTTAATGAATTATATTTATCATATGGTCTCTCTCACATTTTGACACGTTTTGATTACTGCTTTCTTAATATCTATTACCTTCTTCTGCCTTGTTAACAAAATCTAGTTTATGTATACTTAAATTTTTCCCAGATGGAATACTGCTTCATTGAGGCTAGAATCTCTGCAAATGACATGTAAACATTTTTTGTGCTGATTCTAGTAAAACTGTGGCAATGCTAGCAGGCTCACTGGTGTGTGTTATGTGCCATTTACTCTTCTCATTATTTTTGCTTGGAATATAGGTCTGATGTTTACAGAGCTGCAGCTATCTTGTGAAGATAAGGCCATTAGGTATACAAAAGATGGCTGAGAAGAAAGAAGGGTTCTGGGTCTCTCATATCAAAAACTTCAATAACTGCTCCAGTCTTCATGAGAATTTCTTCTTTGAAATTTGAGAAATTACTTATTTTTAAGACCTACTATATTTAACACTGAATTTTGATTTCCACAAACATAATTTCTATCTCATAACCCTCTTAATTCAGTTCATTTTTAAAGAAAACTGAAAAAGCTAAGAAAATTTCATTTTTGTCAATTATAATTGTATTTCATCTTCCATGTATACCAGATAAGAACAATTAATTAATATTTCTCCTTAGAGTGTTCTAGGATTACTAAAAGTGAAAGTGTGCATAGGGTTCAATTCAAAATCTGCCAAAAAAATAAAATTGTAATCAAAGATTCAAACACTTATTCTTACATGCCTCTGTGTTTTCTTTGAAAAAAAAAATCAATCCCATACCCAAAACACTAATGGAAAGTCATTTAGCATTATTTTCATTAATATGAAAAGTGTCTTAAAACAACAAAGTATACATGTGGAGAGAATGCCATATTTCAAAGGCACAGAGTGAAGGTCTTAAGTGTTTTGTATAGTACCTAAAAGTTGGCATGCACTTAAATCAATTTACTTTCCAATGGCACACATTTGATCACTCATAAAGATTAATGCTAAACGCTGATTAAAATGAGGTGTGCAGCCCTAGAAGCTTACAGAAGTTGACACACAACTCAGAGACAAGTCAATACTAATCAAGAGATTAGAATGCTAGTGCCAAGAGAAACCTAGTTAAAACAGATCAGATAGAATTTGCTGTTACGGTTGTGTTTTACAGACTGCAGTCAAAAGGCTGAAGCCAATGGTGTTGTAATTAAAATCATATATATATATGATATATGATACATATTCAGTTAGGTGTTAGGTGAATATGTAATTTTTCTTCTTCTTCCTCTTCTTCTTCTTCCTTTTCCTCTTCTTCTTCTTTCTTTTTCTTCTTCTTCTTTTATTCTAGAGCTTGACCATCCCAGACAACCAGGCAGGTTGGGGGAAGAAGAAAGGAAAGAATAAAAGCCTCCAAAGTAACTGCTTTATTTTCAGCAATGTATTCATTATATGAATAAAATTACAATAGGGTTTTAGATGATAGAATTTATATTCCATCTTTGCTTTATATTCTAACTTACAATTTACAATCCCTGGAAGCAAATAGTTTGCAATGTGCATAGACATATTTATGACCAATGGCTTTCCTCAAAAATATTTTGATCTATACAAGTGCATAAATTGTACTCATTAGCTTTAATTTATAACCATCCAAATTACAGAACAGAAAATATTTCTCGAACAAAAACTTACTATCTAAAACAAATGGAAAGTTAGAAGGTGTTTTTCTCTTGTTCTGGTCCTGGTATTAAATCGACTGGGTCTCCTCATCTTAGCATCTTCTATCCTATATTAATTCTGTTCCTACAACAACCAGAAATGACACCATATAGTATATAATTGGTATTGAGTAAGCATTCCAAAATATACTCCTTTATTGAATTAATATGAGAGTAGATAAATGATTACAAGTAAATTGGGAATACATTGAATTAGGCATAGGATCTTATAGAATTTGAATACAATAAATAAATTAGTATATAAATATTTGGGGAAGGGAAGTGTGTGGGTCATAGGACCTATGCCTGATGGAAACTGTTAACAAATACTTTTGTTTTGTTTTAATGCAGACTGGCAGTATATTATTGATTACATTTAAAATACTGGCAATCATGCAACAAGTTAGGCATATCAAATTCACTTTCTGATATACATATATCATAATCTATCATGTATATGTATTGAAAGTACTTATTAGTCACCAAGGTAATAACGGAAAGATAAATATATTTACATTTAAAACACACACAAAAAATAAATCTTACCCAGATGTGGAAAAAAAGGATCACAGATAGTAACAAATTGGATACTCACCTTTTTTTTCAGAATCAAATACAGAAAACAATGGAGCAATGTCAGAAATTGTGAAAGAACACATCTATTAATTCTATCTATACAGTTATCTAAAATAATATCATTCAATATTATTAAATATTTATGTCTGCACTGTAACTCTTAAATTGTATTTTTCTTTTTAATCCTACAAGTAGCTCCGTAAGGCAAGTATCATTTTATTCTTATTTTAACTGTGAAAGTAAAGGAGGAAATAATGATATCAACAGTAGAAAAGTTTATGAAACTTTGCCTAAAGCATCGTAGTTTGGAATTGATGAAGCTATTATTTGAATTCTTCTTTAACAATATGTAAATCCCCTTGCAAAAAAAAAAAAAAAACTGCTGTAATTTGTAGCATGCATGGTCTTAAGGAAACTATAAGTTATTCTTATATATGAAAATACTGAAGCTATACTAACCATATGATATTTAAGAAAATTTTTTTCATGTTTATTTGAGAGAGAGAGACAGAGTTGACTGGGAGAGGGGCAGAAAGAGAGGGAGACACAGAATCTGAAGCAGACTCCAGGCTCTGAGATGTTAACCCAGAGCCCACCCAGGACTCGAACCCACAGACCGTGAGATCATGACCTGAGTTGAAGTCAGACGCTTAATTGACTGAGCCACCCAGGTGCCCCATTAACCATATAATATTAAAAACAACAGATTTATGGGATCCTTGGGTGGCTCAGTCAGTTAAGCATCTGACTTTTGGTTTCAGCTCAGGTCATAATTTCAAGGTTTGAGGACTCAAGCCCTGCATTGGGCTCTGCGATGGCAGTGCGGAGTCTGCTTGGGATTCTCTCTTCTCTCTCTGCCCCTCCCACCTCAAAATAAATAAATAAAATAAGTAAATAAATAAATACAAAAACTTAAAAAAAACTTAAATGCCTACTATACCAAGATAAGATATAAATAAAAATTCTGACTTTGTAAATGAGAATAATGCACTATTCGATTATGTAGACACACAATATAACACATATAAATATTAACATAATTTTCCCACTGCAATGTGAAAATAAAAATCTATAATTTCTTTATATTCTTTTTTAACATTCAAAATGGTAGAAAGAGAAAGATTCAGGGCACCCAGGTGGCTCAGTTGGTTAAGCATCTGACTTGTGGTTACGGCTCAGGTCATAAGCTCATGGTTCATGGCATCAAGACCCCTGTCAGGCCAAAGGCTGACAGCATGGATCCTGCTTGGGATTCTCTCTATCCTTTTTATCTCTCTCTGTTCCTCCCCCAATCATGCACACACACACTCTCAAACTAAATAAACTTAAAAAAAGAGAGAAAAAGATTCAATACCACCACTAAAAACTAAAAAGAGTTTACATGCATATATTTTATTATCTTAACTTTATGCATGACAAAAACAAAGCATAGAGTGTGTGTTTCTCTCCTCCACACAATTATTTAAAATAGTAGACCTATTATTTGAATCCAGGCCTTCTGACTCCAGAGCTCAAGCTCCAAACCAGAATAAAAAGACATAGGAAATAATAAAGCACATACACAAAGTTAAAGAAAATGTTCTCAAAACAAAGAAAAGAAAATGTTCTCAAGGAGTCAGTCAATATTAGTAATAAGTAAAATAATTATGAATAGTTTGATTGAAACAAATAAACTAAAATCACAAATGCAAAAATAAACAATAATGTTTATCCGTAGTTCATAAAAGTCATACTTAAAATGAAGGGAGAGAAAGAGATTAAATTGAGATCATGGCACACTATTGAGGCCATATCAACAAATTTTGCCCACTGTTCTAGAGAAGCATTTTTCTGATAAATAGCAGCATACAGCTTTCAGTTTTAATAGCTAATTTAGAGAGTTCAAGATACTCAGAAGCAACTGGGTTTTCAAAGTGTATTGGGGTGCAGCATTCAATTTGCTCAAAACTTGCTGAAGTGATAAGTAGTATAAGAGAGTACATGTAGTTGTGACAAAGGCACTGTTGTTTAATTTAAATGACATGATCACATATCTATGCAAATTATCTCTTTTTCAGGAGAGAGTAAGTGAGAGATGAGAGAGAGATTACTTATTCCAGTATCCCATGTCTCAGGAAGCAATCTATTCCTAATCAGGTCTCTGACTTTGGCATAATAGAATTTCTAAGGTTGAGAATCCACCCCATTTTGGAGCTCTGCTACACTTTAAAATAAATCTTGGACCTGATCCTCTCTGCTTTCTGATCGTTAGGAGGTGAGAGTCAAGAAAGCTCCCTTTCAGTAGTTAATGAATGTATCTCACTGTTTTTCTCCAGTATGTAAATTTTCCCCAGCAGCAATCATGCAATATCCTTACAACTATTACTTTCAAAAAAACTTCTAAATGTTAATGCATGGTAACTTGTCAGTACATTCTCGTCCTCTGATGTCTCAAAAAAATATCATGGCATTACAACATCCCCGAGACTTTTCATGTTTCACCTACTATCAATGCTAGCCAGCCAATGGATGATTCAATTCCAAAATCCTTTTCTTGAGAGTGCTTCCTCAGATCACTTTTGGCACCAATGTTCTTGTGTCAGAATTTCCATGCAGAAGACTCTGAGATGAAGATTTCCATCCAGGTAGTTTACTGAGTCAACTGTTGGTATCAAGAAATGATTGGCAGTGATGGAAGAAGAACTGAATGGGGTGAGAACACTACAGTGCAGTAGCAACAGTGATGCCAGCCAATGTCACAGTAAATTCTGAACAACCTTCAGAATTGCTTGTCTTGAGGCAACCCCCCTAGGACTACATGCCTCCATATTGATGAGCCATTGGATTCTAGCAGCCCTGGGGAGTGATGACATCAGATGAGGCATCTCCCTCTCCGACTCTCAGACTAGCTAACAGTCAACATTCACCACAACTCCAAAATCTGAGAGAATGAGTGTCTCATTCTTGAAAGTGTGGGATGCCATGCAGCTGATTGTTCCCAGGAGAGAGATTTTTTTTCCCTGTAGTTTGTATGTTTTGTGTATATAGTATAATATTTATATTGTTATTATTATTATCATCATCATATGTATGTATGTATTATTTGGGCTATATGATGCATAACTCAAAGAATAATAATATTTTGTAATTGTGTGTGTACTTGTAGTAAAAAACGACCTGGTAATACCTTCTCTTTCCTTTAGAAACCGCAGAAAAAAAATGGTATATATTTTCACGTCTTAAACATTTTTATTTCTCATCTATTCCTTGTAGTCTAATTGAGAAAATGCATTTGGAAAACCACAAGTCTTATTCCAAATATAAAGAACTATATTTATTTTCTCAAAGAGACCACATCTGGTAAAGCAAGCATAATTGAAATAAACAACCAATAAAACTTGTATTTACACGTTTTATTCTCTTTCTCCAACATGACAAATTATATTATAATGTGTTAGGGATAAGTGATATCCTTGATATTTTTGTCAGTGATGATAATCTCTACAATTTCCCTTAAAATGCGGTATCATGCAGGATGGTATAACATGCTTCTTCAAGGGTACGATAATACTTTTAACTTATCCCTGTTCTTTCTGCTGCTGCTGCTGCTGCTGCTGCTACTACAGATGCTAGTACTGCTATGTCTACTACTACTACTACTACATATGCTAGTACTGCTAGGTCTACTACTATTACTACTACTACTACTACTACAGATGCTAGTACTGCTATGTCTACTACTACTACTACTACTACTACTAAATATGCTAGTACTGCTATGTCTACTACTACTACTACTACTACAGATGCTAGTACTGCTATGTCTTCTACTACTACTACTACTACTATTACAGATGCTAGTACTGCTATGTCTACTACTACTACTACTACTACATATGCTAGTATTGCTATGTCTACTACTACTACTACTACTACATATGCTAGTATTGCTATAACTACTACTACTACTACTACTACTACTACAGATGCTAGTATTGCTATGTCTACTACTACTACTACTACATATGCTAGTATTGCTATGACTACTACTACTACTACTACTACAGGTGCTATCTACTACTACTACAGATGCTAGTATTACTATATCTACTACTCCTACTACTACAGATGCTTACTACTCTACTACTACTACTACTACAAATGCTAGTATTGCTATATCTACTACTACTACCACCACCACAACTGCTACTACCACTAACAGTTCTATGTCTGCAATCAGGTGAATGAATATAATTTCTCACTCAGTTAAAGGCTGTGTATTTTAAATGTGATGACTCAATATGGCTTATTTTTACTAGTTTTGGTGGGATGGGGACTGTTTTAATGTGTTTGTTGGCTTTTATATTTTACCTAAAAAAAACAAATAGGCACCGGTAGCAATCTATAAAAAGTATGATTAATCTGTTTTGTTGCTTCTTGATGTCTGATTAAATGTTTCCTCTCATATGAGTATATATATCATATTTATTCACTGGAACATGGTTATCCAAATTTATCCTGATCTTCGCTACAATTGATTTTTCCATTTTTATTATAGCCTTTCATGCTAGCACTCCTGGTCTGCTGATGCTAAGTCACATCAAAAATTCTGATTTTCTTGGGGCACCTGGGCATCTAACTCTTGATTCTGGCTCAGGTCATGACCTCACAGTTCATGAGTTTGAGCTCCGCATTCAACCAGAACAGAGCCTGCTTGGGATTCTCTCTATGTATATCTCTCTGCCCCTCCCCTGCTCACATTTCCTCTCTCTCTCTCTCTCTCTCTCTCTCTCTCTCTCTCTCTCTCTTCTTGCTCTCTCTCTCTCTCAGAATAAATATTAAAAGCTTTTTAAAGAAAAAAAATATGATTTTCTTCAACATTGTGAAGAAGGAAAAATTAGTTGTCCAGAATCTGAGGGAGACTTAGTGAGAGGATCCATGGGCTACATGCCTATAATAGATCCAATCTAAATATTTATTATCCTAGAATCACTGAATGCCTTTTTAATATTATGTCAAAGGAATTTTTGATTCTAATTTTTTACAGAACCCAACATATAAATCCAAAACAAACCAAAACAATTTTAAAGGGAATATATCCTCCAATTCACAATTCTGTGTAAATCTCCTAGTGAGCAAGATCATATTAATAATTTTATCTGCTTTTGCAAAGCACATGCATACACTTGCAAGATTTCTTATAAAATTCTAATTTTTTACATGTTCTATAAGTTAAATCCTTCTCTTTGCTATTCTAATTTTTTACCTCCAAACCCCCAAGGACTACACAGCATTTATCCTGGTTTCCTGGTAAATTTTTATGAAATTATTGCTAGAAAGGGACTTTGAGTTTCATTTACTTTCCTTTGCTAAAGAAAATGGCTTTGTCGGGCAAGGTTTCCACAGTGGAGACATTTCTCCAAGCTTTTCATATCCATCATGACAGCATTCTTCTAATGTTTCTTATCCCATTCTTTATCGATCAGTGCCTTCACGTTCATTCACAGTGGCACAGCCGATTGTAAATTCAACTGACATTATAATGCAGCAACTTACAGAATCAACCATCTAGTTTGCCAAAAAATGATCTCATTTTTAGAGTCACAATGAAAAATAGAATTTTTCAGTGTCAATAGGGAAAAACACTGGGTTACAGTAGGGGTCTGTGGTAAGCAACTTAGTTTCAGGTGCTCAGCTGAGTTATAGGGACAGAGCTGATGTGCCAGATGTGAGAACACATGATTTAAGCAACACACCAAAAATGAAAGATGTAAGCCTTTAAGCACTTACAGCAATGGTATAATCAAGAGTCTAAAACTGGATTGGGCGCAGGGATGAATCACTCAGAAAACCATCTGACTACTGATTGTGGCTCAGGTCATGATCTCATAGGTCCTGAGTTTGAGCCCTGCATCAGGATCCATGCTGAAAACACAGATCCTACTTGGGATTCTCTCTCTCTCCCTTGCTCCCTACCTCTTCCCCGCCTGTGCACGTGCTCTCTCTCTCTCAATAAATAAACTTTAAAAATATAAATAAAAATAAAACTGGAGAAAACAGACTACCCGTGTCCCATTTTCGCCCATGGAACAATATACTGGTTGACTGATCAGTGGAGATACAGAGGTGGTGACTGTCTCACTGTTGAGAGAGTACTGAACCAAAGACTTGGGAAATTTAATGGACTCTGGAGTGGGAATAAGGTCTAGAAGTGTAAAATCACTGGAAAGTGACAGAGGGGCAAAGTGTCTTCAAGTCTTTCCCTTCCCCATTCCTTCCTAAGTCCTCTGAAGACTGCCACCTAAGACCTCAGATAGAGACCTAGGAATTAAGGTGCCTGGACTATGATTGTTGCAAATATACAAAGAACATGCCTAGTCAGAAGCCTCGAGACTGAAATTCCCCTCAAAGACTGAAGGGCATTGGCTGTGCACCAAGTCTGGTTTGAGGTGGGCAACATTCCTCCATAAGGCCTGCCAGGGAAAGGTAATTCCCAATGGTCAGAGCTGAAAAATCCCACACAGATTTTCAACTGAGAACAGACCCTCTACTTGATATTTAAGTGTATATATTTCTGTGTTTTCATCAATGTCAAATCAGCTTCCTTAAACTGTGGCTCCAATGTTTACATTAACTTTTAAGTCACCCTATGGCAGCAACTATCTGGTTCAGAGCATCTCCTTCAATAAACTCATGGTCCTACTTGACCACAACCATGGTCAAGAGCAACTGTTTCTGAACTTCTAAAAAACTTCTAAAAAAGCTGCTCTTTTACCACTTTGAAATATGAATCAGATGTTCATTGCCATTCAATGAAATGCAGCTCAGTATTTAATTCCAAACACATCATATATTCCAGAGGGAATAATACCTATAAGGTTGCTTTCTGGAAACCAATTTCAATAATTTATTGAGTTTTCTGTTTGCCAGCGACAGAAACCAACAATGACTAACAAAAAGAAAAGAAAATAGTTTACAGAATTAAAGAGCTTAACCACAAGAGATTTATAAGTTTTGAGGGGATGGCAGTCCTTGGATTTCAGCAACAGAAACTTTATCTTCCTAAGTGACTTATCACACTTCTGGCCCAGTTTCTAGCAGAAATAATTAAATTGCTCTGGGATGTCATATACATGTATGAAGTGTAAGTATGAATCTGTGCATTCTGGGAAGAAAATCTCTCAACATAAGGGTCTACTATAAAAGATTTAAAAACAAATACATCTGGACAAACATGGTGACATCCACAATTCTCAAATCTGATTTATAAACTGTGATCTCTCTTCTGGAATCAAGACAAAAATATCACATTAATGTTGGATATCTATATTTGTCTGCCTCACAATGTGTCCCACACTAAATTCTAATTTCTAATTTCTCATTGCTATGTCTCTCACCTTCTCTACCCATTGTCTTCTGCTAACCCCAATCTATTTAATATTGTGTCACATACTCAGTCCAAAGCAGAAACATGAATAACTTAGAATCTCCCCTCCACTGTATTGTCCACACATGACCTCATCTATTTTGGTGTTTTCTGTATAAAAAAATTTAGTTGTTATATGGATGTATGTATACATGTTCATGAATTTAGTTATGTGTGTGTATATCAATGTGTGGTATATACCATATAAAATTTTCTGACTTAAATTTTTTTAGAATATAAACATTACTGAGTACATTTGTAGAGTGATTTCCTATATATCATGCAACTTCTTCCCTGATTAATCTTTGTTTCTGGAGTACGTACTCCATAAGTATTTTCAAGTTTATTTATTTATTTTGAAAGAGAGAGCAACCAGGGAGAGGGGCAGAGAGAGAGGAAGAGAGAGAATCCCAAGCAGGCTCAACACTGTCGGTGCAGAGCCTGATGCGGCGCTTGAACCCACGAACCATGATATCATGACCTGAGCCAAAATCAAGAGTCCAATGCTTAACTCACTCATCCATCCAGGAGCCCCCTCTCTATAGGTCATTATGTTGATAACCTCTTGAAACCATGTATGCCTGTCATAATTGTATTCCACACACTTGTTTAAATGGCGACTAAAAAATATTCAAACACCCCATTTCAGTAATTTTCTGGTGATGCCTAATATGCATTTGAAACTCAGTATGTCTCTTATACCTTAACAAACAAACTTCATTTTTTTGGATTCTCAATATTAGTAAATGAAAATATATTTCAATCAGGTTTAAAAGAAATAGGAGTTCACCGTACCATTTTGTCTCCCTTGCATATTCTATCACCAGCAATTCTCCTTGATTCTGCCTGCAGATACGGTGATTTTTATTAGGGTGACTTTTTCACACTGCTCTGAATGGACATAAGACTCTCCTAGAATTTTACAAAATCATTGACTCTCATACTTCCAATTTCCCCCACCAACTATACTTCACTATATGTGAGATTAGTAAATATAATTCAGACCATACGTAGTGTAACTCTCCTTAAAATATCCCCACCATTGATCACAGAGTTACCTGGAAACATGCCTTTAAGGTGTCACATGACAGGAACTCAGTGTGTGTGTCCTTCTTCACTTCTTACCATTTTCTTCTTCGCAGTGCCTTTCTTCCAACCTTCCAGAAATTGGAATAATTCTAAATTTGGGCTGATACCTATTCTCCTTATTAAAAATACATTTCTAGGGACTATTTTTCAAGTCCCTGCCCTCTGTAACATCCTTACAGAAGATGCCTCTTTCACTCTCTCTGATATGGCCAAAATGCTAGTCACTTTCTCCTTAGCTGAAATATGGTCCATTTACTTATCTCCTTATCTATAGGTTAACGTGCCCAGTTATTTATATCTCTAAGGACTAAAGCATGCTAATTTAGATAGATGATAGATAGATAGATGATAGACAGATAATCAAAGGTCAATAAACATGTAAGTATAATCTACTTAAAATCAGATATGAACACTGTTCACTGTCATTCTTTTCTAAGTATTATTACCAAATATATAATGTCATATCAAATGCAGAAATAAAGAGCAGCTTGTGGTGTTGAGTATACTTTAAATATTCCTATGTTTTGCAGGTGATTACATGAAACTTATGAACTTCTCTGCCACATTATCAATATATTGCTGACATAATCCTGATCTGAATACCATATATATGATCTTGAAACCTCAGACACACAGTTGGTGTGGTGGGCAGGGTGAGGGGCCTTCCCTGGACATACGGGCCCTGCTGAGAGGTGCCTGACTAGATTCCCCCCAGTGCTGCTGCTAACCCCATACCACCCAGGCCACTGCTTCCCTACCCCCAGACCAACTGTTCTCTAACCCTGCAAATACATCACCTGTGAAAAGTCCCAGCCTGCTGGTAAGGGACAGGAGGGATTGAAGAGAAGGGGGCCTTATAAGAACTGAGGCACCTGCGGGTCTTGCTCTTCCTCCCACATTCCCAGGGCAGAACTGGATCTAGAGTCCAGGCACAGTTGCCTGGGCCTCTCAGCCATTTGGCTTCATTTCCCTGTTCCACTGTTTCCTTGTCTGTTGGTCTATTCCTGAGAAGCTCCTCAATGTAGGCCTGGTACCTTCTCTGTCTGACCCATACTGTTACCCATAAACTGATCCCTTATTAAAAAATTAATTAATTAATTAAATTAAATAAAAATATTGTGAAAATTAAATTGAATTCATGAAAATTAAAATGTCAACTTTTGATAATTACTTAATAGAGATTGGACATGTATTTAATCCCTGGTTATTTCAACCTAAAGAAATTACGTAACTTTCAATTAAGTATTAGTGTTATTTTAGCTCTAACTAGAAGGTATGGTCATGTTATATCTGGTTTCAAAAATTAAATAATGCTGTTGCTTCTACAAAATGAAGTAATACATTACTATCAACATAACACAGTCCCTTTTTAGATTCAAGAACTTGAAGATTTTTAAGAGGGAGTCAGAAGAGCTACTTTGGAGTTAATGGTAAACTGCGTAGATCAAGACTGCTATTTTGGACATTTGCTCATTGAGAAATTACAGTGCTTAAAGTTTTTAATTCACTGAGAAAAGATTTAAAATTAACCAATTTAGATATTTAAAATTTTTCTTTTGGTGAGGAGATATTAAATTGAGATCAAATAACTGCCTTTATTGGTTTGGTTTTGTACTATAATAAAAGCTGCATAAATAACATCAAGCAGGAGCACATGATTTTCCATACATTTGGTTGAATAATTTGCAAAATATATAAATGTTCAAAATATATCAATGTTCAAAAAAAGCAGCATTATGCAAATTCTCACATTTATCTCTCTCATCCTTTTTCTAATGTAAGGAAGGCCATATTAATAACCTAAATGAGTTTCTTCTCATTAGTTTAGATGAAGTAAATCTTTCTTTTCAAATTAATTTATCTGTGGCAGTTAAGAGAACCAGAAAGTTCATAGACTTGGGAATAAAACTTAACAGTTGAGTTTAATCACAGTTTTTGTTTGACTAGCTTTGTACCTTCTAACAAAATACATAAATACATTCTGAGCCACAGGTTTCACTTGAAAAAATAATTATTATTTTTATTATATAGCTTAAGTAAACATTTAAAACATTTAAAAATAGTTAATCAGTTAAAAACAGAAAAGTGCACATTTAAAAAGGGGACAGAACAGATGCTTTAAGGCAGCTTCATTCACTTTCTCTGTGGGTCACTGCAAACACTTTCCCCCAAAGCAAACAGGTATAAACTTTTTTCAGTATACCTTATATTCTGAATTTTTTCTCTATTTGCAAGTGAATAGATTTCATATTTATGGGTAAAAATATAACTTAATATGACACTCTCAGTTTCTTCCATTTCATGTTCTGCCACCTTCAGTTTAGGCATTGAGTATGACTACTGTGTATTTAACTGTTCAAAAGGGGACACGACATATTCTTTTAATATAAAGCTCTATTGAAATATGTCAGACTCTATTAATTCACCCATTTAAAGTGTAGGAGACAATGGATTTAAGTATATTCATAGAGTTATGAAACCAATAATACAGTCAATGTTAGAATACTTCAATCTCTTTAAATAGAAACACTATATCAGTTAGCAATCCATACAACTTCCCCTAAGCAACAGTCTTAGGTAATGAAAATTCTGTCTCCACAGATTTGTCTATCTTGAATATTTTATGCAAATGGAATTATATAACATGCATCCTTTTTTGGATGCTATTTTCAGTAGCCAAATATTTTCAAGGTTCATATATCTTGTGGCATTATTCTGCATTTGACTAATTTTCTTTGCTGAATAATATTCCGTCATAGCATATGCTACAGTTGATTTATCCATTCATCAATCCGTGAGCAGTTGGGTTGTTTCCACATTTTTGCTGCTATGAATAATGCTGCTTTAAACATTCATCAACAAGTTTTTGTGTGAATATAAGTTTTCATTTATCTTGGGTAAATACCTAGGAGTGAAACTATTGAGTTATATGATAACTCTATCTTTAATATTTGGAGGAATAACTAGACTATTTAACAAAGCAGTTGCATCAATTTACACTTCTACCAGTAGTATGTGAGGATTCTAATTTCTCCACGTTCTCACTAACCCTTGTTATATTAATTATTATTACTATTACTATTACCATCATAGTGGATATGAAGTGTTCTCTTATTATGGTTCTGATTTGAATTTTACTGATGGCTAAAGATGGTGAGTACCTTTTTATGTGACTTTTGTGCATTTACATATTTTCTTTGGAAAATTGCTTCTTCACATAACTTTCACATTTTAATTATTTTGTTTTTTTGGTTTTTGTTTTTATTTTTGAGTTAGAAGTATTCTTTCTAGGGGCATCTGGGTGGCACAGCTGGTTGAGCACCCAACTTCAGCTCAGGGCAGGATCTCATGGTACATGAATTTGAGTCCCCACATCGGGCTTGCTACTGTCTTCGCAGTGCCTGCCTCAGATCCTATGTTCCCCTCTCTCTCTGCTCCTTCCCCACTTGCATTCTCTCTCTAAGTAAATAAACATTTTTTTTAATATTCTTTCTTGATTCTAAATAAAAGTCCTTATCAGATGTTAAATTATATACTTCCATATGACCTCTTTTTCCAATTTCTCAAAAAAGGAAAAATTATAAAGAAAAATAGTATTATATATTACATATTATATATCATCAAGCAATTATAGATATATTTTGGGAATATAAAAATAGGTCAATTTACATAAAAGCATACAGGTGCAAATTAGTGTGTTTACAATGTGTTTAGAGTGTTTCAAAGTAATAATTATGGATTATAATCAATAACATTGTTAACCAGATCTACTGGAAAGAATAAAATTAGTAATGATATCTAAATTAGTTTTAATTCTATTACCCCACACCATAGATATTTCAGAGTCAAAAATAATAAACACTCTAATCACAAGAGCCTCTCATATTTGTTGGATATTATTTAAAGAAAATATTCTAATACATGCAGGTAAATAGTCATATTTAATATGGATCCCACAGATAACCACCATTATCACTTTTACAACATTGGTAGGGAAAATGAGAGAACCTAATCTAAACCCCTCTTCCTTAAAAGCAAGACATAGTGTCCATGAAGTTCAAAGGCATTTCTCAACTATTGGTTGCATAGTAGACACCATTTGGAATTCAAATTAGAAAACTGCAAAATATATCCATTAATCTCTATAAATTATACATCATATTCTAAGTATATCAATTATACCTTAATGTATTTAATTATCCCATCCCTAAATTCACAATGTGCTACAAGACCTTTTTCATTCATGCTATGTTTTCTTTAAAATATTTAAGCTTTAAGGAATTAGTGTGATATCATTGTTACAGCTTAGATTAAATTACCTGTTTAAAACGCAGAATGAGGTGTTTATTTCAATGTTTTAGATATTGTTACATTTAAGAGAAAAAGACAGTGAGCAAGGGATTAAAAGGCCACTCTTTCAATCTGAATGCCTTAAAAAATCAAGGGAGATTTAGTTAGCTGAGTGATTTTCTTAAAAATCCAATTTATTTTGGTAGCCTACCCTTTCTGTGAATTTTCAAAGCAGCTTAATTTTTACAGTATTTATGTGTAACTCAGCCTTATTAGCTCATGGTGTTATAATGCTAAAAAAATGTTCTTAGTGAAATGATACTCCAGATCCTTAAGCTGTTCTTAAGGTAGATTAACAAATGTTCAATCTCACTATTAATCAAGAAATTAACAGTTCCATGAGGTGAAATTTAACACCATACAAACTGACTATTCTTTGTAGCCCTATAAATTCCATTTTAGGATACAATTTGGCAATGCAACATAAAAGTGAGAAACAGGGAAAAGTGTATGATAATATCAGAAATTGTTCAAGAAAAGAGTGATCCAGATACTCTTCAAAGAATGTGGGAAGTAATATGTGTATGAGTAAATAACAAAGCTGGGGAGATAGTAGTTTAATATTGTAGGTGCCCAGAACTTTGAGGCAGCAGGGATCTTTATCAGAGAGTAGGAGAGTAAAGATTTGGAAGCTGCATTGGGAAGCAAGAAGGACTTTGATCCTTTGTATTGAATTATGCATGATTTGTATTATAAAGTGCTTCAAACTAAGATGGCTTTGGGCTAAAAGCTAACCTCAACTGACTTCCAGGTTTCAAATAAGGTAAGGTAAGGTAAGGTAAGATAAGGTAAGGTAAGCAGTTGGATGGAACAATAAAAGTGTAATTTTAATTAAAAAAGCAAATTTTGGTTAACCATGAATTCCAATTTCAGGTGGCATAATGTAAGAATAGGAAACATGAGGAGATGGGTGATTATAGGAGATAATATGTGGTACAATGGAAATCAGTTTGTGGAAGATGGTGAAAAACTGAAGATGCTTGAATTTATGGATGGGAATCAGAAAAATGTGAATTCTATTTGATCAGTTTTATTCTAAAGGAAAATGCAAATTAAAACAAGTTATTTTTAGGTGAGGAGGTGAGCATCAACATTTGAAACAACTGGTCTGAGTGTTCTTCAAATGGATGCAATCCCTGACAATTACAGAGTATAGTGACCAGAAATAATCAGAAAGTATGCAGGAGACAGGGAAATATTTCAAAGAGAGTAGGAGGACAGCAGGTCACAAAGGCTTTGGAAATGGCTCAACCAAGTTTAACCTGTGTTTTCCAGTGTGTTTGATTTTTTTTTTCATTCACAGGGCCAACACATGTTAACTCTTTCTTAGTAGAATTGGTTTCTATAGGAAACATTGTTTGAAACATACCAAAAATGAAATTATGCAATAAATGTTATTAGAGGCAAATAACTGTTCATAACGTGATTAAGGAATAATACTATAGGCTGTATGAATATATATAACTTTCCAATTCTTTTTTTTTTTTTTTTGAGAGAAAGATGGCACAAGCAGGGAAGGGACAGAGGGAGAGGGAGAGAGAATCACAAGCAGGACCCATGGCCAGTGCAGAGTCTGACACAGGGCTCCATTTCACAACGATAAGATCATGACCTGAGCCAAAATCAAGAGTCAGACACTTAACCAACTGAGCCACACAGGCACCCCTATATCTTTCCAATTCTAATAAATTCCAGTATTTTAGGCCCAGAATATCAGCCATATCTTATCCCTAAAACTTTCAAATTCAACATTTACTCCTTATATTGGTAGATAAAATAATTAAAATAAATTAGATAGCATCAGCATATAGATTTAGAGCTTAAATGCAATTTTCATATGTGTGTATATATTTATACACACATACGTATAAATACATATATTCATTTTTTATCTCACAAGTAAAGGTATGGCATAGATAATGTAAACAATTAACCCCAAATCACTTACTTTCTTATAAATGACCTAACCATTGCCTCTCTTAGGACAAACAATTCCTTTGTTTTTCTTTGTATTAGGCTCAAATGATCGAAGAATAAAAGAATAAATGCACAAAAATACAAGTAAGCAGATGAATCTCTGGGACACTGATTTATAACTTTATTGCTATAATTATAGTAACTGTGGTTTCTGTATCTGTAATTGGCAAATATATTTTGAAGTAAGCCTTGAAAATAGGCAATGTGTGGCATGCTACTGCCTGAGACATTCAGTCAATTTGACTATAATGTCACAGCTGATGATGTAGCTTCCATTTGGCTAAACTGCTTTGTGGTTAATAAACTGAAAACTTCTTACTACTAAGGTATATGCATAACATATCTCTGTCTACATTTAACATTAAGTGGGAAACAGTTAAATGATATTTAAGAGGAAAGAACGAGTCATTCACAATTCAATAAATAATACTCAATATAAAGTATTCTTTGCATGAGTGCCTTCAAACTCCCTCTATAATGAAAAACATAAAGGCCAATTTTAAATTAAGTTTGTGTGTATGTTCTAACTTAGGACAAGTCAACATTTTGTAAATAAACGTGGACTCCTTGCTTTTACTTTTGGTTAAGAGCAAATTTCTGAAGATTTTCTCAAAACATATGAAGGAAATGGAATAACGGAAGTTTATGTAAACAAAACTTGTAAAAAATGTCTTATATATCTACTTGTCAGTTTTAGAATTGTATAACAACAATTATTCATAGTTATTGTAAATATATCTGTTTAGGGGGAAAAGAAGATATTTTCACATTGCAGGTTAGTAAGTACTCCCACTACTTTCAAGCCAGCATGAATGCTATCAGCTCAACTCTTCATGCACTAGTGATCTATAAAGAACACAAGGATAACTTGATGAAGCCCTTGTATTTGTGTGGCAGGAGAAATAGAATAAATAGACATTCTGAAACAGGTGAGCTTTAGATACATGTACTACACTGCATGCCAAAAAAAAGAAGACTTTTATAAACAAGAGGCTTTGTGAGAAGAAAGTTCTATAACACAAGCTCACCTGCATTTTCCTCTTTATGGGGGATATCACAATTTGGTAAAATAATCTCTCTTCTCCAGAATATGGACAATACCTCTTCTATCATTTTATATATTTTGAAAAGAATGTGGTAGCATTCTCCACCCAGCAGATGAAAAGAAGTGCTCGTGGGAAGCTGGTAAGGGCTTTAAGAACAGCTGTGTACAGAGTTCTCTATATGTACTGGATCAGAAACACTGGCATGACTTCTGGAACTAACTTTACATATTCGACTGTTGGCTCCCAGGAAAGAAGTGGCTATAATCACTTTCTTCTTTTCTCTTCCTCCCTCCCTCCCTTCCTCCCTCCATTCCTTCCTTCCTTTCTTTCTTTCTTTAATTAATTTGTTTATTTATTTATTTAGAGAGACAGACAGAGAGAGAGAGAGAGAGAATGAGCAGGATAGGGGCAGAGGGAGTGGGAGAGACAGAATCTTAAGCAGGCTTCCCACTAAGCGCAGAGCTCTACATGGGACTCAATCTCATGACCTTGAGATCATGACCCGAATGGATATCAAGAGTCAGACTCTTAAATGACTGAGCCATCCAGGTGCCCGTATAATCACCTTCACTTTGTCCCTTCCCAATCTCCCTTTGGCTACATAGTTCACTGGAACCAGAGCTTATTCTCTCACTGCATGAAAGAGAAAAAATATATGCTCAGCCAACGCTTATTACACTAAAGTACTTTTTAAAAATCACTCTGAAGGTTTGTTTATCCAGTTCTCAAATACTATATTTTCTAATACTCTTTATTACATTATTCTCAAAAAAGTTTTAATTCAATTTTTTTTTCATTTATTTTAGGGAGAGGGCAGAGGGAGAAAGAGAAAATCTTAAGCAGGCTCCATGTTCAGCAAAGAGCTCAAAAGTGGAGCTCTATCCATTGACCCTGGGATCATGGCCTGAACCCAATTCAAGAGTTAGACTCTCAACCAACTGAGACACCCAGGTACCCCTAATTCAGAATTTGATTAGTCTATATGATTGTATGATTCAGACATGTCTAGGTGTATTTGCACATACCTTATTATTTTATTCTTGCAGAATGCTTATGGAGAAGGTCTTTTTAACACCCTGGTTTTACAAATTTGGTAACTGATAATCTAGATATTAAGCACATTATTTAAGACCACTTCCTTAAAGAGTCTTATATAAATTAATGTATTTCCCAGTTTAAACACAGCCCTGGTAGTTACAAAAAAATTATTTCTTTTTTTTTTTTTTTTTTTTACTTTTGGGTAGTGTTTCACAATCTCATGGAAATCAAGAGTACAATATTCTGAAAGACGTTTTGATATTCAAAAACATAATGTATTTATAATAAGGCAACAAAATTATTCAGAGGAAGAGACTACAAGTGTGAAATTGAAATCCACTCCTTTCTTCCTCAGGCAAAATCATTTTAATCACTATCTGCATCACAGAATATTTAAGAACAGGGTAGGATCATTCATGACAAAATTAAGTTTATCTGTAATGACTTGGCACATACATGTGGCAATTTCTGTTTCTCATAGTTTTTTTTTTTTTCCTACGGATACAAATTTATTACAAAACACACACACAGTAACATCTTAGTTATTTTAAAAATCTCACTATGACAAAATCTTTTCTGTTTTGCCATGAATCTCTTTTCATGAAATCCAGTTAAAAAATTATTACCAAAATGTTTACAAAGTGGGCAGAGGATCTGAATAGTTTTCTAAAGATAAACAAGATGACCAATAGGCACATGAAAAGATGCTCCTCATCACCAATCATCAAGGAAATGCAAATCAAAACCACGATGAGATATTATATTACACCTGTCAGCATGGCTATTATTAAAAAGACAAGAAATGTGTGTTGGAGAGGTATAAAACCAAGGGAAAATACACTGGTGATGGAAATATAAATGTAAATTCATGAAACCACTATGCAAAGTAGTACTGAGTTTCCTCAAAAACTTAAAAACAGAACTACTATATGATTTAGCTATTCCACTTCAGGGGATTTATTAAAAAAAATCCAAAAAACAAAAAAGGAAAGCACTAATTTGAAAAAATATATGCATGTTTATCCCAGTATTATTTATCACAGTATTATTTACAATAGACAACATATGGTAACAGTCCATGTGCCCATTAATGGATGAATGGATAAAGAAAATGTGGTATATATACACACAATGTAATATTACTGTGCCATAAAAAAGAATGCAATCTTGCCATTTGTGACAACATAGATGGACCTAGAGGGCATTATGCTAATTGCAAAAAGGCAGATAATGACAGATATCATATAGTTTCACTTATACATGGAATTAAAAAAAATGAACAAAGAAACAAACCAACACCAAAATTCAGACTCTTAAATACAGAGAAAAACTGGTGGTTGCCAGAGGAAAGGTGGGCAGGGGTTGCATAAAATAGATGAAGGGGATTAAGAAGTGCAAATTTCTCTTTGTATGAAGATGAAAAATACAACATGGGGAATATAGTCAATGATACTGTAATAACATTATATGGTGATATGGTAACTACAGTTAATGTGGTGAGCACTAAGTAATGTACAGAACTGTTGAATCAATATTTTATACCCTGAAACTAATAGAACATTGTATATTAATTATACTTTAATAAAAAGTAATAAAAAGGAAAATAATTACCCAAATTTAAAATAATCTGCTTTCAAAAAATAAACTATTAGGACTATGTGAAAATGAAAACATTCTGCACCCTGAAGGAAACAATCAACAAAACTAAAAGACAACTTACTGAATGGGAGAAGATATTTGCAAATGACATATCCAGGAAAGAGTTACTACTTAAAATATATAAAGAACTTATACAACTTGACACCATAAAAACAAACAACCCAATTAAAAATAGGTAGAAGACATGAACGGACATTTCTCAGAAGACATACAGATGGCCAAAAGATACATGAAAAGATGTTCAACATCACTTATCAGGTAAATGCAAATCAAAACCACAATGAGATATTATCTCACACCTGTCAGAATGGCTGGAATAAGAAACACAAGAAACAACAAGTGTTAGTCAGGATGGGGAAAAAAATGAACCTTCGTGTACTGTTAGTACAAATGCAAACTGGTACAGCTATTGTGGAAAAGAGTATGAAAGCTTCTAAAAAAGTTAAAAATAGAATTACTCTATGATCCAATAATTCCATAACTGGGCATTTACCCTAAGAATACAAAAACACTAATTTGAAAAGACTTAGGTACCCATATGTTAACTGTAGCATTATTTACAATAGCCAAATTATGGAAGCAGGCAAGTGTACATTGAGAGATAAATGGATAAAGAAGGTGCCATATATACATATATATGTATATGGAATAGTACTCAGACATAAAGAAGGATGAAATCTTGCCATTTGCAAAAACATTGATAGACCTACAGAGTATAATGTTAAGTGAAATAAGTCAGAGAAAGAAAATAACATATTATTTCACTTATATGAAGAATTTAAGAAACAACGCAAACAAACCAAAGAGAGAAATCTAAAAACAAACTCTTAACTGTAGAGAATAAACTGATGATTACCATAAGGGAGGAGAATGAATGGGGGGATCAGTGAAATAGTTGAAGGAGATTAAGAGTAAACTTACGATGAGCATTGAGTAATATATAGAATTGTCAAATCACTATACAGTACACTTGAAACTAATATAACACTATATGTTATCTACACTGGAATAAAACTTTTGAAAACTATTTTAAAATATTCAGCTTTCAAAATGAAAACATTTTTCAAATATTTTTTTTTGTTTCTGAATCAGAGACATTTCAGTATGTTATGCACTAAACTTAAATCATTTTTTTTTAACAAAATGGTGTCCTTAGTATCACCTGGCATCACAATTTCTCAGTACACTGGCCCTCTGACTCCTCATAAACTATGCTTTCTCCAAACATAAGATAAATGCACTTTTCCCCACTCTTTGAACTGCTGTTTCTTCTTTCCTTTTCAATTGACCTATACCCTTAATTTAATTTCACTTGAAATTTTACTACTATAGGGATACTTTCACTGAATTCCATGATAACACCAAATGTGTAACAAAGATATTTGTTACATTTTATACTACTCATCTTTTGGCAGATAACAAATGTGTGATTACTTGCTTACTAAACCATATGCTAGAGATCAATTTGTCTATTTTATTCTCCTTTGATTTCATAAAGTTATAATAATGCTTAATATATAGTAGGTACTGATAAATATTGCCTAACAAAAACATGTGACCACATGGTCTCTTAATATATAATAATTAATTGGAAACAATATAAATTTCTGATATAGATGTACTTAGCATTAAATATTATACATAATGTTTATAATATGTACATATAAATGTGTATAAATATATTTATGTTTATAAATATATATAAATAATAATATACATGTATATAAATAAATTTGGAACATAGTTCCAAACATAGTTATTCAGTAGAACTGGATTATCACTAAGTTCTACATTGTATTATTTTTCTTATGTGCCAAGTATTTTTATTTTCTGATCTCTAATTTCTTCATTGATAATATAATACCTACCACTTCTATAAGTTTTTTACATTAGTTTTTAGGTTTCAGTCAGGCAATACTTATAAAGTACTTTTCTCCATGTAAATGTAATTTTTCATTAACTATTAGCTATTGTCATCATATTCTGGGAAATTTAGATTTATTTTGCAATGAGCAGAGAGGTAAATAGCTCACATTTTGTGATAGCAAACACATAGATAATATTTTAACAAAGGTGAAAAATAATAAATATAGAGGCTTAGATTATATTTAAGCAAATTGAGAAGAAACTGGGAGCTGATTTCATTTCATATTTTTGTTTTTGCTCCTTGTTTTTATTGCATTCTGTTTGTTTTACACTTTTTTTTCTCTTTCTCCACTCTCTCATTTTCTTTTAAATCAGAAAAGAAATAAGTTGATCTTGCAGCATATCTAAGGAATAAACTATGTGAACTCCATTCATGGCATAGACAGACCTCCAGCTGATACATGTCATTGTTCCAGGTGAAGAGTTTGATTACTCTCATAAAAAGAGTGAAAAAGTGGTAATAACGGAATCATTTTCATGGCTTCTGGGTTTGCATACACAGCGTAGTAAGAAAAGGAAAGAAATTAGAGTAGGATGTTTCAGAATGAGGGTTGACATGAAAGGAAGCCAAGGCAAATGGGAAGGAGAGCAGTGGCCTCACCTTGGCAGCTTGATCCAGTCACATCTTTATTTCCCAGTGATTTGTAGGCTGGATCAAAAATGATATTCTGTGCATACTCTATCCAGCTTCTCTGCATTGCTTATTGTTCTTTGGCTAACTTAATTATTTTCTTAGATACCTTGAACATTGCTTAAAAATATCAAATTTTTCAAATACAAGTAATCTACCTATTTTAAGTGTGAGTACTCTGGCTCATATATTAGCTCCTCTGCAGTGATTTAACTCATTTAGATGAACATCATGAATATCATAAGAATAGAATGTGTGTGTGTGTGCGTGTGTGTGTGTGGTAAGTTTAGTATCTTGGATTAGCTGCTAGATAATTAGATGGTACATATAAAATAATGGTACGGTGCCAAATAAAAGGCCTAATGTAAACATGTTTTTGATTATATTGGTCTATTTGAATGGCATAAACAGCTCCAATTTACATTAGAGTAATGAAAATTATTTCAAAAGAAATGCAGCAAATATATTTACAACAATAATATTCCTTACAGAATTTGTTACCTTAATTACGTCTTTTTACGCCTTGGTGGCTTAGTCTGTTAAACATCCGACTCTTGATTTCAGCTCAGGTTATGTATAATCTCATGGTTCGTGAAATTGAGCCCTGCATCAGGCTCCTCACTGACAGCATGAAGCCTGCTTGGGATTCTCTCTCTCCCTCTCTCTCTTCCCCCACCCTGCTCTTGCTCTCTTTCTCTCTCTCTCAAAATAATAAGTAAACTTAAAAATAGAAATTTAAAAAGCCCACTAAAAAATAATTTTATTTTCACATATTTACCAAGTTTCTATATTAGATTTCTTTATCATATTTAGCCTTCACCTTTAATAGACACAGAAAAGTGAACTTAAGAAAGATGCTAAAGTTACTATTTCTCCTTATACAGTTGAATATTAGCCAGGGAAAATGTGTTGAACTTCATCCAACCTGTATGTGAGGAAGTGAAACTGGCTAAAGAAGTTTAAGGTCTTAATAAACAAGCACCACGAGTCTAGGATGAATTTATTATTCACTCATCTATTTCCCATTGCCCTTTGTAGACACATATATTATGGCAGTTATGGTAGTGTGTCTCAGTTATTTATGTGTCTGTATCTACAAAAACGTGATGAGCTCACCAGATTGGAGCTGTCTGTAATTCACTTCTGTATCTTCAGAGCTTGCTATGTAAGCACCTAATAATGTTCAAAGTAATAGCTTATGTAGATTAGTAAATTAAGAAATTGAGTTAGTGCATTTGAGACAATAATTGAAAGATTTAAAAAAAGATAATCAATTCATTCCATTTCTTATAAGAGAATATTCCATGAACATTTCCTTTCAATACTCTCTTTACGGTATTTCTATTGAAAAACTCCGAAATTAAAGAAAAACTGTGCCACACCAACTGTGCTCATTTGATTCTGATGATAAGAAACGATGCACTGTGTAAAACATCTTTGTCAGCATGAGGCTGTCTTTTTACAATTTGGCTGTATCAAGAGTTGTTTCTTTTTGAAATGGAAATGAACTCATTATTTATCAATTCTTGCAGAGTTCTACTTAATTCCAAAATTATATCAATGATAATTCCAAGTACATTTTAAATCATGCTTATGAAACCATTTTCTTTTTGCTTTCTTTAATATCTTAACTTCTATAATACTTATTCATTTTTATCATAATTTGGTTTAAAAAGAAAGAAGTTACTCAGGTTGAGACTGTTTCCAGGCATTGGGTATGAATCAAATATTGATTAGAATAAATGGATCTCTTGGTTCGCCTAGGTGGCTCAGTCAGTTAAGCATCCGACTCTTGATTTCAGCTTATGTCATGATCTCATGGTTTATGAGATCGAGCCCCACAGCACAGAGGCTGGTTGAGATTGTCTCTCTCCCTCTCTCTCTGCTCCTTCCCCACTCATGCTCGCTCTCTCTTTCTCTCACTCTCAAAATAAATATACAAACATTAAATAAAGAATATATAGATATCTAGTATGCTTAAAATTTAGTAAAGAATATAGGTAATTTAAACAGTCCATAAAAAACTGACACAAATGTTTTGTGTTGTTACTCTAAGGTGATAGGTTTAAAGGATTTAGAGTACCACTTCAGGCCATAACATAGCAAGAGGGACTAGATTTACCTTCTTGCCTGAAACATATAAACACCCACGCAAAATATATGATACTACAGTTTTCATTCATTACATTGGTGTCTGGGGAACAAAGGGCAGCGGGGGAAAAAAAAACAAGGTGAGCTCTGTGATTCACATAGACTAATGCCTTGAGAGTTTGCTGGCTGCAGTATGAGAAGGTGAAAACAAGGGGGATCTAGCAGAGTCCCAAATAAGGAAAGAGGTGAGTCTTGAGTGACCACGGTATCTAAAGTTCACAGGGCAGAAGAATAAAGAAGAGAAAAGTGCAGAGAAAAAGAACTCCGGAAATCCACAGATGGTTACCCTCAAGAATTCAGAAGAGTACTTACTACACAATCATGTGAGGAAACCACCCAAGACCAGGGAAAGAATACCTAAAACGATTAAAGAAACATTGTCTGTACTCACAAAACACTGTGAACAGCACTTATTACTATATGCCAAAGTAGAATGCCATATAAAAAAGTAGAATATTTAAACCTACTGTAGAATAAATCCACTTTTGGTATTGACTGACAAAGTTTAATAACAAACCTATTAAACATAACTTATTAACTTACTCATGTAACTTAAACTGCATTCCAGGGCAAAGATGACCAATATTTATGGTAATGCAAATATTTAAGGTAATAGCACCCAATAAGATAATATTCAGTGTTTGACATTAATAATAATAAAAAAACTATCAGTCTTACATACATAAAATCCGTAAGAAAAATCAATTTCTCAAAACTAACCAGAAGGAACAGGCATGTTAAAATTAGCCAACAAAGATATTAAAAGTTATTCTGACTGTATTCCACATGCTTAATAAGCTAGAATGATTGTGTCACACACAGAGAGAAGATATATGTGTGTGTGTGTGTATGTGTGTGTGTGTGTATAAATTGAATTGGACTTCTATAGATTACAACGATGATGTCTGAGACATATATTTTTAATATATATATTTATATATATATAACATATATATACAGTTCATTTAACTACAGTTCACCTGACTATAGTTATTACTATACAGTTTGTAGGCTGTGTTTAGATTTCTAGTTATTTTTTTCAAACACTCTGGAAAAGTACCATCGTCAAGCTGAGTACAGCATTGGTTACTGAACAGTAGAGTTAATGAATTTGTATTTGAACAATCAAGATAACATTTTTAAGACAGCTTCCTGGGTGTGAAGAAAGTATATTATACTTCATTTCTTCAAATATTGAGAAACATTGGACTAAATTTCTCAGCTTAGTGTCCTTCTCTGAATATGTCAAATTTGAATGTGGACAGAATAGTTTCTTAAGGAAATGAAACTAGTACTTCAACAGCTTCAAGGGAGATGGGTCATGAAATCATAGTTAACTGGTTATGGTATCTTCTTCAAACAGATAAATTAGGGGAAGGATGGCTGGAATATACACAGTTGAGAAACTCATGGCACATACAGTATCTTTTCGTTCACACAATATGTCTAAATTGCACAAATGCCACAAATATATAATGTCAACAATACACATGATGTTTTTAATCATCCCTGGTCCATGTGTTTCAAATGTTCTTAGGGATGTTAGGAGCTGGCCCTTCCCTATTGAGTAAGGCTGAAATAATATCCCTAGAAGCTCATCAAGGTGAAAAAAATAGCTATAAATACAGACAATAGAGGAAGCTGTGATCCAGGAGACTCCCTCCCCATGTCAGAAAATCAACTTGAAGAGAATATAAAGCACTCTTTGGATGGATACATCATATAATGACTCTAATGGAATATCATATTCCTCAACAAGCTATAAACATTCTTGTTTCATCACTCATAAAGGATTATGAATATTGTAGGAGCTATGGAACTGAATGTTTTTAAAGGTCACTGTGCTTGAAGGATGTGCTTGAAAGTTAGGTCAAAAAAATAAGTTCATGATAACTTGACAAACCTAACTTATGGCAGAATGTCACTAAATGTCATGAACTTGATCATTATTCTTTAACTTTCCAGGTACTATAGATTGAAAGGGAATTTATCCTTTTCCATGGTACACCTCTTTGAGGTTGGAAAGCAACAATGATTAGTGGTACTGAATTGGGGACCATAGAAGATCAGTGGTTATATCTTGACATCTAAAAGCCAGTGCCTTAAATAAGCTCCACTGTGGCATCTGAGACACAGTTGTGTCCCAAACTTGGAATGCAGAATTTACTAAACAATGGCTTCTAGTTACCCTCCTTTTTTATGAGAAATAGGTATGTGAGAAAATGTTTCTTTTGAGAAGGAATAAAAAACAATGCAGTAATTTTAAAGGTTGTTGGCTTATAAAGCATCATTTTAATATTTTAATCAGTTACTTCTTATAGTAAAAGAACTTATAATCCACTCAACAAATGAAATTAAAATCAGATTTATATAAACAATGATTTCCAAGAAGAAAATATGTATTTGGAAGCTGACTTGAAGGCCCTGATTGAGAAAACACCTACAAGGCTGACCATAAAAGTAAATTTGTCTTGGAAAAAGTATACTGGATTAAATGCCCACATGGACAAAGAATGATGGAGGTAAAAGAGTAATTAGGTAAAATAATGTTAATGGTCTGTGAAAAGATGTTTGACAGATGTGGTTGAGATTACTGTGTTCTGAGGACAGGACTCTCCACTGCATGGGTCAAATCCTGATAGTCATTAGTTTTTTGTTTCTTTGTTTTGTTTTTCCTTTACATAAAAATTTGCAGAAAATATCAGATGAATAATTAATAGCTATCTAGAAAATAGTGAGTAATACTGACTAAGGTCAGAGGGTAAACTGAGGAGGATGGAGTTCCATTGGCTGGATACACTAATAATATCCAGAATTACAGCAATAAATATATGAAGAACTAAAAACATGAGGCAAGAGAAATAGAGGTCAAAAGTTTAAATATGTAAAAGCAACTTATATTATATAAAGAGAATTAAACCATTTTTGTACAACACGTAACCACTCCATCATTATGGAAATGATAAAAAGTAACTTAAATTAAGAAAATTCCTAAATGATTATTCTGAAAGATATATACTTTCAAATATAGGTGATTTAAGAATTGCTGGATGAATAGAATTTGAATGAGATCAGACTGAAGAAGGGACTGAAGGATCAAACACTGATAAGGTAAGAAAAATAAACTATATTCAGAAGAACCTAAAATCTAAAACCCTACCCCACTTGGAAGGTAATGCAAAACTAAAGTTTCCTGAAATGTGCTACAGCAAGAAAATCCAGGGCTACATTTACAGTGAGACCGAAAGACATGAAAATCTGCAAGTGGAAAGTTAATGAAAATCATACAGGACTCTGAAACCATAAGATTTGTTTCTGACATAGTACAGGCATTGAGAAGGAATAAATAGGGTATTTAGGAAAAAAATTACACTGAGGATCAAGGTACAAGAAAATTCCCACTGAATTTCTATCGAGGCTAGAACAGTAGTCAGAGGAGCATCAACTATCATTGAGTGAAGGCAGTTTTCTTCTTGGCTCACTAAAATGTTACAGTTCCCCATTTTTCCATAGGAATCACTATCTGCCCTCCCCCCACCACGCAGCATTATGAAAATAAAATACATGATATAGGTTGTGAGTGGAATCAGTTTCTTGATTTCTCTTTCTGTTGCTTAATTATTGATGTATAAAAATGCAACTGATTTCTGTACGTTGATTTTGTACCCTGAAACTTTGCTGAATTAATGTATCAGTTCTAGCAGACTTTTGGTGGAGTCTGTCAGGTTTTCCATATAGAGTATCATGTCGTTTGAGAAAAGTGAAAGTTTGACTTCATCTTTGCCAATTCTGATGCCTTTTATTTCCTTTTGTTGTCTGATTGCTGATGCTAGGACTTCCAGCACTATGTTAAACAGAGTGGTGACAGTGGACATCCCTGTCATGTTCCTGATCTCAGGGGGAAAGCTCTCAGTTTTTCCCCATTGAGGATGATATTAGCTGTGGGCTTTTCATAAATGGCTTTTATGATGTTTAAGTAAGTTCCTTCTATCTTGGCTTTCTTGAGGGTTTTTATTAAGAAATGATGCTGTGTTTTCTCAAATGCTTTTTCTGCATCTATTGACAGGATCACAGGGTTCTTATCTTTTCTTTTGTTAATGTGATGTATCACATTGATTGATTTGCGTATATTGAATCAGCCCTCTAACCCAGGAATGAATCCCACCTGATCATGGTGGGCAATTCTTTTTATATGCTGATGAATTCAATTTGCTAGTATCTTGTTGATAATTTTTGCATCCATATTCATCAGGGATATTGGCCTGTAGTTCTCTTTTTTGCTGGATCTCTGTCTGGTTTGGGAATCAAAGTGATGCTGGTTTCATAGAATAAGTCTGGAAGTTTTCCTTCCATTTTTATTTTTTGGAACAGCTTGAGACGAATATGTATTAACTCTCCTTTAAATATCTGGTAGAATTCCCCTGGGAAGCCATCTGGTCCAGGACTCTTATTTGTTGGGAGATTTTTGATAACTTATTCATTTCTATGATGGTTATGGGTCTGTTCGTATTTTCTATTTCTTCCTGTTTCAGTTTTGGTAGATTGTGGGTGTCGAGGAATTTTTTGATTTCTTCTAGATTGTCCAGTTTTTCGGCATATAATTTTTCATAGTATTCTCTAATAACTATGTGGTGTGGTGTGATTGTGATCTCTCCTCTTTCATTCATGATTTTATCTATTTGGGTTTTCTCTCTTCTCTTTTTAAGAAGTCTGGCTAGGAGTTTATTGGTTTTCTTTATTCTTTCAAAAAAACAGCTCTTAGATTCATTTCTCTGTTCTACTGTTTTGTTGTTGTTATTGTTGTGGTTTTGGTTTGGTTTGGTTTGGTTTCTTTATTGTCTATTTCTGCTCTAATCTTTATCATTTCTCTTCTCCTGCTGGCTTTGGGGTTTCTTTGCTACTCTGTTTCTAGTTTCTTTAGGTGTGAGGTTAGGTTTTGTATTTGGGATTTTTCTTGTTTCTTAGGATAGGCCTGGATTGCAATGTATTTTCCTCTTAGGAATGCCTTTACTGAACCCCAAAGGGTTTGGATTGTTGTGTTTTAATTTTCATTTGCTTCCATATTTTTTTAATTTATTCTTTAATTACCTGGTTGACCCATTCTTCCTTTAGTAGGATGTGCTTTAACCTCCATGCATTTGGAGGCTTTCCAAATTTTTTCCTGTGGTTAACTTCAAGTTTCATAGCAATGTGATCTCAAAATATGTATGGTATTTTTCAATTCTTTTATATTTATTGAGGACTGTTTTGTGACCCATTATGTGATCTATTTTAGAGAATGTTCCATGTGCACTCGAGGAAAATATATATTCTGCTGTTTTGGGATGAAAAGTTCTGAATATATGTCAAGCCCATCTGGTCCAATGTATCATTCAAGCCCATTGATTCTTTATCGACTTTATGCCTAGATGGTCTGTCCATTGCTGTAAGTTGAGTATTAGGTCACCTATAATTACTCCATTATTATCAATAAGATTGCTTATGTTTGGGATTAACTGATTTATATATTTGGGTTCTTTCAAGTTGGGGGCATAAACATTTACAATTGCTAGCTCTTCTTGATGTACAGACCCCTTAATTATGATATAATGCCCCTGTTCATCTCTTGTTATAGTCTTTAGTTTAAAATCTAGTTTGTCTCATATAAGTATGGCTATTCCAGTTTTCTTTTGACTTTCAGTAGCATGATAGATGGTTCTCACTTTCAATCTGAAGGTGTCCTCAGGTCTAAATGAGTCTCTTGTAGACAGCATATAGATGGATCTTGTTTTTTTATCCATTCTCATACTCTATGCCTTTTGATTGGGGCAATTTGTCCATTTACATTCAGAGTGATTATTGAAAGATAGGAATTTAGTGTCATTGTGTTATCTGTAGGTTTCATACTTATGGTGATGTCTCTGGTCCTTTGTAGTCTTTGAAGCATTCCACTCACAAAATCCACCTTGGGATTTCCTTCAGGGTGGTTTCGTGGTCATGAACTCCTTCAGTTTTTGGTTGCCTAGGAAAGCCTTTATCACTCCTTCTATTCTGAATGACAGCCTTGCTGGATAAAGGATTCTTGGCTGCATATTTTTCCTATTCAGCATGTGGAATATTCCCTTCTGGCCTGCCAAGTTTCAGTGGACAGGTCTGCTACTACCTTATGTGTCTACCCTTGTAGGTTAAGGCCTGTTTGTCCCTAGCTGCTTTCAGAATTCTCTCTTTATCTTTGTATTTTGCCAGTCTCACTATGATATGCATTGGAGTTGACCTGTTCTTATTCATTCTGAAGGGAGTTCTCTGTTCCTCCTGGACTTGGACGTCTGCTTCCTTCCACAGATTAAGGAAGTTCTTAGCTATAATTTGTTCAAATAAACCTTCTGCCTCTTTCTCTTTCTTCTAGAACTCCTATGATATGGATATTATTTCATTTCATTGAACCCCTCAGGTCTCTAATTCTCACATCATGGTCTAGTATTTTCCTATCTCTTTTTTCACCTTCATCATTTTCAATAATTTTTTTTCTATTTCACTTATTCTCCTGTATGCTTCCTCCATCCTTGCTGATGCTGCATCTAGTTTATTTTGCATCTCACTTATAGCATTTCTTAATTTGTCATAACTATTTCTTATGTTCTTGATCCCTGCAGTAATAGATTCTCTGCTTTCTTCTTTTTTCAAGCCCAGCTATGGCTATTATCCTAAATTCTTGTTCAGCTATATTGTTTATAACTGTTTTGAGCAAGTCTCTGGCTGTCTTTTCTTCCTGGAATTTCTTTTGAGAATTCTTCCATTTTATCATTTTTGCTAGTTTCCTGTCTTTTATGTGCTTTAATAGCTTGTAATATGACTTGCATCTGTGAGTACTACTGTATTTAAAAGCAGTCATATATTTTCCAGGGCTTGGCCCTTGAGGAAGTGTTTTTGGAGTGTGTTGTGTGCTCTCTGCTATCTTGACTCTGGTTGCTTTATCTTCTCCTCCACTTGTAGGGGTGGTTTGGACCTTCCATCAGGTGTGATTTGACTTTTTCATTGAAGTAACCCTGGAAAAACTGAAAAGGGGGTGGCGGTGGACTAAGCCTTATCCCATACAAAGAAAGAAATGACAGGGGCAGGGAGAAAAAAAAATAATTGACCAGGCAGTGAACAGAGAATCAGAGAAACATAGCACTTAATTCAGAGAGAGAGAGACAGAGAGAGAGAGAGAGAGAGAGAGAGAGAGAGGAAAATAAAGGAGATACAGAAGAGGAGTAAAAAGAATAGATTAAAAATGCCTGCTTAAATAACCAACAACCAGAATAGAGAAGGGAAGAAAGAAAAGAAAAACAAAAAACAAAAAAACAATTGACCAAAAATCAAATAAGAAAATGCAAAACTACTGGACTGTTGTCTGATGGTGCCTTGAAACCAGTGGCTGTGCTAATTTGGAGGAGGGCCCTTCTGGTTTGGTCAGTGTCAATCTCACTCCTGTAGATATGCAGTTGGCAGGCACGGAGAAGCAGGATTAGGTCTAAGCAGGCCCTGTCTCCACTGGAGGCCTACTGTTCTCTTCCCTGAAGCCCCACCATGTTGGTGATTGGAAGAAAAATGGCATCACCCCATGCTCTCCTCCCCGGACTGGGTGTCTCAAACCAATTTGTTAGGCAGTCCTCACAGTACTGCAAGGACACAGTGGGCTGGTTTGCCGCCCTCCACAGTCTCCCGTGACTCCCAGGAACCTGGCTGGAATTCAAACCCAGATGTCTTAAAGGATCTGCTCCATGCCGGGGTTCTGGGGTAGTGCCACTCCACCTAGCAAACAAAGGGCCTCTGGCTGGTGCTTGCAGGGACTTTTGTCCTTGAAGCAGCAATATACCTTCTTCCCACAGCACTGGAGGGAGGGTACTGCTCTCCCAATGTGCCTCTGAGCTCACTACCAAGCTGGGGCTGGCTCCCTCTACCTACCACCCCCCCTCCCCCGCCTGGTGTGCACACCGGCAGGCAGTTCTGGTCCAAAGATGGTCACACAACCCTAGATCATCATTCCTAGGGCCATTTGCAAGTTAGAGACGGGCTTTATCTATTTTTTCCATTCCTTGGTTGGTGGTCCAGAGAGGTTTTTCTCTTATCCAAATACAATCCCACACTTTCACAGCCTCCCCTTCTCTTCCTTTTGTCTCTCCACTAAAGGGTTACCCTGGCTCTGTGCCTATGGTACCTGTTTTATCTCAACCAATTCGCAAGCATGCACCTCAGTCTCACCAAGCTGTCCCCATGCCCCAGGTGAGGTGTCTGTCACTCTGTAGCTTGGATTCCTGGAATTCCAAGTCTTCTGGCCTCAACACTGTTGTGTTTGCAGGATGAGGGAACCTTGGACCCCCTACCTCTCTGCCATGTTGATTTCTCCTCTAGATGTGTGTATCTTGTGTGTGTACTTATGTATGTGTGGTTTATCCATTCAAAAGCACTATGTAAATGTTGAGTAATTTAAATATACACTTCATAAATTTATATTAAAATTTAGTTATAAAATAAAATATAGATGATTCAAAACATATTTCTATTTTTCTATTAATTTTTATTACAACAGTGATTAATTTATTACTCTCATACTTGAAGAATAACTCATGGTGAACTCACTTGCAATTCTCATATAAAACAAATCAAAAGTTGATAAAAAATACTTTCTAGATGATATTCCTATGTGAGCTGCCAGCATTCGGTGTGAAAGAGCATTAGTGTCATTTATATGAAAAGTCTTTCAAGTCAATGACAGAATTGGGCCAGAAGCAATGAGAATAAATTAAGTGAAAGGATGTTCAGTGACCATCTGAAACCACAGTACAGAAGCCGCCAGCGGTTCTTTTCTCTTTTACATGGACTAACAGAAACAAAAATTTACCCTTCATATATTTAGGAAGGAAAATTATCATATTTGTACTTTTAACCTATCAACACTGATCAAGAAAAAATGTGTTTCATTTATTTTAGTTGATACCAATAGAAGTCTCAATCACTTTGATTACAAATATTTGGAAATAGTGAAAACTAACGCATAGAAAATGCATTGTTGAGATAGCATTCAATATACTTAAACAATTTTCAACTGCAGGGTGCCTGGGTGGCTCAGTTGGTTAAGCATCCAACTCTTGATTTTGGCTCAGGTTATGATCCCACAGTTTGTGGGATCGAGCCTGGCAATGGACTCCACCGTGGCAGTACAGAGCCTGCTTAGGATTCTCTCTCTCTCTGCCCCGTCCCTGCTCATGCTGCTCTCCACACCCCCCACCAAAATAAATAAATAAACTTAAAAAATCTCAATTATTTTATTGAATAGTTCTAAATTTGACATCAAAAGGTATCACATATCCCCCCCATATGTGCGCGCGCGCGCGCACACACACACACACACACACACACACACACACAGTGACCCAACACTGAAAAAGCCCATTTCAAAATTCACTTAGCTCCTTTATGTTTTCCATATTATCTTACTTTATTCCTTAAGAAAACCTTTCCAGAGAATTCATGTATAGGGAATGATTCTATTCCCTATTCCTTGACCCCAACAAATTCATTTTACCCTTACAGTATTTCTCATATCCATCTATACATTTATGTCATCGTTTTCTGTTCCTTGTGTAACTACTAGCTAGATGCTGAGTGCATATTCCTATAAACTGGATCTCTACTGCAGGTTTACAAAATTTCTATACTCTACTCTCTCTTTCCTTTATTGTTTGAGTACTCTTATCTAATATTTACTATTTTTTTTTCAGGAAAAGGTCATGTTTTCCTTTTAATTGATTACTTAATTCACATCATTTCTTCTCTTGGCTGCTACTTTGGTAAAAATTAGGTCCTCACCTCTCAAGAACATGCATCTGAACAGGCTGGCACAGAGCCAATGTGAACATAGGTCCCAAACCAGGGGTTTTGGAGTAACAAGAACAGCAAAACCAGCCTTTCTCTTCACTTAGAAAGGAGCTGTGAATCAGAGGGTCCAAAGCTCGAATTTCCAAACACAGAAAACCTGGAGATCTATGCAAAAATGGAAACTTAAATATATCAGAAATGAAATAGAGTCAAGACAGTTCTTGAGAAATAAGTATCTGATCATCTGGCCTCTCATCCTGGGAATGGCCCCACTCCAGCATTACTAAAGGAAGATATTTTTGTTTCTATTTCATTTCCCAAAGGGGTATAAAATCTACTAAAAGGAATATAATCAATCAAATAAATCAGCTCACTCACAAGACACTCCCAGATAATGATTTTTGATAGCACATTATTCAAAGTGGCAAAATTCAGAGTAATCTGAGAATTCAAAACTGACAGTTACATTTGCTGATAGATTTATGTAAGACACACAGTTTTCCCAGTGTATATGTCAAAGGACCAAGACCCTCATCAAAATAAGTTATTTTGTACCTTATAGTGGACAGAACTGTAGAGTTTGGAAAGGTACTTTCTCAGAGAATGAACAGAAATCAAAAGGTTCACATCATTCTGCAGCAGAAGGACTGGAGTTCAGTGCCTGTGACCTTCATTAGCTTGACCCTTCCTCTTCTTTGGTTGCAGTGGCCTCAGTGGTTATTTCTCTCTTCTAAAGGTTCTGCTGGCTTCTCCTTCTCCTCCTCATCCTCCTGGGGATAGAGGTCGGGGTATTTCTGCATGCATTCCTGCATGGCCCAGAAGTGATATACACAGTCTGACACCTTGTCAGGAAGCAGGAAGCAAGGAGCAGGAAAAGGCCGATTTGAACTGTTCTACACAGGGGCCACTGGCCATTCCCCCAAGGCATGGGCAGTTCCAATTAACTCCTCCATTTGGTAGGATCAATCCATGCTCCTTTTATGGATCATAGCTATCATCGGATGCCAGCTCTGCACTGCTTATAGTTTCATGGTCTTCTTTGGTCACAAACATGATTCGATCCTTCCCATCCTGCCAGCAATAAGCCATGGCTGCAGGCCTGCACTCAGACCTGCCAAGGACAGTGGTGGAGGAAGCACAGACTATGGTGGGCTCCTGCTGTCACCTCTACTCATGCAGGGTGGGCAGGTGGCTGCAGGCACCCTGCAGACTCACCTCCTCCATGCCTGCCAACTGCATACCTACCTGGGCCTGAAACTTTTATTTTCACACCTTAACTTACCTCAAACATTTTTATGTTTTTTTTTTTTTCTGCCCAAATAATTTCCACTTTTCCTCTAGCACTGGAGTATTTTCAGGATTTTTTGAATCATAACTTGCACTGTGTCATCAACCTGTGTGATCTTGATGATACCTGCCATAGTATGAGCATAGTATTCATACCTAGTATGAACAGCATCAATAAAATATTTAAAAACTTATAGTGATGACCATTTTAATGAGTCTGTACATGTCTTTTGATACATTTCCTAAATAATGTATCATAATGAAGAAAAAAAGTTTTCACAAATTAGTTATGACAGGCTCAAAGATATTAAGTAATACAATACACTATGTCCAAGTTTATATACATAGAAGGATGGTGAAATCACACTCTGGTCCATTACGTGCAGCCCATGCTCATTTCACATCTTTATATTGCCAATGAAAAGACTTTAGAAAAGTGGTCAAAGAATAGTTTTGCTTGCTGGTTCAATAAAATCATTTTGATTTCTGCCAGTGGCTTTTCTAACACACTTTTGTGAGTTTATGTAATTTATTTATTTATATACCTTCATCTGTCTTGATTATGAGCAAACTAAGACCATTAAATGACCTACCAAATTTAGGAATTAAAAACATTACTGAAATATATCATGACATTATGCATTTCCTCAGTATCCTATTCTTCTGGTGGCTTCCCCCCCTCAGCTTTTTTAAGATATAACTGACATATAATATTACATAATTTAAGGTAATTTGATACACATATATATTGTGCAAACATTACCACAGTTAGTTAACACATCCATCACCTCACTTAACCTTTGTGTGAGTAATGGGAACATTTAAGATCTTACGTATTTAAGATTTTAAGTATATAATGTAATATGGTTAACAATAGTCACCATGCTGAACTTAAATCCCTAGAACTTATTCATCTTTTAAAAGGTAGTTTGTACTCTTTGACCATTATCTCCTGATTTTCCCCACCCCCAGACCCCAGCATTCACCAGTCTACTCTTTCCAGGAGTTTGGCTTTTTTTAGGTTTCATGTATTAGTGAGATCATGTAGTATTTTTGTTTCTCTGACTTATTTCACTTTAGTAATGCCCTCAAAGTCCATCCATATTGTTGCAAATGGCAGGATATTCTTCTTTTTTAGCTGAATAACTCTTTGAGGGATCTCTAAGCTATTTTCCACAATGGCTGCAATAATTTGCATTCCAACCAACAGCACACATTGGTTGCCTTTTCTCCTACCCTCCCAACACTTGTTATCTTTTGTCTTTTTAATAAGAGTCATCTAACAGGTGTGAGGTGTTAGTTCATTGTGGTTCTGAGTTGCATTTTCCTGATGATTAGTTTTGTTAAGCACTACCTTCATGTACCTTTTAGCCATTTGTATATTTTCATTGGGAAAATAACTGTTCAGGTCCTATACTGGTACATTTTTGAATGATGCCACCACCAAATCTGATTATCTGAAGATCTGTTTGTGAATGAAAATTCACTTTTCTCACTTATCCTCTACATGCTTAAACTTAAAACAATGGTGATGCTTCTGGTATTTACAAGAAACCTCTGAACTCTTTTATTTACTATAAATTCAATACAATCTTTTCTCTAATATATAACACTACTATATTGAGTGGTCTGCCTGTGCATTTTGTGGTTTATGCATCTATTTCAGTGAACTATCTACTCAAACCTACGACATTGGGTCTCTGATTCTTAGAACAGTTTTGTTTTGTTTTGTTTTCAGATGAATTAATGTTTTAAAACAAAACACTATTTTGACATGAGAGAATGCCTGAATAAGAATATTTTGAATTCATTTTTATCATATGGATAGTGGAAATTCTTTCTTGGTTTTGAAATTTCATAGTTTTGTATCTGAATGTCTAGAATTCATAAGTTTTGATCTTTTAGTTGGTTTCACAGAAAATACTACAATAGACAGTGCTTCTCAACTGCTACTTTGAAATGAAAATCCCAAGACATATAAACCTTTGAAACTAACTTGGAATCAGAAGGGTCAAAAAAAAAGTGCTTCCCACACTACTATCTTATCATTCCCAAAACAACAACAGCAAAAAGTTATATTCAAACTGAAGTAATTTTTTACAATTACTGAACACTGGATGTATGCTATCCCAACTATGGTATTAGGTATACGAACTCCAACAATTTGTATCTTCAAGTAGCTCTAGTTCTTTCAAGGAACATGACACATTAACAACTAATTGTAAAGGAATCCAAGAGTGTCTTTGTTAATTATATTAAAAAAGTTTTATGAAAGTCCAAGGAATCTGTCATTTGGTCATACATAAGTTATTCCATAAAGTAAACAATCTTTTTTTTTCATCTTCCACAAATAGATTGGATTATATGACTATTTGCTAACAATCTGACCCAAAGTATTGAGAATTATAATGTCATATTTAGGGAATATGTGCATTTATACTTTTCAATATGTAAATTGCCAGGGTTATTTATTATAATGTGAATCATTTCAAATATAGGAAACATTTGCATATCCAATTTGTTTTCTGTATGTTCTATCATATAGATTAGTCTCTGAGTTCTCAGGTTAATTAACTAATCACTGCATTGTCAAGCCACTATTATGTTCTCTGTTGTATCCTATCACTGACTTGTTCTGCATTGAGATTTATCTTAGGAACTGAGAGCCAAGGCTGGAACACAATGAACAGAATGTTCTATTTCTGTATAAAATGATAGATGTTGCTCTTGCCCAGAATGACAACACTTTGCACTGCTCCCAATCTGTAAATTGTTCCATTTGCTTGGCATAATATGTATATTGATGTATTTAATTCCTTCTACCAGGGCCATGCTGTTCAATTCCTCTCTGCAAGCCAAATATACCAGAAGTCATAAATTTCTCATCAAGATGGAAACTAAGTGTGATCTCTTTCATATGTAAAAGTAGTATTGCTATCCTGCTGTTAGTGTTCTTGAGTTACTGTATTTTCAAAATTCAAGATTAGAAAAAGATTTGCTGTGATCTTTTTACTTTTATCAACTACTGTGTCAAAGTCAAGAAAATATCCTGACAAAATAATTGTCTACAATCACAGGTAAGATCTGTGGAAAAAATGATTATATATAGATGTAGATACAGATATAGATACAGATAGATAGATAATATACCACTTTTTTCAAAATGAACTTTCATTTCTTTGAGTCCTTTTCATATACTGCAAATGAAAAAAAAAGAGTGTTTGTTCTGTCTTTACATATTACAAGATGATATGACTCCATTATATTCACCTGTGGTACCATGTATGATTTTGCTTTCTCTTTTATCACAGTTCCTTGTTCTTCTTAATTTAATGAGCATGGAATGCTTTTAGTTCTCCAAAAAAGGAGCATAACTCAAGGAAACAAGGTTTGGAGTGTTTAGTGCCAATGTCTTTGGTTTCCTTTACACTTTCATGTGACCAGACTCATATCTATCACTTACCATCTAAGTTAGGGGACACCAAACTATGACCCACTGGCTCAACCATTACCTCATTTTGTAAAGCCAGTTTTATTGGACCAATGCCCACTTATTTATATGTTGTCTATGGCTGTTTTAGCACAACATTGGCAGACTTGACTCTAACTGCCAGAGAGACTTTGTGGCTTTATAAGCCTAAAAATATATAATTATCTGAGATTTACTGAAAAACGTTGTTGACTTTGATCTAAGTCAAGTGTCTAATATTGGAGTTGTTTCTGGTGTTATTTTGTCTTGTGTATTTTTTGGAATACACTGAATTATTTCTACTCTTGTTAACTCATAGGTTTGTTAGGAAGACCACATTAATTAAATAAGCTAGTATTTGCAAGTAGTTAATAAAAAATAAAAATAAATAAACATAAAAAAAAACACCTGGGTCATAAGAAGGGTCATGTAAATACTGTTAATAAAAAATACAAATGAACTTAGCAAATACACTAAATCTAAGAATGCCGTATTCCTTGATGTCTAATTAACCAAAGTGTGGATTCTAGCAGTGTTCAGGTATTCGTTATTAAAATCAAGCATAACGTTGACTATATCAGGCAGTTTATGAGAAAGCAGAAAGTCTTTTTTTCTAAAGATAATTAATAAATTTAAGTAAGAGAAAAAACGACTTTCAGGTATAAACATATTCTAGAGGAAATTGTGCATTTTTTCCCTAACTAGTCACAAGCTAAAAGACAATAATAGGGTTTTTAATTTTTTTTAGTAAATAGTTGAGTATATCATATTAGTTATTTTGAGATATTCCTCTTGTTTAAATCACATTCAATAAAGTGTTCATTTGATATTAAAGTGTTGCAATGCTGCAGTTACATACACACAAATATTCAGAACTTAATAAGGAATAGAAGAATTTGTGAATAATTTTTATTCTTTAAATGTCAGTTTCTGTTTCCAGACTAAGAGTGTAGTATATCTAGTCACATAGCTCCATGCAAATTTGGCTGTGTTTGGTTTCAAGTGCTCATTTATGTTAATGATGATACACCTTTTGATTAATAGCTATAGGATTCTTTTTGCATAGTTCAGTTCCCTCATATTCTCTCTGAACTATTTTTTTAGGAAAGTAATGAGGCAAAATTTACATCTCTAGTCATAAAAATCTCCATTTTTTTGTAGTTTAGTGATTGCAGATTTAAGCAGATTGCTGAAATGTCTATACAATGTTTTGATTGATTATGAATCAGATATATATAGCTTCTATAGCATTTAAAGGAATATAGATCAGAATAAAATATGCAAAAATGTGATAAGCAGTTAACATTTTCATGATGCATCGATGAATGTAAAATGGCATAATATTAAAAAAAGTGGTTTTCTATTTCTTTAAGGAGCAGTAACCTATTTTGGGAAAATATTTTTGGAATTCTAATATATGTAAGTATTAAAGTAGAGATCCTATAGTTGAAGTATATTGTTAGTGACTGTGTCTGTCAGCTATTTCCACAAAAAAATTCTACTTAACAAACCTTAAAACTCAACTATTTGAAATAATAACCACTTATTTTCTCTCATTTATCTGAAAATTGGCTGAGGAGTAATCAATGAAGGCTAGACTCAGCTTGACTTGGCTCCAAAGTTTATGTCTGCTCATGTGTCTCTCATCCTCCTTCAATCAATGGGTTATCTGGACCATTTCTTCACATGACACCAACAGACTTACAGGAGGAAAGGAACAACTGCCCAAATACAATTCAAGCTTCTGATGCCATAACAACTGTTCACATCTTATGGAGCAATACAAATCACATGGATGAACCTAACATCCAGAGTTGGGGAAACAGATTTCACGAACCATGATGCAATGGCTTATCACATACAGTGTCAATGTGATAGGGACAATACTCTCCCCATCTTGGTTTGGGGGGTGCAAGATGTAGTATTTTTAAAAAATAATTTATACATGTCCTCTACCCCAACTAATTTGATCACATCTTCAATACTCCTTTATCACCAGTAGCACCAGAAGCATCACTGAGGAAACCTAAGACTCTATAGAATACAAGCACTCATTTAGGACTCAATCTAGAAACAATCAATTCTAACTCTAGACACTGAAATTACTAATTTTGCAACCTTAAATAAGTCATTTTAATTTCCTATGCTTAAATTTCTTCATCTTTAAAATGGTGGAAACACGCTCCATGGGACTGAAGTTCAAGACAACCAGGTGAGCGATACATAAAGACAGATACAGATATAGATATAGATATACAGATATGTAAAAATTTAAGTCACCATCTCCAGGCCATGGTTTAAAATAGAGTGTTACTATGATAGTTATTATTTTTTATTTCAGTTACATTTTCTTGCATCTATTCCCCTGAACACCACGCTTTCTCAACTTTCAGTTCTCATCAGATGCCTTGTCTTTTCATGAAAACTTCTGGTCACTTCCATGAACGTATTAGTCAAATATAGTAATTCTTCATCACCATTGCTTGCACTGTCACTGCAGAGTATTATTTCTCATGGATATACTTTTCTGTTCGAGCTACATACGGTGTGTTTTTTTAAAGTGGAAAGGATGTGTTTCCTTCCATTTGTGCCATGGCATTCTTGTTTTGACACATACATATTATTTAGTTTCTCATCTAATCTATTACTGTTATAAAAATGAGACCTACTTGGGGTGCCTGCATGGCTCAGTTGGTTAAGCAACTGACTTCAGCTCAGGTCGTGATCTCACCGTTCGTGAGTTCAAGCTCCATGTCAGGCTCTGTACTGACAACTCAGAGCCTGAAGTCTGCTTTGGATTATGTGTCTCTCTCTTGCTCTCTGCCCCTTACCTACTCTCACTCTGTCTCTCAAAAATAAATAAACATTAATAAAAAGATTTAAAAAATGGGACCTACTCAAGAAAAAAACTATGACAATGTATTAGGCCAAATTTTATTAAAGATATTCTTAGAGAATGAACTCTTTTCCTGATGGGCTCCTTATATATAATATAAGTAGATTCTTGTCAAGAAAAATAATTTAGTCTACTATCAGAAAAATCTATAGAGTTTTAGTTTCAATGCTGGCATTAAGTTAGATTAAATTTAATAACTTCATCTGTATGGATAATGTGTTTATTATTTTACTAAGAACTCATTTTTTATAATTATAATTATTCAAGAGAATTTTGTTAACATTTAAATTAGTTAAATAAATTTATTTAAATTTATTTGCATTGTTACTAAGAAAACTATTTTTAACATTAAATTATCTGAACACAAATTTTCATGAATTATTTCAGAAATATTAAATTCGTGATAAATAAAATGATTCAGTCACTTTAATGAAAACAAAAATATATGAAATAACAAACTATTTTAAAAGGGTATATCTATTTGGATATAAAGCATATTTGTCATTGAATGATGGGATATATTTGCACTTGAACAGAAATGGCTTTAATTTGCTACAATAACCCTGTGGCTATGTTTTGCCAAATAGTTTCAGAAATTTCATTTTTTTGAGTGACAAAACAATTACTGTTGGAATCTCTTGCTGGTTGACAGGAAATATGACCTTACAAATGGTAAACAGAAAATCCCAAAAAGGAGAGCTATCTTTCTTTGTTGATGAATCCTCTAAGGAAAACTGTACTATTGTATAAAGAACCAATTTATTTAGTCAAGAAACTGGGACATCTCTTAGTAACTTTTCATCTGACCCCATTATAATTGTATTTGTGTGATGGCGATGGAAGTTTTATTTCTTCCTTCCATCACTGACCTAATTTGAAAGAAAAAAAAAAGTCACCAGAAAGAATAATTATAAAAACTATAAATATTTTAAAATTTTGAAAAAAAATCAAAGGAAATATAGTAAATTCTAATGTTAGAAATTCTCTAGAAACATGCTTTCATTGTACTGTATTATGTTTTAGGAGAGTTCTCTTCTGAAACAGTTTTAAACTGATCTAAAAGATTGTTTCACTTAAGCTATTCTCTTTTATTAAATCACATAACCAAATCACTGTTTGTAAATACATGAACTCTTCACTTATTATGATGCAATGTAATAAGCCATCAGTCAAAATTGGGATTAGACTTCTGTAAGAATTATATGATTTAAATATTTCTGATTAAGAAATAACTCAAATAAGTAGGAAATAGCACTCTTCCTATAGATTCACAGAGGTTGACAATCCCTGGTCCTGCCTTAGACAAAAGTAGCAGTCACTGTTTCTTTTACCTAAAGGTGAATGCAAAGTTTAGCCAAAATACTCCATGGTACTATTGGCGTGGTGTCCATTTTGTGTGGTCCAGGAACCTGCAGGGACCTTAAACTTACACTAGCCCCTCAAACAAGATTCCCTAGACAGAAAAACAGGGTCACAAGGGAATGTAAATTCTTGATAAGACTTTCTTTCCCAACAGCCCTTGTGATCGACAGTCTCTCCTGACTCTCAATGTCTTCCCCTTTTGCACACTTTATTTTTTATTTTTAAAGATTTTTTAATGTTTATTTATTTTTGAGAGACAGAGAGAGAGAATGAGCGGGGGAGGGGCAGTGAGAGGGAGACACAGAATGCGAAGCACAGAGACCAACCCGGGGCTCAAACTCACCAACTGTGAGATCATGACCTGAGCAGAAGTCAGATGCTCAACCGCTCAACCGACTGAGCCACCCAGGCATCCCCACTTTTGCACACTTCCCGTAAGACTCCAGAGGAGCTTATCAAAATCTGCTCTTTAGGTTTGAGTTTTCCAATCTGGCCTATCTCAGGAACCACAAATCTCTCTACCCACAAACCTTAAAAGGAATGTATCCCAGGTCCTGCCTCTACCTCTTCCTGCACCCTGCCTAGACCTCCCTGTGTGGCTCCATGGGGCATGCCACACACTTCTTTCGGGACCTGAGAGTGATAAACTTCTCTATTCAAGTTCTCTTTTGGACCGTTACTAAATTCAGCTCACCATCCAGCACCTTGTGCTCCATTTAAAAAGTGTTAATTTGACAGATTCATAACAAGGTGTGAATGAATACTGTGTACTATGACAGCTTGAATGAGAAATCAATTATAGTGCAAAATAATAAGAACAGAAGAATTCCATGATAAAAATATTAATAAGCATAGAATATTCAGTGAAGTAATAAAAGCATGCTCACCTCAGTAAATACTACCACATTCTTAAATCCTCCTGTTGCCTTTAATTTAAAAATATTTATTGTGTGTTGGATTTCCATTCCTGCCTTTAAGATATGCAGTCACATCATTTCTAAGGTAAAATAAATTTTCTCTTATAATACTTCCCAAAAAATAGTTCTTTCCATTACAATACACAAAATATACTGCTGACTTCTGATAAAAGATGACAGATTAAATATACTCATTTATATAATATTCTCCCACACTTCATTAAAATGACTTTTTGAAGGTATAAACTTGGTGGAAAAAAGAGAGGAAAAGTAGTGAATAAACAGAAAAAGGTATTTTGAAGGTTGAAGAGCAGATGCATGGATGGTCATTGAATGAGCGGCCATGAAAATGCTGCTAATGAAATTGGCAGTTGGAAAGTCAATGAGCAACTGCATTTATACTGCACAGGAATTTGCTGAATCAGCTATTCAAGCAGAATCTCACAGTTGATGTTTTAAATAATCCTTTTTAGTATTGCCAAACAGTATCTGCCAAGATTATGAATTAGGATAGTTTTGTGGCTCCATAGTTCTAATTAACTAAAGATAAATCATAAAAGAGGTAAATGTTGATTCCAGGAACAACAAACCAAACAACCAATAAATGACAACCACAATAAAAACATAAAAATCCTTGAAAAATTCTTAGGAAGAAAAAAGACTTCAAGGGCCAATGTCTTTTTGCAGTTTAGGAAAGGGCAGTGAAGTATATGGTAATTACGATAACAAAAAGAGGTTAAGTTAAAGAAAAAATACAAATTCATATATTTTCCATTTTTTTTAACCATTTGGAATCACCACTGATGGTCTTTCTTTATGGAATTTTTTATAACAGCTTTGATCACTGATGCTACAGTAGTACGTGTAGTCCACTGGATAAATATCAAGATAACATCAAGTCACTGGAATGTAAGGAGCAGAAGAAAACAAAATTCAAGCTAGTATTCTGTTAGGTACTCATAAACTAGGACAGGTATGCCATAGAATAATGAGTTTCTTTGCCCCAAATGCAAATTCTTCCTAAGGGTTAAAAGTGAAACACTTATGGGGGAGGGGGGGCTACTTTGTGGGAAAGGTAAACAGGAATGACCAGTACAACTGAAGTCATTATATATAGTCCTTTTCACATGGTGTACTTTGAATTGCATAAAAAAGAAGAGCAGCCAGAGCTGTCAAAGAAAGTTTATAAAACAATTTCGTTGAGAATCGTTTGTGGATAAAATAGCAAATTTGGCAAAAGGGGGTTGTAAAAATTGTCTTGTGTTTCTATGAGATGGTTTTCTTTCAAGTGTTTATAAAATACCATTCCTCTCATGAAAATGGGTGGGTTATCATAAAATACTTAGAAGCATTTATATTTATTTCAGGGCGCCTGGGTGGCTCATTCAGTTAAGCATCCAACTTCGGCTAAGGTCAAGATCTCACAGTCTGTGGGTTAAAGCCCCATGTCAGCTTCTGTGCTGACAGCTCACAGCCTGCAGCCTGCTTTAGATTCTGGGTCTTCCTCCCTCTCTGCCCCTCCCCCACTCATGCTTGCTCTCTCTCTCTCTCTCTCTCTCAAAAATAAATGAACATTAAAAAAAGGAAAGAAAACCATTTATATTTCCTAGGAGTTTAAAATTTTAAATGATGCAAGAAAGATTTTTTAATAATATGCCATGTAAGAAATCCACTGTTTTTAGGGGCACCTGGGTGATCTGTTGGTTAAGTGACCAACTTCGGCTCAAGTCATAATCTCACGCTTCAAGAGTTCGAGCCCCGCATCAGGCTCTGTGGTGACAGCTTAAAGCCTGGAGCGGAGCCAGCTTCAGATTCTGGGTCTCCCTCTCTCTCTGCCCCTCCCCTACTCATGTTCTATCTCTCTCAAAAATAAACATTATAAAATTTAAAAAGATAAAGAAAAAAATCCACTTGTTTTGGCCAATGATTATGAAATATCACTATGTAATATGTTAAAACAAATATATAATATTAACACACATTTGGGTATTTGTACAATGTTTTTCACTATATTTAATTTTGTTATGGTACAAAAATAACCATACACTAAAATAATATCAATCATTTAAACTATACAGAATAACTGAATGATTTAATTATATTTGATAAATAAATAAATGTATACTTCCAGGATACCAAGATTTCTTGAGTGGTTTAAGAGCCAGAAATACATCATTATGTAATAAGCAACTACATCTTCTCCTAATTCATAATTTTCAACATTAACATTATAAATTATACGTATGTGCATCATCATAAATACTTTATATGAATACTTATTTCAGGAAATTGTATGCTTGAGATTCACCACCAAATTTATTTCAATTATGGGAGTACTATATATTTGAAATGACCAATTAATAATCTTAAATGTTAGAATATAATGGGAATTATACTTCTAATACTATAAGTGATATAAATACCCAGATATAGTGTTAAAGTAGACATTATTAATGATAAAAGTAAAATAAAATCTGCCTTTATTTGATAGTACAATATTTGTTTAGTGGGCTACATTATTAGAAATTCCACAGTGGTCAATCACACAATTTACAGTTTAGCATGTCCATTAATTTAAAAATCACTTAAGGTCTAGTATGTGAAGCATTCAATGACAACAAGTGAGTAAAAATGGAACATATTTACACTAGTTGCCTGTGAAGACTGTCATAACTCACAGACAAGTGAAATAGCTAGAATCATTCCTTTGATCTATGTAGAAATTCCCTATGTAGAAATTCCCTTGCCTTTAGGCAAATGGTAAGGAGAGAATAAGTGGATCTCTTCAAAAGCATTTTCTAATTAACTACGGTTGAAGCAGAAATTTTCTATCAGTGTATTACACATACATTGGTTTGATAAAGGGAACTAATTATTACTATGAAATATATAGTACCATTTCTCTCATTTTCAATAACAGAATTTTTAAGAGCCTTAAGAAATAGATATTCAAACTTGAGAGAAAGAACAAAAACCAACAATTTTATTTTAATTAGAAATTAAAATAGATTTGAAGTGACATAAAATAATGAATTCTAAATTCTACTTATTTGGACAAATCTAATAAATATTTATAATAAAACTACTATCTAATATTACATTTCTTTTACTTTTTTCACTGTGAGAATAATGTTACAGTTTATTCTAAGATTACTAAAAAACTTCCATCAAAATATCTCTTAACTACAATAAAATTTGATTTTTTTTAAATTGTTTTAATGTTTTACTTTATTTTTGAGAGAGAGAAAGACAGCGTGAGCAGGGGAGCAGAGATGGAGATACAGAATCTGAAGACAGGCCCCAGGCTCTGAGCTAGCTGTCAGCACAGAGCCCAATGCTGGGCTCGAACCCACGAACCGTGAGATCATGACCTAAGCCAAAGTTGGATGCATAACCCACTGGGGTGCCACCCAGGCACCCCCACAAAATTTGATTTTAAAACATAAGTATTTTCAACTACCTGCATGATGTTTTATTAAATATTGACAACATATTGAAATAAAGATATAGTTGCTCTTGGAGCAAAATATATGACAAGTGTGTATGAACTGAGTACCACAGATACTGATTGTATAAACTAGCAAGGAGCTTGGCATAATTTCCTATATTTAAGCTTATTGAAACAAACAAACAAATAAAAACACAGAACAAGCATGGCATACCTTGGAGATATTGAGGTTTGGTACCAGACCACTGCAAAAAACAAATGTTGCAATAAAGCGAGTCAAATGAATTTAGTATTTCCACTATACTGTATACAGATACAATGTAATAGCATTGGATCTGAAAAAACAAGGCACATACCTTAATTTAAAAAAATAGTTTATTGGGGTGCCTGGGTGGCTCAGTTAAGCATCTGACTCTTGATTTCACCTCAGATCATGATCTCATAGCTCGTGAGTTTGAGCTCCACAGCAGACTCTGCACAGACATTGTGGATCCTGCTTAGGATTCCCTCTCTCCCTCTCTCTGCTCCTCCTTTAATCATGCTCTCTCTCTCTCTTTCTCTCAAAATAAATAAATAAAACTTTAAAATGTTTAAAAAATAATTTGTGGACAAAAAATGCTATCATCCAAACTTTCAACGAGCCATAATCCATAATCACAAACCACTATAACAAATATAACAATGAAGAAGTTTGATATATTGTGAGAATTACCAGTGACACAGACACACAAAGTGAGCAAATTCTGGTGGAAAAACGGTACCGATAGATTTGCTCCATGCAGGGTTGCCATAAACCTTCAATTTGTAAAAAATACTATCTGTAAAGAAATGAGGTATGTATTAATGCTTTCAAATACTTGGCACTATTGAAACTTTTTTTTTTTTCATGAAGGAAACAATTTTAAATATAGTCACCTCTGTTCCTACAAAAGTACATGGTCAGATTATTTTGTTTGCAAACTGGATTATTTTATTATTCACTGGGTACTATTTTCTCCTCTAGAATTTGAATAGTTATTAATTATGACATAAAAGGAAAATCAAAGGCTTTTACATATGAATATCTTTTCAAGCAAAGGGTCTAAATTTAACCCTTTAAAAATGTTTATTAATATTTTTCCTAATAAAAATACATTGATAAATAAATTTAATGTGATTTTGATTCTGAATTACACCTAAAACCATGCTTATGCCTAAAATAATTAATACTGATTTATTTAACTCTATATTATCAGACGTTGACAATTTGCTAATGGCAGTAAGATTTTCTTCTTTAATAATGTTTCTTTAAAGGTATCCTAGTTATTAAGCTACAATTGAAGTAACGCTTCTAAGTTGCATAATACAAGACAAGTGACATAGTTGTTAAGGGAAAAAGATTTTACTTAAAACATAAAAAAGTAATAAATTTTTATAGATATGCTAAACAAAATTGAATATATGTACTAACGAATTTAACCTTTTGGATATGTTAGGAAACTTTTTAAAATTCTCTATTTCCACTAAGAAACTATGAGAATGCTAAAATATCATAATTAGCTAATAAAAATACTGCTCTATATCTTTATCACGCGAGTATTGTCAGAATCAGACAAATAATGATTACACAGCTTTTCCCAGCCCTCCTGATGTCAAGACCTTATACTGAAGCTGCTTCTTTTTGTTTTGTTCTAAAGATTTTATTTTTAAGTACTCCCTAACCCAACGTGGCTGAGCTCAAATTTACAGCCCTGAATTCGAGAGTTACATGTTCTACCTACTGAGCCAGCCAGGCACCCCTGAAGCTGTTTTGTGATGATAATATAATCTATCATCTTAAAACTTTGAATGTGATATAAAATATAAAAATTCAATTTAGGATGTGTTTATAACTTTAGACTTAGGACATTTAAAACAATGTATGTGATGTATGTGTATTTGAAGTAGCATAACTGCTATTTTTTTCTATATAATAAAATGATCAGGAACAGATGAAAAAGGGTGATGTCGGCCACCATAGTAGGAAATACACCATTCTTTACCTAGTTCCAGATTCAAGCCAGTTCTCAGACTCAAAGCTCCTTGATTGAAAAGAGTATCTGGGTCCACTTGAGAAAAGATGATGATAGCTAATATATAAAGTATGGATTTCTTTAATGCTTCACCAGAGGAATTTAAGGCCATTTATATGAGTAAGTGATTACTGTATGAGAGGAAAATTCTCACATACTTTTGAAAGGTGCTGATTACAAGTTCTGAACTGTCACGGACACCAAAGTACCCAAAATGTCATTTTTCTGCCCTACATACATCTGAACAGCTTACAGAGTGGAAGAGACAAGTAGCTCACTGTACCAGATGAGCCCAGGGAATCAATGGTAACACCTAAGTTTCATTTTTCTGTTCACTGCTCTGAATTAAAGTTTATTCTGGTCCTTCCAAACAAATCATAAAAGTTAGCTTCTGAACTTTCAGTCTGGTTCCAAACTATTTGAGTCCTATAACAAACTCAAGAAAATTTACAGGGGTATAAAAATATGCAGAATCTGACAAGGTACAATTCACAACTTTTGGCATCTAACAAAATATTAGCTGCATGCAAACAAGCTGGAAGATAAAATCCATAGTGAGGATAAAAAAATCAATCAAGAGAAATAGATCCAGAAATAACACAGTAGAATTAATAAACAAGGATATACAAGTTACTATAACTATACTAAATATGTTAAAGATAGTAGAGAAATGGGGCGCCTGGGTGGCTCAGTCAGTTAAGCGGCCGACTTCAGCTCAGGTCATGATCTCGCAGTCCGTGGGTTCGAGCCCTGCGTGGGGCTCTGTGCTGACAAATCACAGCCTGGAACCTGCTTCAGAGTCTGTGTCTCCTTCTCTCTCTGCCCTTCCCCTGCTCATGCTCTGTCTCTCTGTCTCTCAAAAATAAATAAACACTAAAAAAAAGATAGTAGAGAAATACATATTTAGTATGTTAAGTAGGGAAGTAGAAGATATTTAAAAAATAACCAAATTAAAATTCTAAAGATGAAAAATATAATGTCAGAGGTGACAAATGCACTAAAATTATTGGTAGTAGATTAGACACTGAAGGAAAGAAATTCAATTAGTAAACCTGAACCCAAAAGAGGAGAGATTATCAAATTTGGAACTGAAAGTGGAAAAAATAGCTTGAAAAGTCATAAAGTACTAGTATATTTTAGGAAAATTTTAAAAAGACTAAAATACTTAAATGTACTTAAATACTGTAAACATAATTGCAGTCCCTGAAGGATAGCAAAGACAAAGGGAGATATAAAAATATTTCGAGTAACAGCCCTTGAGAATTTTCCAAATTGGTGAGAACTATAAATTCATAGATCGAAGAATATTAATGAAACCCAAATACACACACACACACACACACACACACACCCAAAGATGAAGAAAATACATCCAGGTAAATCATAATCAAATTGTTTAAAATAATCATGAAGAAGATATCTTAAAAGTAGCCAGATAATAAAGACATACTGCATGCAAAGAAACAAAAATAAGAATTAAATTAGAATTCTCCTCAGAAACAATGCAAAGGAGAAAACAGTGGAACAAAAAAATTTAAAAACTGATAAGAGAAACAAAACAAAACCAGAGGCAACTAGTATCCTATACTTATAAACAGTATCTTCTTAAGCATACAAATCTTGCAAGTTTACTCAAGAGAAGACCTACACTACAAGCAAGGATAGGAACAGAAATGATATTAGACCAATATTTGATTTACATAAAGAAATGAAGTACAGCAAAAGTTATAAATATGTATAAATATATAAACCATTTATTTTCCTTATCGTTTAAATATCTTTAAAATATAATTAACAGTTTCAAACAAAAGTAATGCAGTGCAGTAATGGGCTTTATACTATACACAATATTGAAATGCATAACACCAATATCATAGTAACACAAATCAGTTACTGGTGTAAGGTTCTTATTCTAGAGGCTAAATAGTATAACTAATTGAAGGTAGACTAAAAAGCATAAGATGCATGGTATTAAATTCTCAGATGACACCTAAATTTCCTACCTTCTGTTGTCTGTGCCCTATAAAACACCTTCCCTCTGAGTATCGATAAGACCTGTGAATATTATGGATAGTGTTCTCTTGAAGAGGTTGTTACATGTAATAGATTATGGGATAGTCACCGCCATCAACAGTGATTATCTTGAAGTACTGTTAGTAGAAACATGGGCTTTAAAGATGCTGCTGGTTAGGAATCTGAAGAAAATGAGCAATATATTTTAGACATTTGGGGAAGAAGGATTCTTGTTATGAAATGACTAAGAATTTACTAAAATTTTGCCTGGAAATCATGTGGAAGGCAGAATTTGCAATAGAAGAACTTGCATAATTAGTTAAAGGGATTTTTGAGTAAAGTGTTGAGGATGCATGATTTCTTCTTGTTGCTTATAATAAAAGGTGAGAGTAGAGAAATAAACTGATAAAACAACCATTAGACAAAAAAGAACAAGGATGGGGTGATTTTAGAAAGTCTCAGTTTACTGTTGACAGAAAACGTTAAATGTCAGAAATTGGTGTCCAAAAGGGCACAGAAAAACAAAACAAAGCAAAACAAACAAAAAAACTGAGTGTGACATTGTACATTTTGCTATAACATTAGTAAATTCAAAACTTCAGTGTATTTAGTCACACAAAGTGTCCTTTCATGATATTAAGGGTAAAACTCACAAAACTTCTCAACCAAACCTGAGAGTTTCTAGGAAGATTAAGAATATTTTCCCTCCACCATCACAGTAGAAAGCAAAGGTAGAGAAATGATTATCATTAAAAAAAAATCTCCTTGTCTTTACACCCAGTGTGGGGCTCAAACTCATAACTCAAGATCACGAGTCACATGCTCTACCAACAGAGCCAGCCAGGTACCCCTAAGTCTCTCTCTTTTTAAATTAACTAAATTACAGACTTTATTTTAGTCCATCAGATACCCCATGGATGTCCTTTTCCTAGTCTAGGATCCAACCCAGGATCAACAATTTTCAATTATTTTTAATTTAAAAATGTATATATTTAAGGTATAAAAGATGTTATATATTGTAAAGCTATAATAATCCAGACATTATAGTACGGCATAAAAACAGACACATATACAATCTGAAAAAAACAGTGAGCCCAAAAAATAAACCAAAGCCTATAAGGCCAACTAATTTCAAGAAAGGATTACCTTACAGTGATTTGTGAGTGTGGATTTTCTCTAATGGGCAGAAATCTCAAAATACATGTAAGAACCACAAGTTCTTGAGAATATCGTATCAACAGAATCACTGTCAGCTTGGAGTGAAAGAGAGGCTGTCAGACCGCACATTTTACTGAAAACACACTCTACTTTTTGTGTAAAAAGGAGAACAACACTAAGGACAGAGTCAAGAACTAATGAAACATTATTCCCCGCCCTTAAAATCTAATTAAGAAAGGGCCAACTTTCCAGTGGCTGGATTTCATAACTCTTGTGGTTTGCTGATGCATTTTTCACCTTTCATTCTTCCCTTTTTGAATTATAATGCCCATAACTGTTGTCCTATGCTTTTCCATCACTGTTTATTTTGGTGCTTTGGGACATATTACTTGTCTCTACACATTCACACAAAGAGGACTCGAGCTAGATCAGCTGTACTTAATAGATTACTGCCAGGAACCTCATCCCTACCTGGATCTGATTTGGATTTTGGACTTTATATAAATGAAATAATGAGATTTGGTGGCATATAATGAGATTTGAAATTTTGAGCTGATGCTATCATGGAATTATATTCTTGAGAAACCTGGAAAGAGATGACCGCATTTTGCATTTTAGAGAGAGGACAACTGTGGGCCCACAGGGTGAACTGAGGTAGGCAGAATTCTAAGATGGTCCCCAAAGTTTCCAGCCCCCAATGTCTGTGTTTAATGTCTGTGTCTCTTCCCTGGAGAGTGGACAGAACCTGTAAATGGAATGAGATTGTGGCTCTCTTGATTAGTTCACTTCTAACAGCAAAGGTTATGAGATGGTCACTCCCATGATGACGAGATGTTACATAGATTTCTTCATATTCTTTTCTGGGTTCTTGTTCTCCTGTGTCCTCCATTTTCTATTTCATCCATTTATCCACTTATCCATCTATCTACCAATCATCTAATTTTGCTCTTTGGATAAATGCTTATCATTGATAAATCTAATTACTTTGGAGCTTTGATGATTCTTCTCTCGTTATTCTGCCATCTTTTTCACAGCTGGCAAACACAAAATATATATATTTTTTAAAATCTCTGCTGGGACAGAAGGTAATTAGAGAAGGTTTTCTTCTTCACATGTTTCCTCTCCTCCCTATAGTACTTATACTCTCTCATGCTGGCTTTTTTCAAGATAAGGATAATAAGTTTTTCAAGATACGGTTTGCTCAGTTAATCTTTGTATTTCTATAAACTGCAGAGTTTGGGGCTGTGTTGAGATGCACTAAGACTCATGTATTCAGTATTTTAATATGATAAGCACTAATTATTTATGTTGCAATACATATTATTCCTTTTTTGTCCATTTGTGGTTTGCTGTTCAATTTTTCACAGAAGAAACACTTTAGCTCTGGATTTACCCTATCATCTTACATTTAAAGGCAGATAAATTTTGATGTTTCCATTGTGATGCCACTATATAAGTGCTACAATTTTAAATTTTAAATTATTTTTAAATTCTAATTTTAGTTAATGCTCATATACTTGACAGAATATATTATATTACGATTCTTATTCAATAATCTTGCTCCAAAAGTATATTTCTAATTTGCATATTTCCCATACTCAGATTTTGGTTGTGAACAAATAACTCAGTGTCTGAGACTCATTGAAACATCTGACAACTTACTTCAGATCAGTTTGAAAGCTTAGAGCATAAACATGAATTATAACAAATACCCAAATAAAGGATTATATTTTTGATCATGGTTTAGTGGGAAATTTAATCTAATTATTAAGAACTTTTTTGCAAAAAAAGTATAAAGCTGTATTTTGAATAGTAGCTAAAGGCATCATAATTTAGTTTGTAAGATTATGATTTGGGGTAAATAAGAAAGCAAATGTAAAATGGCAAATGCAAATGTCAAATCATTCAACTTGTGGGTTACTTAAAGGAAACTATTAACTCTTCATGTATATAAAAATGTTTTAGGGGCACCTGGGTGGCTCAGTCGGTTAAGCGTCCAACTTCAGCTCAGGTCACGATCTCATGGTTCATGAGTTCAAGCCCCATTTTGGGCTCTGTTCTGACAGCTGAGAGCCTGGAGCCTGCTTCAGATTCTGTCTCCTCTCTCTCTGCTCTTCCCCCACTCATGGTCGGTCTCTCTCTCTCTCTCTCTCTCTCTCAAAAATGAATAAACATCACAATACTTAAAATGTTTTAGAGCTTTAGAAACCAACTTAGTTTAAATCATGCCTATAATAGTAGATAGAGAGATGGATGGATGGATGGATGGATAGATGGATGGATGGACGGATAGGGATACGTACACATATATACACTCATAAATTTTTAAAAAATTTATAAGCATGGATGGCATTAGAAAGCAGAAGGCTATAAACATGAGGAAAATGTAGCATTTGTTTCCATTAGCAAATGCACAAGAGGGAGCCAAATATCATGCCTAAATTTCTAAAAGAAGCAAAATATTATGATTAGATATATACAACCGCAGTCTTACCACACACTACGGAAGGAATACCACATCTTCCACATCATACAGACATAGAAAGTGATTGGAAAGAACCTAAAACTCAAAGGTTTAAATAGGTTGCTGAAGTCATATAAGCTATCTTGTTTTGCAATAGAATTTGGATGGACATAGTTTTCTCAAACTGCAAACGCTTGTTCTTATTTAGTCATCTATATTGTTTTCCTACATTACTGAAACAAGTCATATACTTTAGTAAAAGAGAAAATGCATACATTTATGAAATATAATATGATAGCAGTTTAACCCATGTGCATAACTGAAGTGTGCACATTTCTCTTTAATTTTTCTCTTACAAATATATTTTAAAACAATGTCAGAAATATAAATTAGAATTGGCTCCATTGACCTACTACCATCAGGCATGATAAAGGAAAATTTAGATATTTTAAAGTTTACAAAAGGTTAATTGAAATAATAAAATTATAATAATTGTCCATTTAATTTGCCTTTAAGCAATTTAAGATTGGAGACAATTATACAAGCCATGGAACTGAAATATAGTGTGAGCTTTGAAGTATGTGTTGGCATAATAATGTAAATCATCACATTTTTCTCCTATGTGATGAACAGAAAGGAGATAAAATTGCCTTAAAGGCAATGGTTTTTCTTTAGCAAAACAGTGCCCTAAGAGTTAATGAATCAAGAAAAAATTACCTAATAACTTACAAGTGGAGGTATCAAGTTAAAGTTTTACTGTCATTTAATTGACCTAAATATAAGATGACTGCTATAGGTAGTGAACATACTTACAGAGCATAGCTAAAAGAATATGACTTCAGAAACTCATTTCTGTGAAAATTCAGTTTCTTATATTTTTCTAGAGAGAGAAAGGAAGAAAGAGAAAGAGAAAATGGAATATGATACTCATTATATTACACATAAACTTTTTAAGTTTCTCATTCAATATCTTCATTATGTATCAAGATACTATTACCAAAAATTAACCAAGAAGGATTAATATATATATAATATATATGTAATATATGTAATAGACCAATCATAGGATATGGCATGTACTTTTATTTTATTTGGGGGAAATAAACAGTAGCTATCTTTTAAAAAGCTACTCACCTTTCCACCTATCACAACTGCTTGTCGGAGTAACTGTCTCTAACAGTTTCCTAACTGTTTTTTAGACCTCCATGTGTAGCCTAGATAAGAAATTTAGGCCAGAAGTCAGCAAACTAAGAGCCACAGACCAATGTTGGCCAATTGCCTGTTTTTGGACAGTCTGAAAAGCAGAAATATGTTTTACATTTTAAAATGACTGGAAATTTTAGAAGAATCATACTCTGTGACACATAAAAATTATATGGAATTCAAATTTTAGTGTTTATAGATAAAGTTTTATTGAAATGCAGACATACTTATTTATTTATTGTCATGGCTGATTTCTTGGCACACAGCAGAGGTGAACATTCATGACAGCCAACTCACCAAAGATACACAGATGGCAGCAAACATATGGAAAGATGTTCAACATATATGTCAGTAGAAATCGTACATTAAAATAGCAGTGAGATCCTACTATGCGTCTATTAGAATGACCAAAATCCGAAACACTGACAACCTGAAATTCTACTGAGGATGTGGAGCAACAGAAGCTCTCATTTACTGCTGGTGGGAATGCAAAATGGTTTAGGCACTTTGGAAGACACACTGGCACCTTCTTATAAAACAAAACAGACTTTTTATATAATCTAGGAATCACACCCCTTCATATTTACCCAAAGGAGTTGAAAATTTATGTTCACACAAAAACCTGCACACAGATGTTTAAAGAGGCTTTACTCATAATTGCCAAAAGTTGGAAGTAACGAAGATGTCCTTCAGCAGATGAATGAATAAATAAACTGTGACACATCCCAAGGAATCATGAATAACTATGGAAGAAACCAATGCATTCTAGTAAGGGAAAGAAGTCAGTTTGAAAAGGCTATATTCTGTATGATTCGATCTATGTAACATTCTGGAAAAGGCAAAACTAGGCAGTGGTGTCTGGCACCACTAAACACTTGAAATATGTTAGTGTATTTCAAGGTTTAAAGTGGGGAGAAGGAGCACAGAGGATTTTTCAGGCAGTGAAACTATTCTGTGTACTGCAATGGTGGATACATATTATTAAACATTTGTTAAAAAAAAACTTGTAGAATTTATAACATCAAGAGTAAACTATGGGCTTTGGGTGGTAATTATGTGTCAGTGTCAGTTCATCTATTGTAACAAATGTACTACTGTGGTATGGGATGTAAATGGGGGGAAATTGCACATGTGTAGGGATAGGGAATATATGAGAATTCTCTTTACCTTCCACTCAATTTTGCTTTGAATCTAACACTGCTCTAAAACTATAGTTTATTAATAATATGAAAGGTTGTGACAGATTGCAAGGGTTTCAAAGCCCACTATATGTGTTTTTCCATTAAAAAAGTTTGGCAATCCCTCTTTAAAGCATAAGTTTTATCATGCCATACTTTGTTTAAAATCCTCCATTTATTCTTATTACTGTCAGGAAAATTTCCAAACACAGGTGTTTGTCTTGTTCAGGAAGGCTGTTGGCCATGACACCTGTTATTCTTATACTTTCATTTTATTCTTGCTTTATACAATTTTACAAATCCATATGTAAATACCCCTTGCTCCAAAAAACTTTCATGTTACCCCTCCCCAATGTACTATTTTCTAAGTTAAACACCAAAACATAATCTCTCAAACCTTGATGTTTATTTTACGGCACTTAAGTCAACTGAAATTATATCATTTATTTTGATTCTTTGTTCAAAATTTGGTTCAACTTCTAAGCTGTAAACTCTATATAGTTAGAGGCCACTATAATACTAAGTATTAGTCTACTGCAATGTCTGATAAATAGTGGGCAAAAATAAGTAATCTTGAATGAATAAATTTGCTTCTTCCTGAAAGCAAACGCTGATAACTTTGACCTCCTACTTCTGTCCTGACGCTGTTCCTTAGAGTCCTTGGACTAATGTAGCTCTTGTGCCTCTTTCATATACAGTAAAACCTTGGATTGAAAGTAACTTGTTCTGCAACTGTTCCACAAGACAAGCCAACATTTCTAATAAATTTAACTTGATAAACAAGTGAGGTCTTGCAATACGAGTAGTACTTGCCACTGAAAGTCACAGGACCCCAAATGAGCCAATGGTCCTTCTCTTCTCTTCTCACTGTGGGATTGTGGGTGATTGTCTCCCACACTCAGATGCTCGGTCTTAGGCAGTGGTGTCTGGCAGAAATCTGATTTTTCAGAATATTGGAAGGTGTCCACAACTGGCACTGGTGTATTTTTTGTCACTTCAAAGCACCTATGGACAGTCCTTTGCTTTCCAGACAAGAGTAAGCTTAGGAATGCTTTGTTTCATTCTAGGTCAGGCTGCCTACAGATATAGACCCTTTTCTCTGCTGCCTTATTGCCAGTTACATTTAAATACAGTATATGACAAAAGCTTATCAATACTGTACTGTAGTCAACATCCATGTGAACGTATACAAAGGCCTCCATGCAGAAAAGGTTTGAAAAGAAAGGCAGTAAGAAGAAGGAGACGGTTATAGTGGAAGTGAAGAAGAAAATCATTGAGAAGTATGAATGAGATATGTGAGTAGCTGAAATTGCAAGATTTTATAAGAAGTCTTACAACAGATGTCTGCATCTGTTCTGCAGAGGAGAATAAGGCAGTGGAATCCCTTACTTCAAATGAGATTAGGAAAATGTGTAAAATGTGGGAAACAGTCCAAAATTTTGTAGAAAAATGACATCTGAATAAGGCTATAGCAGTGTGAGTGATTAACCTATTTAACAATATCTTGTCCTCTTTGGGATATGAATGTTTTACATTGCTGTGATCATGATACGCATTTTATCATGGAGTTTTATATTCCTATTTTTTTCACTAAGTATTATATGTGGTTACTACAAATTTCTGCAGATACATTATAATGATGGTAATATATTTTATTGTGTACTTTTACCATAATATACTTACTCTTTCAAATTATTGAAAATTTAGCTTATTTCCAAATTTTCAGTATTGTAAATAATGCTGTGATGAACAACTCTGTGAATAAAATGTTTTTATGTACATCGAATGACTCCCTTAGGCTGGTCTTTCAGTGCCAAATTGTCAAAAGCTTCTTGATTTGGCCTCTCCCCACTTTCCTGCTACCTTAGGGTAGCAAAACTAGAACTAAAGCAAACATACATACAAATAATAAAAACCATAAAACCAAACCAAACCAACCAAACAAACAAACAAAAAAAACACCCCTAATGATAATAGGTGAAAGTGGATCCTTCTTTGTTTATTACTGTCCTTGATCATTGTTCTCTCTGTAAAATTGTTGGGCATTTCTATTTCCAGTTGTGTGAATTTGCCTTTAAATTTTGGTTATGGGTTTCACTTTTTAAAATAATCAAACAAATTACTCTTTAAAAAATGTCACATTTCCACGAAATCCTCAAAAGGAGGCAAAAGCAAGTGTCATTGGATAGGTTCCTCATTAAAGTTGCAAGAAAAGAAAAAGATTCCAGAGCCAATAGATAGCAGTGATTCTACTACTGATGATGAAAACTGTCCTACACAATAATCTTCCTCTACCTTGTCTACCTCATACTAGCCACGAAGGTTTTCAAAGGTAAGTGCACGTTAAAACTTGATTTTTTTCTTTATATTTTGTATTTTATTATTTTGTATTATATTATAGTATTGTAATCATTTTTATATGAATATTTTTGTGTTGCGGAATGAATCATCTGAGTTTCCATTATTTCTTATGGGGAAATGTACTTTGATATACAAGTGTTTTGGATTACAAGCATGTATCCGGAATGAATTATGCTTGCAAACCAAGAATTTACTGTACTTTTTCTTCCTTTATTCATGTCCCTTACTCTACTGGATGCACCTTATGGAAATGAGCATATTTAATATTAGATCCTTGCCAAGATTCACTTAATCACATAATAATTAAATCTATTTAATTTCTGTCTAACTGCACTAACTCTAAAAAATGTATTTTATATATTTGGTCCTCCACGGAGCCAACACATGCGAGAATTTTCAGTGGATGCTCAATAAGTACTCATCAATTATTATACAGGTTGTTGTTATTTATGTTTTCTTTCATCAAAAATTAACTCATGTCCACGCTTCCCAGTCAGCAAAAATCTTGTTTATCCATAGTATATTACTACCACATCCTTGCATTTGCTTAGTATTAAAAGCTTCAATTCTTTTATCTATCCATGCAATGCTCTTTAATACACCCACCCAATTAAGGGTTATCAAATTTTATAAATTATTGGTCTCCATAATGATTTTGAACCTCAATATATCACACTTGCATCATTATTAACATCTTCTCCTAACCTGTTTTTCAGATTCCAATAATTCTTGTACAATCAATATAATATTACAAGACAAATATAGCCCATACAAAACTATACTATATTTCTATTGTCCAAAAAGTACTTAAATCCAGGAAATTCAAAGTCACCCACAACTTGATCTAACATATTGATCTACAGTTGATACAATTATCCTTTGCTTCTATTCTTCTATTGTCCATAAACACTCAAGTATTTTCTCATTCTCTACTCTCTTGATCATTTCCAAATACCAAATTAAAATATATTATTCTTAACAGTCTTATCCAGATCCTTTAGACATAACACATTAATTTTTCAGGATTTTTCATGAAAAGTTAGTTCAGAAATGACATGCAACTGCCAAATATGCCCTCCTTTATCCAAACTTTTCCTACGGGACCCCATCTGAAGTTCACAAGCTCATTATTTCATAGAAAAGGCAAAGTTTTCATTAATTACCAAGCTATAAATACAGATGACAGGTGATACATGAGTGTTAAATGCTTTAGGATTTTAAAAAGTGATGCTAAAATGTGTTCAGCTGTGTTTAACCTTTTGGCATTCACAATGATTACATTTATTTTAGTGGTCCAATGACAGGCTACAAGTTATGCAAATTATCATCATGTGTCCTAATATAAAGCTGTATTAGTTTTCACTGATGTGAGTAATCAAAAAAATAAAATATTTATTCTACCAATCTATCATGTATAAATCTTTTTTTTACAATGTAAATTAACTGGCAAATATTTATCTCCAAAATAATTATACAAAGAAACATTTAAGAAGAAAATATCAACAATATGAATTATCAAAAAACAATTTTAAATAGAATTGACTTGTTTCGACAGAAGCCAATGTATCAAAGAACTTTCCTTAGATAACCACCCAATTTCCTATCACATTTTCACTTTATGAGATAAACTGAGTAATCATCAGATAAACTTAATAAATCCAAAGTAATTCATATAATGGAAAATAAATAAAATGTATTTTATCATGAATCAAGAACTTTGATATATTCCGTCAGAGAACCAAATGAAAATGACATATTTGACTTTCAAAGAAAAACTTATTTGGAGGAATACTTAAATCAAGGCGCAATCTTCATATTTTGAGTAAACAAGTGAACAGTGATATAGAATTGGAAACTGGAAACTTACATAAAAATAGTCTCATATTTTATACTGTGTTCTGAAACAGTGTTAGTTATTTCTAAAATATTGTGTCAAATGTTTTGAAAGCCTGAAACCTCAGAGGGATTTCCCTGACAGAGGAGACAAAAATCCAACAAGAAAATGTCCACTTGTTTTCTGGGTGATGATCATCTGTCTTTTTCTTGACACTGCCTTTGTCTACAACACAGCCTCTCATCACCTCTTTTCTTGGTAAAGGAAATAAAAACAATTTTAGCAAAAGATATTGGATCTCACTTGTTAAAATATGTATCCATTTCAGCTTTGTATTCACATAAGTGGATGAAAATATTACTTAAGGGAAACTTCAGTTAGTTACTCATAAAGATGTTAATATACTGTTTTCCAAATAAATGATATATATTAAAATTGTATAATCTAAAACATTATCATCGAATGTTTTCTGTTAACCTTAAACATATTTCTATACTTCTATACTTCTGGGTAATTTATAAAGATAATTCTTATAACATTATATATACCATGAACAAACAAAATGGTTTTTAATTTCATAAACACACCATATTTCACACCTTTTGCCTATAATATTCCCTTCATTTAAAATGCAAAACCTGGGGCGCCTGGGTGGCTCAGCCAGTTAAGCATAGGATGCTTGATTTAGGCTCAGGTCATGATCTCACGCTTGTGAGATCCAGGCCCGCATTGGGTCCTGCACTAACTTGGAGCGTGATTTGGATTCTCTCCGCCTCTTTGCCCTTCCCCTGCTCACATACTCTCTCTCTCTCAAAATAAATAAATAAAACTTAAAAAAATAAAAATAAATAAATAAAATATCAAAACCTATCACTTCTGATAAACTATGTGCTTTTTCTGATTAAGTGTCCTTTAGGATTCAGATCCTTCAGGAAGTGCTCATAAATCAAATTACAGTATATCTTGATGTGAACATCAAGCCACCAATATTAATAAAAAGACAAAAAAGAGTCTTCCTTCAATCCTAGTTTTCTTTTAGCAACTAGTATGTTATTTCTCTTTCCCAGAAAAAGTAACTTCTACAGATTATATCTAATGTTTTACATTCTAATCATTTCTCAAGTCAAGTTGGTCTCAGTTTTGCCCCCAATACTTCATAAAAGGGAACTGTGCCACAATCACCAATGACCATCATATTTTAATTGATCCAATTCATACCACATCTAATGCAGGTTGCAACAGCATTTAATCCTGTTGATTACTCATTCCCTTTTGAGAACCCTCCTTTCCTTTTGCTTCTGGAGCACAAAAGCCTCCAGGCTCCCTCCTGCTTCAGTGACTGTTCCTTCTGTGTCCTTTATTGATCTGTCCTCCTTAGTGTCAAACCTCAACCTCCTTGCTCTCTGAATGACTGTTTAGGTGATCTAAACTTCTCATAAGTCTTTATCATCTCTAACTCAATAATTCTAGACGTGTAATTTCTGCTGGGAATTTTTTTTTTTTTTATGATTCAGACCTATATAATCAAAAGCCTCTTGATACCCTCAAATGAATATCTCACAGGCACCTCATGACTATCATGCTCAGAAATGTACTCACAATATTTTCTCTTCATTTAAAATGTCAAAAGCTATCACTTCTGGTAAACTATGTGCTTACTGTCCTTTAGGATTCAGTTTCTTCAAGTCCTAATAAATCAAATTATAGTGCATCTTGATGCAAACAATTGAAATGACAATTCTAATTTAAACATATCTCAAGGTTACCAATGTTAATTATAAAAAGACAAAACAAAATCTTCCTCCTCTTCCAATGTTTTCTGTTTCAGTAAATGTGTCAGAATCTACCCAATTCAAGAAGGTTTAAATTTGGTATTGATCTTTCACACTTCATTTTTCCCCCTTTCTGACCACTTTCCCAATTAAATGCAAAATCACTCTGCATTTCCCTTCTAAATATTGCCACCATTCTGGTGCAAGCCAACACATCTCCTTAAGTGTGCTAGCATACTAACTTTTCACTACTTGCCCAGTTACTCACCAGCCTGCTCAGTAATTAAAGTGAAAGTTTGAAACAATATCTGTTTCTTCCACCCCAATGAAGTGCAAGAACAAAAACAAAATTAAAAGAAAAATTTAAAACATACAAAATTAACAAACCAATACAAACAAAACCATATATTTTTTAAATGAACAAAAAAAGGTCATATTATCCCCCTATAAATTTACAAGCCTCAATCCATGCCATTTTCCCCTAAAAAATAGTTTTCTTTAAATACACTATGCTTTAAAAGTACTATTCTTCTATGTAAACTCCTCTTTTCCCTAACTCCTATCATTATGCATTTCTCAGCTTAAATTGACCTCAGAAACTCTTAAAGTAGAAGAAATCTTAATGGGTGATACAACCCTATAATGCAAGAAATGGAGTTCAAATGGGAAAAATTCATTGTGAATACATTATCTTAAAATATGTACTTTTATGTTCTGCCACTGATAGGTAAACAAATAGTAACTGTAAAAACATTTTCCCCACTGTCAAATTCAGAAGCACCATTAGATTTAAGAATTTGATCCCTAAAATAATTGGTTGTTAAGGAAACTGGGAATCAATGAACAGTAGTTGATCTTATGCCCTGGAAGAAGAAAAATCAAGAAGATCTGAAACATACTATCATCACCAGAACTAAAGATGCTTTGAGAAAAAGCAAAAGGCAATCATAAGATCAAGAAGACTGCTAAAGTGGTGCCAGGGTGGCTCAGTCTGTTTAGTGTTGGACTATTGGTTTCAATTCAGGTTGTGATCTCATGGTTCATGAGTTTGAGCCCCACGTTGGGCTCTGCACTGACAGCACGGAGCCTGCTTGGTATTCTCTCTCTCCTTCTCTCTCTCTCTGCTCCTCCCCCACTCGCTCGCTCTCTGTCTAAAAGCAAATAAACTTAAAAAAAAAAAGACTGCTAAATGTTTTTTTTTTCAATAAGCTGCAATCCTTGGATCAAATAATGAGAATCAGAACAAGTAACTTGGTAAAACCTATGAATTGATAATATTTTATGGACGTATGTCAATTTACAGTATAGATACAAGGCAGTTATAAAACAGAAGGCTGTTTATTATTATATATATTTATTTGATTTTATTTAAGCAGTAAAATGTTAGTATGGTCTTGTTTCCTTTGTAAAATCTAGTTTACATGTTTCAATATGTTCTTGTCTATTGCATAAGAAGAAAATGATTAAATAAGGGATCATACAATCAATATGCAGAAAGTAATATGGTCATATAAAATATGCACTTAATAGTACGTTCACTTAATAATTAACAAAGTATCCTAAAAGAAAAGCAACTGTGCAAACTGAACCCCTTATTTCATAAAAGATGAAAATTCCTGGTAGTTCTACTAATTAAAATATTAATGAAGAATATGTGCATTCAAAATAAAGTTTTAGGGAGATAGATGATTGATAGATAGATAGATATAGGATGAAAGAATCCAACCATGTAACAAATAAAATTTTATGAAAAAAGAGCCTTCAGAATGTCCTTGAACTGAACATCAAGTACCTGTGACTGGAGAAGATCTTATTAAAAATAAATCAGATTCTGTATTGTCTGTTATTTTTTATTTGTTTTACTTTATTATTTGTAGAAATCTGAAAGTAGGTACAACAAAAACTAAAAATATATAACAAAGTACACCTAAATCCATAAAAGAATAATCCAAAAATTAGTGAATTAAATCCCTGGCACTTACATTCTGTTAATGATATTATTGCAGGGTTACAGATTTGTATTTATTGTAACATTTCATGTATGTTTTTCTGTTTCATGGGTTTAAAGCATTGAGTGAATCACAATGTTAGTTAGGTATGATTTTAATGCTGTTTAGAAATTTTTAAGTTTTGAAATATATTTAAATGCTGGAGATATTTATATTTAGTGTGCATGTTGTATATAAATATTTAAAGAAAAATCAACTGTCAGTAAAGAAGTTTATTCTTTCATTTGACAAACTGATAATGTTTTTCTTTCTACCTAAATTGGTTCCTGTTTTTTTCCTCTCTGGGCTAAGCACTTCTTACCTTCAAAATCCACTTCAACAACATCAAATTCTTCCTAAATTCTCCAAGAAACAGAATTAAACCCTCTTTCCTTAATGCTTTGATGGCACTTTATTTCTATTCCTAGTTTACAACAGGTATCACACTGTGTGTGTATAGCTTTGGTCATACCTTTCAACCTCCTATAGTCAGACAGTGTTACAGTATTTTAAAAAATACAAACTATTAAAAAATGCCTAACTTGTAAAAGGTGTTCCATAAATATTTATTAGGAATGTTTAAGATTGTTTAATATATTAGTAGTTTCACTGAATTCTTCCTAGTTACATCGCTCAACACCAACCATTTCCATTTAAAAATTCAGAAATTCGGGACACCTGGGTGGCTGAGTTGGTTAAGTGCCAGACTTCGGCTGAGGTCGTGATCTCACTGTTCATGAGCTCCATCCATGCATTGGGCTCTGTGCTCACAGCTCAGAGCCTGGAGCCTGCTTCACATTCTGTGTCTCCCTCTCTCTTGACCCCCTCCCCTGCTTGCACTTTGTCTCTCTACTCAAAGATAAATAAAACATTATTTTTTAATTATAAATTCAATATACTTATTAATAGTTTCTTAATAGTTTTTTGTAACTGATAAAAGCTAAAACTAAATAGGCCTAAGGAGTATCAAATAGTTATATTTTGATATTTAAGCCATTTATTAAATATCTTTATTTAAAAAGATCACCCTAGATCTAAAATTAGGGTAATTTCTAGTTTTTTTTCTTTTCACATGTGTTCAATGTATTACATATGATGGATGACCCACATTCCATATAAATCAAGACTACAAAATAAGGGGTTGAAATCATCAGCTTGGTATTACTCATAGATGATAGTTTCCCTACAACAACATAATCACTTTGGATATAATAATTCTGATAATTAATTTTCCTTTGTAATAGATGACCCAGGGCAGCTATGAAAAGAACCAAAATGACATAGCAAAAACTACTCCTATGCATTCTAGTCAATAATGTCATGCATGGATTCTTTGTGTAAAAGAGATTACCAAGGGTCTTTGCAGTAACAACATATATTCTCATATTTTTTAGAGCTGCTTTGTAAACATGTCTTATAAAATACACTATATTTTTTATGTTGTATACCTTTACCCTTCATTGAATCCTAACCATTAATATACCATGAATGTATAAATAGAGCACAAGGGGGTTCATATTTCCGTTACCAAAACAGTGTAATAGTTTAAATTAACTCAAATTGATTTTTTCAATATACAGTCAACTTATTTAATCTTATGAAACATTTGATTTAACCACAAAATCTGATATAAAAAAACTTTTATTTAAGCTAATCATAAATTCTAAATTACATTATGCATTGTTCAGATATTATATCCTTTAAGGAAATATTTCAAATTTTGCATTATTTTTTATTCTCTAAATACTTTCTTAGTGCCTTCTGTTATATATGCATATGTGTATGTACATATTTGTGAAATGCATTTATATATGAAATGCAGATCTTGTACATACATATTTTACCAATGAGGTAAATATTTAATAAATGAAAAGAAAATTGTTTACCATAAGCTTATGAGTTGTGCTACCCTTTTTTTGGAACTACATTAAAAATCTATCTTTGTAAAAAATAAATTATCTACAAAATCAGTTTCTGTAGTACCGATAGGATTTTTTTGTAACTCAATATAATCTTTTTATAATATATGAAATGACATTACAGACATTTCTTCTCTAATCTGTATCACTCAGTCATACAACTTGTTTTTTTTATGTCAAAAGAGAGTCAATTTAGTTTAATGTAACATTATTTTAAATGATCACTGAAAGATCTATAATGTGGAAACTACTAGCAATGTGATAATAGATTTGAAGTATTTCAGAGATCCTCTTGAAGGCAAATGATAATGAGTTTAATACTAGAAAGCAAGTGACAGCTTCTCAGTTGATATTCGATAAGAAAAGTAAATGTCTTGCTAAATAGACAAATGGGAAACACTATCTAGAGATGTAATGGATATTAACATTTTAATATCTAAGACCATCGAGAGCAAAATAGAAATGCCACAGCTTAACCATTATAGGAAAACTGAAAAATATTTCAGAGAAACCATATTTGATTTTACTAAAAAAAACTAACAAAAATATAGAAAAAAATCATCTTGAAATATATATCACATCATACTGACATAAATTTATGCATGTATATGCATAAGCATACACTCAGTAGATAATTATACTTAAATATTCTAAACAGAATGGCACATTTACAAGTAGTAATTTCCCCTCTCTCTTTCTTTACAAAAATGCAGAAAATTTGCAAGGGATGTCACCCTGTTCTCAGGATTCAAAGATGAATCAGGCTAAGTTCTTACCCAGAAAAAGATGGCTATTAGTAGCAGGGGTTTAAATATATTTAAAAATTATTATGATTAAATATTAAAAAAAAAAAGATCACTGAGATATGACCAAAATGTTGTAGGGGTGATCTAATAGCATAGAAAAGGAGTGGGGGCTTTCATAAACAAGTGTCATTTGAGGAGTATCTTCATGGATAAGCAGGACTGCTCATTTGACAACTAATGAGAAACAAGAATGTAAAATGTGGGAACGATTTTTGCAGGGGTGACTTTTAAGGATCACAGTCATTTAAGGGGATCCTGAGTGGTTCAGTGTCCGACTTCAGCTCACAGTTTGTGAGATCATGATCTGTCTGCGGAGACCCTGCTTCAGATCCTCTGTCCCTCCCTATCTCTGCCCCTCCCCAACTTGCACACGTGGGCGTGTTTGCTCTCTCTCTCAAAAATAAATAACTGTTTAAAATGTTTGGATGGAAAAAAATTAAAAAAGATGTTTGGATGGTGTAGAATACATAAAACGTTAGCAGATTTGAAGTTGAACACTGTAAGAGCAGAATGTAAAAGGTTTCAGGTTTCATATGCCGCACCAAATAATATTATCATGTAGTCAATAAGATGTCTTAGAAGATTTTAAATAGAGAATTTATATGAATAGATTTGCATGTTGGATATTTTAGCACTGTGAAGGATTAATTTATGAAGACTTGTCAGAGGCTGTTAGAATAATTTGGCAAAATCATGAGGCCTTTAATTAATGTGTGGCGCAGAGCATGGAAGGAAATAATTGATGCAGAAGATATTCAGGAAGAAGATTCACAAACTTGGCAGTCAATTGAACTTGGAACATGAAGGAGGAAATTTTAAGGATAACTGTGATTACACATTTCATCTTCAGGACAACCTGGAGAAATAAGCACATTATCAAACTTGTTCTTTAAGACTTATGACCAATGAGCAGGCACCGCAAGAAGGTAATTTGAGTATATTTGTTTTATTATTGCATACCACTTATGGTTTTAAATTTTCAAAGCAGAATCACTTGATCAAATTAAGCTGTGTGCCATTTGAGTATATAAATCATTGTGGAACTCCCCTCTTTGAACCAGAATGTGCATTGACTGGCTTTGTACCATCCATCTTCTTCTCGCCCATAATATAAATCCTTTCTGATGCTTCTATAAAACTTTGTGTCAAAGTACAGAATAAGTGAAAAATTGTACACTACAACATACACGCATCCCATATATACTGTATCATGTACGTATAATCCTATGTATATATCTCGCACACAAATGATATATATATATACACACATATATATACATGCATGCATGTATATGTATATGCCTTATATGAACACTATACATTAAAGCATGTATGTGTATGTATATACTTCATCTGTGTATGGATATATATGTGATAAAGTGTGCATGGGATACATGTGCGATGAAGTGCACAATTTTCCACTTTACATTTTGACACAAAGTTCTACAGAGGCATCTGAAGGGATTTACACATTTATATGTATATATCCCTGAAGATCTAAAATAAATCAATAGTCTCTCTACTGGGTTAAATTACTCTAACTCAATAAACACAAAAATTAGATCATATCTTTACATTCAAAATAAAACTATACCTCAGTTCAGACCTTGTTGCTATAAATCAATTATTTGTCTATATACTAAGGCATGGCAAATCCTATTTCACTGTTAACTATCTGAAGATAGGTATGTTTACTCAGCTCTGTTAAGACATAATAATTATCTCTGGTCATTCTTTATACACCATTATGATATTTACTATACAAAATTTCTAGTAAGAGTGTACTGTCTCACTGTTATCTATACTATTGTTAACTACGGTGTACACAATTTTAACAAATTAGTTCAGTTTAGCAATGATTTTACAGAGTCTCTCAGAAGAATGAAAACTGAATTGTTCTCTCAGGTCTATCAAGCATCAGGTGATCAAGCATCTACACAGAATTAATCAGAGCAAGAATCTTTTTTACCAGACTTTATGTCCATATGCCAGCCAATTCAACTGTGTCAGTTTTTTTTTCTCACCGATGCACATATGCCAGCACTTTTTAATTCTGCTCACAAATTCATTTTTCTGAAAATAGGTTCAGCTCAGATTTTCAAGATATGATTGATAAATGTACTAAAAAATAGTTGGAAACACTCATTAACCAGAAACACTATTAACAAGCAAAATTTTAGACATTACTACCAGCCTTTAGATAGCAAAAGTGACTGCAAATTTCAAATAATTTGGCTTATGTAAGTAATTGCTCAGATTAAATTCACAGGCAGTATTATAATTGTCTATCCCAAACATGAGCACAGCAATTCTTGGTACATTTAGTGAGTAAATTATGATGTCTTGTTTTGAAAGGAAAAATTGGATGACCCCATTCATTACACCTATTTGATTTTTATACTATAATCTTGCTTTAAGAATCATTATTTTACAGTTTGATTATTTCATGTTAAACACACCCTATGTGTGTGGAAGCAGAACAATCATGAACTAAAAGGCCAGTTCACATGTCAGAAGGCAACTGGTGCCTGTATTTACTTCTAAGAAAAAGGCATATCATTTAATATAAATATACAAGAAAAAGTGAATGCCTTTCATATAAGATAATGTCATCTTTATGAATATTAGTTTATGATGTAAAATATTTTCAGTATCCACTAGTAATTGATAGTTACTCATTATAAATGGGTTCAAATTAATACATTTCTAATCACCATTCAATTCATATTCCTCATAGTTTTGTTACTTATTGAAAATTTAATAATTTTATATGTAGTTTTCCAATAGACACTAACTTAATTACCTTAAGTAATTATAAGATTAAGGATGGCTGAACATTCATTTTCATAATTTGATATGATTTGCATATTGTTTAAAATGAAAAAATGCAGAAATAATATTTGGGAAACATGTTTTAGATTTTGTCTTATTTAGCTACGTATCTGATAAATTTAGCAAAATGTTGATTTTCCATTTGAAATTTTAAGATGACATTGATACTAGAGGCAAACAACAAGGACAAAGATTAGCCAGGACCATTAGCTGGAGGCACAATTATCCTCCTTAAAATAGTATCAGTCACATTTTAGGAGGGTCTCATTTTATGATGACAGTTTATTTAAAGTAATAATAGAAGCACCTTAAAATTAGTCATAGAAATACCTAAATCTTTTGTTGTAAGTGAACATATTTTTTTTATGTTTGACTTAATGAACCACATAACTGGCATATTTGATTTGTTAGGAGTACTCCAAACTGTTAAACTTAATCTAAGATAAAATAAGTATGTAAATTTCATAGAATGATTGATACAAATGTGTTAAATAAAATTTTAATATATATCATTGCCATTCCTTAAAAATACGATTTTTATTTTCTAAATTATTCCTATGATTTTTAAGTGTTGAATTATATGTAGGACATTCAACAAAGGCAGTAATTTTTTGCTCAAAATACGCAAAACTATTCAGTTCACAGCAGGCGTAGAAACTGTTTTTAGCTACAATACATCCAACGTTATTATTTAGCTCAGCATAAAAAAACCTACTTATACATGTATGATTTAGATAAAAATATGGAGAAACTCAGAAGAAAATAACCAATAACATATTTCGATATGCCACAGTGTTTGTATGAGGAACACACTGTAAAATCTTTAGTCAAAAGTTATCCACTTATGCTTTCCCAATGTATGTATGTGTATTTGTGTATGTATATACGAACTAAACTAACTTCAGATTTTGTGTTGTAATATTTATATGCTATGAACACAAGAATGTTAGCTGTTATCTACTTAAATAAATCTTTTTAGTTTGAGAGAAAAAATGGCGACATGCATTAGTTGTATCTAAGATGAATTGAATATTTAGGTAAATAAACAACTATTTAAATTTATTTTAGGTTTATAGCATTAAGTAACTAAAAAAAATTGTTTGGCATTTTCTTTTGTTCTAGAACTAGACTTGTTAAAGCCCTTTTAGATCATCAACTCTTTTTTTTTTTAATATTTTTTATTTATTTTTGAGAGACAGAGAGAGAAAGTGTGAGCAGGGGAGGGTCAGAGAGAGAGGGAGATACAGAATCTGAAGCAGGCTCCAGGCTCTGAGCTAGATGTCAGCACAGAGCCCGATGCGGGGCTTGAACCCACGAACAGCGAGATCATGACCTGAGATGAAGCCGGACGCTCAACCGACTGAGCCACTCAGGCGCCCCGATCATCAACTCTTAATTCAGGAGCCAGTACTTCAGTATCTCTGGCACAGATAGCTGGTTCTTCCAGAATCTAGATTATTCTTCCATCCCTATAATGTAATGACTAGCACTTAATTGAATGCAAAACAACCTGGCTACAGGACATTTTGTAGTCTCTTACTCCAAAGTGTGGTTTTGTAAACAAAGGATATCAGTGGTGAGTTCAAATTTCAGGATGTATATTTAAAGAGATACTTCCATTTTCTTCTAGAATCTTGAAAGGCTTATTTGTGGCTAGGAAGTAATCTCGGTCCATAAGAAGTTCTCAATCTCCTGTTGATGGAGCATAAACTTAGATGCAGGATTTCTGGATTCCTATGATGAGGTATACCATAAATGCACATATTTCCCACATCTTGAGTGTATACTTAAAAGAGAATTAAAATTATATCTTACTTCTCCAGTGTTATTTTGAATCTCTCTCTTAAGGATAACAAACATACTAATATATTATCAATTGTAGTTCAACAATATAATAATTACACGATGCTGGGGAAAAAAAATCTGTATTTTTCCTGAACTTCTTCCACAATAGAACGTTAGCACAGTTGACACTTGAACAACATGGGTGTGAATATGGGTGGGCCCAATTATATGCAGACGTTTTTTCAATAACTACAGGACAATCCTATAAATATAATTTTTCTTCCTTACGATTTTCTTAACTACATTTTTTCTCTAAGTAATTTAATTATAAGAATATAATATATAATACATATAACATATGTGTTAATTGTTAATTGACTGCTTACATTATCGGGAAGGCTTCAAATCAATAGTAAGCTATTAGTAAGCTGGTTTTTAGGGAATCAAAAGTTATATGTGGATTTATGATTGCACAGGTGGTTAGTGCCCCTAACTCTTACATTGTTCAGGAGTCAACTGTATTTCTCACCTACAGTATTGTTTTCTATTTTTTCACATCAGTGCATGCAAAACCATTACCTTTAAGTCTAGTACATATGGCCTTAAAATTATTAGCTATTATTTTTGTTACATCACTAAGAATGCCATTAGCAGTTTATGTCTCATCAGATGTACTATAATGATCTAGTAAATAAGTATATTGTTACTAGTTTAAAGTTGTCAAATCACAGATGACCTTACTAATTAATTAGGTTGCACTTTTGACAGTGGCAATTATGATAGGTATTTCAACAATAAGAACAATATAAGGATATATTTAAACAGATATTAGAGCGCTAAAGAAGCAAAAAGGAAATACTGAGGTAACAAGATTCAAGAACTAGAGGAAGCAACAATCTAGGTGCTCAGATAAAAGACCCCCGAGATGTGAGATGTGACTCAAATCTGAGAAAAGGGAACCATATGGCTGTTGTTAGTATCTCAAGATCTCAGGGTAGCGTTGTCATGTATATGAGACTCAGAACTCTCAGGAAGATATGGCATCTCCCTGGCTTTGGTAGATAAGGAGTTTGGTGGAAGCCTCTAGTATAAAGGACCCTTAGATCTCTGAGAAGGGAACACTGTTTCAGTGGTATTGGTGCCTGTGAAGAGGGTACTGTAAGACAGGTTCTTAAGAGTGCTGGAAGGTTCTAGAGGATGGGAAGAGTTGCCTCTGGCAGGTTAAAGACCATTGCTGGGGCAAAGCTTGCAGAAAAAGAAACTAACCATGGAAAAAAAAATGGGTTCATTCTTCCCTCCTCCATTCTAAGCCCTTATTCCCAATTGGTGGCAGAAAAATCATATGATAAATTAGTTTGTTGCCTCAGCTCCATCATCAAAAAAGCCCATTAAAGGATAATACAGATCTGAGCTTAAAAACCATCAAAAAAGCCCTGTTGTAGTGATGTAATACTATTATATCATCATGGCTGTACAAATCCCAAATTTAAATCTTATCTAGTTAATTGGTTTTATATATGAGGCACATTAAAAGTTGCAACATCATATTACAATACATGATTAATATGTTTTGGGTCCAGTATTATTAGATTTCAAATCTGTCCTTTCGAAACCAAAGCCTTGCTTTAAGTCAAGTGGGTTTTGTGCTTGTTGGTTATAAACTAAGATTTGGCTGATATTGTAAAGTTCATAATAAACTATTTTTACTAGAGTGCAAGAAAACGATAGAGATAGAAATGATATACAAATACCATATAAGTTTTTACATGTTTAATTCTATGTGTATCCTTTTAAATTCTACTTAGGGTGGCTCAGTTGGTTGGGTGTCTAACTTTGTCTCAGGTCATGATGTCGCCGTTTTTGAGTTCGAGCCCCCCATAAGGCTCTGTACTGACAGTGGAGCCTGGAGCCTGCTTCAGATTCTGTGTCTCCCTCTCTCTGCCTTCCCCCACTAGTTCTCTGTCTCTCTCTCTGTCTCAAAAATTAAACATTAAATTTTTTTTTAATTTAAATTAAAATAATCAGATTTTACACACAGGATTTTAGATATTTTAAATTATCAACCCATAGAAACTTCTATTTTTATCTAATTTCATATATTATTAAATTTTCTTAAATTTTATTCCAATTATTTCTATGCCACTCCATTAGACAATCATCACCTGCTTTGTGAAAGCCACATTTCCCCAAACTATGGACATTTTCTATGTACATATGTACATGTATATATATTATTTCTATATTATATATAGTGTACAGAAAAATATAATATATAGTTATTACATATAGTATATAGACATAGCTATGGTATGAAGGTTTTTGTCCCCCCAAAATTTAATATTCAAAAACTAATGATTAAGATGAAGGTATTATAAGGTGAGGCCTTTGAGAAGTGATTATATCATGAGAGCAGAACCCTAATGAATTGGATTGGTACCCTTACAAAAAGAGGTATCAGAGAGCTCCTTGGCCCTTCCACCATGTAAGGACACAGCAAGAAGTTAGCCATCTACAAGCTAAGAAGACAGCTCTCACTAGAAACAGACCATATTGGCACTCTTACCTTGGACTTCCGGCCAGAGAGAACTGAGAAAAATAAACTCCTCTTGTTTATATGTCACCAGTCTATGGTATTTTGTTACAGTAGCCCAAAATGACTAATTATATATAATTTCAAATATATATATATATATATACACACACACATATATTTATATATATAATCAACTAGCAGACACACAGATAATATTTCAATTTCCTCATTCCTCAGAAATTAATTTTTAAGGTAAACATAAACTTTATTCCACTTATAAATGTGGTGGCCATACATCTAAGATTGCCAAAAACAATCTTGTCTTATTCTAATTAATACCGAATAATTCTTTAAAGTACTCTCTCTTTCTCTCAGAATTGCCTTATATGGCCACCCTATTTATAAAGCTTCATAAGGCTGTAGAGTTTTCAGGAGCTGTGGTAGAGGGACCATAGGCTATCTTTGCTAACTGGTCTTACCCAAAGGAGAAAGAAACTTTCTCCTCTCTTCATTCAGTAGTTTTACAACTTGGAGTAAGGCACCCTTTGAAATTAGGGTCTATCATCTCATAGAGACAGGGGAGAGTGCAGTCTTCTTTAATAACAACATTTCAAAGATATGGCTCCCAGGTCCTTGATAAAGGTATAGTCCTGGATTGTAAAACTGGCAAGAGCCATTTTAAAAAGATTTAGAAATAGTGGTATATTATTACTACCATGATGGGTAATAATAATAATACCCATTATTATTGGGTTATGAGATATTACATAGCCTTTTGAAAAGGAGATCTTGCCATTTGCAAAAACAAGAATAAAACTAGAAGACATTATGCTAAGTGAAACGAGTCAGAAGCAGAAAGAAAAATAACTGTATGATCTCACTTAAATTTAAAATCTAAAAATGTTAAATACACAGAAGCAGAGTAGGTTGGTGGTGGCCAGGGGTAGTGAAGTGGGGGAAATGAAAAGATACTGGCCAAAGGGTACAAGGTTGGAGCTGTGCAGAATGAATAAGTTTAGAAAACTAAATGAAGTTAGTGAATAATATCATATTGAATACTCGAAAATTAGTAGGAGAGTAGATTCTAGTACTCTCATCACATAGACATACACCAAAGTAAGAGGATGATACATTAATTAGCCTGATCGTATGACTTTAGCAATTATTTTTCTATGAACATGTATATCAAATCATGTTGAACACTTTAAATAAACACCATTTTTAGAAAAAAAAAAAAGAAAGAAAGAAACCAGGTAGGACACACAGGAAACATGAGATCCTTGCCCTCAAGAGTTAAATGATGGCCAAAGGACACATGGACTATAGAAATAAGTGCAAGCTGTAAAGCAGAAAATTAGAGTAATGCTTTTTTGTTTGTTTATTTATTTATTTATTTTGAGAGCAGGGAGGTGTGAGGCAGAGAAGAGAGAGGGAGACAGAATCCCAAGTAGGCTCCGCGCTGTCAGCGTAGAGTCTGATGCAGACTCGAACTCACCAATCTTGAAAATCAAGAGTCAGATGCTTAACTGACTGAGCCACCCAGGGGCCTGAAAATTAGGGAAATTCTAATCTTTTTATTTTCAGTAATAAACAGATGCTGACTGAAAGAAAAATAATAAGATTTACATATCAAAGGAGCAGAAAATAATTTGCGTATTTAAGTTTTCTATAGTAAATCCTCTAAGAAAAAATAGGGGAGGGACCTCTTTGGTCAGGCTGACTAGATTTTGTAAATGTAGCAATGAGAGAAAAGTCAGGAGGACAGAGAAGTCCGTCTACAGTTTAGTCAAGCTGAGGGAAATCTTAAGGCAGTCTTGGTGAATATATGCTCTTTCTGAGTAAACATTTTACAGAATGATAATGTAATAATAACAAACACAGCCTGTGTCTTTTAGATATCATGAATAATTGCTTGCTGGTGGTCCTTGTTTCCATGAACAAAATCCCCATTAGATTCTTTCTTTCTTATTTTTTCTTTCTTTCTTTCTTTCTTTCGAGTAGTGGACCATCAAAAATACTAATTAAATTAAACACAATATAGTGAGCATGTTTGAATTTGCAAAATAGTAAAGACTATATGCTATTTATTTAAAATACTTTTCATGGGCATTTAGTGTGGGTAATTACTGCCAATAACACATTAATTTGAATAAAAATTCAGACAAGTAGTTTTTGAGACATCTCACAGACTTCTGTAAGGGACAATGAACTACTTGGATAAAATTACAGACACTCCTTGAAATCAAATATACTCTTTAGAAAGGATAATTTCAGTGATTTGAAAGTTACCTCTTTGGATTTTAACAATTAGATGATTTTTTCAATATACACTATACTATTCTTACAAGCATACAAAAGACTTTTAAAATATAAATACTTAAGCAGCTTTTGGTTTTCCACACAGTTTATAAGGGAAAAGTAAATTTAAACATTCTATGTTTTTTTTTGTTAATGTTTTATATATTTTTGAGAGAGAAAAAGACAGAGTATAAGTGGGGAAGGGGCAGAGAGAGAGAGAGAGAGAGAGAAAAAGAGAGAGAGAGAGAGAGAGGAAGACATAGAATCCGAAGCAGGCTCCAGACTCTGAGCTGTCAGCACAAAGCACAATGTGGGGCTCGAACTCACGCGGTGTGACATCATGACCTGAGCTGAAGTGGCAACTTAAGTGACTGAGCCACCTAGGTGTCCCTAACATTCTAGTTTAATTCCTGACACATATAACACACCTTTATTGAATGAATGGGATAACATCAAGATATCAGAACACAAGCACATCACACAAATAATAGGAAGTAATCCTGTGCTTTTCTCATACTTTAATATAAACATCTGCTCACAGCTCTACGCAGGATTAAAATCTCTTCCTGGCATTATCTCATGCCAGCTTCCTTTTACCTCAGAAGGGCATAAATGTGAACTTTCAGAACAGGACAGGCCTTGATGCTGCATTTTATACACCTTCTTTGGTCAGTTAATTTTAAGGTTGTCTACAGAGCTGTGTGGGTCAGCCAAAGTTCAGAAAACAGGTGAAGATGAAAAAATGGGTAAAATGTCAGAGATTATAAAATCAGTTACAATGAGATCAATCACTCTAGATAAGTCATAAGTGTATCTGTTCCTCCTGTCCAACATCTAGTCACAGTCCAGAATCAGATCTTAAGCCTGAATATTCTGGTCTGTATTCTCAGGCTTGCAACATCAGAGTTTTTTATTAATGACTTCATAGCTTGGGAATACTTGATGAGATTTTCTACTGCTAAGTGGCTTTCTGTGATAAGTAATTTTCTGATAAAAGAAAACCTTCAAATTCCTTTCTTATGCAATTATAAGAACAAAGAGCTTTGGGGTTTTTTTTTTTTTGGTTTGTTTTGCTTTGTTTTGTTTTTTATGAGAATGACACATCCAGAGATTGTGTAGACAAAGAAAAAAGTATAACCAGCCCAAGCGAGCACTCATATATACAAGACAGGATATTCAAGTATTTGCTCCCTTTGTAGGTGGCAAGCCATATATGGAACAGAATTCAGTTATTTAAACTCATTGGTTGGCTCCTGCTGTGTAACTGGGAAACAGTGTGCTTGTATTGAAGAATGTCAACCAGTGGTATGAGTTCATCCTGTGAACAAGAATGGCAGCCAGAGTAGGAGTCTTTTTTTAGTGTCTGTTCTTATTGTGCCTTTGTTCCCCTATCCCCCTTTTTAAAGGTGTGGTTCTTTTTATTTTCTCTATTCATGGAATTATTTCTTCAAAGTTGCATCTTTATAAAATGAGACCCGATCTCTTTATTTGTTTCAGTAGGGATGTGTACTAGACTCTTAGAGCCTCAACAGTTTCTATCTAGCAAGTTTAATTTGGCAGCACACAAAAGCTATTGTCAGTGGCTGATAAATAAAAGGTTATTACTGTTGATATATAACAAAAATGTTTATAATATAGATCATATAATATAGATCACATATTTTAATATGTTTATATAATATACTACATTATATACATATGAAAGTTTCATAACATGAGTAGCACTCCCTTCCCACAGTTCTTTGTCAAAAATAAAGTAATCTTAAGGATTTAGGAATAGAAGTAGAATGGAATATTTTTTTCTTTTTTTTTAAAACATGCCATAAAGGTAATTCAGTATGCCCTACCAAATAACATAAAATGATTTTGAGAAATATAATCCATTAGGAAAGCTATCACGCGATTATTACTCCCATCCATAAATAAATGCATAAGCTAATTTACCACAAACATTAAAGAATATCATATATCATATATAATGATTTTGAATCATTCTATATGCTGGCCAAAAACAAATATGTTCAATGAAGTTGACTCTGTATCTTGCCTTCCACAGACCATAAAGTCTACTTAGTGATTATATTAAATATTTGTACTTTATTTCTGAAATATCCAATATTATATTTATTTACTTTCTCTCCTGCATGACAGGCAAATTATAATTTAGATAGAGTTTTGTTACAGGGACACAGCCTTTAGTATCTTACTATTTCATGCTACTAAAAATTAGTTGCTAATAAAAGTTGAGTTATCAATAGTTTCAATATCCAGTAGTTTTTGGTCACAATAATGATTCTAAGAGTCTATTACCAATGCCTGTATAATTTATTTTTACTTCTATGGATTCTCACTATGTGAATGCACATACAATGTGCATTAACACAGCAGTTCCATTTTCTAAATATTTCCTCAAATAAAGCTCTTGTTCTGAAACAGACTTTCATTTATATCTTAAAATTTACAGTCTTAAATTTTAAAGTATCCCAGTTTTAAAAAGAAATCAAACTATCAAATATTGCAAATCATTTTTAAAGAAGAATAAATGGAGAAACATATTGTGTTTATGGATTAGAGGACTAAAAATTGTAATGACAAACCTCTCAATTTTTTTCTACATAAAATCTCACTTTAACATTTATATGAAAAGGTAGATGATATAAAAGAGCTAAAACAATTTTGAAAACGAAGATCAAATTTGGAAGACTTAGACATATTAATTTCAAGAATTATTGTAAGTTTACAGTAATCAAAACAGTGTGATACTGACATAAGGATAAACACATAGCTCAATGGAAAGGAATGCAGCATACCAAAAGAGGCCCTGACTTATGTGGTCTACTGATGTTCAAAAAAGTCTCTGAAGTAATTCCATGAGGTAAAGGAGCACTGGAAATGTTTTGTATAAATTTATGAGTCCATGAAGCACAGCTCCTGAATATTTTGGATGTGCAGATCCAAACTGAGGCCCTTAAATCTGGATTTTTTATTTCTGAGGGGATACTATTAAGAAATCCCACCTTTTCAGGGAGGGTGGGAAGTGGGAGACAAAAAGCTGAGTCTTAAAGCAAAAACCTTTCTGAATTACAATGCAAAAGGATGGCAGCAAAATAGCATATTTTAGAGAGGGAGCTCTATTATCCAGTCTCCTGAGGACAATGTCTGAGACCCTTCGCAGTTTATTCCTACTATACTCTCTCTCTTATTCCACCCAACCCCAAAGACACACACAAAATATTCACAAATACACTCCCAGTACGTATGTCCTGGGAAGTTCTAGTTATCTATATTGTGATTGCAGAAACTGAGCTTCAACTTGTTCCCTATTCTGCCTTTCCATCTCCATTCCTTAGACACATATAGTTAGTCTCACCTTCCTATTTCCACATTTACCCCATTATAGTTTATCCTCTTCATATCAACGCTCTTCTAGATTTGTGAAACAGCCTCCTTACATATCTAAACCAATCCTTCTCCAAAGCATTTCACATCATGTTACTCTCCTCAAAATCCTTCAAAGGCTTTTTATCCCACTCCAGCTAAAACACCCAGTCTTTACATTGAACCTGAAGAGCATACATGACCTGCCCCTACTCCCTGCTTCCAAGACCTACCGCATTGTCATCTTCCCTTCATCTACATTTTCTGTTATTCCTCCAACTGTGACAGGATGTTTCATTTCTTTTTCCTTCCAGAAGTTCTTCCTACATGTAATATTGGAGAAGGTATCACTACACAAAATACTCCAATATTTCTTAAAATTCCTACTCAGATATGTCTTCCCTGAACCACAGTCTAAAATAATCTCACCTGGCACTGGTTACATTATTTGTGGGGCCCAGAGCAAAATTAAAATATGTCACCCCTTACTCAAAATGCATTAAGAATTTCAAGAAAGTAAAAGCAGAACATTAAGTCAAACACAAAGTCCTTCTCCATGTGAGGGCCTAGGGCCTGCATAGGTCAAACTTCCATGAAACTGGCCCTGGTCTTACCCTCACCCCACACCTTTTATTTTCAGGCTATTTGCTTTCGTCATGAGCATATCACTTAATGGCATATGGCATGTCATTCATGTATTTGTTTGTTGTGAATGTTCTCCCAGTTGCTTTTATGTATCAAAGGAATATGATTTTTTTTCTTTTTTCACTGCTATGTACAAAGCACGTTGAATAGTGCCTAGAAGTATTGGAGAATCAGAAGCTACTTGTAGACTGGATAACTGAATAAACAAGAAAAAACTTCAAATTACATATTTGCATTACTATGGCTCTTTACATTATCGTTATAGGGAAAATTCACAGGGGAAAGATTTGTTTAATAGATTAATTTTATGTAGAACAAAATAGCTTATCTTTCTTGAAAACTGGTTAAAACAATAATAAATTAACTAAAATTATTTTATTTAAAAGCTTTCTTTTACTTTAGATAGAAATCTGAAATTGTACATTGTTATAAAACATTTAAAATGTCTTCTACTGACATTCAAATGTAAAGTTTTAGGCTAGGTTTTAACGTCAAAAATCCAAAAGATGCGAGTACTGCAATAGAGAGTAAAGTGACACATTCAATTCCCATCAGACTTCAATCTTACAGATCATAGCTGTAGGGCATTTTTATTAACTTAGGCTTGAATACATCCCTTCTGTTGGTTTTAGTCTTTGTGAAAGTTTCTAATTTCATAAGAAAGTAAACCCTTTAGTATTAAAGGGAGTAGACAATATGATCTCTATCAATCCCTCGGGTTAAGATATTTCTCCAGTTTCTGAATAATTATGACCTTCGAGATAATAAGAAAACTGACAGAATTTATGGGAATTCAAAGCTTTTAGAGTCTTATACCCTTGGTATGGTCCCATGTCCCCATTTCAAATCTACTTGTGGTATGAATGATGAAAAATGTCCTACATTAGACAATTAGTCCTGCTATTCTCATCCAAGTAACAATAAAATAACAGAATAATGGTCAATTCTTATTACAGTTTAATCACATATACATTAATATATAAATCCATATTTAATAAAAATATTAATTTCATAAATTTTATAAATCATACATTTATGTATATTAAATCAATGAGAACTTCTGCTGTATGTATCCTAATATTTATAGGAAACTTTCAAGGAGCAGACAAGTAGAAAAAGAATTAACTTAAACACACACACATATCTATAATTTATTAAAGTATAAATATGATTTGGTCCTATTTTTCCAATAACAGTTATCAACTATGCTTCATTGAACCACTTTTTTTCCTTATAAGTAACAGATGTCCTTTACTGGTCAGTCTGCTTCTGAAAGGTGCTTATATAAATGTGATTATGGATATTTTAGTTTATGGTGATAAGACCTAGTGCCTGTTTAATGTCAACATAGTATCTTAATCTGTTTCTCTCTTCCCATAGGCTAGATACAGTTCTGAGTAGGACAGAAGAGACATGTTATGCTTTATCACTACCTACTTGCTCCTCAGTTGTTCTGAAAGCAAAAAGTGTTTGTTTATAGCTTGTCTGTTTCCGAACACAGCTATCTTCAATCCCGTGTTGATTTACTGCTTCTCTGTATAGCATTAGTTAGGAACTTGTTTTCTCTATATGAGAGGCTTACAAAATCTGGCCCCCCCATTAGGATGAACTGCTGATTTCTGGCAGGCCACAGGAAGCTCTCCATGCACAGGTAATAATAGTATAGGAGATATGCTTAGGGCTCAACTACTTACTGACAAGCATGGTCACTTTCATGGTCTTTGGAATCCAGGCTGTCTTTAAGTGCTCTATGACTAGAGGCCTGACTAAGGAAGCCTCAGGCAAAACCACTGAAAACTAACAAACCTATATACTCCTGTCAGTATGACCTCCAGAGAAACTATGTATCTCTACCCACCGAACATTTGCAATACTGGCAGCTCTGCTAGGACTCTCTCAGCTCTGTTCCTCTGCCCTTATTTTTCATCTATCAGCCTTTTTCAGACCAATGATCATCACCAGCACCTTGTTTACTGTTAGGAGCTTATTGGTACGTTCCATTTTATGCAGTTGAGAATGAAAGAAATTAGACAAAGAATCCCTTGCTAAAGGAGGCGATAAGGATAAGGAATCATTTCCACTGCATGATTTCTGAAAAATCCAAACCATTCTAATAGAAGATTTTCTCACACTCTAAATTGATTTTGCATTTTTTGATATCCTACTAATAGTATTTCTTTAAATTCTGTCATGAAAATGTAATCATTTTGCTCTCAATACATCATTGTCACCACTATAACCTCTCTACTTTTTAAGATATTTCAGGGACCACAGTATTTTAAATGCTAACTGAATCATGTTTCACTAATACAAGTAAAAAATACCTATTTAAAACAATAAATAAATTTATGGAAACATAAGGATCTCTATATTAGAACAAGTTGCCCTATGATTTAGTAAACACTATAACCATTGGAACATCCACACAGCTCTTGAATAATGGATTCCATAAAATGGATGACATTTTACTTTGTATAAAAAAATCAGTAAGGTTGCCTGGGTGACTCAGTCAGTTAAGCATCCGATTTCAGCTTGGGTCATGATCTCATGGTTCCTGAGTTCAAGCCCCATATCTGGCTCCGTGCTGACAGCTCAGAGCCTGGAATCTGCTTCAGATTCTGTGTCTCCCACTCTCTCTGCCCCTCCCGCACTCACAGTCTGTCTGTCTCTCTCTCTCAAAAATAAATATTTTAAAAAATGGCTAACATTATGTATACAATCCTACTATTCTATTATTTCTTTGAAATTCTATTATTTCATTTTTCTTCATGCTTTTTCTAAATTGACAATTTAGAAATTTGTCAATTTAAATTGACAAATATTTGACATAGTAATGGTTTTCTTGGATCATGAAGATTTAGGTATTAATTGACATGTAAAAGTGAACAAAGAACATTAAGTTTTAAAAAGTTAAGCATGTGGCAGAGAACAATTATTTCTAGATCACCATGGAAATCAAGTGTTCTCAAAACAAAAACAAATAAACTCATAACACTTGCACTAGTCTATAAAGTCATAAAGCTTGAAAGCAGGAAAGGGGAAAGACAAGGTTTAAAAATACTCCAATTCAGCAGCCTTCAAACTTTTATGCATACAAATCCCCTAAAAGAATTCTGAAAACATTCATAAATTTTTAGGTTAGCACAAAATTTGTGTCATAAGTTTAACTAAATGCAAAGAGTATAATTTCTGACATGTTGCAAATATTGACATTTAGAAATAAAACATAATTCTTTTCATGTACCCAATAAAATATAAATATAATAGAATAAAAAAATAAACATGCATGGAATTTTTTAAAGCATTGTAATGAAAAAAACATGTACCTAGTATTTCTCATTTCTGACCCAGTTTGAAAGCAATGATAACATAAATCTATATTATACTCTGTGACCTTATGTTGATGTTACATATAGTAATTATGCTGGCTTGCATTCTGCAAATTTCAAAAGTTGTATTTATTTACTTTAAGATATCTACAGAAAAACAATTATGTTATTAATTATCATTACCCATAATTATCCATTTCAAAATTTGAATGTTTCCCCTAAGTAAATTTATAGAGAAAATGTGTCTAAATAGCAAAGTTAGATCAGCATTCCTTTTTTTAATCAATTACATTTACTGTTTTCCATTGAACAGTGCCTCCCTACTAAGAAAGTCTTACACATTCAGAACTTTGCTCTAGACACGTGATGGCTGAATCTGCTATCTATTGTCGTATTCATAGCAAACAATCCCAAAATATCAGTGGCAAACTGCAGTAAGTTTTACTCACATCTCTGGGTATCAGCTGAGCTTGGCTGCGGTGACTGGCGAGGCTTATATCCATTCTATGTGTCTCTCATTTAATAAATGACTCTCATCAGGAGTGTGTGAAGGTAACTTCAAGGAAATAAGAATTTGAGTGCACAATTAACCTACTGAGTTTGAGGTAGATGGAGATCCAGTTACTATGCCAGAAAAGGTATCAATTGGCCTATGGCACTCAATCCGGTGAAACAGTTACTACAGTTATCAGATGTGGTTATCTAGTGAATGAAGTGACAGCTGCTCTTGGACAGTATAAAGGGGTTGACCTCTGAAGGCCTTGGGGTGAAATGATAAAGTAAAAAAAAAACAAATCAATCTCAATACTACACTGAGAACTCATGCGATAATGAGTTAAACACAAGATAGATAATTTAACGAAGTTTCTGTATATCCCTCAAAAAAGATCTCCTCTCTCTTATATACACATGAATTTGTGGCATCTGAGACAATGGTACTCAATGAATATTTGTTGAACTAGATCCCTAATAGAAGATTCCACCTCTTCGATTAGGTTCAATACCTAAACTTTCCAGTCCTAAGTGTAAATCACCTATTTGTCAAAATGCTCTCAAAAGAAATGTTTTCAACAGAAGACAAACTATTAGTGTCAGTTAGAAGTTAGAAGAGCCCTTTTACCATTTTGAGATCTTCCAGACACTGACTTAACATGCAAAATGAGGTGTTATAATTACTAATGGCATTATTATCAAATTTTCAAGAGAATAAAGGGTGATGCTACATGATCTAAACAGTTAAGTGCAGAACCTATAATCTATTTTAGGAAGGTTTCTGGTATTAGAATATTCCACAGAAAATAATAACAAATAATTTCACAACCAAATAGTGGCAGAGCTATCAAGGTTTCAGATCCATTAGGAATAAAATTTTGTTTCCCTTGCCCAGAGATGTATCTCCTAAGAAGTTGCTACAGCTGATGTCAAAGAGGTTGTTGCCTGTGTTCTCCTCTAAGATTTTTAAGGCTTCCTGTCTCATATTTAGGTCTTTCATCCATTTGAATTTATTTTTTATATGGTATAAGAAAGTGGTCCAGTTTCATTCTTTTGCATATTGTTGTCCAGTTTTCCCAACACCATTTGCTGAAGGGTCTTTTTTCCATTGGATATTCATTCCTACTTTGTCAAAGATTAGTTGACCACATAGTTGTGGTTCCATTTATAGATTTTCTATTTTGTTACATTGATCTATGTGTTTGTTTTTGTGCCAGTACCATACTGACTTGATCGCTACAGCTTTGTAATACAATTTGAAGTCCAGAATTGTGATGCCTCCAGCTTTGCTTTGCTTTTTCAAGGTTTTTTTTGTTTTGTTTTGTTTTTTTTTTGGCTACTTGTGGTCTTTTGTGGTTCCATACAAATTTTAAGATTGTTTGTTCTAGCTCTGTGTTAAATGTCTGTGGCTTTTTGATAGGGATTCCATTAAATGTGCAGATTACTTTGGGTAGTACAGACATTTTAACAATATTTGTTCTTCTAATCCATGAGTATGGAATGTTTTTCCATTTCTTTGTGTCTTCTTCAATTTCTTTCATAAGTGTTCTACGGTTTTCAGAGTATAGATCTTTTACCTCTTTGGTTAGGTTTATTCCCAGGTATCTTACTGTTTTTGGTGTAACTGTAAATGGGATTGTCTCCTTGATTTCTCTTTCTGCTGCTGCATTATTGGTGTATAGAAATGTAAAAGATTTCTGTAGGTTGATTTTGTATCCCGTGACTTTACTGACAGAACTAGTAAGATTATGCGTGCAAGCACACACACACACACACACACACACACACACACAGAGAGAGAGAGAGAGAGAGAGAGAGAGAGAGAGAGAGAGGAGGTAGGCTGGAAGGAAAGGGAGAGAGGAGAAAAGATTTATTGCAAGGAGTTAGTTTATGTGATTGTGGCTAGCTAGGCAACTCTGAATAACTTCGGGCAGGTTCGAAACAGGCAGGAACTGAAACTATAGTCCAAAGTGAAATTTCTTCAGAAAATTCTCAATTCTGTTCTTAGGGCATCTAAACTGATTAGACTGTGTCCATCTGGATTTTCTAGTGTAATCTTATTTCCTCTAAGTCAATTGGTTTTAGATGTTAGTCATATGTACAAAATACCTTTACAGAGGCACTTGAGTGGCTCGGTTGGGCATCTGACTCTTTGATTGCTGCTCAGGTAATGACCTCATAGTCGTGAGATTGAGCTCCATGTCAAGCTCTGTGGTGACAGTATGGAGCCTGCTTCGAATTTTCTTTCTCTCTCTCTCCTGCCCCTCTTCTGCTCATACTCTCTCCCTCCCTCTCTCAAAATAAATAAATTAACTTAAAAAAACACAAAATACTTTTAGAGAACACCTGTATTAGTGCTTGATTGAACAACTGTTGAATAACTGGGTACTTCAGCCTGGGAGAGTTTACAGATAAAACTGAACACCAAAGCATGTGACTATTTTATACTAATTAATTTTATCAATATTTATAGAGCTCCTATACTTGTCAGGAATTATTTCAAGCACAGTAATAGGCATAAAGTAAGCATAATTATTTTAAGGATAATTGGCTAAAGTAGCCAAACAAGGGAATAGCAATTTGTAAAGCTTGTTCTTCAGTGGGAAACATGAAATAACTGTTAAGGTTATTTCAGGTAATGATAAGCATTACAAAGAAAATAAGTCAGGACAACTGGATAGAGATAAAGATAGACAGGCAGAACAGGGGTACTTTCAAACTTTTATGTTCAGAAAAAGACCTCTCTGAGGAGATCACATTTGTCCTAACATCTTTTTAAAAAAAGAAATAAGATCCCTGAAAACCAAGAGAAAAAGTTTATAAGGTTCTTAAAATGGATATGAGTTTGAAAGTCTGGGGAAAGAGAAAGAAGGCAGAGTGGAAACTGAGAGGAAACGAGGTCATTCTGTTGGGCAAACATCAGATAGTAAAAACTCAGTGTAAGCCATGCATATTATTTTAATTTAGCTGCAAGGTGATTTTAACCCATTGGAGAATTCTAAACAGATGCATAGTATATTCCAACTACATTTTAAAGGAGTACACTATTGCTCTTCAGAGAATGGTTAATAACGCAACAATTTAAGAGATGACAATATTAGAAAAGGGTACCTTGGAAAAACAAGACAACAGTTCAGATGGAAAGACAATAGGGAGATACATTGAACTTTAATTCTTCTTGAACAATGGGTGTACCATTTATCAAGATGAGAAACAGATTTGGGAGGATGAGGACACCCAACAAGTCAGTTTTTATGATGTCAATTTTGAGACTTTTATTAGATAGTTCATTGGTGAGATTACATACCTAACTGGATTCTGCTAAAAAGTCAGTGTTTGCTGATTGTTACAATTGTCCTACGAATCGAGCTTTCTTGATTCACTATAGTCTCTTCCCACATTGACCACAGCTTGGCCATATTAACTGCTTTGCTCAAGTGGACATTGATAAACATGGTGCCAACAGAGGCTGAGAAAGGCTTTGTACGATGGGCTTATTGTATCATCCTACTACAAGTCTACCATATGAGTAACTGCAGGCCAGATTACTGGGGAAAAATGTAGAGAGAGTAGCTTTCCACACTGAATCTTACTTTATTCTCATGCCCAACTGGAAAATGCTAACAAACTATAACTGCCTAAATTATCTCAGGTGAGATTTTCAAAAGAACCACACAATTTAGTGAAGACCAAATTCTGACTCATAGAATCAGGACCATACTAAATAGTTATTATATATACATTATATAATTACATATGCATACATATTATGTATATAAAATTGTGATTTTTTTTTTTTTTGCTCTACAGAACTACATTGCTAATACAGTGCTAGATGTAAATTAGGAAACAGAAGTCTGCATAGTCTATGAAACACCAAATACCTGGATGATAATTCTTTACAACTAAAAAAAATACATATTAAAAACAAAAGGACTTAAAAAAATACAAAAGGACTGTGACAATACCGAATGCTACTGAGGATGTAGCGCAACGGAACTCTCATGCCTTGCTGGTAGGAATGTAAATGGTATAGTCACTTTGGAAGATAGTTTCGCATTTTCTTATAAAATTAAACTTAATCTTACCCCATGATCCGGCAATCACACTCTTTGAGCGTTTACTCAATGGAGGTGAAAACTTATGTCTACACAAAAAACTTCACATCCATGTGTATAGCATTTTGATTCATAACTGCTAAACTCAAAAACAACCAAGTTTTGTTTCAGTAGACAAATGGATAAGTAAACTGTCATATATCCAGACAATAGAATATTAATAAACAATAAAAATAAATACACTATCAATTTGTGAATAGACATGGAGGTATATGAATGCAGATTACGAAGTGGAAGAAGCCAATCTGAAAGGCTCCATACAACAGGAATCCAACTATATGACATTCTATGAAGAGTAAAACTATTCAGGCAATAAAAAGACCAGTAGTTGCCAGACATTAGGAGGAAGTAGGAATGAACAAGAAGATTTTTAATACAGAATTTATTTTGTATGATACTATAATGATGGAGATGTGTCCTTACACATTTGCCAAAACCTATAGAAAGCACAATACCAGAAATGAAAATAATGTAGGCTATGGACTTAGGGTAATAATATGTCACCATAGGGTCATCAATTGTAATAAATGTGCTACTCTGTTAGGGGATGTTGATAATGGGGTAGGCAGGATATATATGTTAGGGCAGGAGATATATAACTCTGTGTTTTTTCCACTCACTTTAACTGTGAACCTAAAACTGTTTTAAAATATAAAGTATAGGGGTACCTGGATGGCTCAGCCACTTAAGCATCTAACTCTTGATTTGGGCTCAGGACATGATCTCACAGTTTGTGGTATCGAGCCCCGCGAAGCTCTGCGCTGACAGTGTGGCGCTTGCTTGGGATTCTCTGTCTCCTCTCTCTCTCTGACCCTCCCCCGCTCTGTCTCTGTCTCTCTCAAAATAAACCTCCCTCTCTGCCACTCCCCCTCTCAAAATAAACTTAAAAATGTAATAAAATACAAAGTCTATTAATTTTTTTTAATTAAAAAGGAGGATTGGATTTGCACTTCCAGGGATATGTAATAGAGAGACATTTCTCTATTCCTCTACTAGGAGTAACATAAACCCTGAGCATTATATATAAAACAAACATATGAAGAGTCTGGAATGTTGAAATAAAATGATAGACCAGTAAGCACCTCCAGACTCAAGCAATGGCATTATGGCAAGTATCCTGTTTTATTTATTTATTTATTTTTATTTTTTGTCTCATATGTACAAGATTTGTTGCTGAAGAAGCAAGCAAGCCAGAAATACTAACTAAATGCAAAGATCTCTTGGCATTATTTTTTACAGCTGCATGTGAATCTACAATTATCTCCAATAAAAAATTAATTAAAGGAAAGAGGACTCGGGAATGAACCTCACCAACTAGGGAGTCTTTTTCTGAATTTCTTCCCTGTGCACAATACTTCCTGTAAGTACCTAGTAGCAATCCTGGGTGAAAAGACTGTCAAAATGTTTAACTTCACTTATGTCTGTGGTTCCAGAGTTTTTATATTAGCTTATACTCTGTCATTAGCAATTTGCTTAAAAGTTTAGCCAAATTCTCACTTGCTTTTACGGTGCCCTGCATCCCTTCTCTGGTGCCCTGCATTTCTTCCTCTCATACTTTGTCACATGATGTAGAGCTTCAGTTCTGTCTCTCTTAGTAGCATCAAATTTTCCATAGAAATTAGGGTGCTCTGTTGCCATGTGATCCATGGGTTGAAAATAGTTTTATCTAGCTTTTTTTTTTTTTTTTTTTTTTTGCTGTAGTTATGGGACCAATGCTATTCCCAGCTTCCTGCATTCTAGCTGGAACACAACTTCAGTCCTGGTTTGAATTTAGTACATGAGATCAATTCTTGGGAGTTTCAAATGCTATATATCTTATTTAAATAAGTTATAGAATTATCCTGCCCATTTTTTGTCTTTCAAACAAAATGTCTCAACATTATGTTTGAGCTATGTACTCAAGCTATGTACTCCAACAGCAAATTCCTCTGTTGTTCTTTTATCTTCAAATACGCAATTATCCATACATTACTGGGTTATAACATATAGGATAGCCATAAATGTAACGTAACCCAAAGTATCAATTTTAACTCAAAAAACTTCTTGGGTAGGCAGTATAACAAGGGGTTAAGGATATAACCTTTGGTAGAAAATAATGTTCTTCCCAAAGGCTCTCCTATTTTTCTAGATATGTGGAGGTAGAGTAGTTTCTTAATCTTTTCAAAGCAAAAATTGCCACAATAATAATAAACATAAATCATATAGTAGTGGACAGAGTGGATAAGATGATCCATGTAAAATATTTTATATAACCTATACGTATAATTCCAACCAGATATTAGTTCCTATATTCATTATCTTCTTCATCATCATAATCATGAGAGCAGTATAACTGGAATGATCATAAAGGCTATATGAAGAAATATTAAAATACTAGTTTTATTCTTACTGGACAATGTGGACTATTTTTATCTGCCATTCTTCAAAGAAGATATAACACATTTTGAGTCTACTGAATTACAAGAAAACTACTACTGATTATGTAAAATACTGCATTATATTCATTTTCCAAAATTATTCCTACCAATTTTTTAAAAATACTCATAGTGAATATGTACTCAAGAGAATCTTGGAAAGAAGAGAAGAGAATAGGGAAGAGAGAAGAAGAGAAGAGAAAATAGGGGAGGGGAGAGGGGAGGGGAGGAGGAAGGGGAGGGGAGAGG